>CM062818.1:879443406-880058406 GCA_031772625.1 Pinus tabuliformis | reverse complement strand
ATCCCCTGAGATATATTAAGGTATGTGTTTCCTTATGTCGTCTACTTGGTGCTTGAATGTTTGGTTATGTCATATATTTGCTGTTTGAGTGTTTGGTGCCTATTATGTTGTCTATCTATTGTTTGAATGTTTGAATATTTGCATGATATGAGTATGTATCTATAAGATTACACAAAGGAATGATCTTGTTAGAGAGGGTTGCACTAACACATATGTGTTGAGAACAACTGATATGTACTTGAGTGTAAGCAGGTGATAGTTGTAGCATTATGTATTATGATTAATGAATGTGAGTTGATTGTTGGGTATGGCATTATTATTAGTCTTTATAGAGGTTGATTTCAAATTAATAGATAAGTCGTATTGATCTTTGGAACATGTGATCGACATGTGTGAGCACTTGCAAGGCAACATGCTCGGTGTTAGCATGACAAAGTGAAAATTGATTTTCTTATATATACTTAACAGTTGGGTGATCCGATAATACATATTAAGACACAATTGTAGCAAGGAAAATGGTAAAAGGAAGGAATTGGGTAAGAATTCCTTTGGCAAGGTTTGGAAATCGTAGTTCCAAATGAATGAGTGCTTTGCATGAATGCACAAATTCTTCTTAACCTTGATTTTGTTTTACATTATGTGGATATGTACCATATTCCTAAACATGTATTCGACGGGTATAATATTTTATTTCTAGCTATGGATGGATTCATCAAGGAATTGGAGTTCCTTGAGAGGTGTGTGTGTTCAGTTACAAGGAAGCGTGTTGGGTACAACAAGGTAAGGTAACCATTGTATTGTTATATTTATTTATACATTGACAATTATATGTTTATGCCAGTATGATGTAAGGATTACATGGAAAATGAGACTGCCATGAAATCTTCAAGAAGGCTCAGGATGAGATTTTCCTTAGAAGCATTGGGAACCCATGGGGATTGAGTCATGGTGTCTGTTGCTAGTTTTTTGTGTTATTTCTTTTGTGATTTGATGTTCTCAACTTTTTCTCCTAATTACGTCTAGTGCATGGCCATGCCACTTTGTTGTGGTCTCGTATTACTATTAGTTTTCATGGTTTTCTTCTTGTTTTGTTCTTGTTCTTGCCTCTTTTGTTTTGAGGGCCCTGGAATTACTTGGGAAAGAGAAAATTTAATGGAGTTTGGGAGGAGCTCGATGAAATACAATAGGTATTGTAAGACTCAGATGAGGCTTCTGCATGTATAAGGGTAGTTGAAAGAAAGAGTATGAAAACCAGGTGAGTTGGTTGGGTCCATTGGGATAAATGGATGGTGGCAAAACAATCATGAGAAAGGTCATAGGAAAGGTAAATTAAATGGGCTTAAGGTGACAGATGCCTTGGCTAAGTTTGGAATTGTTGTTCTCAATGTTGTGCACGAATAAAGGAAGTTCTCTTAACCTATACCTTATGATATCTGGTAATTATGTTGTGATTATGATTATGATGATGTCTATGTATGTATGTCATTGAATGATAGGGTCATTAGGATTGTTTCTACTAGTGTTCGCACACACACATGCGCGCGCGCGCACACACACACACACACACACACACACACATATATGCAGTGATCTGACAGGTCATCATGGATCCTGATTGTTTTATGTTGGTGATTAAATGTATAAATGTATGTATGTATGTATGTATGTCGATGTCTGACATGGCCATCAGGAATCATTCTTGTGGAGGAATGATTTCTTATCTAGGTGAATGGCATGAAGGGTTCCTAGTTTATGAGGAATAAAGTGGGAAGAGTGACCCTGGCATATCTACAAGGTCAGTGTCATGTGGATACGAATTGATATTATATGATTTTACTAGTTCTATGTTTATGTCATAACAGGTAATAATGAGGGATACATCAATGGAATGAAAGCAATATGATCTACAACAAGTTGGGACAAGCATGGATGGTGGAAGGACACTAGAAGCAATGTTGTTTGGTAGAGTCAGTGTGTGGTATATAGATGTGAAGTAGTATTGTTGTGTATATGTTATATATGTTGTACATGTTGCACGTGTGATGTTGTCTGCATGCGGTGTTTTGTATATATAATATGTGTACATGTTGTTTATGTAATGTTATGTACATGGTGGTATAAATCATGTCGTGTACATGTTGTGTATGCATTGTTGTGTAAATACGGTTCTGTAAGCATGTTGGATATGTGGTGTTGTTTACATATAATGTCGTGTGCATGTTGTACATATGGTTCTATCCACATGTTGTGTTGTGTGTATGATTGTACATGGGGTGTTGTGTGCATGTGGTGTCGTGTACATGTTGTACATGGGTTCTTGTCTGCATGCGGTGTTGTGCACATGTCGTGTTGTGTACATGTTGTGCTGGTGGTGTTGTGTACATGTGGTGTTGTGTACACGTTGTGAAGGTGGTGTTGTGTACACATTGTGCAGGTGGTGTTGTGTACGTGTGGTGATGTGAATACGTTGTGCAGGTGGTGTTATGTACATCTGGTGCTATGTACACATTATGTAGGTGGTCTTGTGTACATGTGGTGTTGCGTACATGTTGAGTAAGTGGTGTTCTGTATAGGCGGTACTGTGTACATGTTGTACATGTTGTACTTGTGGTACTGTTGTACATGTGGTACTGCGTGCATGTCCTACATGTTGTGTTGTACACATGTGGTATTTTGTGCATGTTATGCGTGTTGTTTTGTGTATGTGTGGTATTGTGTATGTACATTGCTTAGTCATGGTATCATATTAGGTGTATTCATTGTGTTGTACTTTATGTATGTATATGTATTGTGATGTGTTGTTAACTAGGTGTAGGCATATGTGTTGTGTTCTACGCTGAGTGTAGGTGTACGTGTTATATTTCAGGGGTAGGTGAATGTATTGTATGGTGTTGTATGCCATGTGTGGTTTTATGTGTGTGATGCACACAATGTCTATGTGTACATGGTTGAAGTGAAGGAATTGGGTGCTTTTCGAGTGTGGTAACTCATCTAGTGTGTGTACAGAAAGGATAAAGGTGTAAGCTAAGGATCGATTAAAGGATAAGTATCAATATTTTATTTCAATTTTAATTATGCATGTGATCTATGATTCTAATTTATGATGGTTACATTTGATCTATGATTTTTATTATGATGATTGTGTTTTGAGCTAACTGTATGTGATATGTTTATACATGATGATTTGATCAAACAATTAGTGTGACTTTTTGTAACAGGAAGTGAACAAAAGTGTAAGTCTACCTCATTGACAAACCAATAATGAGGTATGATGTGAAATTATTTCAATTTATTTTGTATCTAATGGAAGTTATGTGCTACGTACAAGAGAACATGGAAAATGCTCAGTTTGGGTGGTTGAAACTGACTACAAGAATTAGCAACAATGAAAGGAATTGGAGCAAGCAATAGTATGTTGGTAAATCACTTCAGGAGTAGGGTCGTTGTGGAACACTCGTACCCAATAGTGTCCATTGATTGACATGAGCATGCTATGACCGGTATGATGGTTTTGAGGTAGGGATATGCCTTGCTTTTTGGACCTTCTGATGTGAGGAAATCTTCCTAAGGGATGGATTTCCTGGGATATGGGATGTTGGGGAACTTGGAAGGTGAGAGACTACATGGAAGGGGATGACCATATTGCCTGGGGGATTATGTAGAAGAGAAGGGAAGGTTGGGGAATGGATATTTTTTTGGTCATTGGAATTTCTAGATGGAATCAGATGCACATTGGGAGTGTGATCTGGAACAATGAGTGGCTAACTGTTCACTAAGAAGACTAGTGGTGCATGATTATAGTGTTGGACATTAGATGCAGTTTTGACTTTGGGAGTGGATTCTCAACTTCGTGGGAAGGAGATGAATTATAGTACTATTTTTTAGGGTGAGATTCCCTTGTTGGAGATAAAGAAATTGTATCCTTTTATTTGCTGGTTGAGAAAATGTGCATATGTGTATATTATTTTAAATATCATAATGACCTATGGTATAAAGCTCCACTAAATGGTATGTTTGTCACATTGTCAACAATGGTCATTTTAAATAGTACAACAAGTTGTGTTATAATGGTCCATGGGCAATATGTTTTGGTTTTCAACAGTTTATTGATTGTAGGTGTCATTGAACACCAAGGACGCTGTTCCCCCAAGGGGGAGGGTTTTGTAAAAACCTTGGTGAACATTTAGTGTAATAAATGTAATAAAGGAAAAAATAATAACCACAGTTATGGGACACTTATTTGAAGTTGAATGTTTCATTTGGTTTAATATGGATAGGGGAAATTGAAAAAGGAAATGGCAAAGGCTTTCGAAAGGAAAAATGGAATTTTTGGCAATTTATTTATAAATGTAATGGAAATTAGGTGAAAAGGAAGGTGAAAGGTCAAAAATTTGCATGAGGAGGAAAATAATGGAAAATTGAAGAAATAGAGACCTCATTGATAAAAAGGCTTCTGAGGATCAGTTCATAGACTTTTGTTAGTTCTATTTTTTAGCTCTCTCTCTATTCTCTCTCCCTCACACTCTAGTATTATTAGAGAACTTTAGCATTGGATAAGAAAAGTGAAGAGGGCAAGAGGATGCAAAGATCAGTAAGGAAGAGCGGGATCAAGCATCTACAATGGGATTATTTGCAAGTATCGAGTTGCATGTATGATTTCCTTTCTAGATTTGGCATGTATGGTTATGCATGTGTTTACTTGGTTCTCTTTCTCTCATTGGCATGGATTTTGCTAGGTGTGACATTTTTCATTATCCTTTCCTTGTCATTTCTAGATAGCCATGGTGTGATGGGGTTCTCATGTTTTGGTTGACCTAGATTGTTGATTGGTTTTGAAACTCAGTGAGGTGGTCTCTGAAAGAAAGAACACATTTCCTAGTGATCCCTAAATCAAACTATCAATTGCGGTAAAGGCCTGGCCTAGTGACCCTTGAACTAGATTGTGACTTGCATTAAAGCCAAATTTTTTGTTATCTCGGTGTGCCTAGGAACTCTCAACTGGTGAATGGTAGGATATATGGCAAAGCCTGGAGGTGGGTGCCCTCAATCAGGAATAGGAATACTTGGATGGTGAATGGAAGTATATATGGTAAAACCTAGAGGGTATAGTCTCGATTAGGTCCTAGTGATCTCGTGGGGATTGTGGCAAAGCCTAGAGACTAGGAGATAGTGAAATCCCTCACAGTATAGGTGGAGAAATCTAGTGGCATCCATACTTGTTTAGGGCCTAGTGATTTGGTTGGGATTGTCATAAAGCATAATTTTATTGACGAGGGTGAGGTGGTTTAGCCTCGGGAAGCCCTCGTTGATTTTGTTTATTTCTCCCACATTCATGCTTCGAATATGGCACGGAGGTGATTGGCTAAAGGAAATATTTGGTTCAACTAATATATGGTCGGGTGGTTTGTGGAAGTCACATACCAAGTTGCCTTATGCATTCATTAATAATAATTCCTTCTCCTTGTTATTTCATGTGTAAGTGTATTGGTTTATATGTGGATTTTATGCCTATTGTATCCTTGTTGTTTCTTTTTTTATTATGCTGGATATGAGTATGTTTCATGACAATGATGATGTATGTCTCTTGTCATGTTTTGATTGGTAAATGAATGAACAATAAATACATGACATAATAGATGATAATGCAGCTACTGTCATAAGGAATCAGTGCTTCTTAGTGATTCTTGGATAAGTATGAGACCTTATGCTCAGATCTATTGATATGACCTGTAGATTGCACATTTATGACATGTTTGACAAAATGCTTGTCATGGCTAGTAGGGGGCTAGTCAATTCTTTGTTCAAGTATTTGTATTAGTATCAATGGTTCAATGTTACTTTCCATTTCTTGAAGTTTCATGAAGTTATGTGCAATGGCCTAAGTCGTGGCCCTCAAAAAGTGGCATAGAATCTGGGGTCATAGGCTCAGCAATAGCCGAGAAAGTGCTGAGTAGTTGGCATGCCCTTACAGTGGGAGAGACTAGAGGATCCTAGTTGCATGCATTCCCATTTCATGGGAGTGACCGAGGCTCTAGGTTAGTAAAATGTCAAGTTACCTCAAGGATTGTTCACCTGAAAGGGTTGGCTGGTTCCTGAAGGTTCTGTAACATGTGTAGAAGCTCATATTGGTTTTGTTTTGTCAGTTCCACTTCCTTAACTATACATGAGGACTTGAATCAGATATTAGTAGCCTCTCATAACATGTTTACCCAAATGGACTGGTTAACTTGGGTAAATATGGAAGGAGGATGTTACAATGTTGCAGCAACAGTCAGATAACTTGGAGAACAATTCTAGAGGACTTAGTTTAACTTTCATAGAATGGTTGTTGAGGTCAAATAGCATGGAGAACAAGTCTAGAGGAATAATCTAAATAGGAAAAAGGAAAAAAATTAAAGGCACATGCATAGATCTAATGCAAGATTCATGCTAAAATTAGCAAGCGAAAAATTCTTTATAAACATGATTGTGTAAACATTTTGAGACAACGATCACGAATGTTTGTATGGAAAATTGTGGGTAAGGTGAATTTGTTGGTGTCTTCACTGTAATCAGAGATTGTTGTAGGTGTTTTTGTTTCTCAAGTAGTGATAGTGATTTATTTATTTTTGAAATCAGAGAAGGTAGTCATTGATCCTAGTGTGAAAATGAATGAAAGATGGAATAGTGAGTGTCAAAGAAGGTTATAGCTTGTTGATCAGAGATTGGTGCACCTTCTAGTGGGTACTCAAGAATAGGTGGGGTTGTAGTTCCATTCAGTTGCAGTTGATAAACAAGGAATTTGTAGCTTCTTGCTAGTTGTAGCGAGAAAATTGTATTTGCAAGTTGTAGCTTTCCTTATTAATAAAATGAAGTAGTTTGTGAAGTTATATTTTCCTTGAGTATTCCAAATATTGTTGAAGTAGCTCTTTATCATATTTATTGTTGAAAGTGCTCTTTATTGTCTTAGTTTTCTCACACAAAGTAAAAATAAATTTTGAATTCGTAAAATTGCTACAATAATGATTCACCCCCCATCTCAATATTGTCTTGCTTTCCAAAAATTAGTGTTAGAGTCAGTTACTCCTAATCAATCTAACAACTAGAAGAAATATCATGTATAGTGGCAAACTAGGAAGTACATTTTATCAATAAAGAACCTATGTTCAATGAAACAAGCTATGTGTTTTTGGAAGTGAGGATGGATACCTACATTCAATCACTTGGATCTGATGTATGGGATGTTGTCGAAGGAGAATATCAAAGACCTCCAACATTGGTTACCAAAGATTAGAAGTTGGATTTCACATGCAATGCTAAAGTAATGCATGCCCTGCTTGCCAGTTTACGTCAATAAGAACTTTTCAAAGTGATGGATTGCACATATACCAAAGCTATTTCTTAGAAGAGGAGAAACTAATATGAAGGAGGCAACAATATAAAGAAAGCTAAATTCCAAGGTTTTATGATGAAATTTGAATCTTTAAGCATGAATGATGATGATGAGATTGAAAATTATCTTTCAAGAGTTGATGAAGTTGTGAACACCATAAGAGGGCTTGATGAAAATCAATATGAAGACGTGGTAGTTAAAAAATTGTTAAGATCTCCTCCTGAGAGGTTTAATCCCAACGTTTCATTCATTGAAGAAATGGAGAATTTGAGCACTCTCACTCAAGATCAAATCCTTGGAAGACTCACTGCCTATGAGATGAGGAGTTATAAAGGAAATTATGTACCCTAATAATCAACCTTCAAAGAAGAAAATAAGTGCAAGGATGAACATGATGACACATGTTTTGAATTAATATAAAGAAGAAGTTAATTTTGTGAGTAGGCTCAAGCGACGATTCGACAAGGAGAAAGGGAAGTTTCCATTTAAATGTTTTAATTGTGGAAAATTCAGTCATTATGCATCAAAGGTCCCTAAAAAGAAGAAAAAGTATTATGATCCTAAAGAAAAGTTTAAGAATTAGTTCATAAGGATAGAAAAAAGGCTAAGAAGAGAGGCTTCTATACTCAAGATGAGAGCTCTTCATAAACTAAAACCAGCCAATCCTCATATGACAATAGAGATGATAAGAGCCCCAAGGAATTCATGCTAATGACCATTGAAAGTCTACAAGTCGAGGCTATTAACTCTGATAATGAAGAAGGATAAGTTGACCTTGAAGGAGAACTCATAAATGTTCTTGATAAATAGAAAGGCTAAGGAAGAAAAGCAAACACCAAAAGGAGTCTTTACTAAAGGATATGGTTTAGTTTGTTGATCCATTTCTTCTAAAATTGGAAGAAAGTCATAAAATATAAGATCCCTTGAACCAACAATTGATTGAAAAGGCTTAGATCTATGAGAAGCTAGAAGGAGAAATTGTGTTGTTGAAGAATGATCTTGAAAAGGCTAAAACACAACTTAGCTTCAATAAAAAATTCAGCAAAGGGATAGAAAATTTAAATGAAATTTTGGACACTCAAATATCTAAAGATGGAACTGGTCTTGGTTTTGAGGATGAGTCCAGCACAAGATCTAAGCTAAAGGGTAAAAGGAAAATTAACTTCATTCCCCTAGGAAAAGAAGGGCTCACACAATAACTAAAAGACAATACACAATCAAAGAAAAATTAGCAACAACAAGAAAAGGATCACTTTGTCCATGAAAATCAATTTTCTCAAAATTTTGCTCAGCGCAGAAGGCGTCCATCTAGGCACAATGATGTCTTCCCTCGATATTTATTTACGTGCACAAATTATGGCCAAAAAGCTACAAACTACAGAGTTAATTTATCATATAGACAACTCATATCTAAGAAAATAATTCATCAAAGAATAATTATACCTAGGTATAATAATTCCTTTGTGCCCATAAATTGTCAAGTGAAATGTTTCATGTGCAAAAATTTAGGGCATATAATAGTTAATTGCAGGCTTAACAGAAAGAAGATAGAACTAGTTACTCAACAAACTGGATAGATGCCCAAAGTATGGAAAGAAAAATAAAAATTAGAGTAGTGTGATATTGCACTGTATCCACACAATGGTGGGATCCATTGGTATTTGGACAATGTTTGTTATAGGCACATGACAGGAGACAAAATCAATTTTCTCACTTGGAAGCCAGTTGAAAATGGTAATGTTACTTTTGGTAACAATGTTCAAGGAAAAATAATTGCAAAAGGAATGGTTAGTCTCTCAAAAGGAAAAGGTAAATCTAAAAATGTTTTGTATGTTTATGGGTTGAAACATAATCTGTTGAGATTATATCAAATGTGTGGTCAAGGATATGATGTGATTTTAAAATCTAAAAATTGTCAAATCCACTCGAGACACACAGGTGAGATAGTTGTTGAGGCTGTAAGAATACACAATATTGTCTATGTGCTCAAAGAGAAGATAGAATGATGTTGCTTATCAAATACATATGAGAGGTGGATGTGCCACAAAAGTCTTAGGCATTTGAACTTTGACCAGGTTGTCAAGCTTAGCAAGAAAAATGTAGTCAAGTACCTGACAAAGCTTTCAAAACAAGAAAAAAATATTTGCAAATCTTGACAACTAGGAAACAAAGAAAGAGTTCCTTTCAAGGAAAAGGAAAACTCTTCAACAAATCCATTGTAGTTGGTTCACATAGATTTGTGTGTACCATCCAAAATGTATTCCACCACAAGTAAGATATATTGTATGCTAATAATTGATTAATTCAATGGGATGATGTGGGTTTCCTTTCTTAGAGTTAAATCTAAGGCTTTTGAGAAGTTTAAAGAATTCGAAGTTATGTCTGAGAATGTAACCAATTAAAAAATAAAACGCACCAAGCAAGACAATGGAGGCGAGTTCACTTAAAAGGAGTTTGATGAATTATGTAATACAAATGGAATAAAAAGGAAACTTACCATAGCATAGAATCCCTAGTAAAACGGTGTGGCAGAGAAAGAAAACAGATTAGTGTAATAGTTGGCAAGAGCAATGATGACAGAAAATAATGTCCAACAAAGGTTTTAGGTAGATGAAATTCATACAACAATGGCCATCCTCAACAAAGCTCATTTTTGACCAAACAGTGACAAAACACCTTATGAATTGTGGTGTGTTAGACCAACAATTGTCAAACACTTCAATGTTTTTGACAACAGATGTTACATTAACAAAAATGATGAGAAACTTGGGAAATTCGATGCTAGAGCAGATTGAGGAATTTTTTTGGGCTATTCAAATAAAAAAAAGCGTTAGATATGTTACAATAAAGTCAACAAGAGAATCATTTACTGTATATATGTGAAAGTAGATGAGCACTATGGTCAAGAATTGTAACTCAAAAACACCAGCACCAATGACTCAATAAGCATTTGTGATGAGAATAATGAGGCATCCATAGAGGAAATCCAGGAAGAACACCCTACTCCTCAAGCCAGATATCCCCCAAGATATGTACAAAAAAGTCACCCAACTAATCAAATAGTTCGTGAATTAAATTTTGGAGTGCAGACAAGGAGTTTGGAGGATTCCCTCACATAGGCACATGTTGCATTGTTGACCATGGAGGAACCAAGGAATATTTTTCAAGCTAGTCAAGATCAAAATTGGCTAAAGACAATGAATGAATAATGTAACCAAACAAAGAAAAAATAGACTTATGAACTTGTTCCAAGACCTAGAAACAAGAACCTTATTGGCACAAAGTGGGATTTCATAAATAGGTTAAATGATTGTGGAAAAATTGTGAGGAACAAGGCCATATTGGTATGAAAAGGCTATGCTCAAGTAGAACAGTTGGATTTTGATGACTTCTGCTCCTCTTGCTAGATAAGAAGAAATAAGAATGTTTTTGGCATATGCTTGTTTCAAGCAATTAAAAATATATTAAATGGATCTCAAATCTTCTTTTCTTAATGGAGAGCTACAGGAAGAAGTTTACATAGAGTGGCGAGAAGGCTTTCAACAGATAGACAACCAAAATTATGCTTGTAAACTTAAGAAGGCTTTGTATGGTATCAAGCAAGCCCCTAGAGCTTGGTATTCTAAGCTAGACAACTACCTGATCAAGTGTGGATTTAAAAGAGGAGAAACTGACAACAATTTATATGTCAAAGAAAAGGATGGCAAACTCATTGTGGTGGTAGTGTATGTTGATGATATCATCTTTACAAGTAATTCATATTTGTTGAAAAATGAATTTACAGTTGATATGAAGGCAGAATTTGAGATTTCAGTGCTTGGAGAGCTATCATATTTCCTTTGATTGTAGATAGCGCAGACCCCTAAAGGAACTTTTACTTCTCAAGGCAATTATCACAAGAAATTTCTAAAGAAATTTGGCATGGAAAATTTCTCTTTTAGTGAGAACTCTAATGGTGATAGGTTGCAAGCTTAGTAATATGTATGAATCTCTAGAAGTGGATGAGACCTTATATATATATCCATCATTGGCAACCTTTTGTATTTGACAGATTCAATCCCATACATCATGCAAGTTGTTAAAATAGTTGGAATATTTCAAGAAACTCCTAGAGAAAGTCATCTCCTTGTAGCCAAAATAATTCTCAGATATCTCATAGAAACAATAGATTATGGACTCTAGTACCAAAGAGGTAATGATTTTGTGTTTCTTTTTTATACTGATGTTGATTAGGAAGGTGATATAGATTATCAAAATAACACAAGTGGTGGTGATTTCTTTATTGGAGAAATTATAGTTTCATGGTTGCACAAGAAGCAACCTTCCATCGCCTGATCTAAGATGAAGCAGAATATATTACAACATCTTCTTGTTGTACTCAAATTCTATGCATAAAGAAAACTTTGCAAGATGTACAAGTTTTTTATGATCAGTCGATTACCATTATTTGTGACAACACAAGTGCAATTAGAATGTCAAAGAATCTAGTCTTTCAATCTAATACCAAGCATATTCCCATCAAGTATCATTTCTTGAGAGAGCAAGTTTTATCTCAGATTGTGAAACTAGAGCATGTAGCTACCAAAGAAAAATTTGTTGATATATTCACCAAGCCACTTCCCAGAGAATAGTTTGAGTATTTAAGGAAAATATTGGGAGTCATTCCTTTTTCCCCCCTTCACTAGCTCCTCCTCCAAGAGGAAGCAAGGCAGTTGGTATATTTTTCAGCATATCAAAGTGAATCTACTACGTCCACAAGCATCAACATGATATAGGAATGTTTTTTGACCAGAGAAGCACAGTGGAAGGGCGATCATGTTGGTGTCTTTTTCATTGATGTCAAAGGGGGAAAGATCTAGTGAAATCAAAAAAATTAAAACTGAGGGAGAGATATATGGAAGGAGAAATTTAAAGTGGGATAAATATATCAAGTACAATGGCAATAAGCAACAACAAAATTTTATCTCAGGGGGAGCAACACCCATGTTTTTCTAAGGGTGTTACTAGAAGAGTAAGAGATGTTTTGTTTGATTTTAGTGTTGTCATCAATGCCAAAGGGGGAGAATGTTGGAAATATGTTTTCATTGATGTCAACAGGTGTCAGCAAGTGGTAGTAGGCAGGACATGTGTAAAATATGGAGTAGGTTCTAGGCGTAAGAAGAAATATCCAGGTGCAAAGAATAAAAGAGAGTTTGAAGCCATTTTTTATTCATTACATGTGCTGAAAGGCCACATCGGACCCACTCAATTAGAAAGTACTCTGAAAATTTTTTCCAATGATATAAGTAAGTCTAAAAATGGCCTCCTCGATCAAATGTTAGAGCCAGTCAAAGTTCTATGACCCCAAGTCCAAAATAACATAGTTAGCAGAGGTTTTGGAGAACCTTTCGTATGCAGCCAAAGTTGGCACAACAACCAGGACTGATGGAGCCTCTAAGCAAGATCTATCAAAAATGTGGCAGAAATAGGTTGGTAAGCAGGTGGAGCCCACCCAACAGTGGAATCCTGGAAATCCCAGATATAATTGAGTAGGTGGAGCTAGGCCACATGGCGACATTCTGCTGGCACTTGAAGCCATCTCTTTGGAGAGAGGTAGTGGTCAGTAGAGGTGGTTTTGTGCATAGTTGATCATGTAAGATCAACGATGGATATCTACCTCGAAAACACCCCTCCCAAAACAATAATACCCTCACGAGTGGTGTCAAGGACATTCTTTTTAACCTGGTGTTTTTCTTAAATGAAAAAGGAAATGGTCACAAAACAAGACCTTGGAGGATCTTTTATCTCTCCTCCAAGACGACAGGTGGCAGCTCCTGATTGTCTCGGCACACAACAGAGGATGATATCATCACCATCCAATAAGAACTGGACATGTGGCATGCATATATGGTGTTTTTGGGTGACACGTGTCACCACCTGAAAGGCATTAGATGTTCATGATGATGTCAACATGAAGTCCTCCCTGAAGGGTCATGCTCGAGGGGTTATCCCAGAGGGATAATATTAGAATATTGGTGGTGGTGCTGGGTTGTAGAGTACCGGGACATAGTGGCAATGGACATAGCGGCAACCAATGAGTAGAGGGTCGGGCAGACCCTACCATTTAGCTCATGCTAAATCTCGGAATCTCGTAACTCTTAAAGAATTGAATTAGAAAGAAAAATCGGGATTCGGGAGTCATTAACAAATAGAAAAGTCCAAGATAGAATTTAAAAGGGCTTAGTGCCTAGGACATAATATACTGGTCGTGGAGACCAGTATTATGGCTAATAAGTAGGAAAAGGATCCAATGAAGGGGGCTTAAGCCCAAATTCACTGGAACTGGTCCTTTATTAGTAAATTTGGTAGTTAAGATGACTTAACCTCCACTAAATATAGAAGAAGCAAGAAAAACTCAGTTTAACTTCTAGAGAAGGGTTGTTGAGGCCAAATAACTTGGAGAACAAGTGGAGAGGACTAATATAAATAGGACAAAGGAAAAAAATTAATGGCACATGCATAGATCTAATGGAATATGCATGCCAAAATTAGAAAGCCAAAAATATTTATAAGCCAGATTTTGTAAACAATTTCAGACAGAGATCACGAAAGTTTGTATGGAGAATTGTGGGTAATGTGAAGCTACTGGTGCTTTCACAGTAATCAGAGATTATTGTAGGTGTTTTTTTTTTTTTTTCATTTTTTGAAGTAGTGAAAGAGATTTAATTGTTTTTGAAATCAAAGAAAGAAGCCATTGATCCTAGTGTGAAAATTGATGAAATATGGAACAATGGGTGTCAAGGCAAGTTGTAGCTTGTTGATGAGTGGTTGGTACTCCTTCTAGTGGGTTTTGCAGAATAGGTTGGGTTGTAGCTCCATTCAATTGTAGTTGATAAACTAGGAAGTTGTAGCTTCTTATTGGTTGTAGCTAGAACATTGTAATTGCAAGTTGTAGCTTACCCTATTACTAAAATCGAGAAGTAATTTGTGAATTTATTTGTTCCTTTAATATTCATTTCATTGTTGAAGTATATGTTTATCATATTTATTTCTTAAATTTATCTTTATTGTCTTGTTGTTCTCACACAAAGTAAAAGGAAATTTTGAATTGGTAAAATTGCTACAATATTGATTCATCCTGCTATCCCTCTCAATATTTTGCTAGTCTCCAATAGAGGGGGAGGGATTCTCTTAAATCCTGATGGAGATCCGGAAATAAAGTTTGCATGGGGGCTTGGACAAAAAATGAATAATCTTACTAAAATTTATGGGCTTCACCTCATCATCCAGTAGACCAAATATCATGACATCTCTTCCATAGTCATATTGGGGGACTCCCTTATCACAATCCAACACCTCCAATCAGGATATCTTCCAAAGAATAATCTTCTCTACCTTCTCTTTTGAAGAATCAAACAAATTGTATAATATTTCTTACATAATTCCTACTTTCACATCCTCCCGAGGCAAAATAACAAAGATAAAATTCAAGCAAATATTTCTTGTTGACTAGAAGAAGGTCAATGTAATGTCATTCTCTTGCTCTATTGGAAGGTTATCCCATGAAATCTACTAAGGTGGATTATAGATCTATATCTCTTATTAGAAATGATGGATCAATTTATAACAAAATATATGGGAAGGATATTTGAAAAAGCCTCCTGACTATGCCATCAATGAATGACTTGGAGCGTAATTTGACATTCAACAAGGGGCTCAAGGTGCTTGCCACATTGTATGAGGTGGTAGCCTATTCAAATGGAGGCCTAAGTCACAAAATTTACCTAAGGAATGTGAAGAGGATTGAATCTAGACTCATCTATCTTTCTTTGTACTAGGCTTGATGGTGAGCAAAGAAATCAAATTTATGAATTCAGAGTCGAACTCATCTCCTAAAGTGTGGGATCTTCCAATATTCTAAGATGCATTCAAGATACGACATGTTTCCTTCTCCAAAGATGCAGAAGAAGATGTAGAATAAGATGACATGTATAATTTTGTAAAGAAGGAAGTAGAAGATGCATGTTTCCTTCAAAATGTAAGTTTGGAAGTTTCAATTGTAATTGTAGAAATTTATAATTCACTACATTTATGGTATTTTCCACTTAGCATGGTTATTCTTGGTGCGCTAGTTGATAGCAATAGTGATTTTCATGGTTCCATAGTTTCATTCATAGTGTATCCAATTGGTTCTCTCCTTTGAGGTTTCTTATTCCACTTTGTAGCCTTCTCTTCTAGTATTATATCTTACTAATCCTTTATGTTCGAGTAATTTCCTTTTATTCTCCCTCTAGCAAGCTTGGTCTCTTTTGTATCCTTGGGTGCAGATACATAATGGAGGTCAAATATGTTCCTTGCTTCACCTATTGATAGCTCAATGTCATGTAACCTCTACCACACCTCCCAATAGATAAGCATGATGAGATTAGTGGCCTATGTCTGTAGATTTGTCAAAAATATGCCAATATTCTCTTTTCAACGGAGGAAGTCCAAAAGCAGCAAATAAACATAAATCTGATGGAACATGACACATATTGCTTTCATTTCCAACTCATTGATATGTAGGACTAAAGAAATCTAGATGCAAATAGAAGCATGATCTATAGTGCCCTTGGTGGCCCCTCAGACAAGATGTACATTGACCCTCCTCTATAAGCTATGGTTTCTCCATGTAAATTCATTTTGTTATGTAACAAGTTTTGTTGAATCTATAGTAGCAGTAGTTGTTGTATTGGGTATGATGAAATTGGCATTCTTGATGTAATTTTTGAAATCCCTCTCATGGCTCTCCTTCAATATCTAATATCTATGAGCAAATTGTAAAATATCCCGAGTATTTTGCTACAACCAACCACAAAATTAATAGAAAAGTTTCTCATCTTTGTCAAAAAAATAATAGACTAGGGTAGAGCATCTCCATGAATTTCATGGGTGGCTTGTCAATAATATGTAAAGGAAATCACTTTATATCTATGATACTTGACAATTTTAGCAATATTTGTGTTCACATGTCTTCTAGGAAAATCATTAAGGGACATGATGAAGTGAATATGTTCTTTGAAATGGTTTGGGCATAATTTGGAATACCAAGGAGAATAATCTCAAATAGATATACTGCATTTCTCAATGAAGTTTGGACTACACTTTTGGTAAAGATGGAGTCAAAGTTTAAGATCCTGCAACTTTCCATTTGTAGATAGTAGTGAATAGGAAATTGGTTTAGAATTTTAGGGGTTATACTTAGAAGCATAAAATGGCATAGGATGAAAATTTGATTAATATTCTACAATATTATAATAGAGTAGTCCACACTTTTATCATTAAGTCCCCTTTTTAAGCTTTCTTTAGGTATTTTCCACCTTTTTCACTTAGATGTTGTACACAAGCAATCAACATGAGTGAAGGATGAATCATAGGAGAAGTATTCAAGGATTAAAATTTCATTGACAAGGTTAGGTAGATAAAATTTTCAAAGAGGCAATATTAAAGTAATAAGAAAAGTACAATACCAAGCATGATTAGTAGAGAGTAAAAAACACATTCACATAGTAGATAAAATTCCATTACATATAAATAAACAATGTTATAAGGTCTTAACAATAATACCAATCCTATACGATATGTTTGTTGGAAGTGTTAAAGAAGGTGGGTGGTATCTCGTATAGAGTTATTCTACCACCAACTATGTGCATTTACTTAGATATGAATGTGGAAAAATTAAGGATCTATGAGCCTTCCATGTTAGACCAAGAAATTGATGAGAAATTCCTACCTACCATAGAGGATTAGATCCAAAATATCAAACTGAGAGAGAAAGAGATGTGATTTTATAAAAGAAGTCCAAAAAAACAAGATGGTGAGAACATAAACTTTAATAGGTTGAGCTGAAGCAATAATTTCTAAGGAAGGGTAAATGGTAGTCCAAGGTGAAGGTAAAGAAAAAAATTCTTCAAAACCATTTATAAAAAAATAAAGGACCAAAATTCTCCATAAATTCATCGGTGTGAATCAAAATGGATCATTAGATAATTTGTCATATATTTTGGTATTTTTGAGGTGGAAAAACTTGATCCATTGACTTGTAGGTACCATTTTAGGTGAGGTTCCATTTTGGTGATTGTTGGTGATACGAACTTTCAAGGCCTATTTGAGACCTTAAATGATCATTCCAGGGTGAAAGCTTTGTGAAAAAAATTCATATCACGTTGATACTATTCTACAGATTGATATTTTTTGCAACAACGTGAATATCACATCAATTGGAGTTTATATGATGAAATTATGCCTTCTACAAGTTGACCTACTTTATTGACCACCATGATACAGAGTGGATGCCACATCAACTTTCATTAATCACTCATATGGAGCTAGTCATGTGTGAATTTCAAGAATATTGTAAAGGGTCTACGATATTGATGCAAATAGATATTTTAGGCGTGAAAATGGCCAATCATAACCTTAGATCAATATGGGGATAAGTTAAACATTAGGTTACTAGGGTTGGAACGGATACAACTATTAGTGTATTCTAGATTATACATAAGGTTTTTAGGGCAAGAGTGGATACAAATTTTAATGTGTTTTTATCTAATCCAACATGGATTTCTATATAATATTCGTATATCGTGGAATTTTTTGGGCAGAAAAATTGGAGGGATTGTCCTGTAGGGCTCATTTTAGAAATGAATCCTCATTTAGTTATTTGGGGTATGTAGGATTTTAGAGTGAGATTGAAGCATAAAATGACACTTTTGTGGCCAATAATTTATGAGCATAGTTTATCCCTTTCACATTGATCGACGCATTCAAATATTACAAATGATGCAAACATCACCTCAATCAAAGCTGATATGCGAAAATTATGTCTCCCACAAGTTGACCTGCCATATTGACCACCATGGTATCGAGTGGATGCCACAAACATCCCTATTACTATAATATGTGGGATTAGTCATGTGTGAACCTTTAAAAAAATTCTAAAGGTCCAAAACCATAACATTAGTTGAGAGTTAAAGTATGAAAATATTGTAAAGCTAACCCTAGAGGACTATTAGACTATGTTAGATACTTGGTTGCTAGGAAGAAGATAGGTTTTATTCTTTATGCATTGTAATTATTCCATGGTTGATCGAGGAATCTAAGAGTCATATTTGATAATACAATAGAGGATGTAGAATATTTCATAGTATCAATTTAGCCCATAATGTTAAAACAACTCCATATTGAGTGGCCCCTTTCTTTTTACATGCATTTTATGATTGAAGAAAAGAGATAAAAGAACAAGACTCATCTTATACTTAGTTTTTCTCCCATTTCAAATTTCCTGGTTTGCACATTGTGTTCATTTATGCAAATGGTGTGTTCATTTCCTCATTCTTTCATTTTTGGATTTCAACTCCTTAAATCAATTTTAACACTAAGTTAGTAAATAATAAATATGATGTCTAAGGAAACAAAATTTTGCATAAGAAAATATTTAAAATATTACAGGATCTATTGATATGGATTACTCAAATGGAATATCCATGGGAGTTCGTATATTATTTATTGTCACATAGTTGAGTAAAGAATTTAAGAGTGGGATAACGAAGGATATCAATGAAACTAGAATATCCCATAGCACTCATATATTCCACAATGTCCATGGAAACTTCATAGAAAATGCACGTTCTTTGTATTTTGATTTCATAACTAAGTGGAAAAGGGAAACACATGGGATTTACCTTCTAGCTAGGTTTTTCCTAGTTTGGGTTTTCCCAAGGTACATTTGGTATTTATTATGTGGATGGTAAATTGATTTCTTATATTTTTTCATTTCAATTTCACTTTATTCAAGTATTTTGAGTAACAGTAAATTTGAAATCTAAAGTTAAATATTGCATAATCAGATATTGTAGAATATTGTAATATTTGTTAATGTGCATCATTCCAGTGGAATATCCATGGTAGTTTTAAATATTTTTCAACTTTGATCACATTAATACATCCATATAATTTTTTCCTTGACTTATGCACCAACCAAATGAGGTGTGATCACCACATGGTGGACCTTTCATGTTGACTATCAAGTCAACCTTCCACTATATATGGTTTCTATATCACTAAATATAGTTTAGGTAAATTGTGACCTTGCTTGTTGGTTTACTCTACTTTTCTAATATATTTGGAATTGTAATTTTCAACCTATGTGAAAGGATTGGAATAATATATATTCATAGGTTAACCTAATGAAGACCTAAAATGTTAAGTAACATAGGAGCATTACATATCTCTTACATCCTCTCTCTCCTCATCCTATGGTTTTCTTAATTTAGCCTATTGGTGAATACACTTGCCTCTTTTCCCCTCATTAAAAGTGTGTGTGTGTGTGTTTGTGTGTGTGTTCTTCTATAATTACCCTCACATTGGGTGGGAGCATAAACCCATCAATTTTCTATAATTACAATTCATATTTGCAATTTTAGAATTAATTACTAATCAAAATATCAATCATTGGATTGACTTGAGGTGCTTTCTATGGCCCATTGTAAAGGAGAAGTGTAGTTCTCTACTTAGTATGGGATTGAAATATGATATTAAAAAAATATTAATAAGAAAAATGTAATTGAATATCAACCTTTATTAAAATATTTCAATGTAGATATTCAATTATATATATCTATATCTATATCTATATCTATATCTATATCTATATCTATATCTATATATATATATATATATATATATATGTATATATGTATATATGTATATATGTATATATGTATATATGTATATATGTATATATATATATATATATATATATATATATATATATATATATATATATATATTTCTCAAAGGTTAAAACATTTATATTATCTGCAGTTCATATATGAAGAATCAGAAAGCTAGTAAAAGTCACTGAGAAACTTTTATTAATTTTCATCCATCACAAATA
Source organism: Pinus tabuliformis (assembly GCA_031772625.1). Taxonomy (NCBI): domain Eukaryota; kingdom Viridiplantae; phylum Streptophyta; class Pinopsida; order Pinales; family Pinaceae; genus Pinus; species Pinus tabuliformis. The sequence goes on along the minus strand of CM062818.1, from coordinate 880,038,118 downwards.
AAGGAAATATGTTATATAAATTGTTACAAATATATGTTATTATTTTTAGAAGAAAACTACATTTGGAGCAATTTTAACCATTCATATGAGGTTAAGACACTGTTTAGTTTGCAAAAGGTGATTGGTAAATTTACTAGCCCAACTATTTGTATTATATTAGAAACCTTTACATTATGTCATGGAATTCACATGATAAATTCTAAGTGTCAAGTAAATAAATATGATTATAAACCAAAAATAAAAAAATAAAAAGAAATTCTCATAAGTTAAAACATATATATTATCTACAGCTCACATATGAATAAAATGGAAAGCTAGTGAAATTCACTAAGAAAATTTTATTGATTTTCATCCAAGATCTTACATAAATTGTTGCATATCTATGTCATTATTTTTAGAAAACGATTCTTTTTGGAACAATTTTAACCATTCATATGTAGAAATTCCTCGTAGATTCAAACTGTAGATTGTAATATGCTAAAACAATTGACTTGAACCTACTCTACTCATCAGTGGAAACACTAAACGATCGATGAAAGCATGGAGCATAAAAGAGAAAGATTTCAATCACACATAACACAATAAATTTCTAGGGAAAGCCACAACTAAAAGCCCCTACTATCTGTATATTTCAGTAATCAGAAAATATGAGAAGATTACAATACTTTTCTCAAGCCCAAGCAACCTTTGAACTATCTCAATCTATCTCACTTCTTCCCAAACAAGCTCTAGCCAATACTTAGGCAAATTTGTTCCCTTCAAAGCTCATATTTCCTTGCACTACTTCCTAGGTAATTAGCTCAAATTTAATTGGGAAATCCCTCATCCATAACTGCACAATCCATCATAGGCCTTCCTCTGATTGTGTGGACCACATGTACAATTCAGATGATTACGCAACTGATAGTACATTGTCACTGAACTCCAATCTTAACTAGGTATTTCTCTGATCCGACATGCATGAGTTAATTATGAGTCAATATTCAGTTTATTGGTTGAGAAGTGTTGTTTACGCCCCACTACTGGATCTCCCACTAATTCATTAATTAGTTGGAACTACTTTAACTGAATGTAGCTCAATTAAACTGAATTAAATAATTACATATGAAAATAACTCAACCTGGGCCCCTAAAACTTAGGAAACACTCTACATGACTCTAGATAGACTCCCAAATTGAATTAACTGAGCCAACTAAGTCAACTTAATTTAGTTAACTATTACGAGTTGCTATGAGAATTAGAATTACAATTTAATTCCTAAATTAGTTCAAGGAGAAAATAAAATTAGGATTTTCTTGTTGCATTTTTCAACACTCCCTCTCAACAAGAAATGGATTATCTTCTACTTCTTCTGTGAAACTCAAATTTGCATCCTGACAATCCCTTTGTCTAAATATCTGCATCATGCTCCTCTATAGGAATGCACTCCAGCAACATGATTCTCCTTTGCACACAATCTTCTAGGTGGTGATACCAGATGTCAATATTCTTAGACCAGTTATGAAAAACTATATTCTTAGAGAGTTTGATACAAATCTAATTGTCATAGTAAATCACGACTGGATCCAATTGTTGAAAAAAAACCCAACAAGGATCTTCCTCATCTAGATAGTCTCACAAGTTGCTTGACTAGTAGCCATGTACTCTACTTCTGCTGAACTGAGTGCAACTGATCTATGCTTCCTGTTGCAGCAAGAAACTTTTGTTGACCCAATATTGAAGATTCCCCGTCATGCGATCTTCCTGTCGAATGGAATCCCTACCCAATCTACATTTGTGAAGCCTTTAAGCTTCACTCCCTCTATTTGTCTCTACCAAATACCAAACTGAGTGGTGTCTCTAAGGTATCTCTACACATGTTTAGCTTCCTTCCAATAAAGTTTGGTTGGCTTAACCATGACTTGACTAAGCTAGTTAACTACAAAACACATGTCTGGTCATGTGTTCACCAAATACATATGTGAACCCACAAGTTGCCTATAAATAGTAGCCTCCACTACTTCACCTGAATTAGCATCTCCCTTCCTCTAATTACCTGCTAAAGGAGTCTCCATGGGTTTGTTTTTCTCCATGTAGAACTTCTTCAATATATCATTGGAATACTTTCCCTGAGAGACATAGAATTCCTTATCTCCTTGCGATACTTCCATACCAAGAAAGTAATGTGTGAGCCATAGGTCCTTCATCTCAAAATCTCTTGCACGATCCTCTTTGCAAGATTTAATAGCATCTCATCACTTGTTAGAATTAAATCATCGACATATAATACTATAATCAACAATTTACCTTCAACCACAATATGGTAAAGGTTCGCATCTACTTCACTTTTGGTGAAGCCTAACCCAGTGAAATAGTTTTCAATCCTGGTGTACCAAGCACGAGGTGTTATTTTAGTCCATACAATGCTCACTTGAGTCTGCACACATGCAACTCTCTATTGAAGGTCTCAAATCCTTTCGGTTGATCAATATACACCTCTTCCTCAATCATACCATTGAGGAATATTTTATTCACATCCATCTAATGTATCTTCCATCCCATCTGCACTGAAAGTGCTAGAATAGATTTGATTTAAGAGTACATTGCTAGTGGACAAAAGTTCTCCTCATAATCAATTCCCTCCACTTGAGAGAACACTGTAGCCAAAAATCTTCCCTTGTTTTTCTCCACACTCACATCTGTTGCTCGATTTAACTTGTAAAGCCATGTCGAACTCACCATTGACTTGTCTGATGGTCTTGTGACCACTTCCCAAGCATTATTTCTGATAATGGAGTCATAATCCTCAACCATGGCATTAACCCATACTGGTTGTTGCACTACCTCCTCGAATGAGGATGGCTCAACCTCTACAGTCTCACTCATCAGAGCCATTTAGCCAGTGTACTGATCTAGTGACCTCCTCTACCTATGTTGTGATGTGCGTGCTCCCACATTCTCTCTAGCATCATGCATCGATCTGTCAACCTCTCTGGTGCACTTCCTTCAATATTTGAAAGTTTCTGCATGAGTGGGCGCTTCCACTCATTTCTCCTCTACATGTGGTTGCTTTAGATCACCCTAAAGTTCCTCCTTTGGAGCTAAAATATACTAATTTTCATGTGATCAGGGATAAGTATTTTAGCTAAAAAAATGAAAGTGCTCATATTTGCTTCAAACCTAAATGATTGGATAGAGTTTGTTGTGAGGATTCCAATGCCGCAAATGGTTTAAAAAAATGACATTGTATGCAAAAGTTAGAGCTTCTGAAAGTTTGGTAAACAAAAATTGAAAGTCAAAGTTTGACGAGAGTTTATTGGATGTCCAGTCAGCATGCAAAGAATATTCTCCAGTTTCAGCCAGTGATAAGTGTCACATCCAAATTTGCTAGTTTGTCTCAAGGAAGGTGAAATTTCCTAATTGGACTCTAAAGAGGAATTTGATTTTTATTTATTTATTTATTTATTTAAATGTCATTATATATATCTATCTATCTATATATATATCTATATATATATATATATATATATATATATATATATATATATATATATATGATGTTATATTATATGATTTTTAAAATTATATATTATAATCTAATTAATATATATTATATATTAATTTAAATATTAAATAATCATTATTTAAACTCGCATTCTATATTAACCAAAGTCTGATATTGCCATATATGTGATATTCAAATGGCATTAAACGTATACAAATCAAACTAACGGTTGCATATAAATATTTGTATTAAAAAATATGTAATGATATGGGCAGAGGGAGCAAGAATTGAACCCACGATCTGCCCCGCCCCACTCCAACCAACATACCACTACAAGAAGACTTGAAAGGATGGCGTGTGACTTTAAATTTAATGAAGCCCAGAAAGTCGATGGAAGGGTGGTGGGAGCCAGCCCTGCGGGCCATCCCCCACCCCATATGACCTCAACCACATGACCAAGGGCCCGTGAAATATGATTAGTGCGCTAATCACGCTTCATATTAATTAATTTCGTTTAGAATTTAATTAAAAGGATGATTAAGTTGGCGGATATTTTAGAGGAGCCACCAAATCCAGAACTACCACCAAACTTGGCGGACTTAACTGGAGTCTCTCCAGATTTAGCAGAGGTTTTCTAGGAAACACTATTTGAGCCATAACTTACTCAATTCTCAACCAAATTTTGAAAATGAATAGTCATTTTTTGCTAATTGGCATGCTAGGAACTCATTGGAGTGGGTGCCAGAGGTAGAAGAGGTCATCTATAGGTGTTTTTGGTCACTTGAAGATTTTTGAAGCCTAGTGCCACCAGGTGTTGGAGGTCATTCCCAGAGCAGTTGGTAACCAAATTGAGTAAAAAAATAGTCATTTCTAATATATTTGAATGTTTTAAACTCATTGGAATAGGTTCCAAGAGCATTGGATGCATGTAGAAGTAATTTGAGAATGATTGAAACTAATACAAAGGTCCACACTATGAAGTTGGACCAAGTAGATGTAGCCCAGGAGGGGTAAACTCCTTCAACAAAAATTTGTGTATTGAGCTATATTATTTTTTCTTGTTGTGTTTTTATATGTGGTTGTTCACTCATTTAAATTCATGCTTTTAAGTTCATGCAAAACACTAAATTTCACCAAGATAGATGAATTGACAATCACATGCTCATTGATAAACTCTTTATGAATAAGCAAACCAAAGAAAAGAAAAATTTATATCTGGGAATGATACTAGCACAACATTAACTAGTAATCAATTTTAGATCAAGTTGGTATTAGAGCACAAGGTTTCTTGCTTGAATTCCTTGAACGGTTTAATAGTTGCAATTGTTGTTAAGTTGCAGAGAGGAGAAGGGAAGCTACAGATAGCTAGTCCTAAGATTAGGACAAGAAGGAAGAAGGTTGATAAAGCATCATAATCGCCCAAAGGACTGTTGAAATATGGCAACAATAATATCCAAATTGAAATTAAATTGTGAATTAAAATCGAATTTAGTCTTAACAACTACTTGGAAATAATTAATTAATTAATTTTAATTTAATTAGTTGGAGAAATTCAAGTTAAAAGTCTTTCTGAATTCATGCAAGAGTTATCCCTTGAATTAAGGAGATAAGATTGAGTTATATTTGAGTTGTAATTAGTAACTCAGTTTACTAAGCTAAGTCTAGTTAAATTAGTTCCAAATTGTTTGAGGAACTAATAGTGAGTTAACAGTCAGTTGATGCATTAATGCACTCAACTAGTGCTACTCCAGTTAACTGAAGATTCCCTCATCAGAAACTCATGCATGTCTATTCTGAGAAAGACCCAAATGAGATTAATATTCAAGGACAGTGTACTATCAGTTGCATGTGTTTTCTCATGGAGAAAACACATGCATGCAGTCAAGGATTCATCCTTTAGGATTGCGTTGTTTTGAGGGATGGGTTTTTTCACTTGGTAAGAGGTAAATCATACACAAGGAACAACGCAAGGAAATAGGAGCTTGGAGGGCAGAAAGGAAGGCTAGAGAGAAGCCATGATTGCCTATGAGAATATGTGAGGATTGTACTGAGAGCTGGATAGCTTTGAGAGCTATGGATTTGTACAATTCCTATGTATTTCCACCATGTATGATAATACAATAGTGTGGGGTTTTGAGCTGTTACTTTCCCCAAAGTATTTTCATGTGTATTGTGCCATTAATTCTTATTCTTCTAGTTATATTGTTCAAATCAATCTTTAAGCTTCTACAAATTGATAGTATAAGTAGGTTATAGTATTCTGCTTTTATTTATATTGGATTATCGGGTTAACCCACCATCAGATTTTCTACATGGTATTAGAGCTGTGAACAGTATACTAAGAAGAGAATTCAAAGTTTGAAGTTCGAGGTTGCAGGTGAAAATCGAATTCATATCATACTTTAAGGATGGCCAATGGCATTCTATGGCTTGAGACTCGAGTATGCCTTAGAAGGTGGCTCGAATTACATAGCATGGAAAGATAGAATGGAGGCTGTATTAGAGGACAATGGCTTGAAGGAATTCATTTATCAAGAAATACCAAAGCCAGCTTCAACTAATGCACAAGAGTTGGTTGAGTGGAAGAAGTGTATGGCAAATGCGAGATGGATCATCCTCGAGGGAGTTCGAGACCACATTGTCTCTAGTCTCCATGGGAAGGATACTCCATTTTCAATGTGGAAGACATTAAAGGACCTCTACCAGAACAATATCGACCAAAGGAAATTGGCACTCAAGGATAAGCTTCGAAGAATCAAGATGGAGAAGGGCGATACTATTTCCACATATATGAACAAGCTCACCACCTACAAAGACAAGCTTGGCAGTGTGGGAATAACTACTATCGATGATGATATGGTGAGCCTCGCTCTCCTTGGCCTTCCAAATAGTTGGAATAGCTACCAGGACTCTATGAATGGAAAGGAGAAACTACCGAATTGGGAACGACTGTGGTCGGATCTTATGCAGGAGGAGATCAGGAGGGGCACACGAGATTATTCTTCATCCAAGAATGATGATGAAGAAAATCTGGTCTTAGCAAGTAAGGCAAGGAAAGGGAAGGTGAAGGCTTCCCATTTCAAATCGAATTCTTCTCATGTAGGGAAGAAGGGTGACATGTCTAAAGTAAGATGCTTTAATTATCACAAGATGGGACATTATGTGACTAATTTCCCATCGAATAAGTCCAAGAAGGGATCGTCAGAAGGATTGGAAGTTGAGGCATTAGCCTCTCAGTTCGAAATGGAATTTACCCTCATCGCATGCATGGTGTCATCGATGATGGGTTGTGTCTGGTATCTTGATAGTAGAGCCTCATTCCACATGACTGGTGATAAAAATTTATTCAGTGCCCTGGAGGAGAAAGACCTCAATATGCGCATAGATATGGGTGACGATGAAAGGTATAGTGTTTTAGGAGTGGGCACGGTTGCTTTTCAGAGGGAGCATGGAGCTCCTTTCACCTTGACAGATGTGATGTATGTGCCTGGACTAAAGAAGAACTTGGTATCGGTCATCATGTCGGAGGACAAAGGCTACGATGTTGTCTTCTGCGAAGGAAAGGCATTCCTAGGACACATAGCCACGGGTCAGACGAAGACGATAGGGATTTGGGTGAAGAATCCCTATAAACTAGAGGTAGATGATTTGCAGCATTGAGTACGAAAGCAGAATTGGTGCAAAGCCAAGAAATTGGCGAGTTGTGGCATAGGCGGTTGGGCCATTTTCATCATGTGGCTTTGAAGATAATGTAGCAGATATCTACAGGACTTCCGAAAGGTAAAGTTGAGCAAGTTGACACATGCAAATGTTGTACCTTGGGAAAGTACACCAAGCCTCCCTTTCATGATCGAGATAGTCGAGCAGAGGCTATTTTAGAGCGAGTTCATACTGATTTGTGTGGACCATTCTCAACGGAATCCATAGTGAAGCAAAGGTATTATGTGATTTTCATTGATGACTATTCTCATAAATGTTGTATTTATTTCATGCACAAGAAGGACCAAACTTTCATAAATATTTATGAGTTCAAAGCTTTGGTCGAGAAAGAGTCAGGGAAGAAAATCAAGGCCTTGAGAAGAAACAACAGTGGAGAATATGTCTCTCAAGATTTTAAGGACTTTTGTGTAGTGGAAGTAATTAAACGAGAGTTTACGGCACCTCATAACCCATAGCAGAATGGGGTGGTTGAGAGGAAGAAATATTGTAGGGCCAACACAGGCAATGCTACATGACCAAGGTCTACCACTTCGCTTGTGGACTGAGGCATGCAACACAGCGGTCTATTTGCAGAATAGAAGCCCGCATTGCATACTTGAGATGTAGACACCAGAGGAAGCTTTCTGCGGTAAGAGACCAGATGTGGGTCACTTCAGGATCTTTGGCTCATCGGTATATTGCCATGTGATAAAGGATGCACAGAAGAAGCTTGAGCTGACAACAAAGTTGGGGATATTTGCGGGGTACACTGATACACCTCACAACTATCGGGTGTACTTTCCTACCAATCAGAGGATAGTGGTTCACAGAGATCTCAAGATTGATGAGTAGATGACCATGCAGGTTTCGCTTGAGAGGGAGCTCCAACTATAGGCGATGGAGGAACTGTTGGTTCCTAAGGAGGAGGAGCCTCAGACTGACGTGGAGTAGCTGCATGCAGAGGTTCCAGGAGTGGAGACATCCACTCAAGCATAGTCTTCCAGAGATGGACGGAAGCACACAAGTGAAGCTGACAAATTGTTGGAGGATGTGAGAGAGAATGTGAAGGCACCATCTTCTCAGCGTAGATAGAGGAGGTCACCTAAGAGGTACATAGGATACATGGCCCTTGCTAGGGAATGTGTTGAGACCAAGCCATCTTCCTTTGAGGAAGCAACGCAACAACCGATTTGGGTTGATGCTATGGTGGAGGAGTATGACTCCATAGTTCATAACAATGTTTGGGATGTGGTTCTGAGACCGGAGAAGTATTAAGTTGTGAGTTCCCATTGGCTTTACAAGGTAAAGCAAGTTGCTAATGGTAGTGTGGAGAAGCATAAGGAAAGATTTGTTGCCCGTGGTTTTTCACGGGTCAAGGGGATTGACTATGATGAGACTTTTGCTCTTGTCACAAGGTACTCATTTATCAGATCTATGTTGGCACTATCAACATAGATGGGTTGGAATATCCATCAGATGGATGTGAAGACTGCATTTCTCAATGGCCATATTGAGGAAGAGGTGTACATAGAATAGCTGGAAGGTATTGAGACCTTCGATCATGAGTCGCATGTGTGCCAACTCAAGAGAGCGTTGTACGAGCTGAATAAAGAACCTTGTGCTTGGTACACCAGGATAGACAACTACTTCACCGAGTTGGGCTTCAAAAAGAGTGAAGCGGATGTGAACCTGTACCACATCGTGGTGAAAGGTAAGCTATTGAGCATCATAATTTATGTTGATTATCTCATATTGACTGGTGATGATTAGTTTATTGTGTCTTGCAAGGAGGACATTGCAAGAGAATTTGAGATGAAAGAGATGGGTCTCATGCATTACTTCCTTGGCATGGAAGTGTGGTAGAAGGATGGGGAGTTGTTTGTGTCTCAGGGCAAGTATGCCAACAAGATACTCAGGAGATTCCACATGGAGAAGTGCAAGCCCATGCAGACTCATCTAGCAGGTAACTAGAGGAAGGAGGTTACTACTTCAAGAGAAGTGGTAGAGGCTATTGTGTACAGGCAGCTTGTGGGTTCACTGATGTACTTAGTGAACACACGACCAGATTTGTGCTATGTGGTGAACCAACTGAATCAAGTGATGGTTCAACCTATCAAGATGTTTTGTAAGGCGGCAAAGCATGTATTGAGATACTGCATAGGCACATCTCAATATGGATCTTGGTACTAAAAAACAGAGGGAGTGAATCTATAGGGCTTCACTAATGAAGATTGGGCAGGGAATCCATCAAATCGGAAGAGCACATCAGGAGGGATTTTCAACCTTGGGTCAGTTGCAGTTTCTTGGTACAGCAGGAAACAGAAGTTGGTTGCACTCAGCTCAGTAGAGGCAGAATACATGGCTACAAGTCAGGCAGCATGTGAGGCCATTTGGATGCAGAAAATCTTAGTTTGTTTGTTTGATAAGAGGATGGATCCAACTGTGATCTATTGTGATAATTAGAGTTGTATCAAACTCTCTGAGAATCCAGTATTTCATAATAGGTCCAAGAAAATTGACATTCGATATCATCATGTCAGAGACTGTGTAGCGAGGAGGATCATGTTGCTGCAGTATATTTCAATAGAGGAGCAAGATGCTGAAATTTTGACAAAGGCATTGTCAAAGTGTAAATTCGAGTTCCATAGAGATAGGATCAAGGTGGCAGATAATCGCTTTCTTGTTGAGAGGGAGTGTTGAAATATGGAAACAATAATATCCCAATTTAATTTTTCCTTGAATTAAATTGTGAATTAAAATTGAATTTAGTCTTAACATCTACCTGGAAATAATTAATTAATTTATTTTAAATTAATTAGTTGGAGAAATTCAAGTTAGAAGTATTTCTAAAGTCATGCAAGAGTTATCCCTTAAATTAAGGAGATAATATTGAGTTATATTTGAGTTGTAATTAGTTAACTCAATTTACTGAGTTAAGTCGAGTTAAATTAGTTCCAAAGTGTTTGAGCAACTAATAGTGAGTTAACAATCAGATGATGCATTAATGCACTCAACTAGTGCTACTCTAGTTAACTGAAGATTCCCTCATCAGAAACTCATGCATGTCTATTCTGAGAAAGATCCAGTTGAGATTAATGTTCAAGGACAGTGCACTATCAGTTGCATGTGTTTTCTTATGGACAAAAGTCATGCATGCAATCAAGGATTCATCCTTGAGGATTGCGCAGTTTTAAGGGATGGGTATTTTAGTTGGTAAGAGGTAAATCATCCACAAGGAACAACGCAAGGAAATAGGAGCTTGGAGGGAAGAAAGGAAGGCAGGATAGAAGCCATGATTACCTATGAGCATCTGTGAGGATTGTACTGAGAGCTGGCTAGCTGTGAGAGCTAAGGAATTGTATAATTCCTATGTATTTCCACCATCTATGATAATACAATAGTGTGGGGTTTTGAGCTGTGACTTTCCCCAAAGTATTTTCATGTGTATTGTGCCATTGGTTCTTCTTCTTCTGGTTATATTGTTCAACTCAATCTTAAAGCTTCCAAAAATTGATAGTAGAAGTAGGTTATAGTATTCTACTTTGATTTATATTGCATTATTGGGTTAACCTACTGTCAGATTTTCTACAAGGACCACTCAAGGCAGCACCTGAATCACCTCAAGTTCCATCTCCATTAGTAGAGATGGAAGAGGTAGAGAGTGCACAAGAGGCTTAAGTGATTGAAGAGGTACAATCAGTACCAATTTATGAGCCTGAATCCATAGCCATTATGTCTGGAGAAAGAGAGCATGAAGGTCCCTCTTCAGAAGAGGAAGAATTCAAGAAAGCTTTCTATACTTTGACTGAGATGGTTAAAGTCCTCTATGAAGAGAGGAACACTAGACTGGTTTGAGGGAGTTCTAAACCTCCACATGGAGAAGGAAGCTCAGAGGACAAAAAGATGAAAAGAAGGATTCCAAAGGGAATGGTGGAAATCCACCTGCATCTCCACCATCCTCATCATCTTCCTCATCATCTTGACCATCTCATACAACATCATCTTCCACTACTACCATTGCCCATACCCATTCCAAAACCTTAAAAGGAAAAACTCCATTACTGAAATTCAACATAAAATTTGAACTTCCCTTGTACAATGGAGAAGTGAATGCAGAAAAGTTGGACAATTGGATTCGACAATTGGAGCTATATTGCATAATTCAAAACCTTCAAGAAGATGACGCAAGATCCAGCTGGCTTCACTGAGGCTGGAAGGAGCTGCACTAGTTTGGTGGGACGCAAAGACTTAAGAGAAAATGTGAATCCATGGTAAGATATCCATTTCTTGGGTTGAATTTGTTTCTGCAATTAAAAGATAGTTTTATCCTTTAGCCTATATGCAAAAAGCCATCATGATTTGGCATAATTTTAGGCAACTAAAAGGCCAAACTGGCCAAGACTAGACTCAGGAGTTTAGGAAGAGGGCTTTACTATTGGGAGTAAACTTGAACTCACAAGACACACTCTTGAAATATATTGGAGGTTTACATTCCTATTTGCAACATACTATCCTTATGTTTAAACCGTGAAATCTAGATTAATTATGTGTGCAAGCCACGCATCTTGAGGAAAGGGGAAAACAAAACATAGAGGAGAAAGGTGAAAGTAAACGGTAAGGGAAAAGAGAAGGGAGGAAAATGGAAGGGAAAAAAGAATGCAAGTATCAAAAAAGAGAAGGAAAAGCTCACATGCAAAAATTGTTCAAAGGTTGGCCATGATGAAGACCATTGTTGGAAACTTCATCCAAAATTAAAACCAGATAGATTAAAAGCCAAAGAGAAGAGCAAAACTGTTGCTATAGATTGTTACAGGTAAAAGTGTCTATACAGAACTGCTTATTCCACTAAGGTGTGGTAGCTACCTTAGAAACAAACAAAGTAAAGCTACTTTCGTTTTTCCTTTATGAAAGATAGATGAGAGAAGAATAGAGGAGACCAACCTCTATCTTGCGCTTGGCTCCTAGTTTGATTCCTCTCTCTTCTGATAGTCCTTTGCTACTTGCTTCCTTGTACACCCAGGTTCACAGAGTACCTGTAGAATCAGAGTAGCATAACACTATACAAGAACATGGATCTATAATCATAAACAATCTAGGATCAGATGTAAATTGACCATAAAAATGCATAAAACATAAATGACACAAGAGTATGGAGGAAAACTTGAATAGCTTTTATTGATAATCAAGAAAGAGCCGAGGGACTTACAACTAGTTTTTCTGACCCAACATCATCCTCTCAGCAAGTAAGCCCTTCTTCGCCTCATACAAAGCTTAGATCACCCAACACTATGATGTTGTCTCAAGAAACCAACATCAATTCCTTACAAGATGCAAAATTCCAGCCTCTGGATCTCTGGGATGAGGGATCCGTATATAGATATCTATAAGGGAGATGAGTCAGCTTGTAATTTGATTAGTGTCTTCCCTCTGATAGTTCTTGCTTCCACTTGGAGATTGATGATCTCTTACTCATCTTTGGTTGAATTTAGAGAGGCAAGTGTCACAGGAGAAGTTTCTGGAAGATTCCATGCCTCTCCACCTCGCAGATTGACACTTCCATTTGTCACTTCTCGCCCATCGCACCCCATAGAAGGTATTTTTGAAATGCAACGCACCCACATAGTGTACTTAGGTGAGATGCAACGCACTTTGCCTATGGAGCAGGTGAAATGATCTTGTTTTGACCAGTTCTGAGTGGTTTTTCATGGAGAACTTCTGGGAGAAGCTGTAATCACTTGACCTTGTTCCTTTAGGGATTAGAACAACACTTTTAGGGACTTAAGATCCCTTTATTTATGGACAATTTATGCTTGGGGCTGCAGTGCCCAAAAATGTCTATAACAGTTGCCCCCTAAAGCATGAGGTCATTAATCCTTTTTGATGTCGGGTGAAATTCTTTATTATGAAGATCCAAAGTTCTTTCAAGCTGGGAGGAGACCTGTAATAAGATACAATACAATACATTATCTTCATAATTTTTTCACGATCTAGCTGAGGCGGGCATTCCCATCCTCAGCTTTATAAGTTCATTTCCATGTACATAGGACAGACAATCGTCTGAGTGTAGACTGATGATTCTGGTAGAGCCATCATCCCTTTGATTGGATGATTATCTGTGCAGCAATGATGTACATTTGATGTCTTTATTTCCCTGAATATATATCGCAGCACGGATGGATGAAACTAGATCTGGGTTCTTCAATCTCGTTCGATCTTGACTCGAAGTACAAGTCGATCCATGTGAGAGATGTTCTGGAGTCGAACGTGGAAAGACATCGCCTGATTACCAGCCAATGATGTAAGCTGTTAACAGGCACGAGAGGAATCACCGATAATGATAATGACCCTCAAGGTACTGCAGTACAATTCATGTGGTGTGAATAAAGGACTTGGCATCGAACACCATGCAAAATATTTCGGTCGAAGGCCATTGATGTAAACCTGTCGCCAGAAGTGAGAAACTTGCCATTGAGGCATGCAAACTTCAAAGTACTGAAAGGGGTGTTCCTAGATCAACTTCTTGGATAATGAGCTGATGTCGACAAGAAGCGATCTATCATAGGAGGGCCTTAATGAATCCCACATCAATGACATGGAACGGAGCAAATGATTTTAATGGAGGTGAAAACGATCTGGTGATATAAGGTTCAGGGTGGCGGTCATGAAAGAATGGAGCGTAAATGTATTGTAGCGGGTGAGACACATGTGAATTCTATGAATGACTTCTCTTGAACATATCAGCGACACTGACGTGATGGTTTGGTAGCATTAACCCCAAATGTGGATGGTGTGATGGGAGCATGGTGATGTGACTGGTGAATGAAACAACCAAACCCGACTTGGATGCGGAGTGAAACTGTCATGTTCAAGAGCGACTTGCTACCAACAAAGTTTCTTCAAGTTTTCTTCCCAATTTTTCCCCAGTCATTGCTGACCAGTACCTCTTTATTTTTGTCAAGCTTGAGGAGGATAACATATGCTTGTTCTATAATTTTCCCTTCGGGCAAACCCATCGCTATGTTTTAATGAGCCTAGCGATAGTGAAACTCGTTCTTGTCTGCTATGGACAAGTTTGTCGCTATTAGGTTTTAACGAGTTTAACGACAAAGATAACTTGGTCCTTTTCAATTTTAGAGAGTCTGAAAAGGGACGTAAAGGAAACTCCAAAATTCCTTTTTCGTCATCTAATCCCTTAAGTCCGAAAAAGTATAAAACAATACAGAAGGGATGAATTTCCGATACTTTTAACGAGCCGAAAAAAACAAGCGCTCGATCTTTTTGTGTAATAATCCCTCAGGTCCAAAAAGATTAAAATCTGAAGGAGGGATAACACTTCCGGTCCCTTTAACGAGCTGGAGAGGCCAATGGCTCGGAAATCTTTTCATATTTTATGAGTCAGTTGAAAAGAGCTTAAAGGAGACTCGTCTTTGAGGAACGAGTGATAAAATTGGGTAGCAGCTGATTCCAGGTAAGGCTTGGAATTTTCCAATCACGGCAGTGTTACAAGGATGGCTAGCGGGATCACTCTTCCCAGTCGTTCCTCAAAAAGGGGTAAACAATCAAATGGAGGTGAATGATCGGCCAATACAGAGTGGAGGTGATGATGAGAACACAACCAAGGCTTTAAAGGCTGAAGTACTACATTCACGATGGTTATTTACCGGGAAATAGTTCATTTTTTAATGAGCTTAAACGCAGGGAGAAACATTTGCTCATGACTTATGTTTATTTTTAAACGAGCTTGAACTATGTGCTAAAACTGCTCGATTAATCCAGTCGTATAATAAGAATGTCTCATATATGAAAACGGCAATTTTTAGAGTTTTGCCCCACATCCTTTCTTTATGAAAGTTAGGAAACGACCAATCCAAAACACAGATAAATGATCGCTCTTTTCTTGCACGCCAAAAGGTTTGCATGCCCCCAAGTATAAAACAGAGTTTCAAGGTCACCTTTCAAATCTCCAACAAAACATTTGTTTTATCAGGAAAGGTCTACCTCTTTCAAGTTACCAAAGATTGTTCTATTCACAGCGCAAGCAAAACATTTCTTCTGCGATGTCTACTGAAATAGACAAAGGTGAGACAATCCACTCACATAACTTTGATGAGGGAATCTTGTTCCAATCTAACCCCCTTTTCCAATCACGGATGGGAGTACAGACTAATCATATATCTCTCACGGAAACCTAACCTATACTCGAAGTTTTCCTGCCGAAACAGACCAGGGTGCATGCCCCCTCAGTTTCAGTCATGTCCCCTGAATCACTCGCGCTCATCAGGTGGATGGACTGGAGATTGATGAGACATTCCTTATGTGAAAAGACCATTCAAGGATGGTATATGACTATTTGCTATGCGTGATCCGGGAAATGAAAGCTGGTCTACGAGCTTGACCACTTTTCCTTCATGCGGAAAACACATTACTCTAAAGAGTGATGAGACAATGGCTCCCATGCAATAAATATAGTCTCGTCCAAGGAGTAGATTATAATCCAGGGGTCCTTGGACTACCATTACGTTCATGTGAATGGTTTTCCCTCTCAATGTTATGGGCACTTCGGGAAGGATCCCTAACGGTTGACTGGTTCCTTTGTCAAAGCCTGTTAGATTTCTCATCTCAGGCAAAAGCGATGGCGAACAAAGCGCTTTCCAAGCAGTCGAGGAAAGGATACTCACAGAAGCCCCTTCATCTATGATGGTACCAGCCATAACCATTCTATATATTTGAGCAATAATTTGGAATGGTACACTAGCCGGTAAACGGGGTCTGCCTAGTTGATTCCAGTCGAAGGAAACAACTAGGTTGCTTTGAGGTGCGACCGAATAGACGGCCGGGTACGACTCTGATGAACTTCCTTCTTGCAGTAAAGGAATGGGTAAATTGCCCCCATGTTCATCGGAGTCTGTGCTTACGAAAAGAATTTGGATGGTGTCATCCTTATTCTCTTCTGTGACTATATCATCTGAAGATGGAACCTCTGAAGGCAAGACCGGGTCAACTGCCGCCTCGACCTTTTGACTTTCGTCTGGTATGGTTTCAGATCGTTTGTCTTCAATGATAGATGCTTCGGCCGACCACTTGGGCGGGTCAGCCGGATTTTCAACTAGTGACGGACTCGGCAAGAGTTTTTTATATCCAGGGGGAAGTCGTAACGGTGAAACCGGACGATCGTCTAAAACTCTTTTAGCCTCGTCTAAGAAGGGACAATGGTGGACGGCATGATCGCCTTTGCACAATTTACAAGGAAATCTATATTTTCCTTTTTGTCCCAGGGCTTCAATTTCACTAGTCGACGGCGCGTTTTCAACATTATCATAAGAGGTTGACGACACTGGGTTGTGCAAATGAGGAGACCAATCCCTTAAGATCCGAGGGATGCAGGGACAATTTCTATGATAGTGGTCTCCTTTGCAAATGACACATGGCGATTTAGGCCTGGTCAGTGTAGTGTGTGGATTTTCGCTAGACAACGCTTGGTTGCCCCCTTTCGCTTTTGGCTCCTTCTTCTTCTTCTCTTTCTTCTTCTTTTCCTTCTTCTTCTCAGATACTTGATTTTTGGCTTTACCAGCCCCATCAAAGGAAGAGGAAGGAGGAGAGGAAGAATTGGAGGAAGTAGAGGGTTGGGGGGTAACTTTGGAATCGTCTAGTTGCTGATTCGATTGCTCAAGAATTGCGGTGTTCTGAATGACAGAGGTTGAGAAGAGCCATACGGGCAAGCCTATTTTCAGTCCTGGAAGCGACAATGTGGCCATATGGGGTGCACCAACATCTCCCCAAGAGGAGAAGGGAATAGGATTTCCTCCAAGGGGAATTCCTTCGTTGGTGGATTCCATTTTCTCAACCCAAGATCAACGTAGGAAAGAGTGATGATTATTCCATTTAAAATAAATTTTAGACGCTTTGACACAACTTGTTTTTTCAATTTTTAAGAGTCAAGAAAAAACAAAAGATGACTCTAGTCGCCTTCAATTTTTAATGAGTCTGAAGTGACAAGTGCTCAGATTGACCTTTTCCGTTAAGGAGTCTGAAAAGGAATGAAAGGGACTGCTCTGGAAATCTAGGTAGAGGGATTATCAAACCAATCGCAAAACTGCAGAATACTTTTTACGGTATGGCAGTCAATCTTCCTGAATGCTATGTTCACTGCATTACGATCGATAGGGCGGCAAACACGGCTTCCTATGGATAAAGGATTAAGCCTATTGTGGTCTCCCAAAATATACTCGACGGTACGTGGGAGCACAAGTCCGTACTGGCACTTATTGTCTCAAAGTGGAGGAATCACCCAACCATTAGTGAGAACAACAGTTACCAGGCTTTACGACACCGGAATACGTCTCTAGGCTAGACTTCTAGATGTTGTGCGTTAGGTTCCAAAGCGTTGTTAGATTCATTAAATTTATTTTATAGTTGATCTTGCTTAATAAATTTTCCTTTTAGGTTCACCGCGTGATGTAGATGTACAATTCCTAAAATGCAATCTAAGATGATAAACATTCTTTTATCTTCTTTGTGCAATGAATGTCCTAGCTACTAAGGAAAGAGAGACAGTATTCTTTCATAAAGAGCAAAGAGCACACGCTATATGCACTGTCCTAAATCAAACCAATCAAACAATCTAAAAGCAAATGCATATGCATGAATTTGTTTTCGGCTTTCTTAATATGTGAATGATAAAAAGAAAGCTAATGTGCAAATCTGAATTACTTTTCAAGCGACAATTACTAACAATTTTCTTTTCAAAATAAAAAATGAAGATAATGACAACACTTTGCGATTTGGAAATGAATACTTGCTTTCGACACTAGAAAAACTACAAATTCAGATCAAATACAACAGTAACAGGGCAATCGACTATCAAGAGCAATCAGACTCTCTTTTATGACTGAAAACGACACTTGCGACACTTTCAAATCGAGAAACGACAGTACAACTATGTTACTTTTTTGCAAAGGAGAATTGAAAATGACTCAAAAAATACACAAAAACATTTACAGTTCTTTGCACAATGGAGGCGGAATAACAGCAAGGAAAAGGGGTTTCAAACAAAGTTATACTGACTACAGGCAGCAAAGCTCATGAATAGAATTGAAAAGAATGAATCACAGAAACCAAAACTGAGGAACAATGCCTAGTCTGATCAGCGCACCTGTAACACAGTGAACTTGAAATGCAACGCACCTACTACACTCGGGAAGTGCGTTGAATTTCAGATTCACAGAACAGAGACTGCGCTGGGCCAGAGACGAGACTTTGCTTGGGTTCTGGGTCACAGTTTGCAGTTCAGTTCAGGGATTTTGGCTAAGCAAGTGGTAATTAGTAAATCAACAACAGGGGTAGATCTAAGGAGGTTACTAGAGCCACCACAAGGGCAATTAGAGAGTTTGTAAATCAGTTGTTTAATTCATAAACAAAACCTGGAGATTGACTGAAGCGGCATTTATCTACTTTGCATTTGCATAGCAAATGCAGTTTGAAAGCTACCTGGCTCGACTTCAAGCTCCATCTGTAAGTTTATAAAATAAACAACAAGGTAGATAAACAAACAACCTAGTCGCTCCCCAGCAGAGTCGCCATTTTGTTACAGGGAAAAGTGTCTATACAAAACTGCTTATCCCACTAAGGTGTGGTAGCTACCTTAGAAACAAACAAAGTAAAGCTACTTTCACTTTTCCTTTATGAAAGATAGATGAGAGAAGAATAGAGGAGACCAACCTCTGTCTTGTGCTTGGCTCCTAGTTCGATTCCTCTCTCTTCTGATAGTCCTTTGCTACTTGCTTCCTTGTACGCCCAGCTTCACAGAGTACCTGTAGAATCAGAGTAGCATAACACTATACAAGAACATGGATCTATAATCATAAACAATCTAGGATCAGATGTAAATTGACCATACAAATGCATAAAACATAAATGACACAAGAGTATCGAGGAAAACTTAAATAGCTTTTATTGATAATCAAGAAAGAGCCAAGGGAGTTATAACCAATTGTTCTAACCCAACATCATCCTCTCAGCAAGTAAGCCCTTCTTCACCTCATACAAAGCTTAGATCACCCAACACTATGATGTTGTCTCAAGAAACCAACAACAATTCCTTACAAGATGCAAAATTCCAGCCTCTGGATCTCTGGGATGAGGGATACATATATAGATATCTATAAGGGAGATGAGTCAGCTTGTGATTTGATTCGTGTCTTCCCTCTGAAAGTTCTTGCTTCCACTTGGAGATTGATGATCTCTTACTCATCTTTGGTCGAATTCAGAGAGGCAAGTGTCACAGGAGAAGTTTCTGGAAGATTCCATGCCTGTCCACCTCGCGGATTGACTCTGCCATTTGTCACTTCTCGCCCATCGCACCCCATAGAAGGGATTTTTGAAATTCAAAGCACCCACAAAGTGTACTTAGGTGAGATGCAACGCACTTTGGCTATGGAGCAGGTGAAATGATCCTGTTTTGACCAGTTCTGAGTGGTTTTTCATGGAGAACTTCTGGGAGAAGCTGTAATCAGTTGACCTTGTTCCTTTAGGGATTAGAAGAACACTTTTAGGGACTTAGGAGCCCTTGATTTATGGACATTTTATGCTTGGGGTTGCAGTGCCCAAAAATGTCTATAACATAGATGAAAAAGACTTAGGGTCAAATTCAAGAGATGAGACAAAAATTAAAATTATGGGTTTGAAAGGTCAACATGTTAAAAGTACTAGTTCCTCAAATACTCACAACAACACTCCAAATGAAGACGAAAGGGAAGCATTGCTCACTATTAGAGTAATCTCAAATCATACCAAGACTGATGCACTCTTTGATAGTGGATCAAAAGCAAACTTGATTTTAGAAGGCTTAGTTAAAGAGCTTAAACTTGAAACTGTACCACATCATAAACCATACCCTTTGGGTTGGATAGTTAAGGATGGAAATTTACAGGTTTCGAGGAAATGCATTTTTAGATTTGCTATTACTGCAAACTTTGTTGATGAAGTCGAGTTAGACGTGGTTCCACTTGATATTTCTGGAATTATCTTGGGAAGTCCATATTTGTATGACAGGAAAGTGGTGTTTCATTGCTATGAGCACAAATTTCATTTTCTTAAAGATGGGGTGAAGTATATTGTGAGAGCTCATCGCAAGAAACTAAACAATTCCTTAGTTAATGAGGGGAAAATGAAGAGGCTAGTGAATGCAAGGAAGAACTTGACATTGTTGATGATCAAACAAAGAGATGTTTTGAATCATACTTTTCATAAAGATGATTATATTTGTAATGATTTGTTTCAGAATGATAACAGGTTTCCTTTGAAATAAGGCGAAAAAAATTTGCAGCATCCAACATTGGTGTTGAGCGGTGTTGAAAATAAGGTGTCGGTACAAGAAATTGCAAAGTTCAAAGAGAAGAGGACAAAGCAGCTTGGCAAAGAAGGCATGGGTTTCACAAATGTTCGTTGTTGGTTTCCAAAATGCACATTACAATGGCGAAGAAACTTGGGCAAGATTTGACTCAAGTACAAAGCAAAAGAAGCTAGAAATCACCATAGAGACAAAGTGCAAGGTGAGAAAGACTCCAAGTTTCCTTTGATTGTTGACCAAGTTAGGAAAAAGATGTTTTCTACAAAATTAGATTGTTGTTCTGCAATTTCAGAAATACTGCAGCATGACGTTGTCAAAGACAGTGATAGATGGTCATCAGAATCAAGCAAAAATTTGACTTTTTATGAAAATCTCCAAATCATGAAATTAGGAAAATTTCAATGGATAAAGACTACAAGGATGAGGGAACAGTCCCCTCATCAACATAATCAATGATCAAGAGAGATTTTGTGGTCCAAAAGGCTTCTAGTGTGGAGGAATGATCAGGGATCAATATTTTAGCTAAAAAATGAAAGTGCTCAGAATTGCTTCACACCTAAATGACCGGATATTTTGTTTTCGTGATTCCAACACCGTGAATAGTTTAAAAACCAACATCGTATGCAAAAGTTAGAGATTATGAAAGTTAGTTAAGAAAAGAGTCAAAGTCAAAGTTTGACTGGAGTTGACTGGATGTCCAGTCAGCATCCAGAGATATTCTCCAGTTTCAGCTAGTGACAAGGGTGACCTCTAGATTCGCCAGTCTGTATGAGTGAAGGTGAAATTGCCTAATTGGCCTCTGAAGAGGAATTTGATTTTTATTTATTTATTTAAATGTCATTATATATATATATATATATATATATATATATATATATATATATATATATATATATATATATATATATATATATATATTATGCTATATTATATGATTTTTTAAAATTATATATTATATATTAATTTAAATATTAAATAATCATTATTTAAACTCACATTCTATATTAACCAAAGTTCAGTATTGACATATACATAACGATATGGGCGGAGGGAGCAGGAATGGAAACCAGGACCTCCCCCGCATCACTCCAAAGTTTTACCAACGTACCACTACAAGAAGACTTGAAAGGATGGCACGTGACTTTACATTTAATGTAGCCTAGAAAGCCGACGACAGGGTGGTGGGAGCCAGCCCCCACCCCATATGACCTCAACCACATGAGCAAGGGCTAGCGAAATATGCTTAGCGTGCTAATCGCACTTAATATTAATTAATACGATTTAGCATCTAATTAAACAAATGATTAAGTTGGTGGAGATTTTGGAGCCGCCAAACCCGGATCTTCCACCAAACTTGGCGCACTTAACTGGGGTCTCTCCAGATTTAGCGGAGGTTTTCTAAGAAAAACTGTTTGAGCCATAACTTACTCAATTTTCAACAAAATATCGAAAATGAATATTCATTTTTGGATAATTGGCATGCTAGGAACGCGTTGGAGCATGTTTCAGAGGCAGAAGAGATAATCTATAGGTGTTTTTGTCACTTGAATATTTTTGAAGCCAATGGCCACCTGGTGTTGGAAGCCATTCTCAGAGCAGCTGGTAACCAAATTGAGTAAAAAAAATAGTCATTTCTGATATATTTGAATATTTTAAACTCATTGGAATAGGTTCCAAGAGTAATGGATGCATGTAACAACAATTTGAGCACTATTGAAGCTAATAGAAAGGCCCAGACTACGAAGCTAGGCCAAGGAGATGTAGCCTAGGAGGGGTGAACTCCTTCAAAAAAAATCTGCGTATTGAGCTCTTTTATTTTTTCTTGTTGTGTTTTTATATGCTGTTGTTTAGCCATTTAAATTCATGCTTTTCATTTCATGCAAAACACTAAATTTCACCATGATAGATGAAGTGACAATCACATTCTCATGGATAAACTCTTTATGAATAACCAAACGAAAGCAAAAAAAAAAAATTATATCTGGAAATGATACTAGCACAGCATTAACTAGCAATCAATTTTAGATCAGCATGTAACTGAATCTCCCTCTCAAGGGAACATATCATGGCCTTCTCTTCATCTAACTTCACATCTCTACAAACCAATGTCAACATGTTGGATGGGAGGTACACCTGATAGTTGTGAGGTGTATCATTGTACCCCAAAAATATGTCCAACTCACCTATTGGCTCTAGCTTTCTTCCTGTATCCTTGGTAACATGACAATAGACTAATGAACCAAAGATCCTAAAGTTTGCCACATCTGGTTTCATACCTAAAAAATCTTCTTCTGGTGTGCTCGTCTTGAGAATTCGATGAGGGCTTTTGTTCTAAAAATTAATAGTTGTGTTGCATGCTTTAGCCCGCAAGTGCAATGGTAGGGCCTAATCATGTAACATCACCCGTGCTACTCCCACAATACTTTTTTTTCTTCCTTTCACCCACCCCATTCTACTGTGGGTTATGAGGTCCTATTAACTCCCGTTGAATGCCTTTTGATGCATAGAATTTATTGAATTAATTTGACAAATATTTTCCATTGTTATTGCTTCTGATAGCTTTAACTTTCCTGCAAGTATCTCTCTCGAAAAGTTATTTAAATTCTAAAAATTTAGTGAACATTTGATCTTTCTTCTGCATGAATAAAATCCAACACTTACGAGAAAATTCATCAATAAGTATTACATAATACTTGTGCTTGTCCATGGATGTTGTCGAGAATGGTCCACACATATTTGAGTGAACTTGATCAAGGATCTCTTATGCTCAACTAGCTTTATCATGAAAGGAATCTTTGGTATACTTCCCCAATGTACACCCTTTGCATGTGTCTCTTTGCTCTAATGTACCCTTGGGAAGTACTATTGAATTTTTTTGCATTATCTTCAAAGATCCATCGTGAAAGTGACCCAATATTTTATGCCACAACTCAACAATGTCTCGGCTTTGCACCTTCTCTGCTTTAGTTCTATCAGCATGACAATCTTCTACATCCAATCTGTAGAGGTTCTTCACTCGAACCCCGATCTGCTTCACCTGTCTAAAGGCTATGTGACGAAGGAATTCCTTTCCCTTGCTAAATATCACATCGTAGAAGGAGTCCTCGAACATGGAAACTGAAACAAAATGCTTCTTCAAACCCGGAACATACATGACATATTTTAATGTGAGAGGAAAATCAAACTCCCTCTGAAAGGTAATAGTACTGATGTCGATCATGTTATACCTCCCATCATCTCCCATCTTGATGTGCATTTGGAGGTCCTTCTCCTCGAAGTCACTAAAGAACTCTTTGTTGTCAGATATATGGAATGAGGCTCCACTACCCAGGTACCACACACTACCCATCACCGATGTCACCATGCAAGCGATGAGGGTGAAATCTAGTTTGAATTGTGAAGTAAGAGCTTCACCTAGCGCTCCTCTTTAGGGCTTCTTACCAACCTTCTTGTGTGAACACTCTATGGCATAGTGTCCCGACTTCTAATAGTGGAAACATTTAATTTTCAACATGTACTTCTTGTCGCCCTGACTGGAATCTGATTTGGAATGGGATGACTTCCCATTCCCTTTTTTCACCTTTCCAGATAAGGCATATTTCTCCTCATCATCATGTTTGGATGAGGATCCATCCCTGGTGTTCTGAGAAATCTCTTCTTGTACTAGGTCCGACCACAACCGCTCCCTCTCTAATAGCTTATCCCTCTCATTAACTGAGTCCTAGTAGTTGTGGTAGCTCTTCAAAAGTCTTAGAAGTGTTAGGCTCACCAGATCGTCTTTAGCAATAGTAACGCTGATGCTTCGAAGCTCATCCTTACATTGGGTGAACTTGGTCAAGTACTTTGGTATCGAGTCACCCTTCTCCATCTTGATCTTTCTAAACTTGTCCTTTAGTGTTATCTTCCTATGGTCATTTCTCTCTTGAAACAGGTTCGTTAAGGCCTTCCATATTGCATATGGAGTTTCCTTATCGTGGAGGTTCGATAGAATATGATCTTAAACTCTTTTTAGGATAATCATTCTCACCTTTTCCACACCCTTTCTCCATTGTGCCAGATCTTTAGCATCAACTATCCTATGAATATCTTTTTCTATGAATTCCTTAAGTATGTTGTCTTCCAACAGTGCCTCCATCCTATACTTCAAAGCAATATAGTTCTAACTACTCTCAAGAGTATATTCAAGTCTCAATCCATAGAACGACATCCTGCTTGCTCTGAAGTATGAGACTGCAAATTCAATTTCTCCTAGAAAAGACAACTCGTATTCACCTCTTCTATAGTGATTTCAACTCTAATACCATGTAGAAATTCTTTGTAGATTAAAACTACATATCGTACTATGCTAAAACAATCGAATTGAATCTACTCTACTCATTAGTGGAAATAATAAATAATTGATGAAATTATGAAGCATAAAAGAGAAAGAATTCAATCACAGATAATACAATAATTTTCTTGGGAAAGCCACAACTAAAAACCCATGTTATCTGTATATTGCATTAATTAGAAAATATGAGAAGACTACAATGCTTTTCTCAAGCCCGAACAACCTTTGCATTATCTCAATCTATCTCACTTATTCGCAAACAAGCTCCAGCCAATACTTAGACAAATTTGTTGCATTCCAAGCTCTTATTTCCTTGTGCAGTTTCCTAGGGAATTAGCCCATATTTAATTGAGAAATCCCTCATCCATAACTGCACAATCCATCATAGGTATTCCTTTGATTGCATGCAACACCTGTACAATTTGGATGATTATACAACTGATAGTACGCTCTCTTTGAACTCCAATCTCCACTGGGTCTTTCTCTGATTTGACTTGCATGAATTAATTATGAGTGAATCTTCAGTTTACTGGTTGAGCAGTGCTAGTTACACCCCACTACTGTAGGTTACACTCCACTACTGGATCTCTCACTAATTCTTCCATCAGTGGGAACTGGTTTAACTGAATTTAACGCATTTAAACTGAATTAAATAATTACATCTCTAAAGAACTCAAATCGGGCCCCTCAAATTTAGGAACCACTCTACACGACTCTAGATAGAATCCTAACTCGAATTAACTAAGTTAACTAAGTCAAATTAACTTAGTTAACTATTACAAGTTTCTATGAGAATTATAATTACAATTTAATTTAAAGACAAAATTAAATTAAAATTTTCTTGTTACATTTTTTAACATCATATGATATCGATTAGTTTAAAAAACATAATTTGTAAAATTACTAACCCAAATAGTAATATTATATTAAAAATCTAAATGGTATTATGTCATGTAATTCACATAATTATTTCTAACACCGAGTGAAGAAAGTTTATATGTTTATAGATTATAAAAACATTCCACAAAAGAACTTGAAAGTGTCACTTCATCCATTTAAATATAGTTGAATTCATCGTCTTAATAATCAATACATGTCATTCAATTATAATTAAACTCTTCCATATAATAATTATAAAAAAAATTATTCACTAGTATTGCAATCGATTCTCTCCTTTTGGTTATAGGTTTCCTCTCACATCAATAAACAACCAAGAAATTTTCTTCTGTCATGGATAGACGCCGAACAAATTTAGTTGGGTATCACAACTTTCTATTTGATTTTGGTGTTTCTCGTGTAGATAAAAATTAAATTTGGACAACCTTTTTTTTCAACTACCTTTAAACATAAATAATGAATGCAATGGATATATAGTATCCATACAGTGTAGTTTTTTAATTAAATTTATAATTAATTATTTTCACTCTTGTTCGATATACCAAATATAATAATAATTTTGTGGTCTAATATGATGTATATTAACTAATACATATTCATCTTAATTATCACTCTCATTCTATGAATTACAAAGAGTGATTAAATATGTGGAAATGATTCTTTTTTTATATGAAAAACTTGAATGATGATTGCAATTCAAGGATATAATTTTGAGAAACAAAAATTAAGATGTATTTATAGTGGTATTTAACTACATAGCTATCTTTAATATGATAAATAATGTTGGATGACAACATGCTTTTCGGCTATCCATCGGTGCAAGAAGCTCGCTTCCTCAAATCCCTCCTTTCGAACTTCTCTGATGCATCTGGTGCCCTTATTAATCACGTCAAATCTCAATTTTTTTTCTTTAATACCCCTGCCCCCACCCAGAAAGCCATAGCCCGTATCCTGGGTTTCACCATTGCTTCCCTGCCATCCAAATACCTTGGAGCTCCTTTAATTGCCTCAGCCCTCAAACACTCTTCTTGGAAACTGTTGTTGGAAAAGCTAGAGGCTCGGCTCATCCTCTGGACTGACCGAGCCCTTAATATGGCCAGCAGACTTGTTCTCATCAAGGCAGTCCTTCATTCCATGCCCTTGTATCTTTTCTCCATCCTTGCAGCACCAAAATGGGTACTCAAAGAAATTAAGAATCTCCAGCGCAACTTCCTATGGGGAAGCTCAGGTCACAATCGAAAATGGGCTCTGGTAAAATGGGACAAGGTATGTCTTCCGAAGAAAGCCGGGGGCATTGGGCTAAGAGATCCTGAGCACAGTAATAGGACAATGGGAGCTAAAGTCTGGTGGAGATGGCTAGCCAATCCTAATACCCCCTGGGCCTCCCTCTGGACAGCTAAGTATGCAAGCAACTGTCCTATGGAAGAGAGAATTCGAATGACGGAATTAAGCACGGGGTCGGCAATTTGGAACTCGGCGATTCAACATAGAAATCTCATACAAAAGCACAGTTTTTGGGAAGTCAAGAATGGATGCACGACTAGATTTTGGGAAGACTCCTGGCAACAATTCCCAAAAATAAGGGACGTATTCCCTAACCATCCAATATCAGAGCAGGATATCAATCAGTTAGCCAAGGTCAGTCAGTTCTGGAACCCCTCTACCACACAGGGTCATAGGCAATGGAAGGATGCAAATCAAATTATAACTCAAGAAAGGAACATTCACCACAAAGGAAGCGTATAAGATAATAGTCCAAGATCAGCTAATCAAAGACACTCTGTGGGATAAAATATGGCACACATCCATCTGGCCGAAAGTATCCACTTTTTTATGGCTCCTATGTCACAATAAAATTCTAACTTGGGATAATCTCCGGAAAAGAAGCTTCTCAGGCCCATCCATATGTCTAAACTGTATGCAAGAAGAGGAAACAGCTATACATCTCATGCAAACCTGTCAAATTGGACGAAAGCTGTGGGAGAAGGTAGCCTTCCGTTGCCAAAAAGAGGGCAGAGTGCAAGGAGATCTAAGAGCCACTATTCGCAACTGGAGTCAAACGCCATACCAAAGAAAACTCCTCAACACTCTATGGCAGCTTATACCTGGCCTACTGATGTGGAACATCTGGAAAGAGCGAAATAGAAGAGTTTTTAAGGATCAATCTATGCCCTTAGAGCAGATATGGACCAAAATACATCAGAATATCAAGGAGTCTCTATCAATTAGGGAATGGTACTCAGAATACTTTCCTTCATTACCGCAGGAAAAAACAGTGTGGGATAATTGGAAGATCTAGATAAATCAGCAAACGATCATCAAAAAGAATCCTACCATGAAGGAAACAGAATCAGGTAAATGGACTTCGCCACCCAGTAACATGTTCCAGCTTAATTTCGATGGGGCCTCCAAGGGGAATCCAGGGAAAGCAGGGTATGGGGGGGTCTTCAGAGATCACCATGGCACTCCTCAGCTTATTTTTATGGGTTCAAAAGGTTGGGACACCAACAATTCTGCCGAATTGGAGGGATTATGGAGAGGTCTCACCCTGGCTCAAGAAAGAAGCTTTCTTCCGCTCATCATAGAAGGGGATTCGCAAATCATAATAAGAATGGTTACAAAACTAATGCATGGATCCCCCATTCATAAATTTAGTAACAGTTGGAGGATGGCCCAAAGGCTTGAGCTAATAGACAGATGGCTTTCTCAGCATCAAGCAATCTCCTTCAGACACACCAGGAGGGAAGGAAACAAGCTCGCTGACTTTCTTGCTAATCTCGGAGTGGAAACTGGGGTAGGATTCTTTGCAGGCACAATCTCCAGCATAGCCTCCGAGGACCAACTCTCTGAGTTCCAGAAAATTGTGATACAGGATAAACTTCAGGAGAATGACACACACCCGGATGCGGGTGGCATTCAATGCCATTAATGGGACGCCGCACAGAGCAGGCAGCTGGCCTGGCACCTGGCTGGCGGACGGCCCTCATGGCATGCGCCTTGGGCTGGCAAACTCATTCAACGGCATGCGAAGTAAATACGTTGCAGAATGGAATGATGGTTTCACAGTGTAGCATTTATGAGCGCCTCGTTCAAGCGCATTCAGGTCAGTTCTTATGTATGGATCCGTTTTTCATCCACGCCATTGTCACTGGCTTTATTCACCTCTGCGCAGAACTCTTCCCACACTCCTGCCTGGTCCATCGAATTTGGATGCTCGCCTGGTCTTTGAATGTCATTGGGCTCATTTGCGCTCAATTTCTCACCTGCTTGCTTCGCTTCAACCCCTTTCTCAGTCAATCTATTCTCCCAAGCATGCCTCGCCGCAGAGGTATCCCGCGCAGAGGTAGCAACACGGGAAATAGAGGCCGAACCTCTCGTCCTGCACCACAGAACGTCATTCCTATTGCCTCAGCCTCCCCTTCTTCTCCGCCCTTGGGTCAAGCTGGGTCTCTTCCGCATAACTCTTTTCAGACTTCCAGATTTACTTTCCACTGCAGGCAAAACAGGCCAGTATTGACGGCAAGCATTACAATTATTCTCATGGAGGAGGAGAATAATCATGTCAGCTCGGCTCAAACCACTTCCTCTCATTGTCAAGAAGGCATTGTTCTGCAAGGGGATATGGCAGGGGTGGTGTTTAACGCAGACAATATGCAGGAGGACACCCCTGTCTCTGAAGCGCCTCAGCATCCCGTCGGCCCGACTCAAAGCGAGATTCTAGCCTGTGGGCCGTCTCAGTGTGCAGGCTGCATTCTCAATTTGGTGACCACTCCTAAAGGTGGCACAGAAGGAAATGAGGACAATGACTTCGTCACCTGGGTAGCTTCTTCCAGCCATGTTATAGACATTTTTGTGCCTTACAGCATGAAGCATGAAATGTCAATAATCTGAGGGATCCAAAGTCCCTAAACATGTTGTTACTACCCCTAGAGGAACAAGGTCAGCAAACCACAGCACTGAAAATCAGTTCTCCACCTGAAAACACTCAAAAACAAGCTATTTCTGGATCATGTCAGCTGCTCCACTGAGCATCTGCGCTGAATGTCAACTGCTCCACTCTGTACCTGCGCTGAATGTCAAAAGCAATGAAGGCTACCTGCGCTGGGCGAGATTGGCCAAGTGGCACAGTCATTCTGCAAAGTGTCAAATGCCCAGGAAGCTTCCAAAATGACACTTGGATCAGGGAATTCGCCTTGTGATGAGTAAGAGGATCTAGATCTCCAAGTGGAAGCAAGAAACTCCAAGTGGACTCAAGAACTGAAGTATAACTGAAGTGGGAGAGGACACTAGTCAGCTTCATGCCAGCCTCAAGTTGACTCATCCTTTCTCCAAAACTCCTATATATAGAGCTCTCTCATGAGGTCTAGGGAGGCGGGAATATTTTGAATGTAAGGAAGTGTTGTTGGTTTGTGCATAGAACTATTGGGTGATTGCTTTGAAGGAGGTGAAGAGGAG
Source organism: Pinus tabuliformis (assembly GCA_031772625.1). Lineage (NCBI taxonomy): Eukaryota > Viridiplantae > Streptophyta > Pinopsida > Pinales > Pinaceae > Pinus > Pinus tabuliformis. The sequence continues at coordinate 880,007,905 of CM062818.1, read as the reverse complement.
ATTTCTTTCTGCTGGGAGGTGTTGCTGGATTGGGCCTATTATGGTTGTAACACTCTCAAAACTTTACTTCTTCTATTAATAAAGTATTTGAGGTTCTTCTATATGCATGTGTCTCTATGGTGAATTGATGCTTGTATATTTGATTTATTCTAATCCTTGAATCAGTTATGGATGTATGCTTCTTGTAGTTTCCTTTCTTTGTGCTTTTACAGGATCTTTGTGTAGCTGGGCCGGTGAAAGAGTAAGGAGCTAGGAGCAAGCAGCAAGAGGGAAGATTGGATCAACCATTAGCGGAAGATAACGGTTAGCGGATCCCTTTTCTCTTCTCACTCTCATCTCATAAAGAAGTAATCTTGAATAGCTTTGCATTCAGTTGTTGCTGAGGTACTATCACCCTTAGAGTGGGATAGGGTCATTCCGTATTGGATACTTTTCCCAACAACAAATTGGCGACTCCGCTGGGGATCGTATCTTGTTGGTTGTTTGTGTTTTTACTATTCATTTCATAAACAAAGGGAGTACCGAATCGAACTGTGTTTGAATCATTCAAATACAAAGTAGAGGTCAGCTACTCTAGCTCAGTTTCTAGGCAAGTTTATGATTTGAAGAGCTGATCCACAAGGACTCTAATAAGCTCTTAGTGATAGCTTTTCATCCTCCTTGTCATCCCTTAGTGTGTCCTTGACTGATAGCTTCTGATTTGAGCAAAAACTGTGAATTTTTTAGCAATCTGTGACCCGGAAACCACCAGAAACGAAAGTTTCGTTCTTCAGTGCAGGTTGTACAAAGGCTGTTTGCATTTCAGCGCAGTTCTCGAAGGGGCTACCTGCGCTGAAGGTCAAACAGGCAGTGTTCCACCTGCGCTGGACCAGTCCTGCCTTGTGCTGCTGGGGTTTCCTACTGTTTCTTGCCCTGTTTTCACTCTTGTTTTTGCTGTTTGTTACCAGTCAGTGGGCCTATCTGAAACCAAATTTCCTTGTCACTATTCCGCCTCAGTTGTATAAAGAAACTGTGTTTGTTCTTTGTGTATTTCTTGTACATTTACAGTTTCCCATAACGAAAGTGAACTAGTCTTGCTGTGACCTCTTAGATCTAGACCTGTGATAAAGTGTCGTTTTGATCTTAAGAGTTAGTTTGTTTGCTGTTCATAGCTGATTGGGTTTTTGCTTTCATCATTTGGTTTGAGTTTATATATTTCTAGTGTCGAAACAAGTAAATCTTAAGGTGTCTTTTGATTTTGGACAAGCTTGTTTGCTTTCACTTGAAATTGAATTCAAAATTATACAACAACTTTCTTTTTGCATTACACCAACATTAAGAAAGAGAAAAGAAATACTTGCATTGTGCATATACATTATGACAGTCTGCATGTTGATTTAGGGAAAAGTGCATTAGTGTGTGCTCTATGATCTGTGTGAAAAGGTGTTATCTTTCTTTTCCCTCAGTAGTTAAGGTTTTCAAAGTTGAAAGATTGAAAAGCTTGCTTATCATCTTAGACTGCATTTAGGAGTGTTATCATACATCTCGTGGTGATCCATAAAGGCAAACTGCTAAACAAGATCAACCTTAAAATAAATTGAATTTACATAACAACGCATTGAAACATAACACAAACACATAGAGGTCTAAGCTAGAGACGTGGTCCGGCGTCGTTAAACGTGATATCTTAGCGTTGAGTGGTTGGGTCATTCCTCCATGGTGAAGCGATAAGTATCAATACGGACTTGTGCTCCCACGTACCGTCGCGTATATATTGGGGGACCCCTATAGGAATAAAGCCTTTATCCAATAGGAAACCGTGTCGGCCTCCCTACTGATCGCAATGCAGTGAACACAACATTCACGAAGATCGACCACTCGTACCGTAAAACGTATTCTGTGGTTTTGCGAAAAGTTTGGCACACCGTCTGCCTAGAACTCCGGAGCAGTTTCTTTTGGCCTTTTTCAAACTCTATAACTGAAAAATTCCATCCGAGCATTTGTCACTTCGGGCTCGTTAAAACATCGAAGGAGACTAGAGTCATCTTTAGCTTTTTCTTGACTCTTAAAAAGTGAAAAAGCAAGTTGTGTCTAAGCATCGTTATAAAATTTATTTTAAACGGAACATAATCACCTCTTATTCCCGCGTTGATCTTAAGTTGAGGACATGGAACGCCCCAACCAAGGAACTCCACATGATGGAAATCCTAGTCCATTCTCCTCTTGGGGAGAAGTTGGTGCGCCCCACATGGCCACATTGTCGCTTCCAGGACTGACAATTGGCCTGCCTATTTGGCTTTTCTCAACTAATGTAGTTCAGACCACCATGGTTCCTGAACAGTCAAGTCAACAGTTAGATCAGTCTAGAGCTGCCCACCAGCCTTACACTTCTTATAACTCTTCCTCCAATCCTTCATCTTCGCAAGGTAGAGCCGGCAAAAGCCAAGCTCCCATGGAGAAGAAGGAGAAGAAGAAGAAGGAGAAGAAGAAGAAGGAGCCTAAGGCGACTGGGGGCAAGCAAAAGACATCTGACAAAAATCCACACACAACACAGACCGGGCCTAAATCGCCATGTGTCATATGTAGAGGAGACCACTTCCATAGAGATTGTCCCTGTATTCCCCGGATACTAAGGCACTAGTCCCCTCGGTTGCACAATTCGGGAGCATCAACCTCTGATAGCCAGGTTGAGTGCTTACCGTCAACCAGCGAAAGTGAAGGCTCAAGACAAAGAGGGGGAGCAAGATCCCCCTACAGACTGTGTGAAGGCGATCACGCCATCCACCGTTGTCCCTTCTTAGACGAAGCGAAGAGAGTTTTGGAATATCGCCCGGTTTCACCGTTGGGGCTTCCTCCTGGATACAAAAAACTCGTGCCAAGTCCTTCGTTGGTTGAAAATACAGCTGGCCCGCTCAAGTGGTCAGCTGAAGCGTCAGTCATTGAAAATGAACCTACTGAATCCAGACCAGACGAAAGTCTAAAGTTCGATACGGCAGTTGACCTGGTTCTTCCTTAAGAGGTTTCATTCTCAAATGACACCGTCACTGAAGATTCATCTTCAAATGACACCCTCACTGAAGAGAATAAGGATGACACCATCCAGATTCTTTTCGTCAACACCGATTCTGATGAGCATCAGGGCAATGCGCCCATTCCTTTATCGCAGGAAGCAACATCGTCAGGATCGTATCCGGCCGTGTATTCGGTCCCACCACCAAGCAACCTGGTTGTGTCTTTTGATTGGAAGCAACTAGGCAGACCCCGGTTACCAGCCAGTATACCATTCAAATCATAGTCCAAATCTACAGAATGGTAATGGCTGGAACTATCATTGATGAAGGAGCATCTATGAGTATCCTTTCCTCTATTGCTTGGAAAGCACTGGGTTCCCCAGAGCTTTTACCTGAGATAAGAAATCTCTCGGGTTTTGATAAAGGAACCAGTCGACCGTTAGGGATCCTCCCTAATGTACCTGTTACATTGAAAGGGAAGACCGTTCAAATGAACGTGATGGTCGTTCAAGGACCCTTGGATTATAACCTACTCCTTGGACGAGACTATATATATTGCATGGGAGCTATAGTCTCCTCACTCTTTAGAGTAATGTGTTTTCCACACGAAGGAAGAATGGTCAAGCTCGTAGACCAACTTTCATTTCCGGGATCACGCATCGCAAATAGTCAAATACCAACCTTGAATGGTCTATTCACCCAAGAAATGTCTCCACCCCCAGTCCTCCTTCCCGATGAATGCGAGTGATTTGGAAAGATGGGACTGGAACCCAGGGGGCATGCATCCTGGTCTGCTTCGGGTAGAGGAAACCCTGGGTATAAGGTAGAATTTCCGCGAAAGAATATGACTAGTCCGTACCCCGTCCGAAAATAGGAAGAGAGGGTTGTTCTAGAATAAGATTCTTTTGTCAAAGTTATGTGTTTGATGATTTCTAGTCATTCACCTTTGTCTAAATAGGTAGGCAATACCAAAGAAAGAGATTCCTTTGCGGCAACAAATTGTAACCATCTTTGGGTAAAAAGGCAAGCCTCACCCATTAAAACAAATGTTTTGAAGGATAAGTAGGGGCAGCCTCCAAAGAAAGAGATTCCTTTGCTGCAACAAATTGTAACCATCTTTGAGTAACCTAATGATAGACATCGCCGAAGAAAGAGTTTCATTTGCGGCAGCAAATAAAACCATTTTTTGGATAACCTGAAAGAGGCAAGCCTCACCCATGAAAACAAATGTTTTGAAGGATAAGTAGGGGCAGCCTTGAAATTGTACTTTATACCTGGGGGCATGCGAACCTTTTGGAGTGCAAGCAAAGAGCGGTTATTTATCTGTTTTTTGGATTAGTCGTTTCCGAACTTGCATAAAGAAAGGATGTGGGGCAAAGGTCAAAATTTGCCAAATGAGGAGCATAGCTTCGTGAGATAAAGCTCCATAAAAAATATCTATCTCATAGGAGACATTTCTTATCTTATGACTAGTATATCGAGCAGTTTTACCGCGGAATTTATGCTCGTTAAAAAATAGAAAAGCGAGATCCGAGCAGTTTTAGCGTCATAGTTCATGCTCGTTAAAAAATAAACATAAGCTTTTGAGCAGTGTTTTGGCGCGTTCAAGCTCTTTAAAAAATGAACCCAGTACCGGTAAATAACCATTGTGATCGTAAATTTATTAGCCATAAAAGCCTTGGTCGTGTTTGCACCCGCCACCTCCATTTCATTTGGCCAATCGTTCACCTCCATATGATTGTTTACCCATTTTGAGGAATAGCTGCGAAGAGTGATTTCACTTAGCCATCCTTGTGACACTGCCGTGATTGGAAAATTCCAATCTGTACCTGGAATCCGCTGCTATCCCTGTTTATCACTCGTTCCTCAAAAGACGAGTCTTCTTTGAGCTCTTTTCTCCTGACTCGTAAAATATGAAAAGTTTGCCGAGTTTTGGCCTTCCAGCTCGTTAAAGTGACCGGAAGAGCTATCCCTCCTCTAGATTTTAATCTTTTTGGACCTAAGGGATTATTGCACAAAAAGGTCGAGCGCTTGTTTTATTCGGCTCGTTAAAGTTATCAAAAACTCATCCCTTCTGTATTGTTTTATACTTTTTCGGACTTAAGGGATTAGATGACGAAAAAGGAATTTTAGAGTTAACTTTCTGTACCTTTTCAGACTCTCTAAAAATGAAAAGGACCGAGTTTTCCTTGTCGTTAGACTCGTTGAAATGATTAAATAGCGACAAACTTGTCTTTAGACGAGAACGAGTTTCCCTATCGCTAAGCTCGTTAAAACATAGCGATGGGCTTGCCCGAAGGGCAGGTTATAGAACAAGCATATGTTATCCTCCTCAAGCTTGACAAAAATAAATAGGTACTGGTCAGAAATGACTGGGGAAAAATTGGGAGAACCTCAAAGCTTTAATGGTAGCAAGTCGCTCTTGAACATGACACTTTGTCCTCCGTATCACATCGGGTTGGGTTGTTTCATTCACCGGTCTCATCACCATGGTCCTCGCCAAACCATCCACATTTGGGGTAATGCTACCAATCCATCACATCAGTGTCGTTATATGTTCAAGAGATGTTGTTCAGAAAGAGTCAACCGTGTCCCATCCACTGCCATACATTATCCTTCATCCACCCATGATCGCCACCCTGAATCATATCTCACAGATTGTTTTCACCTCCACTAAAATCATTAGCTCCGTTCCGTGTCATTGATGTGGGATTCATTAAGGCCCTCCTTTGACGGATCGCTTCTTGTCGACTTCAGCTCATTATCCAAGAAGTTGATCTAGGAACAACCCCCCCAGTACTTTGAAGCTTGCATGCCTCAATGGCAAGTTTCTCACTTCCGGCGACAGGTATACATCAATGACCTTCAACCAGAAGATTTTGCGTGGTGTTCGACGCCAAGTCCTTTATTCACACCACGTGAATTGTACTGCAGTACCTTGAGGGTCATTGTCATTATTGGTGATTCCTCTCGCGCTTGTTAACGGTTTACATTATTGACCGGTAATCAAGCGATGTCTTTCCATGTTCGACTTCAGCGCAATTCTCACATGGATCGACTTGTACTTAGAGTGAAGATCGAACGAGTTTGAAGACCCCGGATCTAGTTTCATCCATCCGGGCTGCGATATATATATTCAGGATATAAAGACATTTGTTATGTACATCATTGCAACAGATGATCATCCTACTCAAAGGATGATAATTTCAGCAGAGAATTATCAGTCTACCATCAGACGATTGTCTGTTCTATGTACCAAAATGAATTTATAAAGCTGAGCATGGGAATGCCTGCCTCAGCTAGATCATGAAAGCAGAATGAAAAATAATGTATTGTATTGTATTTTATTACAGGGCACCTCTCAGCGATTGAATGAACTTCGGATCCTCCTGATAAAGCATTTCACCCGATAAACGACCTCATACTTTAGGGGGCAACTGTTATAGACATTTTTGTGCCTTACAGCATGAAGCATGAAATGTCGATAATCTGAGGGATCCAAAGTCCCTAAACATGTTGTTCCTACCCCTAGAGGAACAAGGTCAACAAACCACAGCACTGAAAATCAGTTCTCCACCTGAAAACACTCAAAAACAAGCTATTTCTAGATCATGTCAGCTGCTCCACTGAGCATCTGCGCTGAATGTCAACTGCTCCACTCTGTACCTGCGCTGAATGTCAAAAGCAATGAAGGCTACCTGCGCTGGGCGAGATTGGCCAAGTGGTGCAGTCATTCTACAAAGTGTCAAATGCCCAGGAAGCTTCCAAAATGACACTTGGATCAGGGAATTGGCCTTGTGATGAGTAAGAGGATCTAGATCTCCAAGTGGAAGCAAGAAACTCCAAGTGGACTCAAGAACTGAAGTATAACTGAAGTGGGAGAGGACACTAGTCAGCTTCATGCCAGCCTCAAGCTGACACATCCTTTCTCCAAAACTCCTATATATAGAGCTCTCTCATGAGGTCTAGGGAGGCGGGAATCTTGTGAATGTAAGGAAGTGCTGTTGGTTTGTGCATAGAACTGTTGGGTGATTGCTTTGAAGGAGGTGAAGAGGAGATTTCTTTCTGCTGGGAGGTGTTGCTGGATTGGGCCTATTATGGTTGTAACACTCTCAGAACTTTACTTCTTCTATTAATAAAGTATTTGAGGTTCTTCTATATGCATGTGTCTCTATGGTGAATTGATGCTTGTATATTTGATTTATTCTAATCCTTGAATCAGTTATGGATGTATGCTTCTTGTAGTTTCCTTTCTTTGTGCTTTTACAGGATCTTTGTGTAGCTAGGCCGGTGAAAGAGCAAGGAGCTAGGAGCAAGCAACAAGAGGGAAGATTGGATCAACCATTAGCGGAAGATAACGGTTAGTGGATCCCTTTTCTCTTCTCTCTCTCATCTCATAAAGAAGTAATCTTGAATAGCTTTGCATTCAGTTGTTGCTGAGGTACTATCACCCTTAGAGTGGGATAGGGTCATTCCGTATTGGATACTTTTCCCAACAACAAGCCAGGTGGAGAGGGACACGCCTGACTCTTCGCGCATGCAGACTAAAGCCGACTCTTCACTGACGGGTGGCATTCTTGCCTATGCGCTGTACAATTTTGATTTCGGATCTTCGTTTTCAAGTCTATGGGTCTATGTCTGGTTTATGTTCTCTATTTATTGTTGTAACTGTGACTATGTTGGGCACCCTTGTGTTTTTTTGGTCAATGGGAGGCATGACAGTGTGAGTCTTAATAAAATTTCTCAGTGGGTCATGGCCCAAACAAAATATTTTGAAGGTTGTACTGTGAAATCGGCAGAAAGCATGAATTGTAATATCTCTGAACATCTGGTTGAGGAATGGCTTCGGCCTCCTCTGAGGTCTTGACCTCATTGTACATATATTTTCTCTTTTTAATAGAATTAGTATTTACGCAAAAAAAAAAAAAAAAAAACAATAATGTTCTTTAATATAATGTCTTTTTCCTTGTTCTATTAATTATTAATCTCTTTTATTCTTTGAATAAAAAGAGAGAATAACCATCCATATATATATATATATATATATATATATATATATATATATATATAGTTAAGTATTGGTGAGGCTATGTCATGGTCATATCTAACCAGTGACTTAATATTTAGGAGTGCATTGACAATGCACTCCATCACCATCTATTCAAGACCCTTGGGACGCTAAATTATATATATATATATATATATATATATCATGGTAAATCGGCAAGTCTTTGGACATTTAGACAATGCCCAGGATCAAACCTCATGGCTGTCTTGTAACAGCAAAAGTATATCCAACAACCTGTAGCCCAGATATACCAGATCTTATCTTATGATTTTGGCCAGAGTCCAGAAATAATAGAAAACTAAATACTCAATAAGAAGGGTCAATTTTGTATTTTTTATGTTGTGATCGAAGCTAATAGGACTCACATTGTGAAGAGGCATGTCAATTTTGTAGGCTGTGATCGATGCTAATAGGAGTCACATTGTGAAGAGGATCGTTAATATTGTGTTAGTGTTTTTCAACCATGGACGTACAAACAAAAGGGGTAATGGGTTAACATTTTCTGCCCTTCATGTCGGCTACCAAAAGTTGAAGTAATGATATATTTGATAGAGACTAAACGAAAAAAATGTTTTTGTTGGATGAAATTTCTACATTATACTTATAAATTTTATATTAATTTAAAAAATAAAATTATATATATATATATATAATCACAAATTTCAATAAAAATGGAATTTATAATACATGTTTTTAAAATATTGAATTCATTAAAATCTATTTGATAGAAGATGTCAAATCTATGTAATCGGTAAAAAGATATTTTAGGTTATGCATTGCATATGACAAAATTTGGCTTTAGGGTTTCAAGATGTCTCTCTATTTTTTTAGCCAGCTAGTGTTTTTTTTTGAGATGTCCATAAAATTGGAATTATATAGAGATGACAGGCATAAATCAAGAAATGGTCCAAAATCCTTAGCTAGCTAATGGCAAAGACATTTCAATTTGATTATCCTTTATGTTTCCATGCATTTTCATTTTTGAGTTGTTGACCAAGGACATCTCAGAGAGGAGGCCAGCAATCAAAAATATGTTCCAAGGTGTTACAGATCAAAAATATGTTCCAAGGTGTTACAGATCCTGGTATGGAGATACTTCAATATGAATTCCGTGGCTTGAGACGAAGCAAGAAAGGTGGGAGAAAATATTTGAAGTTTTTATGTAGCTTTCTATTGAAATTCCATTGCAGATATCTCTGGTTTTAAGGCACCGATTGAAAAAAAAAAATCCAGGCTATTGGAGATCTTGCTGTGGAGACTTTGGGACCTGTATTTCCCTCGCTCAAAACTAACCACAAAAATGAGAAATTTGTGAAGTTTGTATGAAGTGTTTTTAATGTATTTTTAAAGGAGACATTTTTCATTTTATTCTCTGAGTTAAAATGGGTTGAAAAGTAAGAATTTTGTTAATTTATTTGGAACTATTTAATGTGATTCACTATCAATATAAAATAAAATTTTAATAATGTGATTTTTATTTAATATATTTTTATTTTTATATATGTGATTTTTAATTATTAACTTAAATTTAATTATTAAAATATATTATAAAAATTTATGAAAGTAAAAATCTCTAAAAATCCATGAAAGTAAAAATTTCTATAATATATTTAACTATATCTATTATAAATTCTAACGCCCAATAGATACAGAACAAAGTCAATGAAATATAGTTAAAAATTTCTATAATATATTTAACTATATCTATTATAAATTCTAACGTCCAATAGATACAGAACAAAGTCAATGAAATATATTGCAGATTCCGACCTCAACCAATATGAAACAAAGTGAATTACTAATGCAAAAAATCTATACAGTAGATCTGCTAAATGAATGATAAGAACGAGCAGATCTGCTAATTGAAACGTTTTCGCTGTTTTCACCATTAAACAAAACACAATGGTAGGAGCACTGATTCTAGTAAGATAAGCGTCTCTGGCATATTATATCATGGCAACTGTGAGGGATGAATTCCAATCTTTATTCTGCATAGAACATTCGATTCAATTATACCATGGCCCACTTATTTTGATGTGTGGACTGCATTTTGTCATTTTAATGTGTGGGCTGCATTTTGAAGTATCCTGCAATATGAGAATATGAAGTATCAAGTGGGTTTATATTTTTTTATTTTGCTTTTTAATATTATATTATTTTTATTTAATTTATAAAAGAGATGTTATAATGTTGTGTAAATATTTTGGTTTGGTTAAATTATTAATAGTTTTTGAACTCGTTTTATGATAATTTATGGTATTTTTTTTAATGTAGAATATTTAAAGGTATAACAAATTTAGATCCATTTTAACTAGATCTAGATGTTTTTAGAGTCTAGTTTTTGACAACACGTAGTTTTTCCCATAGTATATTTATTTAATGTAGCTTATTTAAAAACATAATCAACCTAAATCTATCTTAACTCTGGATCTATAGGTGTAGAGAAAGATTAAATTTTCCAAATATAAATTTTTCCTCAAATTTTACATTAAGAAAAAATTTAGACCGCCACAAATTTAATTCTTTAATATTTAACAAATACAAAGTTAAAAAGAATCTAAATTAATTAATTAATAATAAAAACCTCAATGCATTGAGATATCTCAACCACCATTCAAAACATGATGCATTGAGATATCTCAAAATACTGTGTGAGTTGCAGAGCCAAGATATTCTTTTAACGTGGTCCACGTATAGTCGTTATCAGCTCCGCTACTGTCCATACAAGCTCATGTAAGAGATGACATACCCCTGATTGAAATATTGATATCGGCATGGCTACTGTCAATACAAGCTCATGTAAGAGATGACATACCAGTGATTGATTTGATTTTTTTAACGATTAGGTTTAGAATTTTTTATTACGTGCACGTGCATGACCCTCATTCGTGACTTCTTCTGACATGGAAGTGTATGGAATAGGTGGATCTTGTGTGGCAAAGGTCAGCAATGATCATACCTTTTTTATAGTCAAAGTATTGTGCAGAGTGAAAGGGTGTTCTTCACTTGTACTTTTAGATAGAATTAGACAAAAAGAAAAGTTATGTGGTTAGACCACTTTAAAAAATTGTAATTCCAAGTATGTATTTTCCAACACATTCGTTAAAAAATTGTAATTCAAAATATGTATTTTCAACCTTTCCTTTTAATATATATATAGATGTTTAAGAATGAATTCATGATAAAAGTATGCATTCTGTAATATTTAATTGATTTGACAAAATCTATGTGATCGACCACTTTACATTGTGATTACAACATTCATTTCCATTATGATAGGAATGGTAACACATTTTTACCTTACGATTAATGTTTTAAGTTTTTTCAAGTAATACGTTATTATTAACTTGGAATATATGCATCTTGAGCTATCTAAGATTGGATCCATGATAGGAGATTCACACACGGTTTTGATGTATTGTTTACTTTTTTAAGTATCTTATCTTGGATGAAAAGATAATAAGATAAGGGAATATGTGCAATTTTAATTTTTGTAAATAAATCTAATAATAAAAAATGTAAATTAAGGGAAGTATTAAAGAAAATAATCAAGATAATATATGAATAAGGGAATTTAGTAATATAAATAATGGATAAATTAAAATAGGTGCTGGGATGTATGAATAGAAATAATGGAGAGGTTGGAAAATATATATAATTGGAACAATCATATATATTTTATATTTTATCATGGAGATTTTTAACTTATAGATAGGTTTGGTTACAATATCATGGGCTAATTAGATGGCTTATTGATTCACATCCCCAAAAAATAATAACTCATGTTCATGTGACATTTCATTTTAATTCATTAATTAATTAAAAGAGAAAAATGGTACAACTACTTTTGAGGTAAATATCAAGATCTATGCCTACTTTGAATATTCAATGGAGATTAAATGTTCACCATCCACATAATAATTATTGATAATTAAATTAAAATTTTTGAAGCCCTATTGCAAAGTAGACAAATTTATTGATGTAATAATGATTGCAAGATGTTTGAGAAAAGTTTGTATCTACTAGGTATGAGGGTGAGGGATGGCGATGGAAGTACTATGCAGTGTGTATGAGGGTGATGGAATCATTGTTCATCGTATAAGAGTGCATCATTTCCAACATGAAACATTGATTCAAAGATTCCATTAGAAAGGAAATTGAATTTCATACAAGGTTCAAATATGGTAAGCTACAAAATCACTCTATTTTTGAAGTACCCCTTGTCTTCTAGTGAAGAATTTATTCTTGTGTGTGTAACTCGAACATCTAATATTCTTATGGACGATGAAGAATTTAGGAATCCTCACTATAATAATTTTGATTTATGGGATACCGCTCCACTGCTTGATCTCCTCATACAACTAAGACCTAGTTTGATCTCGCCTTCTAGACAGCTGTTCATGACATGCAACATGCAGTTCAAATACTAGAGCTACATGGAATTGATATCTCCTCTGCCATTTAATAAGTTTCCTTTGTTGCATGGGGCAGAAAGGGTGATAGTTTCCTCTTAGGTTAGATGTATGATGTACACATCACCAGATCCACTCAATTCTCAAGGTTTGGGGGATTCTTCGTAGTTTGGCTTCTAGCTTATTTTTCCCTTGGAGGCTTTCGATGGGTTGTTGTGGGCTAAACCCTATTTTATCATATTTTTTTGGTTTGCATGTGCAGGACATCAAGCCTCTTTTTTTCTCTTCCTTCATACCATGTACTGGTTTCCTCAAATTAGAGTAGATATAAAAGAAAAAAATTCTTTCTTCTTTATTGGCATCACTAGGAAGATTAGAATTTCTAAACAATGCTCTGACTTCTTTTCAATATCATTAGAGAGAAATCGATATAGATATGGCTCTCTAAATTTCAAATGGTGGTGTCCCTAAAATAGATCTTGGAGAATCGGTTGGGGATTCGTATAGACATGCATTGGCTAATTTGTGAAGGTAAGAAATTGCGGGATCTATTAATTTTGCATGATTACAGTAATTTCTAGGAACTCCGCCATTTCCTCGCTACTGAGGCTACATGGGGTGAAATGGCCTCCACGAAGCCAACTTCTTCAACTTCATATAAGATGCAGCATTTGGTAAGGTTCCCATCCCAATGGATCAACCTTTGTTCATTCCCGGACCATATATTATTGAAATATTTGATCACATGCTAGCATTGGACAACAATAATAAAGAGGTAAATTATATATTTCTCTTTTACAGTCTAGGGCCATCATTTGCAGATTTAATGGTCTTTGGACAAGATTTGAAGCACTACATCAATGGGCCTTTATAATATGGACAAAAAATATATGACATTTATCTTTTTTCAAAATGATTTTTCATTGTTAAGTTTATTTAACAGTGAAAATTTTAAGGATGGAAATTTATCTAAAAGTTTAGAAACCTTAGTGAATCTCACTAGTGCATACTATGCAATTTGCAAAATGTTAGGCAATATATTTGTAAAGATACTCATATTCTGATAATCTTATATACTCTCTGTATAAACTTTTGGCGATTCTTACAGTAAAATAATTTTATACCATAATATTTGGATGAATTATTCTTAGAAAAAAGGGAAGTTAGCGAATCCTTTTTTTTTGAAAAAGCATAGAAAATTAGCCCACTTGCGAATATTAACCCCTAAAATTTTCCCTAAGTATCAAGAATATTTATAGAAAGTCTTGTAGTAAGGACCTTGGTTTTAGGCAAAAGCAAGGCTTTTCATCACCCCTTGGTTCTTCGATTTTGATTCTTCAACAATGGTGGATATAAGGATGCTAGTGTGGATAAGGTTTGTAGACATTCCTCTCCCATTTTGGCATGATAAGGTACTAGAAGATATTGGAAATGCTTTGAGCTCCTTCCAAAAACCAAATGTTGAAATAATGAAGAAAGGATTATTTACTTTTTGTCGAATATGTGTTTAAATATATCTAAACAAATACAAACCTAATCACATTTTGCTAAAACATAGATCTTATCAATGGATCCAAATTTTTTATTATGAAAATATGGCATTCAAATTTTACACTTGTTTCTAGACATGACACATGTCCATAGGCTATAAATCCCCCAAAAATAAAAAAGGGCGGGTCTGTAAAACAAAAGGTTGTTGGAAATACTAAGAGGCGACTGACTAAGTATTTCTCTAATTTTCCCAGTTGGTTAGATTAATCCTTAAAATATTCAGAGAATTAATATAAACATAAACATGATCACATCAATTACAATACACAAGAAATTATCTTCAACAAGCACTTTATATTATGTATGGTTTACTTACAACAATTTACTAGCTTAGCTGGAAGGAAGTGAAACACTCCCCAAGCCTGAAGATGTTTGCAAATAAAGTCTGCAAGAGTCTTCAACCTCGCTTACAATGCACCCACTGCTACCACAACCACTAACTACCTATGTTGCAACCATTTTCCACTACTAGACCTCACTACTGTTGTTGTTCACTACTTCTATCCACTGTTTCTTTTGTTATTCCTGCTATTACTATTGTTGCCACTCTTATACCACCATTTTCCACTCTTCTACCACTCGTGTTATTTCAGTCCATACAACGCTCGCTTGAGTCTGCACACATGCGAATCTCTACTAAAGGTCTCAAATCCTTTCAACTGCTCAATATACACCTCTTCCTCAATCATACCATTGAGGACTATTTTATTCATGTCCATCTGGTGTATCTTCCATCCCATCTGCACTAACAGTGCTAGAATAGATTTGATTTAAGAGCACCTTGCTACTGGAGCAAAGTTCTCCTCATAATCAATTCCCTCCAATTGAGAGAACCCTGTGGCCAAAAATATTCCCTCGTTTTTCTCCACACTCACATTTGTTGCTTGGTTTACCATGTAAAGCCATGTGGAACTCACCATTGACTTGTTTGATTGTCTTGTGACCACATCCTAAACATTATTTCTGATAATGGAGTCATACTCCTCAACCATGGAATTAACCCATACTGGTTGCTGCACTACCTCCTCGAATGAGGATGGCTCAACCTCTACACTCTCACCCATTAGATCCATTTAGCCAACATATCGATCTAGTGACCTCCTCTACCTATGTTGTGATGTGGGTGCTACCACATTCTCTCCAGCATCATGCGTCGATCTGTCAACCTCTCTGGTGCACTTCCTTCAATCTCTAATAGTATCTGCATGAGTGGGTGCTTCCACTCTCTGCTCCACTACATGTGGTTGCTCCAAATCATTCTAAGGTTCCACCTTTGGAGCTAAAATATCCTCATTTGCATGTGATCGGGGATCAGTGTTTTAGCTAAAAAATGGAAGTGCTCATAATTGCTTCAAACCTGAATGACCAAATAGAGTTTGTTGCGAGGATTCCAACATTGTGAATGGTTTAAAAAGACGAAATTATATGCAAAATTTAGAGCTTCTGAAAGTTTGGTAAACAAAAAGTCAAAGTGAAAGTTTGACTAGCGATGACTGGATGTCTAGTCAACATGTAGAGAATATTCTCCAATTTCAACTAGTGACAAGTGTCACATCTGGATTCACTAGTTTGTCTTAGGGAAGGTGAAATTTCCTAATTGGCCTCTAAAGAGGAATTTGATTTTTATTTGTTTATTTAAATGTCATTATATTTATGTGTGTGTGTGTTATATTATATGTTTTTTTAATTATATATTATAATATAATTAATATATATTATATATTAATTTAAATATTAAATAATAGTTATTTAAACTCAGTATTGGCATATACGTGATATTCGAATGGCATTAAACATATACAAATCAAACTAATGGTTGTATATAAATATTTTTATTAAAATATATGTAACGATATGGGCGGAGGGAGCAAGAATGGAACCCATGACCTCCTCCACCCCACTCCAAAGTTTTACCAACATACCACTACAAGAAGACTTGAAAGGATGGCATGCGACTTTATATTTAATGCAACCCAAAAAGCCGACAACAGGGTGCTGGGAGCCACCCCTGCAGGCTAGCCCCCACCCCATATGACCTCAACCACATGACCAAGAGCTAGCGAAATATGATTAGCATGATAATCACACTTCATAGTAATTAATTCTGTTTAGAAATTAATTAAACAGATGATTAAGTTGGTAGAGATTTTGGAGTAGCCACCAAATCTGGAACTACCACCAAACTTGGCAAACTTAACTGGACTCTCTCTAGATTTAGCAGAGGTTTTCTAAGAAAAACTGTTTGAGCCATAACTTACTAAATTCTCAACCAAATTTCGAAAATGGATAGTCATTTTTTTCTAATTGGCATGCTAGGAACACATTGGAGTAGGTGTCAGAGGAAAAAGAGGTCATCTATAGGTATTTTTGGTCACTTGAATATTTTTTAAGCCTAGGGCCACAATGTGTTGGAGGTCATTCCCATAGCAGTTGGTAACCAAATTGAGTAAAAAAATAGTCATTTCTGATAGATTTGAATGTTTTAAACTCATTGGAATAGGTTCCAAGAGCATTGGATGCATGTAAAAACAATTTGAGCACCATTGAAACTAATACAAAGGTCCACACTATGAAGCTGGACCAAGGAGATGTAGCCCAGGAGGGGTGAACTCCTTCAATAAAAATTTGTTTATTGAGCTATGTTATTTGTGCTTGCTGTGTTTTTATATGTTGTTATTCATCCATTTAAATTCATGCTTTTAAGTTCACGCAAAACACTAAATTTCACCAAGATAGATGAATTGACAACCACATGCTTATGGATAAACTCTTTATGAATAAGCAAACCAAAGAAAAGAGAAAATTATATCTGGAAATGATACTAGCACAACATTAACTAGCAATCAATTTTAGGTCAAGTTTGTATCAGAGCACAAGGTTGTTTGCTTGAATTGCTTCAAAGGATTAATAGTTGTAGTTGTTGTTATAATACAAGGTTGAAGTTGTAGAGAGGGGAAGGGAAGCTACAAATATCTATTCCTAAGATTAGGAAAATAAGGATGAAGGTAAGAAAGCATCATCCTCACCTAAAGGGCCACTCAAGACAACACCTGAATCACCTCAAGTTCCATCTCCATCAGTTGAGATAGAAGAGGCACAGATGTCACATGAGGCTGAAGTGATTGAAGAGGTACCATCAGTACAAATTTCTAAGCTTGAATCGATAACCATTATGTCTAGAGAAAGAGAGCATGAAGTTCCTTCTTCAGAAGAGGAAGAATTCAACAAAGATTTCTATACTTTGACTGAAATGGTTAAAGTCCTCTATGAAGAGAGGAACACTAGAATGGTTGGAGAGAGTTCTAAACCTCCACATGGAAAAGGAAGCTCAACGGACAAAAATGATGAAAAGAAGGATTCCAAAGGGAATGGTAGAAATCCACCTCCATCTCCACCATCCTCATCATCTTCCTCATCATCTCCACCATCTCACACAACATCAACTTCCACTACCACCACTACCCATACCCATTCCAAAACCCCAAAAGGGAAAACTCCATTACTGAAATTCGACATAAAATTTGAACTTCCCTTGTACAATGGAGAAGTGAATCCAGAAAATTTGGAAAATTGGATTCGATAGTTGGAGGTATACTGCAGAATTCAGAACCTTCAAGAAGACGACATAAAGATCCAGTTGGATTCATTGAGGCTAGAAGGAGCTGCACTAGTTTGGTGGGAAGCAAAGACTCAAGAGGAAATATGAATCCATGGTAAGATATCCATTTCTTGGGTTGAATTTTTTTTTTTTTGCAATTAAAAGACAACTTTATCCTTTAGACTATATGCAAAAAGCCATCATGAGTTGGCATAATTTTAGGCAACTAAAATGCCAAACTGGCCAAGACTACACTCAGGAGTTTTGGAAGAGGGATTTATTGTTAGGAGTAAACTTGAATTCACAAGACACACTCTTGAAATATATTGGAGGTTTACATTCCTATTTTCAAAATACTATCCTTATGTTTAACCTGAGGCAAGGGGAAAAGAAACATATAGGAGAAAGGTGAAAGTTTAGGGTAAAGTAAAAGAAAAGGGAGGAAAATGGAAGGGAGAGAAGAATGCAAGTATCAGAAAAGAGAAGGAAAAGATCACATGCAAAAATTGTTCAAAGATTGGCCATCATGACGACCATTGTTAGCAACTTCATCCAAAATTAAAACCAGATAGATTAAAAGCCAAAGAGAAGTGAAAAACTATTGCTATAGCTGAAAAATACTTAAGGTCAAATTCAGTAGATGAGACAAAAATTACAACTAGGGGTTTGAAAGGTAAACATGTTAAAAGTACTAGTTCCTCAAATAGTCACAACAACACTCCAAATGAAGACAAAAGGGAAGTGTTGTTCACTGTCAGAGTAATCTCAAATCATACCAAGATTGATGCACTCTTTGATATTGGATCACAAGCAAACTTGATTTCAGAATACTTAGTTAAAGAGCTTAAACTTGAAACCGTGCCACATCATAAACCATACCCTTTGGGTTGGATAGTTAAGGATGCCAATTTACAAGTTTCAAGGAAATGCATTTTAAGATTTTCTATTACTTCAAACTTTGTTGATGAAGTCGAGTTAGATGCGATTCCACTTGACATTTCTAGAATTATCTTGGGAAGTCCATATTTGTATGACAGGAAAGCAATGTTTCATCGCTATGAGCACAAATATCATTTTCTTAAATATGGGGTGAAGTATATTGTGAGATCTCATCACAAGAAACTAAACAATTCTTTAGTTAATGCAGGGCAAATGAAGAGGCTAGTGAATGCAAGGAAGAACTTGACATTGTTGATGATCAAACAAAGTTATGTTCTCAATCATACTTTTCATAAAGATGCTTATATTTGTAATGAGTTATTTTAGAATGATAATAGGTTGCCCTTGAAAGGAGGTGTAAAACATTTGCAGCATCCAACATTGGTGTTGAGTGGTGTTGAAAACAAGGTGTCGGTGCAAGAAGTTGGAAAGTTCAAAGATAAGAGGACAAAGATGCTTGGAAAAGAAGGAATGGGTTTCACAAATGTTCATTGCTATTTTCCAAAAGGAACATTACAATGGCGAAGAAACTTGGGCAAGAGTCAACTCAAGTACAAGACAAAAGAAGCTAAAAATTTCCATAGAGATAAAGTGCAAGGTGAGAAAGACTCCGAGTCTCCTTTGATTGTTGACCAAGGTAGGAAAAAGGTGTTCTCTACAAAATTAGATTATTGTTCTACAAATTCAGAAATATTGCGGCATGATGGTATCAAAGACAGTGATAGATGGGCATCGGAATCAAGGAAAATTTTGACTTTTTATGAAAACCTTCAAATCATGAAATTAGGAAAATTTCAATGGATAAAGACTTGAAGGATGAGGGAACAGTCCCCCCATCAACATAATCAGTGATCAAGAAAGCTTTTGGGGTCCAAAAGACTTCTAGTGGGGAGGAATGATCAGGGATCAATATTTTATCTAAAAAATGCAAGTGCTTAGAATTAATTTAGACCTAAACTATTGGATAGAGTTTGTCACCAGGATTCCAATGCGGTGAACGATTTAAAAACCCGACATCGTATGCAAAAGTTAGAACTTCTGAAATTTTGGTAAAAAAGGAGTCAAAGTCAAAGTTTGACTAGAGTTGACTGGATGTCCAGTCAATATGCAAAGAATATTTTCCAGTTTCAACTAGTGACAAGGGTCAGCTTTCGATTCGCCAATTTGTCTCAGCGAAGGTGAAATTCCCTAATTGGTCTCTAAAGAGGAGTTTGATTTTTATTTATTTATTTAAATGTCATTATATATATATATATATATATATATATATATATATATATATATATATATATATATATATATATATATATATATATATATATATGAAAGGATGGCTTGCGACTTTACATTTAATGTAGCCTAGAAAGCAGACAGCAAGGTGGTGGGAGCCAGCATTGTGAGCAAACCCCCACCCAATATGACCTCAACCACATGACCAAGGGCCAACGAAATATGCTTAGCGTGCTAATCACAACTAATATTAATTAATACCATTTAGCATTTAATTAAACATATGATTAAGTTGGTGGAGATTTTGGAGGAGCCATTAAATTTGGAACTGCCACCAAACTTAACAGACTTAACTAGAGTCTCTCCATATTTAGTGGAGGTTTTCTAGGAAAAATTGTTTGAGCCATAGCTTACTCAAATCTCAACCAAATTTTGAAAATGAACAGTCATTTTCAGCTAATTGGCATGCTAGGAACTCATGGGAGTAGGTTTTAGAGGTAGAAGAGGTCATCTATAGGTGTTTTTGGTCACTTGAATATTTTTGAAGCCTAGGGCCACTAGGTGTTGGAGGCCATTCCCAGAGTAGCTAGTAACCAAATTGAGTAAAAAAATAGTAATTTATGATATATTTGAATGTTTTAAACTCATTGGAATAGGTTCCAAGAGGATTGGATGCATGTAACAACAATTCGAGCACTATTGAAGCTAATACAAAGGCCCACACTATGGAGTTAGACCAAGGAGAAGTAGCCTAGGAGGGGTGAACTCCTTCAACAAAAAATTGTGTGTTGAGCTCTGTTGTTCTTTATTGTTGTGTTTTTATATGCTGTTGTTTAGAAATTTAAATTCATGCTTTCAAGTTCATGCAAAACACTAAATTTCACCAAGATAGAGTAATTGACAATCACATGCTCATGGATAAACGCTTTATGAATATCCAAACCAAAGCAAGGAAAATTTTATATCTGGAAATGATACTAGCACAACATTAACTAGCAATCGATTTCAGATCAGCATGTAACTAAATCTCCCTCTCAAGGGAACATCTCATGTCCTTCTCTTCATCTAAATTCACATCTCTATGAACCTATGTCAACATGTTGGATTGGAGGTACACCTGATAGTTGTGAGGTGTATCACTGTACCCCAATAATATGTCCAACTCAGCTATTGGCTCTAGCTTTCTTCATGTATCCTTGGTAACATGACAATAGACTAATGAACTAAAGATCCTTAAGTGTGCCACTTCTAGTTTCTTACCCAAAAAATCTTCTTATGGTGTGCTCGTTCCGAGAATTGGATGAAGGATTTTGTTCTGCAAATAAATAGTTGCATTTCATGCTTTAGCCTGCAAGTACAATGGTAGGATTTGATCATGTAACATCACCCGTGCTACTCCCAGAATATTTTTTTCTTCCTTTCAACCACTCCATTCTACTGTGGGTTATGAGGTCCTATTAACTCCCGTTAAATGCCTTTTGATGCACATCGTTTCTTGAATTAATTCGACAGATATTCTCCATCGTTATCGCTTTTGAGAGCTTTAACATTCTTGCAAGTACCTCTCTCGACAAGTGCTTCAAATTCACAGAATTTAGTTAGCATTTGATATTTCTCCTGCATGAATAAAATCCAACACTTACAAGAACATTCATCAATAAGTATTACATAATACTTGTGCCTGTCCATGGATGTTGTCGAGAATGGCCCACACATATCTAAGTGAACTCAATCAAGGATCTCTTATGCTCGACTCACTTTATCATGAAAGGAATCTTTGGTGTAATTCCCCAATGTATACCCTTTGCATGTGTCTCTTTTCTCTAATGTACCCTTGGGAAGTCCTATAGAACTTTTTTGCAATATCTTCAAAGCTCCATTTATGAAAGTGACCCAATATTTTATGCCACAACTCACCAATGTCTCGGTTTTGCACCTTCTCTTCTTTAGTGCTATCAGCATCACAATCTTCTACATCCAATCTGTAGAGGTTCTTCACTCAAACCCTGATCTGCTTCACCTGTCTAGAGGATGTGCGATGAAGGAATTCGTTTCCCTTTCTAAATATCAAATTATAGCCACAGTCCTCCAACATGGAAACTGAAACCAAATTCTTCTTCAAACCTAAAACATACATGACATATTTTAATGTGAGAGGAGAACTAGAATCCCTCTAAAAGGTAGCAGTACTGATGCCAATCATGTTATACCTCCCATAATCTCCCATCTTGATGTGCATTTGGAGGTCCTTCTCCTCGAAATCACTAAAGAACTCTTTGTTGTCGGAAATATGGAATGAGACTCCACTATCCAAGTATCACATACTACCAATCACCGATGTCAACATGCAAGCGATGAGGGTGAAATCTAGTTCGAATTGTGAAGTAAGAGCTTCACCTATCACTCCTCTTTAGGGCTTCTTACCAAACTTCCTGTGTGAACACTTTATGGCACATTTTCTCAGCTCCTGACAGTGGAAACATTTAATTTTCGATATGTCCTTCTTGTCGCTCTAACTAGAATCTGATTTGGAATGGGATGACTTCCCATTCGATTTTTTCACCTTTCCAGCTAAGGCATAGTTCTCCTCATCATCATGCTTGGATGAGGATCCATTCTGGTGTTCTATGGAATCTCTTCTTGTACTAGGTCAGACCATAATCACTCCCTCTCTAGTAGCTTCTCCCTCTCATTAACTGAGTCCTGGTAGATGTGATAGCTCTTTGAATGTCTTAAAAGTGCTAGGCTCACCAGATCATCTTCAGTAATTGTAACACTGATGCTTCCAAGCTCATCCTGAGATTGGGTGAACTTGGTCAATTACTTTGGTATCGAGTCACCCTTCTCCATCTTGATCTTTATAAACATGTCCTTTAGTGTTATCTTCCTATGGTCACTTATCTCTTGAAACAGGTTCATCAAGGCCTTCCACATTGCAAATAGAGTTTCATTATCATGGAGGTTCGATACAATATGATCTCAAACTCCTTCTAGGACAATCCTTCTCACCTTTTCCACACACTTTCTCCACTGTTCTAGATCTTGAGCATCAAATAGCCTATGAATATATTTTTCTATGAATTCCTCAAGCCTGTTGTCTTCCAACAGTGCCTCCATCCTATACTTCAAAGCAATATAGCTCTAACTACTCTCAAGAGTATATTCGAGTCTCAATCCGTAGAACGACATCCTACTCGCTCTGAAGTATGATACTGCAAATTCAATTTCTCCTGGAAAAGACAACTCATATTCTCCTCTTCTATAGTGATTTCAAATTTGATACTACACTAAAACCTGCAGATTGTACTACGCTAAAACAATCGACTTTAATATAATCTGCTCATCAGTGAAAAAAATAAACAATTGATGAAATTACGAAGCATAAAAGTGAAAGAATTCAATCGTAGATAACACAAAAATTTTCTTTTGAAAGCCACAGCTAAAAGCCCATGTTATCTGTATATTGCATTAATTAGAAAATATGAGAAGACTATAATGTTTTGCTCAAGCCCAAGTAACCTCTACATTATCTCAATCTATCTCACTGCTTCACAAACAAGCTTCAATCAATACTTAGACAAATGTGCTACATGCCAAGCTCTTATTTCCTTCCGCAGTTTCCTAGGGAATTAGCCCATATTTAATTGAGAAATCCCTCATCCATAACTGCATAATCCATCATAGGTCCTCCTCTGATTGCATGCACCACCTACAATTTGGACGATTATACAACTAATAGTACGCTCTCTCTAAACTCCAATCTCAACTGGGTCTTTCTCTGATCTGACATGCATGAGTTAAATATGAGTGAACCTTCAGTTTACTGGTTGATAAATGCTAGTTACTCCCCACTACTGTAGGTTACACCCCACTACTGGATCTCTCACTAATTCCTCCATCAGGGGGAACTAGTTTAATTGAATTTAACACATTTAAACTGAATTAAATAATTACAACTCTAAAGAACTCAACCTGGGCCCCTCAAATTTAGGAACCACTCTACATGACTCTAGATAGACTCCTAACTCGAATTAACTAAGTTAACTAAGTCAAATTAACTTAGTTAACCATTACAATTTTCTATGAGAATTAGAATTACAATTTAATTTAAAGACAAAATTAAATTAAAATTTTCTTGTTGCATTTTTCATCATATGAGATTAAGATATTGATCAGTTTGTAAATTCACTAACCTAAATAATAATATTATATTAAAAATCTAAATTGTATTATATCATGTAATTCACATGATTATTTCTAACACTGGAGTGAAGAAAGTTTGTATGTTTATAGATTATAAAAGACATTCCATGAATGAACTTGAAAGTGTCACTTCATTCATTTAAATATAGTTGAATTCATCCTCTTAATAATAAATACATGTCATTCATTCAATTATAATTAAATTCTTCCCTATTATAATTATATAAAAAATTATTGACTAGTATTGCAATTGATTCTCTTCTTTTGGTTATAGGTTTCCTCTCACACCAATAAACAACGAAGAAATTTTCTTATGTCATGGATAGATGACCAACAAATTTAGTTGGGTATCACAACTTTCTATTTGATTTTCCTTTTCTCGTGTAGATAAAAATTAAATTTGGACAACTTTTTTTTCAACTACCTTTACACATAAATAATGAGATAGATATATAGTGTCCATACTCATTTTGGTAGTTTCTAAACATAAGGGATTTGTGATACCAAGGTCGGGGGGAGGGTGAATGAAGCAGGATGAAAAACTAAGGTTTCAGACTGTTACAAAGGTTGATCTCCATTCAAGGATGCAAAGGAGGGAGCTCCACTCCCTCCAACAAGCAGGGTGTGGCCAGCAGGGGAAAAAAGCTAATGGAAAATGATAGAGAGCCTTCAGAAGGAAGGGAAAAAAATAGTGAAGAAGAACATGAGGGAACTAAGTTAAGGAAGCATAATGATGCAAAGGAAAATGAGGAATAATACAAGGAGAAAGGAACAAAAGACAAAGCACACATGGGACCATGCAAACCCAAAGTGGCGGTAATGCCCAGGGTCATTTTAAAAGATCCGATACTGCAGGTGCACAGGGATCACATGCAAACATATGCAATCATTTGTAAATTCATGGGTTTATGGCCTGCTGAAAAAGCCTTACAAACAGGGATTAAATACCACTCGAAACCAAAAGGCAACATTGACCTACATCTTGGGTCTAAGGGTTTTCTCGTTGTAGTATTTACAAATATTGAAGATAAGGACAAAGTGTTTGAAGGAGGGCCCTACTTTTATGCTGCAGCAAGCCTATATATGCGACCTTGGATTATTAATTTTGTTCCGAAACGAGAAACTTTTACATTGGTCCCGGTTTGGGTAAGACTTTATTCTCAGACTCTATTCTCTACATCTTGATTACTGGCAAATAGAATCTCTATCTGCCATAGGAAATAAGTTAGGACATTTTGTCAAAGTTTCTGAGGTGACTAGAAGGGGAATGTATACTTCCTTTTCTAGAATATGTGTGGAGACGGATCTCTCTGGAGCTCTATCAGACAACGTTATTTTGCAAGTTTTTGATGAAGAATGGACACAAACAGTAGATTATGAACATATTCCATTCAGATGTTGCAAAAGTCATGAGCATGGAAACCTATTCAAGGACTACCCTCTTAGTAAAATAGAGAACAAAACAAAACTGACACAATGAAGGATTAAAAAAGCTTCTTCAAGGTGGAACATAAAGGAAAAGGAGTCAAAAGAGGACCAAATACACGTAAATCAGTAGGGCAACAAGCTAGCCATAACATGTTTCAAGTCCTCGAAGTAGATGAAGATTCAATAGAAACAGATAAGGCAAAGGAAGGAAGTGCAGTGGAGGAGGAGAAAGCAGAAGATAGTGAACAAATACAAGATAATAACAAAAAAAAAGAATTTATAATGAGTGATGTAGAACAAGAGATGGACCAAGAAATGACCCAAAGTGAGATGGAAATGGAGGACCATGAACTCCAGGAAATTCTTGATAAAGAGAACCTAGATTTGGAAGGTTTCTTGAATCAAGGAACCAAAGAAGAGTTAGACTCATTACCTACAGTTGAGATCAATAGAGTTCAACAACTGTTTTTATGGAAAACCCAGACTAAAGGGGTGGACAGACAAAGATACAAAGACAGGTAGGGCAACAAAGGAGTGAAAATGATGAAAAACACAGCAGGACTAGCACCCAGAAACCCAGGAAAGAAAAGGGGTAGAAAAAAGTAGAAGGAGTTGTTGATGGAATGTGGAAAGCTAATGATAGATTCAAGTAATATGAAAGACCTATCCAGTTACTCCTTTACTAATATTTAATAATGAAGTTTACTTCTTGGAATATCAGGGGTCTAGGTAGTAAAATAAAAAAAGATTACTGAGTAATAGAATGAAACAAGAAGCTCTGGATGTGATTTTCATCGAGGAAGCTAAGTGTTGCATCCAAAAGATAAGAGATATCCATAGTAAATGGCTCAATAGATTTGAGTTTCTGGAAGTCAAAGCAGAGAATACAGTAGGAGGTATTCTCACTCTTTGGAACCCACAAAAAATTGGCTTAATAGATGCGGAGGCATCTAGGGATTATTTGTCTGTACTAATTCAACCTGTGGGAGGCAGGAAACCTACCTGGTAACGAATGTTTATGGCCCTAAAAGAATGGATGACAAACTTATGCTTCTAAACTCTTTGGAGAATCTTAGAGACAGACATGCAAGAATACCCTGGATCTTGGGGGGTGATTTCAACATGATCAAATCACTTACAGAAAAAAAGGGGGAACTAGAGTTCTAGGCAAAGACTCTTTGGCTTTCCAAACCTTTATCGATAAGATGAAGTTGGTGGACATTGTAATGAGTAATGGAATCTTTACTTGGAACAATAAAAGAGGAGGAGAGTCTTAGGTGGCCTCAAAATTAGACATATTCATAATCTCAGAGGATCTTATGCTCAATGACAAGGAAATGGTAGCAAGAGTGCTCCCCTTTGGAGGCTCAGATCACTGGCCGGTACAACTGGAGGTTCAGGGCATTGGTACCCCCAGGAACAGACCTTTTTGATTTGAGAACATCTGGCTTTACCACCTAGATTTCATCAGCAACATAGCCAAATGGTGGTCAGAATATTTAAACATTCAGGGTACCAGAATGTTCCTTCTTCAGAAAAGACTAAAACACATCAAGCTCCAGCTTAAAGAATGGAACAAGAATGAATTTGGAAATATCTTTGAAGAGAAAAAAACTATTGAAGGTAAAATGCAGGAACTCAACCAAGCCCTTATCATGGAGGGCCATGATAAAGTCAGAAGTGATCAAGCCACCAACTATCATCAAAACTAGGAGAATTTATGCAAACAAGAGGAAATATTTTGGAGTGAAAAATCTAGAGTTCAGTGGCTAAAAGAAGGTGAACGTAATACTAGATTTTTTCAAAAATCCACCATGGCAAATAGAGCTCATAACATAATTTCTTTGATCAAGGATGAAAGAGGAAATCTTCTCAATTCTCATGAAGAAATAGAAGCAGTTCTGGTTCAGCACTTTCGAAACATAGCACAAGAAACCTGTTATGATAGAGAACACTACATCCGCGAATTCAGTAAGCATATACCCAGGATGGTATCCAGAGAGGATAATGTCAACCTTTACAGGTCAGTGACTGAAGAGGAAGTTAGTGGGGTACTCAAAGAAATGCAAAACGGTAAGGCGCTAGGTCCGATGGTTTCCATGATGACTTCTTCAAAGCTTGCTGGAATATTGTCAAACATGACATTCTGCATGTAGTGGAATATTCTAGAATGAACAGAACCATTTTGAAGGCTCTGAATACCTCTTTTATAGCCCTGATCCCTAAACAGGAGTTGGCTCAAACCCCTGATAGGTTCAGACCTATAGCTTTGTGCAATGTGGTTTACAAGATAATATCAAAAGTTGTAGCAAATAGAGTCAAACCCTTCCTTCCTTCACTAGTTTCGGGGGAACAATCTAGATATGTGGAAGGAAGGAAAATTATTAATAACATCATTCAAGCACATGAAGTGGTGCACTCTCTTACTAGCAAGAGAAAGGCTGGAATGATCATGCAATTGGACATAGCCAAAGCTTATGATAAGCTGAATTGGATCTATATCAGGAAAGTTCTTATTTCATTCGGGTTTGACCATAATTGGGTAAAATGGATCTTGGCTTTGGTGACTTCTTCCAGTTTTTCAATTCTAGCCAATGGTTCTCCTTTGGAGACTTTCATTCCTTCGAGAGGCCTTAGGCAAGGTGACCCACTCTCTCCCTTTCTCTTAATCCTCATGATGGAAGGACTGGGTAGGTCTGTCAAGCATGCAAAAGTAGTTGGTAAAATCAAGGGTCTCCAACTCTCTAACAATGGATAGGCCTTGACTCATCAACAATTTGTGGATGACACCATGCTGTAAGGAATCCCCACAGTCAAAGAAGCTCTTTCATATAAACAAATCCTCAGTGACTTTGCCATGGCTTTAGGTATGGAAGTTAATCTTTCCAAATCTAAGATTTTTTTCTTCAATACTAATATTGCTATTCAGAGGAACATATCTTAAATTTTGGGCTTTCAAAGAGATTCTCTCCCCTCAAAATATCTGGGAGTTCCTCTAACTGCTAAACCATTACACAAGAGCATCTAGGAGCCGATGATTAATAAATTAGAAGACAAAACCAAGAAATGGACTATGAGATCATTAAACTTCGTTGGAAAGTTGGTCCTCACAAAGGCTGTACTACAATCAATCCCAGTCTTTTTGCTTTCAGCTATGCCTGCTCCTAAAGGAGTCCTACATCAAATGAGAAACATACAAAGAGACTTTCTTTGGGGCAAGGGGGAGGAAAATAAGAAATGGGCCTTAGTTGCCTGGGAAAAAATCTGCAAACCCAAAAACCATGGGGGTTTGGGATTGGATGATCCTGAGATTCTAAGCAAGGTTTTAGGGGCAAAATTATGATGGCGATGGATAAAAGAAACAGAGGCACATTGGGCTATTATTTGGAAATAAAAATATGCAAGATCTTGGCTAGATAATGACCGCATAATGATGGATGGTAATATAAGAGGATCACATATTTGGAATAAAGCCTAGGAAAACAAAGGCTTAATTCAAGATAACAGCTTCTGGGAAATTAGAGAGGGAGAATTAGCCTTATTCTAGGAGGTTATATGGCAAGAAGAACCTATTATGTTAAAGGAGGATTTGGAGGACCTCAAAGTAGAGACAGATACTAAGGAGCTCACCAATGTTAAGAATTTTTGGGATCAAAACAATAGTTTAGGGAAATGGAGAAACTGGAGGAAATTTGATCTCAGAAATGACAGTCCCCTAAAAGCTAAGGCTGAAAGACTGATGAAAATGTTAGAACAAAGGAAAATTCTAGTTTCAAGGGGGCATGACCAGCTGAGATGGGGCAACAATAATGAGGGGACCTATAATCTCAAGGAAGCTAAACTCATACTCCTTGAACTAGATTCCCATGCTCCAGACAGGATTTGGCAAAACCTATGGAAGCATCAAGGTTGGATGAAAATTAAACTTTTTATGTGGCTGGTACTGCACAGGAAAATTCTGACCTGGGATAACATTAGGAAGAGGGGTGTCCTGGGGCCTTCCAGATGCCAGCTCTGTGAAGCTCAAGAGGAGACAATGGAGCACCTTCTCAACAACTACATTTTCACTTCCAGATTATGGGATTCTTTTGCCTCTATCTTCCAACAATCTGACAGAGACATTCGAAGTATTTTCAATACCCTCACCAAATGGAGAAGGAACTTTTCAGATAATGAAGTTCTAAGTTCATCTTGGACACTTAGACCAAGCTTCATTATTTGGAATGTCTCGAAAGAAAGGAACAATAGAATCTTCAAGAATGTTAAGAAATCTTCCGATTGTCTCTATGCTCTGATCCTAAAATAGATTAAGGAAACGGTTGGCACTATAGTTCAAAATCTCCCTACGAATCCCCCTTCTGCAATAAATTGGAGGATTCTTTGTAAGCTAGAGTTGTAGGGACCTTTTCCTCAGGGTTTAGTCAGGAAAGTTTCAATTTTGGATCCTGAGCTAGATTTATGGCATCCCCACCCTAAGGGTTTTCAGAAATTCAACATTGATGGTGCTTCTAAAGGTAATCTGGACATGGTCGGCCATGGAGGGGTGTTAAGGGATGATAATGGAAGTATTTTGTTTATCTTCCATGGTCACTTAGGAAAATCCACCAACAACATGGCAGAGTTAATGGCCATGGAACAATGTCTTGAGTTCCTGGTTCAGGGAAACCGCCAAAATACGATCATTGGAGCTGATTCCGAGTTAATCATTAACTCGGTCAAGAGAATAAGCTCGGGAACAAAACTAGAAAAATCCTAAAAAAACTGGAGGCTGATCCAAGTCTTTCAACAGATTCACAATCACCTACAGAGCCTGAGAATAGTCAGTTTTGCACATGTGCGAAGAAAGGCCAATAAACTAGCAGATTTTCTTGCCAATAAAGGAGTGATCTACACAGATAATAGGGTGGCGACGAATTGGCAAGAGCTCCCTTGAAACAAATTAAAAACGGAGTGTCAAAACCAAGTAGATGAAGATAAGACAATGTTCCTTAAAAGAGTCATGGAGGCGGGTACAACTGACCAACAGTTGTTTGTTTAGAGGTTTGCTCACAGTCGGGTCTTTTGAGAGCGGCTTGCAGTGGTCAACTGGCGAATCCCAGGTTAATATGTTCACTGTAGTTTCTAGTTGCAACAGTGAGGACGAATTGGTTTTGTGGATAACAGGAAGGATGGCGGTTGCTTCAATACACATCAGGTCAAGGAGGGTTGATGTAGTGAATGGTCGGGAGCCGGGGACACTCGGAGGCCGTGAAACCAGAGGTTTTTCCGTTTGGCTCACTTTACCGTGGCCTGAGTGGTTTTCTGGTGATCACAACCCTCACAAGCGGGAAGTAGTATTTCCTTTTTGGGAGCGATTCCACTCAGTGTGCTCCACGTGGCGGTGGGGTCGGGAGGAATACTGCCCTCATCGCATGCTAATGTTCGCGAATGTAGGCGGGTGCGATATTAGTCTCAACCATTGGATCTCACAAAGCAGATCAACGGATGAGGTTGATCGTGCATGTCTGTGGGTCCTTGTGGTAAACGACGTGCTACTTATCATAGTGATATTGTCCATGGCCGTTGGGTCGAGAGGTTCAACAGTTGAGATTAAAGAGGTAAGTTAGGATTTGGAGGGAAGCGTGTGTCCTTGGTGTCAAGAGACTTATCACTCTAGCCACTGATTCACGGGTTAAGAAGTCGGGCGGATGCAAAACCTTTATATTTTTGTAACTGTTGTTTCTTTTCGGGTCCGTATCTAGACTCTTTTAATTTTCTTTTGAAAGATGTAAGGTTTGGTTGTAGGGAGGAGGGCTTGTGCTTTGAGCCTCGTTTCAGGTTTTGATGGGGTCTCTCCATGGTCAACGACCATGTGAGAAGTCATGTATTTTATATACTTTATTTGTTGATTAATGAAATAGAAGGTCTGACTCTTGCACTAGAAAAAAAAAGATAGTTTCTAAACATAAGTATTTTTTTTTAGTTAAATTTATAATTAATTATTCTCACTGTAATTAGATATACAAAATACAATAATAATTTTGTTGTCTAATATGATGTATATTAACCAATAATATTCATCTTAATTTTCACTCTTATTCTATGAAGTACTAAGAGTGATTAAATATGTGGAAATAAGTCTTTTTTTTAATGAAAAACTTGAATGATGATTGCAATTCAAGGATATAATTTTGAGAAACAAAAATTAAGATGTATTTACAGTGGTATTTAAGCACATAACTATCTTTAATATGATAAATAATGTTCTTTAATATAATTTGTTTTCTTGTTCTATTAATTATTAATCTCTTTTATTCTTTGAATAAAAAGAGAGAATAACTCCATATATATATATATATATATATATATATATATATATATATATATATATATATATATATATATATATATATATATATATTTGGTATTGGTGAGGCTATGTTGTGGTCATGTCTAACCAGTGACTTAATGTTTAGGAGTGCATTAACAATGCACTCCATCACCATCTATTCAAGACCCTTAGGACGCTAAATTTTATATATATTTATAACCATGGTAAATCGACATTTCTTTGGATTAATTTAGACAATGCCCAAGATCAAACCTGATGGCTGTCCTATAACAACAAAAGTATATTCAACAACCTGTAGGCTAGATATACTGGATCTTATGATTTTAGCAAATATTTTAGCAAGAGTCCAGACTCTTGGAAAATAAAGAATCTACTTCCAAAAATCTACTCCTTAAGCAAAGATGATTAAAAAAGTAAATACTCAATAAAATTGGAACAAGTTGAAAAAGAATTAAAAATAATAAAAAAGAAGGGTCAAAAATGTATTTCATGAAGTCCCTCAAAAAAAAGTCAAAATTCTATTTGATGAAGTACCTTCTAAAATTTTCCTTCAGTACCCTATCATGTAATCAATGCTAATAAAAGAAGGGTCAATTTTGTATTTTGTATACTGTGATCGACGCTAATAGGACTCACATCATGAAGACGCATGTCAATTTTGTATGTTGTGATCGATGCTAATAGGAATCACATTGTGAAGAGGATAGTTAATATTGTGTTAGTGTTTTTCAACCATGGACGTACAAAAAGAAGGGGTAATGGGTTAACATTTTCTTCCCTTCATTTCGACTACCAGACGTTGAAGTAATGATATATTTGATAGAGACTAAACGAAAAAAAAAAGGTGTTTTTGTTTGATGAAATTTATACATTATACTTATAAATTTTATATTAATTTAGAAAGAAAAACTAGATTTATATATTTTTTTATCAATTCATTAAAATCTAATTTGATAGAAGATGTCGAATCTATGTATTCAGTAAAAAGGTATTTTATGTTATGCATTGCATATGAAAAAAATTGGCTTTAGGGTTTCAAGATGTCTTTCTATTTTTTTAGCTAGCTAATTTTTTTTTTTGAGATATCCATAAAATTGGAATTATATAAGGATGACCAGCATAAATAAAAAAAATGGTAATGTCAAAGACATTTATTTTGATTATCTTTTATGTTTCCATTCATTTTTATTTTTGAGTTGTTGAACAGCAATCAAAAATGTGTTGCAAGGTGTTACAGATCTTGGTATGGGGATACTTCATATTGATCTTGGTATGGGGATACTTCAATATGAATTCCGTGGCTTGAGACCAAGCAAAAAAGTGGAAGAAAATATCTGAAGTTTTTATGTAGTTTTCCCTTGAAATTCCATTGCAGATATCTCTGGTTTTAAGGCCTCGATTGAAAAAAAAAAAAACTACGCTATTCGAGATCTCTGACATGGAAGTGTAAGGAATAACTGGATCTTGTGGCCTGTGGCTTTATTTATTTTTAGTGAATATCTTGATATGTAGAAAAGGAAAGGTCAGCAATGATCATACCTTTCATATAGTCAAAGTATTGTGCATAGTGAAACGATGTTCATCACTTGTAGTTTTAGATAGAATTGGACAAAAAGAAAAGTTGATGTGATTAGACCACTTAAAAAAATTGTAATTCCAAGTATGTATTTTCCGAAATATGTATTTTCAACCCATTGCTTTTAATACATATATATGGCTGTTTACGAATGAGTTCATGATAAAAGTATGCATTTTGTAATATTTAATTGATTTGACAAAATCTATGTGATTGACCACTTTACATTGTGATTACATCATTCATTTTCATTATGATAGGAATGGTAACACATTTTTACCTTACGATTAATGTCTTAATTTTTTTTTTTAAGTAATAGGTTATTATTAACTTGGAATATATGCATCTTGAGCTTTCTAAGATTGGATCCATGATGGGAGATTCACACACTCTTTTGATGTATTGTTTAACTTTTTAAGTATCTTATTTTTGGAGGAAAAAGATAATAAGATATCGAAATGTGTGTATTTTTATTTTTTGTAAATAAATTTAATGATAAAATATGAGTAAATGAAGGGAAATATTAAAGAAAACAATTAAGATAACACAAGAATAAAGGAATTTAGTAATATAATTAACCTTCAGCCCTGCGGGCCAGCCCCCACCCCATATGACCTCAACCACATGACCAAGGGCCAACGAAATATGATTAGCGTGCTAATCGTGCTTCATATTAATTAATTCCATTTAGCATTTAATTCAATAGATAATTAAGTTGGCGGAGATTTTGGAGGAGCCACCAAATCTGGAACTACCACCAAACTTGGCGGACTTAACTGGAGTCCCTCCAAATTTAGCGATGGTTTTCTAGGAAAAACTATTTGAGCCATAACTTACTCAATTCTCAACCAAAATTTAAAAATGAATAGTCATTTTTTGCTAATTGGCATGCTAGGAACTCATTGGAGCAGGTGTCAGAGGCAGAAGATGTTATCTATAGGTGCTTTTGGTCACTTGAAGATTTTGAAGCCTAGGGCCACCAGGTGTTCGAGGCCATTCCTAGAGCAGTTGGTAATGAAATTGAGCAAAAAAAATAGTTATTTCCGATATATTTGAATGTTTTAAACTCATTGGAATAGGTTCCAACAGCATTGGATGCATGTAACATTAATTTGAGCACTATTGAAACTAATACAGAGGTCCACACTATGAAGTTGGACCAAGGAGATGTAGCCTAGGAGGGGTGAACTCCTTCAACAAAGTATTGAACTATGTTTTTTGTGCTTGCTATGTTTTTATATGTTGTTGTTTATCCATTTAATTTCTTGCTTTTAAGTTCATGAAAAACACTAAATTTCACCATGATAGATGAATTGACAATCACATGCTCATGGATAAACTCTTTATGAATAAGCAAACCAAAGAAAAGAAAAATCTATATCTGGAAATGATACTAGCACAACATTAACTAGCAATCAATTTCAGATCAAGTTGGTATAAGAGCACAAGGTTTCTTGCTTGAATTGCTTGAAGGGTTTAATAGTTGCAGTTGTTGTTATGATTACAAGGTTGAAGTTGCAGAGAGGAGAAGGGAAGCTATAGATAGCTAGTCCTGAGATTAGGACAAGAAGGAAGAAGGTTGAGAAAACATCATCCTCACCTAAAGGACCACTCAAGGAAACACCTGAATCACCTCAAGTTCCATCTCCGTCAATTGAGATAGAAGAGGCACAAATTGCACAAGAGGCTGAAGTGATTGAAGAGGTACAATTAGTAAAAATTTATAAGCCTCAATTGATCTGAAAATGGAATGTAATTGTTTAAAGGTGCAAGGTATCAATTTCCCATAATTTCAAATGTGAGCTATACACTCCAAGTGACCTCTAAAAATGTGAAAACTTCTTATTTCTTATACAGAGATAGACTGTAGGGGCATTCACCAGACATGTCACCTCTAAAGAGAGGATGAGTTCCAGAGGCTACCTGGCCCTCTACAGGCTCTGCCTAAAGAAATAACGAAGTAAACGCTTAGAAGTCATTGACATACACATACTTGAAGTTTGATGTCTTGCGGAATAAAACAAATAACTTTCTACAGTTGTATAGGTGATTATGTGTGTATGCAAGTTATGTATATTTGACGTTTAGCACTTTATATCAGTTTTGTTTAGCATACCATCTTCAACAAATAAAGACTTCAAAACAATGAAGCAGCTCACCCCTCCTGGGCTACATCTACTGGACCAAGCCTCTCAAACTAGGTTTGTCCTCTTGTATTAAAAATGGTACAAAGGCTAATACAAGAATATGAGTGTCTCAAAAGATAGATCTGACTGTAAATACAAAATCAGAAGATAGGAATTAGCTAAACATGCTCTTTCCCAAGCACTAAATAGTGAAATTGTACCTTATAGAGTACTTTCCCCAATTGGCCCGAGTGGCCCTTTAAACTTGAATGGAGAATTTCGAGGTGAAGATGACGTCAATTGGTTCTGAAACCTCTGTCACTAGACTCAAAAGGTCGTAAATAGTAGACATAGGCTTTTGAATCACCAAAAATGGATGAACACAGCCCCCAAACAGCTCAAGCACTGAAATGGCCCTAGTGGCCCTGAAAGATTCATTGAAGCTAAATAGCGATAAGAATGCCTCAATAGGAAAGAAGAGCTATAGAAATGGATTTAGAATGCTAAAAAACTTTAGGAATGACCTTCGTTCCACATTCACTGGTTGCATAATTCTCAATGCAGCTCCCAAACTGATTTGTCCCTAGTGGCTCCTGGAACTTCCACGAAGCAAAAACACTTTCAAATGACCTCATATGGCTGTGACACCTATTCAAATGGCTTCATAAGGTCGAAGAGACCCAAAATAAAAAAAAAAATCGTCCAAAAAGGACTTTCCTAGCCAAAGTTATGGCTCATTGAAGATTTCCTCCAGTTTGGCCTAGAATCACTCCAGCTAACTGTAGTGGAAGTTCAGTTAGCTCTGCCAATTATGGTGGGGCTGCCCAAATTTGGCGCTCCGCCATTATTCCTGCCATCTTAACTCCCACCTAACTGTCGTGTTACCCGCGCATGTGAACGGGATCTTCGGAATCGGCGGTCTGCGTTGGATTATGTGCCAAACTTTAATGGCACGTTGGTAAACTGGTTGTGGTTTCCACGTTTAACGTGAATGTGACCACGTAATACCGCTACCAACATCCGCCGACAGTTATGGGTTATGCCCCTGGTTTTTGGGCGACGGTCATATAATATGGGGGCTGGCCCTTAGAGGCTGCCCCACCCAAACAAACTTTAACGTTCAAATAAAGTTGCTCAGGCCAACATAACATGTCCCACCTACGTAGCGCAGTGGTAAGACTTAGGCCTGGTCCACGGGAGGTCTTGTGTTCAATTCCACTCTCCACCCAAAATTTTAACAATGCGCCAACATAATGTTGATGTCACCATGGGCCACATGGTAGCCTCCGGGCAAGCCGTGGCTACTTGCCATTGGTTGCCCCAAAAGGGATATTTTTAAGAATATTTTTTTTTTTTTTTTTTTAAATATTCAAAAATTAAGGGTTATTGGGCGATTTAGTTTTTGGCATAACTTCCTCATACAGAGACCATTTTTCAAACCATTTGCGGTGCTGGAATCAGGTGGACGAGCTCTATTCATTCATTCAGATTTGAACAATTCTAAGCACTTTCATTTTGGAGCATGCTACGACACTTGGTCCTGAGCTCTTGATCATCAATCCATAACCATTATGTCTGGAGAAAGAGAGCATGAAGGTCCCTCTTTAGAAGAGGAAGAATTCAAGAAAGATTTCTATACTTTGATTGAGATGGTTAAAGTCCTCTATGAAGAGAGGAACACCACAATGGTTGGAGAGAGTTCTAAACCTCCACGTGGAGAAGGAATCTTAGAGAACAAAAAATATGAAAAGAAAGATTCCAAAGGGAATGGTGGAAGTCTACCTCCATCTCCACCATCCTCATGATCTTCCTCATCATCTTCACCATCTCACATAACATTATCTTCCACTACCACCACTGCCCATACCTATTCAAAAACCCCAAAAGGAAAAACTCCATTACTGAAATTCGACATAAAATTTGAACTTCCCTTGTACAATGGAGAAGTGAATGCATAAAAGTTGGACAATTGGATTCAACAGTTGGAGGTATACTGTAGAATTCAGAACTTTCAAGAAGGCGACATAAAGATCCAATTGACTTCACTGAGGCTAGAAGGAGTTGCACTAGTTTGGTGGGAAGAAAAAACTCAAGAGGAAATGCAAATCCATGGTAAGATATCCATTTATTGGGTTGAATTTTTTTCTACAATTAAAAGATAGTTTTATCCTTTAGCCTATATGCAAAAAGCCATCATGAGTTGGCATAATTTTAGGCAACTAAAAGGCCAAATTGGCCAAGACTACACTCGGGAGTTTAGGAAGAGGGCTTTATTGTTGGGAGTAAACTTGAATTCACAAGACACACTCTTGAAATATATTGGAGGTTTACATTCCTATTTGCAACATACTATCCTCATGTTTAACCCAAGCAATTTAGATTAAGTATGTGTGCAAGCCACGCATCTTGAGGCAAGGGGAAAACAAAACATAGAGGAGAAAGGTGAAAGTAGAGGGTAAGGGAAAAGAGAAGGGAGGAAAATGGAAGGGAAAGAAGAATGCAAGTATCAAAAAAGAGAAGGAAAAAATCACATGAAAAAATTGTTCAAAGATTGGCCATGATGAAGACCATTGTTAGCAACTTCATCTAGAATTAAAACCAATAGATTAAAAGACAAAGAGAAGGGAAAAACTATTTCTATAGCTGAAAAAGACATAGGGTCAAATTCAAGAGATGAGACAAAAATTACAACTATTGGTTTGAAAGGTAAACATGTTAAAAGTACTAGTTCCTCAAATAGTCACAACAACACTCCAAATGAAGACAGAAGGGAAGCGTTGTTCACTGTCAGAGTAATCTCAAATCATACCAAGATTGATGCACTCTTTGATAGTGGATCACAGGTAAACTTGATTTCAGAAGACTTAGATAAAGAGCTTAAACTTGAAACCGTACCACATCATAAACCATACCTTTTGGGTTGGATAGTTAAGGATTCTAATTTACAGGTTTCAAGGAAATGCATATTTAGATTTTCTATTACTGCAAACTTTGTTGATAACTTCAAGTTAGACGTGGTTCCACTTGACATTTCTAGAATTATCTTGGGAAGTACATATTTCTATGATAGGAAAGCGGTGTTTCATCGCTATGAGCACAAATATCATTTGCTTAAGATGGGGTGAAGTATATCATGAGCTCTTCGTAGGAAACTAAACAATTCTTTAGTTAATGCAGCGAAAATGAAGAAGCTAGTGAATGCAAGGAGGAACTTGACATTGTTGATGATCAAACAAAGAGATGTTTTGAATCATACTTTTGACAAAGATGCTTATATTTGTAATGAGTTGTTTCAGAATGATAACAGGTTGCCTTTGAAAGAAGGTGAAAATCATTTGCAGCATCCAACAATGGTGTTGAGCGGTGTTGAAAACAAGGTGTTGGTGCAAGAAGTTGCAAAGTTCAAAGAGAAGAGGACAAAGCAACTTGGCAATGAATTAATGGGTTTCACAAATGTTCATTGCTAGTTTCCAAAAGGCACATTATAATGGCGAAGAAACTTGGGCAAGAGTCGAATCAAGTATAGGGAAAAAGAAGGTAAAAATTGCCATAAAGACAAAGTGCAAGGTGAGAAAGACTCCAAGTTTCCTTTGATTGTTGACCAAGGTAAGAACATGATGTTTTCTGCAAATTCATAAATATTATAGCATGACGGTGTTAAAGACAGCGATGGATGGTAGTCAGAATCAAGGAAAATTTTGACTTTTTATGAAAATATCCAAATCATGAAATTAGGAAAATTTCAATGGATAAATATTGGAAGGATGAGGGAACAATCCCCTCATCAACATAATCAGTGATCAAGAGAGATTTTTGGGTCAAAAAGGCTTCTAGTGGGGAGGAATGATTAGGGATCAGTATTTTAGCTAAACAAAGAAAGTGGTCAAAATTGCTTCAAACCTAAATGACCAAATAGAGTTCGTTGCCAGGATTCCAACGCCGTGAACGGTTCAAAAAATCTAAATTGTATGAAAAAGTTAAAGCTTCTTAAAGTTTGGTTAAAAAAGAGTCAAAGTCAAAGTTTCACTAGAGTTTACTGGATGTCCAGTCAGCATGCAAAGAATATTCTCCAATTTCAGCTAGTGACAAGGGTCACCTCTGGATTCGCCAGTTTCTCTCAGTGAAGGTGAAATTGCCTAATTGGTGTTAGGCCCCAATAATACTAGTGATCCCCCCATTACTATTGTCATTGTATCCCTTATTATTATTATTGTGCCACTATTGTCCCCATATTATTATTAGTATGCCCCGTAGAACCCACTATTTTTATTTTTGTGCCCTTATGTTGTTACTGTTATGTTGACTTGATTATTTTATGACCCCTTAGACTCCTACATATAGAAGGGAGGTTTAGTCATTTGAATCATCTAAGAATTATTCATTTGTTTAATGTAAAGGAGTTTTCCCCCTCAGAGAGGCTTATTTCTAAGGTGTTCATCCATATTTTCTATCCTTTTGTGAGCTGGTTTCATAACATTTGGTATCAGAGCTTTGGATTTTAGGTTTTGCTGCTCCAAACAGGTCATCGTGGCATTTTTTCTATAACTTTTTTTCTTTGACGTTTCAGAAGCTACAAAAAAAACGCATTTGCGCTGAAATCTTTTGAACTTTAGGTCCAAATTTTAGATCTTGTCTCACTACATTTGCAGAGATAT
The DNA here is from genome assembly GCA_031772625.1 of Pinus tabuliformis. Classification (NCBI taxonomy): domain Eukaryota; kingdom Viridiplantae; phylum Streptophyta; class Pinopsida; order Pinales; family Pinaceae; genus Pinus; species Pinus tabuliformis. The sequence goes on along the minus strand of CM062818.1, from coordinate 879,967,798 downwards.
GATCTGAGGAAGTTAGGGTTTTTGCAGACTCCCAAATTACATTCGAAATAGGTGACCTAGGGAAAATCTCCATAACATTTTTCTTGAGCATCAGATTGAAATTTCGTAAGAATTTTCGGAAAGATGATGACCTGTAGTTTTCTTTGTATCAGTTTCAGGTACTAATGTCAAAAAAGTGACACGTGGCATGTCGTACAACGTCGCTCTACTAAACTATTTTATAATCAGATCACCGTGGGAGATTTGGCATAACTCTCCCTTGGAGAATCCAATCTTGATCAGACTCACAGGGTTAGAAAGAGGACTTAGAGGGCTACCATAGGACGATATTTCAGAGATTCAAGATTTGTTGTTATAGAGATACAACGGATTCAATATCGAGCTCTTACAAAGTGAAAAAAAGTGTGTAGCTTTTTTTAATGTTTGCATAAGATTGGTTTGAAAAATTAGTTTGAAGGAATTCAAAGGGAATAGTCAAGAATTATTAGCATGAATTAATTCCCCGAATGAACAAATTGGAAACACGTAGTAAGCAACTTGAAAGCTCTAGCATGACTCGTGAAGAAGAGGAAGAAATGCAACATGATATATCAAAATTACAAGACCAAGTACAACAAATTTCATTCTCACTAAAGGTAAATGAAGCCAAGATGAATGGATGGAAGCGAGTATGAATGGAATGCATGTTAAGATGGAAGCTAATATTGATGGCATGGAAGCTAAGATGAATGGCATGGATGATAAGATGGAAGAATTGAACATAAATTTGAATAAGTTGCTACACGAAATGGTCACTAATGGTGAAAGGGTAGTAAAGGAAACTCATGATGAGAACAAAAGAAATGCTAATCATGATTTTATAGAATCTAATCAGTTTGTATGGTATCAATGGCTTTGCTCTCGTAAACAAATTGTCACTTGGGCAATTTTTACGGAAGAAATGATAGAACATTATGAGGATACAAAAAGCAACACTTTTTTTAGCCAATTGATAAATCTCAAACAAAAGGGTTTAATAATGGAGCACATTGAGGACTTCCAAAAATTGAACATAAGGGTAAAAGATATTCCAGAGGAGCATATGATTGATGTGTTCATAGGGACTTTAAAGGATAATATTCAACATGAGGTTCGCCTTTGGGAACCTGATTCATTGGAGAAGGCATTCAGGTTAGCAAGAAAAATGGAAAGCAAAATTATGGCAACCAGGAAGCCTACCACTCAAAACTATAAAGATGGAAGTCTTGTTACCCCTAAACTTCCACAACCTACAAGGTTGACACCACAACAATTGGAAGAAAAAAGAGAAAAAGGGCTTTGTTACAGTTGTGATAACAAATACACTAAAGGTCTTAAGTGTGCTGAGAAGAAATTATTCTACATAGATTGTAAAGAGGAGGAAGAAAAAGAAAAATAAATGTTAAAATAAGAGGATATACTATAGGAACAAAACCTAGATAAAGAAGAAATGAATCCAACCATATCTTGTAATGCATTGGCTAGAATTACCACTCCTCAAACTATCAAAATAGAAGGACATATCAAGAAAAAAAAGGTAATAGTGTTTATTGATTCAGGAAGTACCCATAATTTTATTCATTGTAAGATAGAAAAGGAATTGAATTGCTTCCTATATCCAGCACTAGAGTGTCAAGTGATAATTGCAAGTGGAGGAACCATAAATTTCTTTGGAAACTGCCATACTATCAAGCTACCCATGGGAGAATATGTATTGAATAGCCGAATGCTTTCCATTCCAATGTGTGGTGCTAATGTTGTACTAAGAGTCCAATGGCTACAATCCTTGGGTACAATATCTTTTAATTTCAAGAACTAATCATGAAATTTTATGTGGAAGGAAAGGAAGTTGAATTACGGGGTATTACAGTGAAACCAGGAAAATCAATCAACTCTAATGGTATGACAAAGCTTCTAAAGAAGGAACAACGAGGTGTAACTGCACAATTATGTTCGCTAAAGGTTCCCACATCGAAATCATCTATTTCTCCAGGTCTCCAAAAAGTCTTGGACAATCATTCCAAGGTATTTGAGACTCCCAAAGCTCTCCCACCTATTCGTGATCATGATCATGTTATTCATTTGATTCTAGGAAGTGTTCCTCCAAACATCAGGCCGTATAGATATCCTTATACCCAAAAGAGTGAAATTGAACGTATGGTTGCAGAAATGCTAGAGGCTGGTATAATTCAACCTAGTCAAAGTTCTTTCTCTACTCCAGTAGTATTGGTGCACAAGAAGGATGGACCATGGCACATGTGTCTAGATTATAGGGAGCTCAACATGCTCATTATTAAGGATAAATTTCCCATTCCTATCATTGATGAATTATTGGATGAATTGCATGGATCAATTTACTTCACCAAGTTAGATCTTCATTCAAGATATCATCAAATCAGAATGAAGACTGAAGACATTCTGAAAACAACATTTAGAACTCATGAGGGTCATTATGAATTTTTTGTCATGCCTTTTGTCCTTATAAATGCACCTTCTACATTTCAAGGTTTCATGAATTCCATTTTCAAACCCTTCCTTAGAAAATTTGTGTTAGTATTTTTTGATGATATAATAATCTAAAGCAAGTCTTGGAAGGATCATGTTGAACATGTTGACAGGGTGCTCAAACTATTGGAGGAGAAATAATTATATGCAAAAAGATCCAAATTGTTTCTTTGGAGTACAAGAGGTGGAATATTTGGGTCATATTGTATCTCATGAAGGTGTTAAGGTAGACCCTAGAAAAATTAAAGCCATTAAGGAATGGAAAATCCCCACATCCATAAAGCATCTGTGAGGATGTCTCGCGTTGACAGGGTATTATCGCAAGTTTGGTAAGAATTATGGGAGAATAGTAGCACCTCTAACAACATTATTGTAGAAATATGCATTTTCATGGACTCTAGAAGCAATAAAGGCTTTCGAACATCTTATAGAGGTAATGTGCTAAGCACTGGTCTTAGCTACACTGGACTTCACAAAAACCTTTATTCTAGAATGTGATGCTTCAAGGAATGGAATTGGTGCAGTTTTAATGCAAGATGAAAGACCCATTGCTTTCAAAAATCATCCAATCAGGGGAAAGTATTTACACAAAGATATTTATGAGAAGGAAATGTTGGCAATACTACATGCACTTAAGAAATGCGACCCTACCTAATGGGAAGACACTTCAAGGTAAAAACGGATCATGATAGTCTTAAATACATTTTAGAACAAAGATTATCCTCTAAAGAGCAACAAAAATGGGTCACAAAGATGTTGGGTTATGACTTTGAAATCATCTACAGAAAAAGGAAGCAAAATGTTGTGGTTGATGCACTCTCAAGAAAGGATGAGGATGTGGAAGCATTGTTGTGCACCATTTCTATTATCCAACTAGATTGGATAAAGGAATCAATAAAGGAATGGAAGAATGATGAAGAAGTGTGGGCACTCATTCGAAAGATACAACAAGATCCCAATACATTTGATAATTTAGCTGGAAAAATGATTTTTTATGGTTCAAAGATCGCTTATACCTATGTAAGAATTCCCAACTCAAACAAAAGATTCTTATGGAATTTCATTCTTCTCCCTTAGGAGGGCACTCAAGATTTTTAAGAACTTACCACAGGGTTAAGAAGGAATTTGTTTAGGATGGCCTTTAATCACATATTCAAAAGTTTGTGGTGGAATGTTTGGTTTTCTAGCAAAATAAATTTTAAACAATTCAGACCCCAGGTCTATTACAACCTTTATCCATTCCAAGCCAACGTTGGGAGGACGTTTCAATGGATTTTATAAAAAATTTACCTAAGTTCGAGGGAAAGAGTGTCATCATGGTGGTAGTTGACAAACTTACCAAGTATGCACACTTTTGTGCATTATCACATCCATTTAAAGTCAGTACAGTTTCTACTGAATTTATGGAAACAATTCAAAAGCTACATGGAAACCCAAAGATTATTGTAAGTGACAGATATCCCATTTTCATTGGAAAATTTTGGACAGAATTATTTTCTTGTCTCGGTACTTAGTTAGCTCATAGCTCATCTTATCATCCTCAATCGGATGGGCAAACTCAGATAGTAAACAAATTTTTGGAAGGATATCTCCGTTTATTTGTATCTAATAAACAGATGCAATGGGTCAAATGGTTGCCTCTAGCTGAATGGTGGTATAACACTTCCTCCATACTGTAGCAAAAATGACCCCATTTATGGCACTTTATGGATATCATCCACCATCCATAACATCATATTTAAGAAAAAATTCTAAGGTTCAAGTAGTGGAACATCACATCGAGCATCAACAACAAGTTCTCCAACTCTTAAAGGATAACCTCACATTGCCGCAGAATATTGCCGCAGAATAGAATGAAACAACAGGAAGATCAACATCGCAGCAAAAGAAGTTTTGATGTAGGTGACTGGGTATTCCTACGGCTACAACCATATAAACAAATGTCCCTCAAGCAAGCTAAGAAGGATAATAAATTATCACCAAAGTGTTATGGTTGATACAAGGTGTTACAAAAGATTGGTACTATGGCATACAAATTGGAGCTTCTTGCAGCTTCTCGAGTGCACCCAGTTTGCCATGTTTCATGTTTAAAGGAGGTTATAGGTGAAAAGCTCCCAGTTCAAACAATATTGCCAGAACTTGATGAGGAAGGAAAAATCATATTGGAATCGGATGCAGTCACAGAAACAAGAACTTGACAACTACGGAAACAATCAATTTCGGAGTATCTCATCAAGTGGAAGAACTTATTTGCTGAAGATTCCACATGGGAAATTGAGAATTTTATACAAAAGCATCCAGAACTACTCAAGCATTGAGGACAATGCTTTTCGGAAGGAGAGGGGCATGTTAGGCCCCTATAATACTAGTGATTCCCTCATTACTATTCTCATTGTATCCCTTATTGCCTCTATTGTCCCCATATTATTATTAGTATGCCCCATAGAACCCACTATTGTATTTTTGTTCCCTTATGTTATTACTGTTATGTCGTCTTGATTATTTTATGACCCCTTGGGCTCCTATATATAGAAGGGAGGTTTAGTCATTTGAATCATCTAAGAATTGTTCATTTGTTTAATGTAAAGGAGGTTCCCCCTCGAAGAGGCTTATTTCTAAGCCGCTCATATATCTTTTCTATTTTTTTGTGAGCTGGTTTCATAACAATTGGACTCTAAAGAGGAATTTGATTTTTATTTATTTATTTAAATGTCATTATATATATATATATATATATATATATATATATATATATATATATATATATATATATATATATATATATATATATATATATATATATATATATATATATATATATATATATATATATATATTAATATTAAATATATAAATAATCATTATTTAAACTCACATTCTATATTAACCAAATTCCGGTATTGACATATAAGTAACGATATGGGCAGAGGGAGCAGGAATGGAAACCACGACCTGCCCCACTTCACTCCAAATTTTTACCAGCGTACCACTACAAGAAGACTTGAAAGGATGGCGTGTGACTTTACATTTAATTCAACCGAGAAATTCGACGACAAGGTGGTGGGAGCCATCCCTGTGGGCTAGCCCCCACCCCATATGACCTCAACCACATGGCCAAGGGCCAGCAAAATATTCTTAGCATGCTAATGGCAATTACTATTAATCAATACCATTTAGCATTTAATTAAACAGATGATTAAGTTGGTGGAGATTTTGGAGGAGCCACCAAATCCAGAACTACCACCAAACTTGGCGGACATAACTCAATCCTCTCTAGATTTAGTGGAGGCTTTCTAGGAAGAACTATTTGAGCCATAACTTACTCAATTTTCAACCAAATTTCGAAAATGAATAGTCATTTTCGGGTAATTGGCATGCTAGGAACTCGTTCGGGTAGGTTTTAGAGGTAGAAGAGGTCATCTACAGGTGTTTTTGTTCACTTGAAGATTTTTGAAGCCTAGGGGCACCAAGGGTTGGAAGCCATTCTCAGAGTAGCTAGTAACCAAATTGAATAAAAAAATAGTTATTTCTGATATATTTGAATGTTTTAGTCTCATTGGAATAGGTTCCAATAGCATTGGATGCATGTAACATAAATTTGAGCACTATTGAAGCTAATACAAAGGCCCACACTATGAAGATAGATCAAGGAGATGTAGCCTAGGAGGGGTGAACTCCTTCAACGGAAGATTGTGTATTGAGATCTATTATTTTTTCTTGCTATGTTTTTATATGTTGTTCTTCAGCTATTTAAATTCATGCTTTTAAGTTCATGAAAAACACTAAATTTCACCAATATAGATGAATTGACAATCACATGCTCATGGATAAACTCTTTATGAATAAGAAAACCAAAGTAAAGAAAATTTTATATATGGAAATGATATTAGCACAACATTAACTAGCAATCAATTTCAGATCAGTGTGTAGTTAAATCTCCCTCTCGAGGGAACATCTCATGGCCTTCTCTTCATCTAACTTCACATCTCTATGAACCAATGGCAACATGTTGGATGGGAGGTACACCTGATAGTTGTGAGGTGTATCATTGTACTCCAAAAATATGTCCAACTTAGCTATTGGCTCTAGCTTTCTTCGTGTATCCTTGGTAACATGACAACAGATTAGTGAGCCAAAGATCCTGAAGTGTGCCACATCTGGTTTCTTACCTAAGAAATCTTCTTTTGGTGTGCTCGTCCCAAGAATTCACTGAGGGATTTTGTTCTGCAAATAAACAGTTGTGTTGCATGCTTCATCCTGCAAGTGCAAAGATAGGCTCTGATCATATAACATCACCCATGCTACTCCCAAAATACTTTTTACTTCCTTTCACCCACCCCATTCTACTGTGGGTTATGAGGTCCTATTAACTCCCATTGAATGCCTTCTGATGCACATAATTTCTTGAATTAATTCGACAAATATTCTCCATTGTTATCGCTTCTAAGAACTTTAACTTTCTTGGAAGTATCTCTCTCCCCAAGGGCTTTAAATTCACAAAATTTAGTGAACATTCGATCTTTCTTTTGCATGAATAAAATCCAACCCTTATGAGAAATTTCATCAATAAGTATTAGATAATACTTGTGCTTGTCCATGTATGTTGTCGAGAATGGTCCACACATCTCTGAGTGAACTCGATCAAGGATCTCTTATGCTCGATTGGCTTTATCATGAAAGGAATCTTTGGTGTACTTCCCCAATGTGCACCCTTTTCATGTGTCTCTTTGCTCTAATGTACCCTTGGGAAGTCCTAGAGAAATTCTTTGCATTATCTTCAAAGCTCCATCGTGAAAGTGACCCAATATTTTATACCACAACTCACTATGTCCCAGCTTTGCACCTTCTCTGCTTTAGTGCTATCAGCATCACAATCTTCTACATCCAATCTGTATAGGTTCTTCACCCGAACCCCGATCTACTTCACCTATCTGGAGGCTGTGTGATGAAGGAATTCCTTTCCCTTGCTAAATATCACATTGTAGCCATATTCCTCCAACATGGAAATTGAAACCAAATTCTTCTTTGAACCTGGAACATACATGACATATTTTAATGTGAGAGGAGAACCAAACTCCCTCTAAAAGGTAACAGTACTGATGCCGGTCATGTTATACCTCCCATCATCTCCCATATTGATGTGCATTTGGCGGTCCTTCTCCTCGAAGTCACTAAAGAACTCTTTGTTTTCGGAAATATGGAATGAGGCTCCACTATCCAAGTACCACACACTACCCATCATCGATTTGATCATGCAAGCGATGAGGGTGAAATCTAATTGGAATTGTGAAGTAAGAGCTTCACCTACTGCTCCTATTTAGGGCTTCTTACCGACCTTCTTGTGTGAACACTTTATGGCATAGTGTCTTGGCTCCTGATAGTGGAGACATTTGATTTTTGACATTTCCTTCTTGTCACCCTCACTGGACTCTCATTTGGAATGGGATGACTTCCCATTCCCTTTTTTCACCTTTCTAGCTAAGGCATAGTTCTTCTCGTCATCATTCTTGGATGAGCATCCATCTCTGGTGTTCTGCAGAATCTCTTCTTATACTAGGTCTGACCATAATCGTTCCCTCTCTAGTAGCTTCTCCCTCTCATTAACTGAGTCCTAGTAGTTGTGATAGCTCTTCTGAAGTCTTAGAAGTGCTAGGCTCACTAGATCATATTCAGTAATGGTAACACCGACACTTCCAAGCTCATCCTAACATTGGGTGACCTTGATCAAGTAATTTGGTATCGAGTCGTCATTCTCCATCTTGATCTTTCTAATCTTGTCCTTCAATGTTATCTTCCTATGGTCACTGCTCTCTTGAAATAGGTTCGTCAAGGCCTTCCACATTGCAAATGGAGTTTCCTTATCATGGAGGTTCAATAGAATATTATCTCGAACTCCTTCTAGGATAATCCTTCTCACCTTTTCAACATACTTTCTCCACTGTGCCAGATCCTCAGCATCAGCTAGCCTATGAATATACTTTTCTATGAATTCCTTAAGCCTTTGTCTTCCAACAGTGTCTCCATCCTATAATTCAAAGCAATATATTTCTAACTACTCTCAAGAGTATATTCGAGTCTCAATCCGTAGAACGACATCCTACTAGCTCTAAAGTATGATACTGCAAATTTAATTTCTCCTGGAAAAGACAACTCGTATTCTCCTCTTCTATAGTGATTTTAGCTCTGATACCATGTAGAAATTCCTTGTAGATTAAAACTGCAAATTGTACTATGCTAAAACAATCTACTTGAATCTACTCTACTCATCAGGGAAAATAATAAACAATTGATGAAATTATGAAGCATAAAAGAGAAAGAATTCAATCATAGATAACCCAATAAATTTCTTGGGAAAGCCACACCTAAAAACCCATGTTACCTGTATATTACATTAATTAGAAAATATGAGAAGACTACGATTCTTTTCTCAAGCCCGAGCAACCTCTGCATTATCTCAATCTATCTCACTACTTCACAAACAAGCTCCAACCAATACTTAGACAAATTTGTTGCATGCCAAGCTCTTATTTACTTGCATAGTTTCCTAGGTAATTAGCCCATATTTAATTGAGAAATCCCTCATCCATAACTACACAATCCATCATAGGTCCTCCTGTGATTGCTTGCACCACTTGTACAATTTGGATGATTATGCAACTGATAGTATGCTCTCTCTGGGCTCCAATCTCAACTGGGTCTTTCTCTGATCTGACATGTATGAGTTAATTATGAGTGAATCTTTAGTTTACTGGTTGAGAAGTGTGACTTACACCCTACTACCATAGGTTACACCCCACTACTAGATTTCTCACTAATTCCTCCACTAGTTGGAACTAATTTAACTGAATTTAACGCATTTAAACTGAATTAAATAATTACAACTCTAAAGAACTCAACCCGGGCCCTCAAATTTAGAAATCACTCTACATGACTCTAGATAGACTCCTAACTCGAATTAAGTAAGTTAACTAAGTAAAATTAACTTAGTTAACTATTACAAGTTTCTATGAGAATTAGAATTAGAATTTAATTTAAGGACGAAATTAAATTAAAATTTTCTTGTTACATTTTTCAACCCCATATAAAATTAAAATATTGATTAGTTAAAAAATAATAATTTATAAATTTACTAACCTAAATAATAATATTATATTAAAAAACTGAATTGTATTATATCATGTAATTCACATGATTATTTCTGGAGTGAAGAAAGTTTGTAGGTTTATAGATTATAAAAGACATTCCACGAAAGAACTTGAAAGTGTCACTTCATTCATTTAAATATAGTTGAATTGATCCTCTTAATAATCAATACATGTCATTCATTCAATTATAATTAAATACTTCTCTATAATAATTACGGAAAAAATTATTCACTAGTATTACAATTGATTCTATCCTTTTGGTTATAGGTTTCCTCTCATATCAATAAACAACCAAGAAATTTTCTTATTTCATGGATAGACGACCAACAAATTTAATTGGGTATGACAACTTTCTATTTGATTTTGGTTTTCAAAATTAAATTTGGACAACTTTTTTTTCCAGTTACCTTTAATCATAAATAATGAGTGCAACAGATATATAGTATCCATACTCATTTTGATAGTCTCTAAACATAAGTATATTTCTTTAATTAAATTTATAATTAATTATTTTCACGGTAATTTGATATACAAAATACAATAATAATTTTGTTGTTTAATATGATGTATATTAACCATTACATATTCATCTTAATTATCATTCTTATTCTATGAAATATTAAGAGATTAATATGTGGAAATAAGTCTTTTTTTAATTAAAACTTAAATGATGATTGCAATTCAAGGATATAATTTTGAGAAACAAAATTAAGATGTATTTACATTGGTATTCAAGCACATAACTATTTTTAATATGATAAATAATGTTCTTTAATATAATGTATTTTTCTTGTTCTATTAATTATTAATCTCTTTTATTGTTTGAATAAAAAGAGAGAATAATCCCATATATATATATATATATTGGTATTGGTGAGGCTATGTCATGGTCATATTTAACCAATGACTTAATATTTAGGAGTGCATTAACAATGCACTCCATCACCATCCATTCAAGACCCTTTGGACACTAAATTATATATATATATATATAACCATGGTAAATCAGTAACTCTTTGGACTAATTTAGATGATGCCCCGGATCAAACCTCATGGCTGTCTTATAACAGCAAAAGTATATCCAACAAAACAGCAAGATAATAAAAAAACTAAATACTCAATAAAATTTGAACAAGTTGAAAAAAAAAAAAAAAATTTAAAAAGGTCAAGAATGTATGAAGTCCCTCCAAAAAAGTCAAAAGCCTATTTGATGAAGTCCCTTAAAAAATTCCCCTTCAGTACCCTATGATGTAATCAATGCTAAGAAAAGAAGGGTCAATTTTGTATTTTGTATGCTATGATCGATGCTAGTAGGACTCACATTGTGAAGAGGATAGTTAATATTGTGTTAGTGTTTTTCAACCTTGGACGTACAAAAAGAAGGGGTAATGGGTTAAGGGTTAACATTTTCTGCCCTTCATTTCGACTACCAGAAGTTGAAGTAATGTTATATTTAATAGAGACTAAAGAAAAAAAAAAAAACATTTTTTGTTTGATGAAATTTATACATTATATTTATAAATTTTATATTAATTTAAAACAAAAACTAGATTTATATATTTTTTAATCACAAATTTCAATAAAAATGGAATTTATAATACAGGTTTTTAAGATATTGAATTCATTAAAATCTATTTGATAGAAGATGTCGAGTCTATGTATTCAATAAAAAGGTATTTTAGGTTATGCATTGCATATGACAAAATTTGGCTTTAGGGTTTCAAGATGTCCCTCTATATTGTTAGCTAGCTAATTTTTTCCAAGGTATCCATAGAATTGGAATTATATAAGGATGACAGGCATAAATCAAGAAATGGTGCAAAATCCGCAAAGACATTTTATTTTATATTTTAATTATCTTTTATGTTTCGATGTATTTTTATTTTTGAGTTGTTGACCAAGGACATTTCTTAGGCCAGCCATCAAAAATATGTTCCAATGTGTTACAGATCTTGGTATGGAGATACTTCAATATGAATTCCGCGGCTTGAGACGAAGCAAAAAAGGTGGAAGAAAATATCTGAAGTTTTTATGTAGCTTTACAATGAAATTCCATTGCAGATATCTCTGGTTTTAAGGCATCGATTGGAAAAAAAAATCTACGCTATTTGAAATCTTGCTGTGAAGACTTTGGGACCTGTATTTCCGTCGCTCACAACTAACCACAAAAGTGAGAAATTTGTGAAATTTGTATGAAGTGTTTTTAATGTATTTTAATGGAGTCATTTTTCATTTTATTGTATGAGCTAAGTAAAGATTTTGTTAATTTATTTGGAACTATTTAATGTGATTCATTATAACACAAAATAAAATTTTAATAACATTCTTTTTACTATATAAATAAAAAAAAACCTAAATTCAATTATTAAAATATATAATAAAATTTTATGAAAGTAGAAATTTCAATAAAAATTCATGGAAAATTTCTATAATATATTAACTATATTTATTATAAATTCTAACGTCCAGTAGATACAGAACAAAGTCAATGAAATATATAACTGTGTATTGCAGATCCCGACCTCATGCAAAAAATCTATAGAGCAGATCTGCTAATTGAAACGTTTTCGCTGTTTTCACCATTTAAAATAACACAATGGTAGGAGCACTGATTCTAGTAAGATAAGCGTATCTAGCATATTAGATCATGGGAACTGTGAGGGATGAATTCCAATGTTTATTCTGCATAGAACGTTCGATTCAATTATACTATGGCCCACTTAGTTTGATGGTGGACTGCATTTTTTCATAGAGAATATGAAGTATTCTACAATAGGAGAATATGGAGTATGAAGTGGGTTTATATCTTTTTATTTTGTTTTTTAATATTATATTATTTTTTTTTAATTTCTAAAAGAGATGTCGTAATGTTATGTAAATATTTTGATTGGTTAAATTATTAATGGTTTCTGGACTCGTATTTTGACAATTCATGGTATTTTTTTCTGATGTAGACTATTTAAAGATATAACTAACCTAGATCTATTTTAACTAGATCTAGATCTTTTTAGAATCTAGTTTTTTACAACACATGGTTTTTCCTATGATATACTTATTTAATGTAGCTTATTTAAAAATATAACCAACTTAAATCCATCTTAATTTTGGATCTATAAATGTAGAGAAAAATTAAATCCTTCTAAATATAAATTTTTCCTCAAATTTTACAGTTAAACAAAAAATTTAGACCTGCACAAATTTAATCCTCTAATATTTGATAAATACAAAATTAAAAGAAATCTAAATTAATTAATTAATAATAGAAAAACTCAATGCATTGAGATATCTTAACCACCGACAATTCAAAACATAATGCATTGAGATATCTCAAAATACTGTGTGAGTTGCAGAGCCAAGATATTCTTTTAACGTGGTCCACTTATAGTCGTTATCAGCTCCGCTACTGTCCATATGAGCTCATGTAAGAGATGACATACCCCTGATTGAAATATTGATATCGGCATGGCTACTGTCAATACAAGCTCATGTAAGAGATGACATACCAGTGATTGATTTGATTTTTTTAACGATTAGGTTTAGAATTTTTTATTACGTACACGTGCATGACCCTCATTCGTGACTTCTTCTGACATGGAAGTGTATGGAATAGGTGGATCTTGTGGCATGTGGCTTTAATTATTTTTAGTGAATATCTTGATATGTAGAAAAGCAAAGGTCAGCAATGATCATACTTTTTTTATAGTCAAAGTATTGTGCATAGTGAAAGGATGTTCTTCACTTGTACTTTTAGATAGAATTAGAAAAAAAGAAAAGTTATGTGATTACACCACTTAAAAAAATTGTAATTCCAAGTATGTATTTTCCAACACATACCTTAAAAAATTGTAATTCAAAATATGTATTTTCAACCCACTCCTTTTAATATATATATATAGATGTTTAAGAATGAATTCATGATGAAAGTATGCATTTTGTAATATTTAATTGATTTGACAAAATCTATGTGATCGACCACTTTACATTGTTATTACAACATTCATTTTCATTATGATAGGAATGGTAACACATTTTTACCTTACGATTAATGTTTTAAGTTAAAAAATTAATAGGCTATTATTAACTTGGAATATATGCATCTAGAGCTGTCTAGGATTGGATCCATGATAGGAGATTCACACACGGTTTTGATGTATTTTTTACTTTTTTAAGTATCTTATCTTGGATGAAAAGATAATAAGATACGGGAATATGTGCAATTTTAATTTTTGTAAATAAATCTAATAATAAAAAATGAATAAATGAAGGGAAGTATTAAAGAAAATAATGAAGATAACATATGAATAAGGGAATTTAGTAATATAAATAATGGAGAGATTAAAATAGGTGCTGGGATATATAAATAGAAATAATGGAGAGGTTGGAAAATAGATATAATTGGAACAATCATATATATTTGATCATGGAGATGGAGATTTTTAACTTATAGATAGGTTTGGTTATAATATCATGGGCCAATTAGATGGCTTATTGATTCAGGTCCCCAAAAAACGATAACTCATGTTCATATGACATTTCATTTTAATTCATTAATTAATTAAAAGAGAAAAATGGTATAACTACTTTTGAGGTAAATATCAAGATCTATGCCTACTTTGAATATTCAATGGAGGTTAAATGTCCACCATCCACATAATAATTATTGATAATTAAATTAAAATTTTTGAAGCCCTATTGCAAAACAGACAAATTTATTGATGTAATAATGATTGCAAGATGTTCGAGAAAAGTTTGTATCTACTAGGTATGAGGGTGAGGGATGGCAATGGAAGTACTATGCAATGTGTATGAGGGTCATGGAATCATTGTTCATCGTATAAGAGTGCATCATTTCCAACATGCAACATTGATTCAAAGATTCCATTAGAAAGGAAATTGAATTTCATACAACGTTCAAATATGGTAAGCTACAAAATCACTCTATTATTGAAGTACCCCTTGCCTTTTGGTGAAGAATTTATTCTTGTGTGTGAAAATCGACCATCTAATATTCTTATGGATGATGAAGAATTTTTGAATCCTCACTATAAAAATTTTGATTTATGACATACCCATCCACTGCTTGATCTCCTCATACAACTAAGACTTAGTTTGATCTCACCTTATAGACAATTGTTCATGACATGCAACATGCAGTTCAAATACTAGAGCTACATGGAATTGATATCTCCTCTGCCATTTAATAAGTTTCCTTTGTTGCATGGGGCATAGAGCATGATGGTTTCCTCTTGGGTCAAATGTATGATGTACACATCACCAAATCCACTCAAATCTCAAGGTTTGGGGGATTCATTGTAGTTTGGCGTCTAGCTTATTTTTCGCTTGGAGGTTTTCAATGGGTTGTTGTGGGCTCAACCCTCTTTTTTTGTATTTTTTTGGTTCGCATGTGCAGGACATCAAGCCTCTTTTCTTCTCTTCCTTCATACCATGTATTGGTTTCCTCAAATTAGAGTAGATATAAAAGAACAAAAACTCTTTCTTCTCTATTGGGATCACTAGGAAGATTAGAATTTATATACAACGCAAAAGGGTTTCTGAATATTTTTCAAGATCGTTAGAGAGAAATCGATATAGATATGGCTCTTTAAATTTCAAATAGTGTTTTCCCTAAAATAGATCTTAGAGAATCGGTTGGGGATTCCTATAGACATGCATTGGCTAATTTGTGAAGGTAAACATTTGCGGGATCTATTCATTTTTCATGATTACAGTAATTTCCAGGAACTCCGCCATCTTCATGCTATTGAGGCTACATGGGGTGCAATGGCCTCCATGAATCTAACTTCTTCAACTTCCTATAAGATGCAACATTGGGTAAGGTTCCCATCTCAATGGATCAACCTTTGTTCATTCCAAGACCATATATTATTAAAATATTTGATCACATGCTAGCATTGGACAACAATAATAAAGAGGTAAATTATATATTTCTCTTTAACAGTCTAGGGCCATCATTTGCAGATTTAATGGTCTTTGGACAAGATTTGAAGCACTACATCAATGGGCCTTTATAATATGGACAAAAAATATATGACATTTATCTTTTTTCAAAATGATTTTTCATTGTTAAGTTTATTTAACAGTGAAAATTTTAAGGATGGAAATTTATCTAAAAGTTTAGAAACCTTAGTGAATCTCACTAGTGCATACTATGCAATTTGTAAATGTTAGGCAATATGTTTGTAAAGATACTCATATTCTGATAATTTTATATAGTCTCTATATAAAATTTTTGTGATTCTTACGGTAAAATAATTTTATACCATAATATTTGGATGAATCATTCCTAGAAAAATGGAAGTTAGCGATTTTTTTTTTTTAAGCATAGAAAATTAGCCCACTTGCGAATATTAGCCCCAAAAATTTTCCCTAAGCCTCAGGAATATTCATAGAAAGTCTTATACGAAGGACCTTGGTTTTAGGCAAGAGCAAGGCTTTTCATCACCCTTTGTTTCTTGGATTTTGATTCTTCAACAATGGTGGATATAACGATGCTAGTGTGGATAAGGTTTCCAGATATTCCTCTCCCATTTTGGCATGATAACGTACTAGAAGATATTGGAAATGCTTTAAGCTCCTTCCAAAGGACAAATGTTGAAATAATGAAGAAAGGATTATTTACTTTTTGTCGAATATGTGTTTAAATATATCTAAACAAATACATACCTAATCACATTTTGCTAAAACATAGATCTTATCAATGGATCCAAATCTTTGATTATGAAAATATGGCATTCAAAATTTTCACTTGTTTCCAGACATGACACATGTCCATATGCTATAAATCCCCAAAAGAATAAAAAAGGGCGGGTCTATAAAACAAAAGGTTGTTGGAAATACTAAGAGGTGACTGACTAAGTATTTCTATGATTCTCATAATTGGTTAGATTAATCCTTAAAATATTCAGAGAATTAATATAAACATAAACATGATCACATCAATTACAATACACAAGAAATTATCTTCAACAAGCACTTTATATTATGTATGGTTTACTTACAGCAATTTACTAGCTTAGCTGGAAGGAAGTGAAACACTCCCCGAGCCTGAAGATGTTTGAAAATAAAGTCTGCAGGAGTCTTCAACCTCGCATACAATGCACCCATTGCTACCACAACCACTAACTACCTATGTGGCAACCATTTTCCACTACTAGACCTCACTACCATTGTTGTTCACTACCTCTATCCACTGTTGCTTTTGTTGTTCCTGTTATTACTACTGATGCCGCTCTTCTACCACCCGTGCTCAACTATTGATGTTGCTTCGTATATTCATTATCATTATCTTTTATCAAGCTACCATTGCTATAATCACCATCAAATTCTACTTAAGAACTACCATTCATGACACTATCATACATTTCCACATAATGTGTGACAAGGTCACTGTCATTGTCATTCCACAATTCAAATATGTTGCCACAATCATATCACTATCTCGTAGCCTTAGGAATATTTTTCACAAGGTTGTTACTGCAGGGTTCACTAAAGTGTCACCAAAATACAACAAGTTCACTATAATAGTATATCATCGCCTCCACCTCAGTTCATGACACTATCAGATGTCTCAAGTGTTACACCCACACCATTGAAAAAGGAATACAATTGTCAATACTACTATCTCATTGTCTTAAATATTGATCCATAAATCCACTACTATCATGTTCAAACAATAACTACTTATCATAAAGACAATGTACAATCTTGGTTGTAGTCAACTACAATACAAGGTCATTGTCAAGCTAGATCATGTTGTGTCAAGAGTACAACTATCATCATGATCATTATTGTGCATACCATTCTCCAACTCTCGTCTATTATATCACCAAGAGGATCATTGTCAGTTATTAATTGTACTGTCAAGCTATTAAAATTAATTAAAAATGTCATACTCATGACTTTCATGTACTGTCATTACAGTTGTCATTTTCATAAAAATATTTTCTTTTCAGTCATCTCAAGGTCCTCTCACTGGTTTCAATGAAATATCTATAATTTTTCATAGATGGAAAGCCTTTATGTGGACAATTTAGAAATAAACTAACCCCCAGGAAGATAAAATAATGCTCAGATGATTAGTCGAGTCTTTAGACTTCACATGGCCTTAGAAGTGCTTGCAAATCAGCAAGCCCTACTACAATGTTTGGTATATATTTAAGTTATGTAACGAATTCCAAGATTCATGTATTCAAGAGACTACAAGCCTAGTTTCACAAGATTCCACTGCAAAGATTAATTCAATCTCTCCGTTGGCCTAATCAACACAATAAATTAACGTAATTATAAAGGACTTACATCAATTGGATTATCTTTCTTTTGTCAGGTTCACAACAATGTTACTATATAATTGTAGTGGCAATAATAAAAATTCTTTGCATTGTTGTAGCACTTTATGCTTAGAACTTTACACTTTAGAATTACATCATGATTTTGACTCGATAATTGAGATCAACATGTTAGATAGGGATTATCTCATGTCAACAAGATCCAATGACGTATATATCACTATCCCAAAAGGCGTCAATATGTCTTGGTCCAGATAAGTGATAATTACTCCATTAACTTTAACAAATCAAACTCTTTAAAGTTATCAAATAAGACTGGGGGTTTAGCGATTTAAGCCTTATGATCTTCAAGGATTGATACTCATTACAAATACCAAACCCTTATGCATATTTCCTTCACAAAAAAAATTTCAAAAGTGTTTAGGCCACAATATGCTACAAAAGGCCATTCCTCGATGCTACAATAGTCTTTAATAGTTGTAGGAACTCTAGGTCAAAAATTTGTAGAGTAGCTCACACAGATTTGTCCTTCTAAATGCCAAAACGATTCCAAAGAAAATTAGATTTTTTGGACATTAATAAACCATCCATTGTATAGTCACCCCTAAGCTTATAATTGGATGCCCTAATGAGGGAAGAGACGTGTAATGAAGGGTTTTATCCAATAGTTATTACATAGGCTCAACAACATTGGGTGAACAAAGCTGAAGGATGAATATGAACTGTGCTACTTCAATTAATTATGCTCAAACATCATCCTTGGTAGAAAGGTTGTAGGAATAATAAATGATATGAGTTGTTTAGAACAATTATCTTGAAAAATAGAAATAAACCTCAATGAAGCCCATTTGTAAATGAGAACAACGAATCCAAGGAGTAAATCAACTCAATAGATATCCCCAAGGCCGAGATATTTTAAGGCTTATCATTTGAGGCTAGACATGCATTAGTTTATATAATTTTGGAGGATCCTCTTACTGGTAGTTGACCTAGAATAATATTAGAGGGAACTCATTTTAAAATTTTAATTTTAATTTTAGCCCCAATATTTGAATGGACTTGTAAAGTACTTTTGAAATAATTTCAAAATATTTTTGTTGGCCCAGTATAAAAACATTTCAATCTTAATTTAATCCAATAATTATAAAACTCCTAAATGAAGAACCTTGTTTTAATGAAGAGCCCAATTAGATGATGATTATTCCATAGGTCTCGATCAATGATACATTGCCACATTGTTAATATGCTTGGGGATTTGACTTGGTTTCCCTACCAATCAATTGTTGCCACATCATCATTCATGGAGAGTCTTCCATATCTTCATGAACCCTTTGGGTTTTAGACCACTAATTGGGGTCACTGAATTTGACTCGGCATATCTCAAAAACGTGACGACCCACGAAGAGCTCCACAAAACAACAAAATCAACATAATGAGAAGAATCCATAGGAAAGGGTTTCCAACACAAACTTGGCGATTTTTTGCTTCAAAAATCTCCAGCAAGTGTTGGGTGTTTCCATCATCTAGGACATCCAAAACCTTATAGTTAGGGTTTCAATAAACTACATCATCATCTTTCACCTACTGGCCCCTACCACACCTGCACATGCTTTGGCATCAAAGAAAACATACTTAAAAAACGTTGGCAGCCTTTTTTCCCATTTTAATGTAGGATGAAGAAGAAGAAATCAAACAGTACCACCGAAAACAATATGATATGTGTGATCAAGTTCCTTATGGACATGCACATCCCCCACAAAATGATTCATAAATAGAACTAATCCATGAACCTATTGACGGTGTTGGACCCACCAACATTCAGGGGATCTCCCTGATATGGAGTCCCAATTAGACCTCACACCATTTGGTGTAGGAGTCCTATCTGATATAAAGGCTCGGTTTCCAAATCCTTAAAGGTTTTCCTTGGCTCTAGATGTCAGCACAACAAAGTGATGTATTTTTGTCTTCAGAAATCAAGGGAGGCATGCCTAGTGAGTGTGTAGTTGAAACTATGTCGACATTCTCCTACTACAAAGTGGGCACAAAAGTGAGCCTCTAAGTGAGAGGTAATAGTACCACATAGGAAGAGACACACATGAACCAGAAGGATCCATCTAACATCCAACAGAATAGTTCATGCCAGACGTGATGGTCGTTACAACCAACAAATGAGGAAATATATATCTAGTATCCCGTGGAATATTCCACAAGGATGGGACAACAATAACAACCCTTATAGCACATTATAAATAAGATAAGCACTAAAATAACCGAAATAGTTCAAGTATCTTAGTACATGTGAAAGAAAACATGAAATACAAACATCCATATAATAGTCTTACAAACACTCATATTCCATGCATGAAGATAGTGCTAGCCTCAAAAGGCTTATGTTATTAAGAAAAAGTTCCAAGACACACGTTTACAATGTCCATCACAAGTCCCAATAGTGGGACATTGGAGCCACTTCTTACTCCTCAAAGAACTAGTTGATCTCTCTAATGCCTTGTGGGACGAGCCAAGGTGAAAATTCCTTTGCTCATACAATGAGGGGGTATATATAACCAAGTGGTGATGCTCCCCCCTTGTGACTCTTTGACTACCCTCATGACTGTTCAACTTCCTATGATTTTTCAACTTACATGACTCTTCATATTCATGTCTGTCCTTTGGACTTCCACTTTAAATACATATGATCCAAAATAGTGATGTGGCATATGACCACTCATGACACGACATGACATGACATTGTTGTCATGGAATTCTTGGCCACATGGCAACGTCAGGTCACTATTGTTGTGGAGTCTTGAATGATCTTTAGTCTTGGATGGTATTTGAAAACTTGTGTCCCTTTGTTTCCTCTTGATTGATCCACTTATGATTTTAGATCCAATGTGAATGGCCTAATCCATAGGTGTTGAAACTTAGTGTGTTCTCGTTTGTCCTTGTGGTCTTTATCCCACTTTAAGACCAATTCATCCACACTAAAGATATTTTCCCCTGGAGACTTTTTTTCGAACCACCTCTTGATATGACTCTAGTGTAGTAAAAAAAATCTTTATCTTTCAACCTTTATTCTTGTAGCTTATGAAGAGTGTCCATCTGTTGTGGTAAAACACAAACCCCTATTTTTCACTTATAAATCCTACATGGGGACCCTTTTATCTAATCAATTGGTAAAATTATTATTGTATTTTGAGTATGTTGATGGATTAAACAAGATCGTTTCATTTTTATCTTTCTATCTCATCTCATTTTAACTCATTTGGATCAATGGTTTGCAAATTAGGTTTTTTTTAGTTGCTTTGGCCTTCTATTTTTTTATTACTCTTTTGTTTTATTATTTTATCTTTTTGTTTTTCTTTTGTACAAATTTTTCATTCTTGTAAGTAATATTAATTATCCTTTTGTTTTTGTAAATATTTTTATCATAGCCCCTGAGACCAAGATTTTTCCTATGCCTTTAGCCTTAGGCGTAACACAGTGGCATATGTTTAAAAATCATATATCAGATGCACATTAGACCAAATTCCAAACCATATATAAGATATCAGAACAATTTATATTAAACATGACATATGCTATAACCAAATTCTGATATCAATTGAAATAGTATATGTGGGGAGGTTTTAAACTATATTAAACAAAGCCCGAAGGTCAACCACATAGTGGTAGTTGATATATTAATAAGTCTAATTATATTCCAAGTCCCGCACATGTCATTTAACCAAAGTCCCTTGGGTTTATAAGGTATATCAGAACATTATATCGGATTTTCCCATGTTCCAATGCTTACGAAACTCCGATATCAGTCCCGACCCCAAACCTCAAATATGGTCCTACACATCCCACATGTTCCACTTCCACTATCTCACATAATATAACTATCAGGATTTTCATATGGTTTTTTGTTAAAATTATGATGTAACTTTCCGGCCAGATTTCAGATATGTCCCACTCCTACCACCTCAATGCCATGTTCCACGTCCCACACCACATGTCATCCCACTCCCATAGATAGCAGATATCAAGAATTTGAATCATAACATTATTTTAAAAACCCAATGGCACAAAAGTCTGATGGACTACAAACCCGATATGATGTTCAAACATAACTTATCTCAATTTGAGTGCCGCCCCCCATCTGGGTTTTTGCGGTTTGCGCCTATGTAATACCTAAAGTGATTACCGAAGACTTGTCCCTGAACTAGATATGACTCTCAACAAATTCTAAGATCCATGTATTCGAGAGACTTAAAGCCGAGTTTCATAGGATTCCACTGCAAAGATTAATTCAATCTCTCCATTGGCCTAATCAACACAATAAATTAACAAAATTAGAGGACTTGCATAGGTTGGATTATCTTTCTTTTGTCAGGTTCACAACAATGTTACTATATAATAGTAGTTTCAATAATAAAAATTCTTTACATTTTTGTAGCCCTTATGCTTAGAACTTTTCACTTTAGAATTACAATATGATTTTGACTCAATACTTGAGATCCACAGGTTAGACAAGGCTTATCGCATCTCAACAGGATCCAAGGACGTATATATCACTATCCCAAAAGGTGCCAATATGTCTTGGTCCAGAGAAATGATAATTACTCCATTAATTTTAACAAATCAAACTCTTTAAAGTTATCAAAGCAGACTGGGGGTTTAGGGATTTAAGTGTTATGATCTTCAAGGATTGATACTCAGTACAAATACCAAACCCTAATGCATATTTCCTTCAGAAATAAAAATTCAGAAGTTTCTATGCCACAATATGCTACAAAAGGACATTCCTTGATGCTACAATAGTCTTTAATAGTTGCAAAAACTCTAGGTCAAAAATTTGTAGAGTATCTCACACAGATCTGTCCTTCTAAATGCCAAAGAAAATTAGATTTGTTTCATGATATTTGATCAATAAACCATCGATTGTATAGTCACTTCTAAGCTTATAATTTGATTCCCTAATGAGGGAAGAGACATTTAATAAAAGGTTTTAGCCAACAGTTATTACATAGGTTCAACAACATTGGGTGAATAAAGCTCAAGGATGAATATGAACTATGTTGCTTCAATTAATTATGCTTAGACATCATCCTTGGTAGAAAGGTTATAGGAATAATAGAGGATATGAGTTGTTTAGAACAATCATCTTGAAAAATAGAAATAAACCTCAATGAAGCCCATGTGTAAATGAGAACAACGAATCCAAGGAGTAAATCAACTCGATAGATATCCTCAAGCTCAAGATATTTTAGAGCTTATCATTTGAGGCTAGATATTCATTAGTTTATATAATTTTGGAGGATCCTCTTACTGGTAGTTGACATGGAATAATATTAGAGGGAATTCAATTTAAAATTTTAATTTTAATTTTAATTTTAGCCCCAATATTTGAATGGACTTGTAAAGTCCTTTTGAAATAATTTCAAAATATTTTCGTTGGCTCGATATAAAAACATTTCAATCTTAATTTAATCCAATAATTGGAAAACTCCTAATGTATAACCTTTTTTTAATGGAGAGCCCAATTAAGTGATGATTATTCCATAGGTTTCGATCAATGATACATTTCCACATTGTTAATATGCTTGGGGATTTGACATAGTTTCCCTACCAATCAATTGTTGCCACATCATCATTCATGGAGATTCTTCCACATCATCATGAACCCTTGGGGTTTTAGACCATTAATTAGGGTCACAGACTTTGATTGGGCATATCTCAAAAATTGTGGGACCCACAAAAAGCTCCACAGAACAACAAAATCAACATAATGAGAAGAATCCACAGGCAAGGGTTTCCAACACAAACTTGGTGATTTTTTTCCTCAAAATCCTCCAACAAGTGTCGGGTGTGTCCATCGTCTAGGACATCCAAAACCTTAGGAGTTAGGGTTTCAATAAATTGCATCATCATCTTTCACCTATTGTAACCTACCAAACCTACACATGCTTTGACATCAATGACAACACACTTAAAAAAAATTGGCAGCCTTTTTTCCCATTTTAATGTAGGATGAAGAAGAAGAAATCAAACAGGACCACCCAAAGCAATATTATATGTGTGATCAAGTTCCTAATGGATATGCACATCCCCCACAAAATGCTTCATAAATAGAACTGATCCATGAACCTATTGACGGTGTTCAACCCACCAATATTTAGGGGTCCTCGCCGATATGGACTCCCAATCAAACCTCACACCATTTGGTGTAGGAGTCCCATCTGGTATAAAGGCTTGGTTTCCAAGTCCTTAAAGGTTTTCCTTGGCTCTAGTAGTGAACACAACAAAGTGATGAAATGGTGTCTTCATAAATCAAGGGAGGTGTGCCTAGTGAGTGTGTAGTTGCAACTATGTCGAGGTTCTTCTACTGCAAAGTGGGGAGAAAAGTGAGCCTCTAAGTGAGAGGTAATAGTACCACATAGGAAGAGACACACATGAACCAGAAGGATCCGTCTAACATCTAGCGGAATAGTCCACAGCGGACATGATGGTTGTTACAACCAAAAAATAAGGAAAGATATATCCAGTATCCCGTAGAATATTCCACAAGGATGGGACAACAATAACAACCCTTATAGCACATTATCAATAAGATAAGCACTAAAATAACCGAAATAGTTCAAGTATCATAGTACATGTGAAAGAAAACATGAAATACAAACATCCCCAGAATATTCTTACAAACATTCATAGTCCATGTGTGAAGATAGTGCTAGCCTTAAAAGGCTTATGTTATTAAGCAAAAGTTCAAAGACACACATTTATAATGTCCATCACTAGACCCAATAGTGGTACATTGGAGCCACTCCTTTCTCCTCAAAGAACTAGTGGATCTCTCTAATGCCTTGTGCTAGGAGCCAAGGTGAAAATTCCTTTGCTCATACAATGAGGGGGTATATATAACCAAGGGATGATGCTTCAACCTTGTGACTCTTTGACTACCCTATGTATCATGGGGATTTTCCCATTTATTATACATATAAATTTAGGGTGGTTCTTAAAATTTTCCCTATTGGGGAATGAAAAGATAAAATCAAAAGAGAAAAACAAAATATATCCATAGACAAAGAACACTAACACTGAATAATAAACAAAAATGTGAAGATCAATCTGAGAAATATATCAATTACTTTATTAAATAAAAAATCTCTCAGCAGCGAACCATTTCCTTGTGCAAAGAGACTACGACGGACAAGGTTCTAGCAATCAACACTGTGATCCATTATTCTATTATACTGAACATAGTATCATCCAAGTGAAACTCAAGTTGTGGTCAGTAGATATCCTTCCACGGTCTTGAATATGCTGACTGTTGCTTCCTTAATTAGCTCTGTTGGGGGAATTTGGTTGCCTGCTGGCTCGAACTCAACTGTCCAACTTACAGTGCAAGAATTGGCATCAGCTCCTGGAATTACCTTCATGGTTGGCTTGAAGGCCTTGAATATGTTCAGCATCTCACCCTCGATCACAGTATAAGTAAGGGTCATATTTGTTTCATCCCATGCTTCAATTTTCTCGGATACATGAGTCGCCCCTTTCATTCCTGCACCCAACAACGATTTTTTTTCCGTTATATTCTTGTATATAATTTTGGTTCAGGATCATAAAAAGGGTAAAGAACAAGATACATGTTAAATCAAAAGAATAAGATTTATATAAATTTAAGTGGACTGTAGATTTCAAAAATATTTTGAAATGTAATGTATAAGAATATAGTCTAACTTTTGAAGGATAATATATTCCCAAAATCGATGATTAAGTTAAGCAATCCTAAACCCAAGAAACATATATTCTACCCTGCATAACATTTGTAAAATACTTTGTATTTATTTAATATCCTCTAGTTTCTCTTAAAAATCATCAGCTTCACACCCATCAACCTTTAAGTTAAGGAAACGATCACTACTTCTGTACGCACCCCACTGCCAGGTGACATAAAGATCACCAATAGTAAAAATGCCAGAAACATCACCAAACATTTATAACATAAACATATAAATGGTAGCCAAACAGATTCTGAAACCTATGCTAATTATGTTTAGAATTCCAAAACTCAAATTCCAAATTTCAGATTTGCTTCATACCTTCTCCGTATTTAATTTTGTGGATTGTGTCAACATTACCATCTCTGATGACTTCAATTCTTTTGAAATGAGAGGGCATTATCTTCGGAAATAAGGTTGCAGAATCCCGAAAGGCACCCCACAGTTTCTCAGCAGAAACCTTCAAATCTATCTCCATGCCCACAGATTGCATCATTTTTTCAGCTAAAGCCTTACCGAAAGCAGAGCAAACACAAAATTACGAGTGTTGGAAGAGGTGAGAGGTTTGAAGAAGGGTATATAGGTGGTGTGAGTAAAGAGATGAAGCTATAGCCCTAAATGCGTGAAGAAATGATTCTTAACCATATAAGGCAATGCAGACTGCATCACAGAAAAGGAAACGACAGAATAACACAAAGACATAATTTGATAGCTTCCCATAAGTTCCCTTGAAAGTGCAATAATAAACATAAACCCTTCACATCTATCAATTTTTTCGACGGTTACTGATACAGTTTTATGTGCTAATACATGGGTAATATCTTTAAATCAATGGAAAATACTCTGAACGACCAACCGTTTCAAGGAAGTAGGCACAAAACCTTAGCGTGTTTCGTGCACTTTTCCGTTTATCATTCACTAATTCATCCACTACATTTAACATCCAACTCCGCATACGTTTCACAAAGGAATGCATAGGGACGGATGCACTTAATGGAGTGAATATTACACTTGGAAAATCGTTGAATGTGAATCGTTATAATAACGTTTCAATGCATATTTTTTAAAATTTATTTCTAGTAATTATGATATGTGGTTATGAACAATAGGCACAGTAAATTTTTAATCATGTTTTGTAAAAAAATAATTTAAGTATGGTTTAAACATGTGATTTAGATATGCATGGAAGTTAATGGTGTGAATTCCAACCATTGATGGAGTGGCAACGATGAGAATATACTGGCATATTTCAATTTAGACCATCCGATCAAAAAGATTAATTAAGAAAATGATTAAAGTGGCCAACTCCAATAAGAGGGCTGTCTATCAGCGTAATTAAGTGTTTAGTTTGATAAAATTTATATATTAAATTTATAAATGTTATAATTAATTTTTTTTATATATTTATTAAAATAGATAATTTTATAATTCTAATAATTTTGATAATAAATTTCGACAAAGCTTGAATTATAAATTATATTGTTAAATATAATAAAATCTTTTAAAATGTTGAATTCATTAAGATTCATTTGATTTAAGAAATTGAATCAATATATTTCTTTTTTTTTTGTAAGCTACGGTAAAAATTCTATTAATAAAAACTATGTATATTTACATAAGACCACCCGCCCAACAGGGAAACCAGGTGATTTTCTAATAATATATAACCGTCATGACAGAGAATCAATGTATCAAGACCAGAGAAAATATCACACTAATCTATCTAAAAACAGTCTATGCACCAGTAGAGATATATCCATATTGTTCAAAAATCCATATTGTTGAAAACTGTTACCAGTATACTGCTATGACCAACTATTGACTGGAAAAAAACACAAAAAACTCCATGTAAAAACCTGTGAATGTGTTCAAACTACTGTGGCTACAGATGCTTGTCCTCATTCCTCACAGCATTTTCATCATCTTCTGTCTTCACAGCTATTCCATTATCTTTCAACAGCTTGATGAGCTGATCCATTTTCCTGTCCTGCATGAGAAGGGTCATTTGTATATTTTTCAATTCTCGTTTGAACAATGGCGTATCCTGTGCGAGCTCCACCATTTCTGCTGCTACCTGTTCCAGGGCCTTAGCAAGCAAACGCTTCATTCCCCAATATACGTGCAGTGACTGCTTATAGAGGGACATCCTTCCCCTTGTATGTCCAGGATCAGGTAATAAGCTCTCCCAATCAGCCATCTCTGGATCAGATTGATCTTGCAGAGCCTCTTCCTCTAACTTATCTATTATCTTACGGATTTTAAAATTTGTTTCCCTGGTGTAAGCCGCCTCTGCATCCTGTAATTTCTGGCGCATATCCTTCTTAGCCCGACCACGAACAGCACGGCCAGAGCTCTCTTCGGATCCGCGATGCTCCTCTCGCCCGACATGTCTCCCTCTGCCCGTAACACCTCCTCGACCCCTTCTCCCGCGCCCGCGCCTGCTCCTTGCTGCAACTGCCTCGTCACCATCCTCAGAATCAATATCAGTATCATCTTTGCCCTCCTCCGGAACTGAACGCCTCATCCACCTACCCACTTTCCCACCAGAGGAGGGACGAGGAATATCCTCCTCAAGAAAGTCGCGAATGTCATCTTCCAGCTCGTCAGAGTCTTCAGGGATATCTAAATACATGGGAGGGAGGGACTCTTCCATCACTTGTTTCCCTTTCTCTGCCATCGTGGCACCCTGACTGCGAGTTCGCCTTCCTTCGAAGCGAGATTGATTACTATCCATATTATCCACTCGCGTATTCCACTGCAAACGACTTCCTATACAGTCTGGGGTCCTAAAGAAAACAATGTAACACAAACCAATAGTCTCCCACCACCTCCTCAATACCTGCAACTCTCTTACCCACTCTGAGCCTGTACAGAGGATAAATGAGACCCTTTCTTTCGCTCTCCCAACAGCAGGTAAGAAATTGGCATCGCTGCAACTACTATCATTCCATCTTCGGAGAAGAGCATGCAGTATGAGGACCTTGCTCGGCCACCTTCCCACGTTGTGAGCAATTATTCTCCAAACCATCTCAATAATTGAATCAATATATTTCATTATAATTCTATAATTTCATTATAATTTTATAATTTCAATAAATATGGTAATGAATTATAGTGTTATTATACCCGTAATGGGTATGGTATTACTTATTCAGTTTTGCTTTTGATTACATATTAATTTGTTTTTGATTGTGTGTTTTATTCAAAATTTAATATTGAGAAATTAATTTATGTTATTTTTTATTATTCTTTAAATTTATTTATCCGTAAGGGGATTGGCTGAGGTCTTATTATGACTGTTGTTTAATAATGCTATTTTTCTATTATTTACAATTTTTTTTTATTTAACTTTTTTCATTTTGATTTCAATTTTTCCTAGTATATATTATTTCCATTCTCATGAATTATATTTTTTTCTCCATATTTTCAAATTAAGATAAGAAATTTTAAAGAGGAAAAAATAACTAAAAAAAGATCATATAAATAGCTTTATTACTTTTTAGTTTAACTTATACCTTTTTTTTTTCCTTTTTCTATAATTTTTTTTTCTCTATTTTCAATTCCAATTCTATTAATCATAGTTTTTTTTGTTGTTATTTTTTAATTTGATTTTATTTTTTTCCCTTCATATTTCTACAATTTTCTTTCCTTAGAAACAAGGACTATTTCTCTTTCCTATTTTTGGTTCCACTATCATGCATCCTCCCCTTCTTTGCCGCAATGTTCACTACCATTTCCTTTTCCTTCTTTTGTTTAGTTTCTATTTCTCATATGCGGTTCCACTACCATGCATCCTCCCTTTCTTTGCCGCAATGTTCACTACCATCTCCCTTTCCCTTTTTCGTTTAATTTCTATTCCTCCCATGCTTTGTTAATGTTTCCTAGCTTCCTGAAATCCCCAACTTTACAACATGAAAATAAATTTCCTTGCATTGGTCTTTTAATGCTCAGAGCCCAGCCCATGACCTAAAACCCTATCAAATAACCACACCATAGCAATTTGACTAATTTGTTTCCAATTTAGATATTAGATTTTGGTTGGGCATTTTCTATTCCATTTATTGTTAAACAATTTCTCCATAGAATATGTATTCCAGTTTTATACCATTATAGGGAGTAGGATGGATGAAGTTAACACATTTTTTTCTTTGAAAAATACTACTTCAATATTATCTATTGATTTTTTGATAATTTTATTGGCGATTTTGCTTTCCCACTCTACAAAACATGACAAGACCATATGCATTTTAATTTTCTTGCAACCGAAGGATAAATGTTTTCTTTCATTTGTGTTTGTTTAGAAAGTATAAATCTTTGTCTCATTTATTTCTTTATTTTCAAGACTTGCAAGACTGTGATGTACGATTGAACTTTCCATGTAAGCTTATGGTTTATTTTTAGTTGTGCTCATTTAGTAAGTATAGATATTAATTTCATTTATATTTTTCAATTTTAGATTCTCACTCTTGTATGACTAGTATATGTTTTTTTTTATATTGATGTTTAGGTTTCTTTTTAAATATCATTATTTATTTACATAGTTGAGCATATCGGTATTTGATTTTCTAATCCATTTCACTTAATAAAAGTTATTTGCAGTTTATCATATTGATGTTTGAATTTCTACTCCATTTCACCCAATGCAATTTATTTGTTTTACACAATGTTTATCATTTAATATTATAATATTAACTTGTGTAACCATTTCTCCATTAATACAAAATAATATTAATTATTTTCAACTCCCCCCCTTAATGGAGAAAGTATTATCCTGAACTCCTAGCATCCCTCTAAACAATTCAAACTTTACACGCCCAAGAGGCTTAGTAAAAATATCAGCCATGTTATCACAAGTTTTACAATATTCAACACATATCTCTTTTGACAGTAGTTTCTCTCAATGAAGCAGAGCTACAATGCTCTGCTTTTTGCTTCTCCATGCTATGACCCCAGATCCAATGTTGAATGTGTAACCTGTGATAGATCTTCGATCATCCAAGTTACCTGTCCAATCGGAATCTGAAAAACCTGTTAGAATAACATCAGAAGTGTCAGTGTACAAAATGCCATAATTACTAGTACCACTAAGATACCTCAACACACTTTTTGCTGCGACGCAGTGACTTTTGAGTGGTTTTGACATGAACTGGCTCAACACACTAACAAAATATGCCAAATCTGGTCTAGTTGTAGTTAGATATATCAAACTGCCAACTAGCTGTCTGTACATGGCTACATCCACCTCTTTAGTACCGTCGTCACTGCTCAACTTTAAGTTCTGCTGTAATGGTGTTGTTGTTGATCTGCACTGCTCCATTCTGAACCTTTCCAGTAAGCTTCTAGCATACTTCCCTTGAGTGAGAAAAGTTTGTCCAGAGTCTTTCCATATCCCCAATCCCAAGCAATAATGAAGGTTTCTGAGGTCTTTTCATCTCATACACTTGTGACATATGATTTCTTTGATCAGATTGTTAGCATTCCCTGTTATGATCATATCATATACATACAAAGAAATCAAAATAATTTCCCTCTGTTTATTAAACTTGGTATACATATTTGGATCATTCAAGCTCCTATGAAAGCCATGCTGTACAAAAAATGAGTCAATTTTCTCATACCACGACCTGGGTGCCTGTTTTTAACCACAAAGTACCTTTTTCAATTTACACTCAAGATGTTCCTACCCCTTTTTCACAAAACCTTCAGGCTGTACTAAATAAATTTCTTCCTTCAAGTCACCATTCAGAAATGCAGAATTAACATCTAGCTGGTGTAACTGCCATTTGTGTTTTGTTGCTAAGGAAATTAACATTCTAATGGTGTTTAATTTGGCTATAGGAGCAAAGGTGTCATTGAAATCTATTCCCTCTTGCTGTGAGTAACCCTTTGCTACTGGTCTAGCTTTAAGTTTCTCTATACTCCCATCTGCATTTATTTTTTGTTTATACAACCATTTGCATCCTATGGGGGTTTTACATTCAGGCAATTCAACCAAATCCCAAGTATGATTTCTGTTTATTGATTCTATTTCCTCATACATTGTAGCCCTCCATGCATCAAATTTACTTGCTTCCTCATAATTTGCAGGTTCTACAATGTTTAAAAATTTTGACATTAATGCATACTCTTTCAATTTAGAAGGTAATAGAGTATTCCTACTTGATTTCCTTGGTAGGGGACTTACCTCAAATCTGTCTATTTCAACCTTTTCTGGGCTTGCATTATTGATTACATTTCCTGTTACTTCTTCTTCTTGTTTCTGCTCCTGCTCTTCATCTTCCTCACTGTTTTCTTCCATTAGCAATGGAATGTGCCAATCACTGTTAGAGTCATCCTTTCCTTCTTCAACCTGTTCTAGTTCTAACATTGTAAATTCCCCATGATTCCCAAGATTGAAAGGACCAACATGTTCGCCCTCCATAAGTCACATAAGGCCTTCAACCAGATCAGAAACAAACTGGAAGCTCCGTGTCTGTTTCCCATTTCCATAGACTGTCAAAGGCTCCTTGCGCAAAGCCTGAGCAACAAAATTACTTACAACCTGACCATCATCACGGTACATTCGCGGACCGTATGTATTGAAAATTCAAGCAATCTGAACCTCAACATTTGCCCCAACACGCTTGGAAAGTCTAGATATGTTCAAGATTCCCACATCATTAGTTTTGATAGTCTTCACAGGATTGTGTTTGTAATGCATAGGGGAAGCGGGGCAAGCCAAATGGTAGATCTGATCAACCTCCAACAATAAGGGTTCCACAACATCATGCCTTATCCTTTCAAACCTCAGATTGCCAAAATGATGCAAAACATTCTCCTTCCTTCCTGTGAAGCAATTGTCGACAATAATAACACTGTCGCCTCTTGCCATGAGCTTGTCAAGTAGATGACTGCCAGCAAATCCAACTCCACCTGTCACGACAACTCGCAGGGACTTTCTCTTCAAACCTAGGGGCACTTTAACCCCCGAATTCGCCATCGAACCTGAATGATATTGAGCAAACTGAGAAATAGGTGTCTCATAAACAACCCGATGAGGTTTGTCGGGCACAAACCTTCCATTTTCATTAACATTAGAAGCCAAAAAAGCAGGCTGAAGGATAAAGAAAGTCGATCGGATGGCGATTCCTATCAAAATAAACTCCAGCCGCTGCTCCCTAAGCAAATAACCTACTGGCCTGATAATAGACCACGTCTTTTCTGGCTTAAGAGAGTACTCATCACTGTTATTCATATTGGACTGATAAAATTTCTGATCCTCTGATGAATAATTCTTCAATGAGCCACCACTGGGCAAGTCCGATCTGCTGCCACCAAACAGATCTGGAACTCCAATGCACCACCACCAGGCAAATCCGATCTGCTACCACCAAACAGATCAGGAACTCCAATGCGCCACCACTGGGCAAGTCCGATCTGCTACCACCGAGTAGATCAGGAACTCCAATGCGCCACCACCGGGCAAGTCCGATCTGCTGCCACCAAGTAGATCAGGAACTCCAATGCGCCACCACCAGGCAAATCCGATCTGTTGCCACCGAGTAGATCAGGAACTCCAATGCGCCACCACCGGGAAAATCCGATCTGCTGCCACTGAGTAGATCAGGAACTCCAATGTGCCACCACTGGGCAAATCCGATCTGCTGCCACCGAGTAGATCAGAAATTTCAATGTGCCACCACCGGGCAAGGCCAATTTGCAAAAAATTGCAAATTTTCCAAAGAGAAAAAGGCTGGCGCTACTCGACGGTGAAATACTCGCGCCGAAAACAAAATCGATGCGTCTTACGAAATTGGCACGATTAGGGCTTGATTTTCCGTGCCAATAGCACTTTCTAGCATGCTGGCGCTACTATCTCTCTCAAAACCGCACCAAATGGCACGACTGTTCCTTAATAAATAGCGCCAACCCTTTCTTCCGCTCAAAAATGGTGCGACTGTTGACGACGAAACCGCGCCAACCCTATTTTCCGCTCAGAGATGATCAGTCATCTGAGACTTGTCTTCAGGTGTTACTGCAGTCCACCTGATTCTACGAATGCTTCTGTACACTCCACCGCCACTACAGTTCTATAATCAATGATGCATCCTAAAAAAAAATTAAGGCTATCCCTACTCTGTGCTCTGATACCAAGATAAAAATCAGAATTGAATTGAAAAAAAGAAGTTGCAGCTCACAGGTGAGTACTGCACCTGGAGACTACACTCAAAACAAAGAGAACTCTTTCCGTACACTCTATATTCATCAAATGAGCAATTACATCATTAAGTACATTACTAGAACTCAGGAAGTTGCAACCAAACTCCTAAACTCTAGGAACAAATCCTAAACTAAGGAGATATGTTACAACTTGTGTAACCATTTCTCCATTAATACAAAATAATATTAATTATTTTCAACTCCCCTTGGAAGGGAATCCATAGCAATGGGCTTATTTGCTGAATAATGTTGTCGCCAGAGGGGCTGAGTTGTTGTAGTCTAGTGTTGTGCAGAGTGATTCTGTCGCTGTAGAGTTTGCCATAAACCCTAAGCAGCCATGAAGTGCACACGTGATCTCATTTGTCTTTTTCTATCTACAAGAAGTTAATCAAGGAGAAGTGTTTCAAATATCTGGGAAAAATTGAAACATAATTGAAAATACAAAAATAATGTAATATATATGAAAAACGCATTAAGAATGAAAAAAAGAATATGAATATATATATATATATATATATATATATATATATATATATATATAAACTAATTATTATATGGAAAAAAACTAATCATAGTTTGAAAAAAGAAATAATGTTTTTTTACAAGAATATTGTTAATTATGTCCAAGTCTTGGTTTGGGCAAGAGAAATTACCAATTTTTAAATTATGAATGGTCAAAATTACCAATCTTAAAATATTTTTCATCTAATACATAATCCAACTAATAATATAAAAGAATATATAAATATGAATGAGTTTTCAATTTCACAAATCTACTCCTCTCTCTATTTTATTAAAAATTTAAAATAAACCCCAGTTGCTGTATACTCTTATTCATTTCTTACCGTTTTATTTTGTTTCAACCTCCATTCATGAATTTCATTTTATTTGTTTCGACCTCCATTCATCAATTTCATTCCATGGTTTCAATTAATACTCAGAATAGTTTTGGATATCGTGATATATTTAAAATATGAATCCATTCCTATTAATTGGAACCATAACGAACTATAACAGTGAAAAATTTAGAAATCCGTTATGGAAATTATCATGTTCAAGAATCGTATAAAAAATTCAGCCACAGATTGTTGTAAGCTTTAATAATATCTTCAATATTGAGATGTGAATAAAGACTATTAATACATCAAAATTTTCTGATTTTAACCATGTATAAAAACTTCTGTAAATAAAAACTATCAATAAATCAAAATATTTTGATTTTGATTTTAATCGCGTTAAAAAACATCGCATATTTATACAATATCCCATAACTGTACACTTCGCATATCTATACAATATCCCATAGAACTATTAGCTCATTTGTATATTTATAAGATACACAATGTATTAGCTCCAAGGGTTAGCTCAATCGGTCAAGTCGGGGCCTCGCCGATGGGAGGTCACAGGGTTGAAACCCTAAAGCTCTTGGGGTTAGGTCTGTGGTGACCGAAGTGTGGACCCCCTTCGGGTGGGGTCCACCCAGATTTCTCGAACCTGGCCAGGTCCGTGAACCAGCTGGAAAAAAAAAAAAAAAAGATACACAATGTATTTTCGGAAAATTCACAAGAGAATTACATGTAAGTTATCAGTGGTACAATATATGTTCCATTCAAAATTCATGGGTTTCATTGAAATTTGATGATTTTAACTACCGTATGAGAGAGAAGTTGAAAAAGTCTTTGGATGCTGAAAAAGTCTTTTCACTCAAGTCATTTTGTGGTCTGGAATATGCCAATTTGTTTTAAAAAGTTATATTTATATTGGATTTAATATTATTTTTTTTATGAATGTTTATATAAATAATATCAAATTATGTTGATTGATTTTATTTATAAAAGTTGATAGAAATAGAAAATAATTTTATAGATGTATATTAATTATTAAATTATGTTGATTAATTTTATTTATAAAAATTGAATAATATATAAATGATAAAATTAATACTTTAAAATATATATCAAGTATATTTATTTTAATTGTGCTGATTATTATATATACACTGAAAAAATATATAATTATTGTATATACTAACGAATAAAAAATAAAAACATATAATGAAAAAAATAGATATAATTTTTTATAAAAAACATATAATGAAGAAAAAATAGATATAATTTTTTTGAGATTCACTTATTTATGGTCATTTCCATGAGAACTAATTATAATAAAAAAAATTATGATAACTATTATGAATGCTTATCCACTTCCCATGCTAAATTATCACAGATGGTAAAAACTTATTTCAGTTAATTATAAGTTAGCATCACCGTGGTGAAGTGTAGAAAAAAATTAAAAAGAGAGAAAATGATAATTGTCAGTGGTTATCCTCCTCCCCTTCAAAATTATCACACATGCTAAACACTTATTCGAGTTGATTATCAAGTTAGCATCACCCTCGTGAAGTGTACACGGGTTTTCCAAGGTGGACGATGGAGACATTGATTTTTTGAAGTACCCAATGGCATCTGACACGTAAGTATCATTATCTTATAAACGTGTGGTGGAACCTGTCCACGTGGTTAACTTAGCTTTATCATGGGTAGGGCCACAGTATATCGAGTAAATAAAAGTAGATCGTCGTGGTTCCCTTGTGAGTGATTATTATGCCCCACCCTCGCCCTTCGAATCCAATTCCTGCTCCATTACTGGCCACACCAAATTACACAATAAGCCACGAGACATTTAATTGTGTTTTGGTCTTTTTAATTTGATCATATAGTAGATTACAATAATTTATTATTTAAAATTTATTTTTATTTATCATTAAATTTTTAAAATATTAACAGATAATGATTGAATATCTGGTTAGAGCACTCATTTATAGATGTCACTAATTCAAACCCAATGAATAACACCCTGAAATTTTCTAAAGCATGATGGTTCTCATTTACAATTTCCCTCCTACCAAAAAACATCAAAATCTTTAAAACATTCCAATTATATGTAATATTTAAAATCCATAGTTGTAATTCCAACCATGCTCTCTTAATTTCTATTATTAGATAATCCTAATCATTATTTAGTTTATCTCTTTATTGGCTTTTTTACCTCTTTATTAGCCGTTTACTTAGTTTCATTATTCCGCGCACAAAATCTGGAATGGCTTTTTCTGACTGGAATTATGGTGTCAGCCTTATCACCTACAGGTGGCACAGGATTGGCCACCCACATTGACACACAAAGATATTTTGGTAATCCCACGCCATAATCTCTCCGAGATGCCGATGGACGCACACAATTTCAATTCCGGTGGTGCCCTCACTCTATTTATCCACGACAATTATTGTATAGTTTACTCAGGCTATAATGTCCAGTTTCTTCTTCATGATGAAGAGAAGGTTGCAGCTGTGGAAGAAGGCGTGCCAATCTCGTGTTGCAGATGAGAATATAAATACCAGCTCTGCACAATCAGAAGAAGCTGCAGGAGAAAATAATGTCAGAGTTGCAGGTTCTGGGGGTTCCAGCTTTTGGCTGCTCATGAAAGCTCCCCTGTCCTGCTTACCTGCTCTTAGGAATCACCCGCTGCCTGCAACAAACAATGGCGAAGAAGAAGAAAATATATCAGGAACAGAGGAGAACAGGAGAAAGGCGCAGCTAATATGGTTTTCCAACAATCCTGCCATAGCAGAGAGGAATTACCTTGCTGTTCAGAACAGCATGAGATATGTTATTTACATGTGAACAGGAAAACAAAACCAGCAAAGTTTGTTTGTTTGTTTGGCGTTTGTGGCACTTCCTTTGTTTTGGAAATACTTCCTTAGGCTTTGTTTGACAGTATGATCTTAAATGTTTTCCTCCTTTTTTCACTGGCAAAAATACCTGTGTCACCTTTGCAAAATATGTGTGTCACTTTTGAGCAACTTCTATGGAAGATGCATCCTATACGATCTGTTTGACAGGTTGAATTTTATATCTTTGATTCAACTTTCATGTAGCGTTACCAAATGCCAAAGGAACTTTCATAGCCTGTCTATTAATATGGCAGGTTCATATTTTTATATATTTCTATATGTCTGAGCGAAACAATGGGCTCTGGAAACAAAATTGTATTTTGTTAGGGTTATGATGATAATTATTAACGTTCACTCAGATTAGGTTTATGATAATAATTATTAACGTTAATTCAGATTGGTCTTAATAGTTTGTTAATTGGATTTTTGAATATGTTATTTTTATGATTAAGTTGAAGGTTGATTTTACAGCCCAGTGTAATCCCCGTACTGTCATTAAAATTGAAATTTTATTCACATACACTAAAATAAAAAATTAAAAAAAAAAAAAAATTAAATAACTATATAAAACATTTAAATAATATTTACTCATAAAAAAGAAATTGGATCCTCTTCGCTCATATTAAATCTATATTTAAAATAAATCTATACTAATTAAAAAAAAATTAACTATTATATAAATATAATGAAATATAAATAAAATATAATATAATATTTTCTATTTAATCTTTTCTTAGTTTTATCTAAATTATATTTTTAATTAAAAAATATTTAACTTCTTCTTATATATAAAATAATGAATAAAATATAACATAATATTTCTCCATCTAATCTTGTATTGCACTTTTATCTAAAAATATATCTGCGCTTCTCTTATTTCTGACAAAAGAATAATCTTGTATTGCACTTTTATCTAAAAAATATATCTGCGCTCCTCTTCTTTCTGACAAAAGAATTATATTTAGATGTTGGGCCACATTTTATCTTCTGCAACTCTATCAATGAACAAAATAATGAATAAAATATAATGTAATATTTCTCCACCCAGCTATGTCCTCATACATTCTATATGAGTTGCACTTTTGACTGAAAAAATCTGCACTTCTTTCCGACAAAAGAATTATTTAGAAGATGTATGGCCATATTTTATCTTCTTCTGCTACCATATTAATCAATAAAGTGAGCATATTGATGAATGAATCGACCTGCAATTATGTTCCTTTTTCTTTTTCAGACCTTGATGTCTACTTATATGCTATCCACTCAAAAAGTTCTATGTTGTATTTGGAAGATAGTGTAGCCATGTTGGTCATAGTTTATCTTATGAATCAATAAAGTGACATTACTTTGATATATCAAAGTGACCTGCACTTTGTTTTTATTGAATCGGTGGTTCTTTTCCCTCAATCTTTTCATAGAGCGTCATGTTTGACAAAATAATTTGATCAATTTACAGATAAATTAAGATGTATGTTTTATTATTTATATAAATTTAGAGAATAAATAAAATTTATATTTATATAAATTTAAAAATCTAAAAATAAAATTAAAAAAAAATATATATTAATAAAAAATAAATTTTAATATTTATTTGATTTTGGATAGATAGTGATCAAATATTTTGTTAATTATTTTTTAATGTAAAATTATTGATTCTCCATATCTCAATCGAAATGATATCTTGAACCTAATAAAAATATAATCTTATCCAACTTTAAAATAAAATAATTAAACTTTAACACTTTATCTACCAACCTTTACCTACTGTCCACTCATTCAAATGCCATTTCGTGATTGCTCTATATATAACTAGGTAATATACACAATTATAATTTATTGATTCGTGTTCATTAAACTAAACTATTTTTAACCAAAATAAGTCCATGCTTTTCCACTCCCTTGTAAATATACCATCTGATGAGGACAATAACTACATTCGCCTGCCACTTGTGCCCAAAAGGTAAGAGTCGATGGCGATTTCCATTGGTAGAACATGGATATTGCCTTTTCTAATTCCTTATTTGACATAAATCATTGTAACGTCGAACTTTGGGATAGACATAAGAATGTTATTAATATAATAATAAGAAGTAAATTTTAGTGCGACAAGTAATTTAGTTCAAGATGGAACAATTTAATTTAATTTGTTTTTAATTGAATGTTTAAATTTTATATATATATATATATATATATATATATATATATATTAATTAATTTTATTATTATTTTAAAATTTATTTATCTACCATTTTTTATTACAATGATAGTTTCTCCCAAAAAAAATGATTTTTTTTGTATGTTTGTTATTTTTCTTTTTATATATTATTTTTCTTATTTCACTAGTTACATATTTTTTATTTTTCTATTTTGTCTTTTAATTTTGATATTGCTGTTTTTTTTTAATATT
Organism: Pinus tabuliformis; assembly: GCA_031772625.1. Lineage (NCBI taxonomy): Eukaryota > Viridiplantae > Streptophyta > Pinopsida > Pinales > Pinaceae > Pinus > Pinus tabuliformis. The sequence continues at coordinate 879,927,721 of CM062818.1, read as the reverse complement.
TTCCTTATTTCCAACTCAATTATCATCACTTTACAACCTAATTTAATTGAATAATTATATATATATATATATATATATAGTTAATTGTTATAGGATAGTTAGTTAATTCCTATAGTACCATTAGTTAATTCCATGTCAATAAGTACCTTGTTTGAATCTTTTTGGTAGTAAGCATTTTTATTAAATGCATCACTTATTGATAGGGAACCTCTTTCAAATTTAGTATGGAATTTTTTTTGAAAAAAAATCTTATTTTCTTTTTATTAAATTTTGTTTGTGTGTGAGAGATGAATGAATATTTTTTATTTTAGTAATATGAAATTAAAAGAAAATAGAAAATAAATATTATTCATTATAGAGTAAAAAATGGCATCTACATTAATTATACCACTTCATTTTTATTATTGTAGTTTTCAAATCCCTCAACAATATTTAATCAAAAGAAACAAAATAGATTTAGATTAATTTATTTTATATTTATAATTTAATTCAAATAATTTAATTTTTCAATATTAAATTAAAATAAAAAATCACAATTAAAAAACTATGAATAATTTTATATTTTAAATTAATTATTTGGAAAAAATGTATCCATATATCAACTTAATGACATTAGTGCACGATGGGTGTCTAAATTTGAATATTGAATAATCTAATATTAATTTCTTAGGATTATGTTATGGTTCAATATACATATAAAAAATGCTAATATTTCTTTTGCAATATTAACCCATATTAATCAAATATTAAAATTTTCAAAAAAAATAATCATATTATGTTCATTTTTAAAATAAATAAGATCATAAATATTAAAATTTCTAATATTGAAAAACTAGGTATATTATTAGTAATAGAAGTTAATGTGTAATATCATAATGTAATAAATCATAAATCATACACTAAATTTATTTAACTTTTCATACATATATTAAATGAGAAATAATGTTAATGGAGATTACAAATATATATGAAATATGAGTAACATTAATCAATATTATATGAATGGAAAATGTTTAAAGGAAATGATTTTGAAATTATCTTGAAGTGTTTATTAATTATAAATGAGTTTTATTAAAAAAAAAACACGTTGTGAAGTTGTATGATTCAAGTATATATTTTTAAATATAGTAGATTTATAAGAAAAATGCAAACATTCTCTAAGGATAAGTTGTTACAGGGGACTAAGAAAATCATGAATATTTGGTCTTTAAATATAAACCAAGATAATATTTATGTTGAGGATCTTAAAAGTATTTTGGGATTCATGGACTTAGAAGAGATAATGAGTTTATTTGTGTATAAAAGTACCTTGAACTATCTAAAGATTTAATGATAAAGATAAAATTAATGTCTTCCAACCTTGTAGGGTAGGAGGACATGATGAGTTTCATCTATGTAAAAATATTCTTAAAATCATGAAAGCTCCTAGATTGAGATAGAGTGAATTCCCTCATTAGCATGGGGTAGGAGGACATAGCAATTTTACCATATTTTATAAATGGCCTAAATTCCATAAGCTCCAATAGGTTAGTGTACTACTAATATCTCACTAAAAGTCAAGTTATTTCATGTTGGAATTATTATTATAATTTATACATGTGTCCATGACACATTCATACATAGATAGTTTTTTCTTATTAAGGAAAACATCAATACTAAGGTGGGCCATTGAGAGAAATTCAAAACATCATCTTTTTTTGAAAGGTGGTACTCCTATATTTTTGAGTAACATGCAATCTTTTATTAATTCACCAAGTTACAAATAGAGTCTTATAAAATTGAAGTCCAAAGTAATAAGATTTTCTTAAATAAAAGCATTCACCATTGAAGGTGAGAATGGGGATCCTAGTGACCAAAAATATTAAAAAACTTGGAAGAAGAAAAAAGGGCTCAATTAGAAACCAACCTTCATGGTAGATATGTGAACGAAGGAAATTTGATGACATATGATAAAGTCTAAAAAGGGAAAAGGAAAGCTCAAATATCTATATTCACAAAACATAAAGGTGAATTGATGAGATATAAACATCATCTCGAAATAACTTTTCTTATGAAAAATTTATCATGCCATGATTGTTTAACAAAATCCATCTATCACAACTACTTTGAATTATGAGATAACTTTAGAGATTTTCATCATTGCCTTATTTACCAATACCTTAATATAATCATGCAAAGCTCCCACAATAATTTACTCTTTCACTTGTACTGGAATTTTTATATCTTCAATATCAATTGAATTTACATGTTGTTGTCTAGTGATATAACTATGCCCTACATCATCATCAACAATGTCCAAGAGCCTCTTTCACATCTCAAGTTTAGGGAAACTTGAGAGACTATAAAAATCTAAACCAAGGTTCTTTTGTGACATTTAATTCAACTTCAATTTTTCTTAAGGAAATTCCCTCTAATCCTTTCACAACAACTCAAAATAAAATATTGGCTTTGCCTTTGCTTCAATATATCATAGGTTACAATTAACTAATATAGTATATCAATTCCACCTTTCCATCCATCTCAAAATTGTGTCAACCTTTTTTCAATATATGATTCTCTTTTTTTATTCTATGCTCATTCATATTATCAAATATTGGTTAATATACACATAAATATTTCATTTAGAGTCTTTTTGAATATTGGTTTTGAAGGGCTCATGATTCATAATTTAGAAAGATTTTAGATCGGGGACGCGGAGCGAGAGAACAGTGAGGGTTTCAGCTAGTTACAGAGGTCGATTTTCATGGAGGGGCACAAAGGAGGGAGCTCCACTCCCTCCTACAAGGATGTTGTAGGTTGTAAAGGAAATACGCCTCTAGAAAATGATGGCAGTACTGCAGAGGAAAGAAGAAGGAACCCGGAAGAGGAGACAAGAGGAACCAAAACCAAGAAGAATAATGATGCAAAAGACAAGGAGGAAGAAGACAAAATACATGAAGAAAAAGACAAAAAACAAAAGGGACCTTGCAAACCCAAAGCTGAGATTTCACCCAGGGTAGTCTTAAATGATCCTGCTCTGCAGGCGCACAGGGATCACATGAGGACTTATGCTATTATCTACAAATTCATGGGATTATGGCCCACTGAAAAATCTCTACAAACATGGATCAAATATCACTGGAAACCTAAAGGAAGCATTGACCTACATCTTGGGTCAAACGGATTCTTCACAGTAGTGTCCAAAAACATTAAGGACAAAGACAGAGTGTTTGAAGGAGGGCCCTACTTCTATGCAGTAGCTGGCCTCTATATGTGGCCATGGATGATGAATTTTGTCCCGGAGTGGGAAACTTTTACTTCTGTACCAGTCTGGGTAAGGCTCTATTCTTTACCTCTTGATTACTGGCAAATAGAATCGCTAGCGGCTATAGGCAATAAATTAGGTCGGTTTGTTAAAGCCTCCGAAGCCACAAGAAGAGGAAAATACACGTCCTTCGCAAGGATATGTGTGGAAATGGATCTTTCTGGAGCCCTTCCGGAGGAGGTAATCTTGGAAGTTTATGATGAAGAATGGGTGCAAGCAGTAGACTATGAGCATATTCCGTTCAGATGTCGAAGATGCCATGAACATGGGCACCTTTACAGAGACTACCCCCTCAGTAAAGAAGAAAACAAGGGCAAAGTTAATACAGTGAAGGACAATGATAGTTTTCACAAAGTGGTAAATAAAGGAAAAGGAGGAAAAAGAGGGTCAAAGCAACATCTAAATGAAGGGCAAAAGGTCAGTCAGAACAAATTCCAAGTTCTAGAGGAGGAAGAAGTGAGTACAAAAGAAGATCAAGCAATGGAAGGGAGTCCAGAGGAAAAGGAGAAAGAAGATACTCAGAAACAAATAAAGGATATTGATAACCAAAAAGAAACAATGATGAGTGATGCAGAACTGGAAATGGACCAGGAAATGACCCAAAGTGAAATGGAACTAGAGGACTAGGAGCTTCAAGAGATTCTTGACAAGGAAAACCTAGATCTAGAAGGATTCTTGATTCAGGGAACCATGGGAGGGGTAGATTTGGTACCACAAGAAGAGCTCAATAGAATACAATAATTGTTTTTATGGAAAACTCAAGCCAAGGGGTTTGAGAAAGAAAAAAATAGTAACAAGTAGGATAATAAAGGTGTGAAAACGATGAAAACAACCCCTGGGTTGGCCACCAAAAATCTCAAAAAAAAAAAAGAGGTAGAAAAAAGCAGAATGAGCTCTTGATGGAGTGTGGAAAGCTAATGATAGACTCAGGTAAAATGAAAGATTTAGCCAGCTACTCCTTTACAAATCTTTAATTATGAAGTTCACATCTTGGAATATTAGGGTTTTAAGCAGTAAAAGAAAACAGAGAATGCTTAGTAATAGAATGAAACAAGTGACACCGGACATAATTTTCCTCCAAGAAACAAAATGTTCCATTCAAAAATTAAGACAAATTCATAGCAAATGGCTCAATAGATTTGAGTTTCTAGAAGTCAAAGAAAATAATACAACAGGGGGCATCCTCACTCTATGGAAACCCCCAAAAAATTGGTATAATAGATGCAGAGGCATCTGGGAATTATTTATCAATTGTTAATAAGCCTATAGGAGATAAGGATACCTATCTGGTCATGAATGTTTATGGCCCCCAAAAAACAAAGGATAAACTCAAGTTTCTATATTCCCTTGTGAAGCTCAAGGACAAACATGTAGGAATTCCTTGGATCATGGGAGGGGATTTCAACATGATCAAATCTCTTTCGGAAAAAGGAGGGGGAACCAAAGCTCTAAGTAAAGACGCAGTTTCTTTTCAATCCTTTACAAACAATATGAATCTTGTTGACACAGAAACAAACAATGGCCTCTTTACTTGGAATAACAAAAGAGGAGGGGAGGCTCAGGTCGCCTCCAAATTAGATAGATTCATTATCTTAGGATTCCTTATGCTTATAGATAAGGATATGACTGCGAGAGTTCTTCCTTTTGGAGTCTCAGATCATTGGTCAGTTCAACTGGAAATCAAGGGCATAGGTACTCCCAGGAACAAACCTTTTTGATTTGAGAACATCTAGCTTTCTCACCCAGAATTTATCAGCAATATCAAAAAATGGTGGTCAGAATATTTGCAGATCCAAGGAACAAGAATGTTCCTTCTGCATAAAAGATTAAAGCACATCAAACTCAAGCTTAAGGACTAGAACAAGAATGATTTTGGCAATATTTTTGTGGAAAAGAAATCAGTGGAAATCAAAATGCAGGAACTAAATCAAGCTCTAATTACGGATGGCTTTGATAAAGACAAAAGTGATCAAGTTGATAGATATCATCAAGAATGGGAGAATTGGGGCAAACAAGAGGAAATATTTTGGAGGCAAAAGTCAAGAGTTCAATGGCTGAAAGAAGGAGAGCGTAACACTAGATTCTTTCACAGATCTACCATGGCCAATAGAGCTCACAACAGAATCTCCTCGATCAAGGACAAGGATGGGAAACTTCATACTTCTCATGAGGATATAGATTCAATATTGGTTCTGTACTTCTAGGGCATATCTCAGGAAATTGATTCTAACAGAGAGTAGTCCATCAGGGGAGTTACTAATCACATTCCTAAGCTAGTATCTAGAGAGGAAAATTTCAACCTTAATAGGCCAGTAACAGAAGAGGAAGTCAGTGAGGTCCTCAAAGAAATGCAGAATGGAAATGCACCCAGCCCGGATGGTTTTAATGTGGATTTTTTTAAAGCTTGTTCGAATATAGTTAAACATGATATTTTCAATGCAGTGGAGGATTCCAGATTGAACAGAACTATTCTTAAAGTGATCAATACCTCCTTCATCTCGCTAATCCCTAAACAAGAAAACACTGAAACTCCTGATAAGTACAGACCTATAGCTTTATGCAATGTGGTTTACAAGATCGCATCCAAGGTAGTAGCCAATAGGCTCAAACCTCTACTTCCTTCACTTGTTTCAAGGGAACAATCAGGTTATGTGGAAGGCAGACAAATTCTAAATAACATTATTCAAGCTCACGAGGTGGTTCACTCGTTGACTAGCAAAAGGCAGGCAAGAATGATCATGTAGCTGGATATTGCCAAAGCTTATGACAAGGTGAACTGGACCTACATCAAGAAAGTGCTAATTGCCTTTGGTTTTGACCATAATTGGGTGAGATGGGTTATGGCCCTTGTGACTTCCTCTAGTTTCTCAATATTGGTGAATGGCTCTCCCTCTGATATTTTCATTCCTTCGAGAGGCCTCAGGCAGGAAGACCCGCTTTCTCCATTTCTTTTCATCCTCATGATGGAAGGACTTGGTCATTCTATCAAGCATGCTAAAGCAACACGTAAGATCAAGGGAATTTAACTAATTGAGAATGGTTAGGCTCTGAATCATCAACAATTTGTAGATGACACCATGCTACAAGGAATCCCCACTGTCAAAGAAGCTTCAGCCTACAAACAAATCCTGAATGACTTTGCCTGGGCTACAGGTATGGAAGTCAATCTCTCCAAATCAAAAATATTTTTCTTTAATACCAATATTGCTATTCAGAGAAATATCTCTAGGATTCTAGGTTTTCAACAAGACTCCCTCCCCTCAAAATATTTGGGAGTTCCTCTAACTGCCAAACCAATGCACAAGAGCATTTGGGAACCATTGATCAATAAGATGCAGGACAAAGTCAGAAAATGGACCAATAGAGCTTTAAATCTGGCAGGCAGGTTGGTCCTTACAAAGGCTGTACTACAAGTTGTCCTTGTTTTTATGTTATCAGCTCTCCCAGCTCTAAAGGTGTTCTGCAGCAATTTAGAAATATCCAAAGATATTTTCTCTTGGGTAAGGAGGAGACTAGGAACAAATGGGCCTTGGTTTTTTGGGAAAAAATCTGTAGACCCAAGCACCATGGGGGCCTTGGCCTGGATGACTAGGAGATTCTCAGTAATGTTTTAGGGGCCAAACTTTGGTGGCGTTGGGTTCATGATCCAAAAGCTCAATGGGAAATTATTTGGAAAGAAAAATATGCCAACTCCTGGCAAAAAAGTGACCTCATAAGAATGTCCGGAAATATAAAAGGGTCATATATCTGGAATAAAGCTTGGGAGAACAAGGGTCTAGTACAAAAAAACAGCTTCTGGGAAATCAAAGATGGAGATCTAGCACTATTTTGGGAGGATAGATGGCAACAAGAATCAACATTGCTAAAAGAGGACTTTTTAAGCCTTAAGAATGAAACAGATATACAAGGCTTAAATAAGGTAAAGGATTTCTGGGATCATACTTAGAATACAGAAAAGTGGAGAATCTAGAGAAATATTAATTGCGGTGATGATAGACCCTTGAAAACAAAAGCAGAAGAACTTATGAGAATATTGGATCAAAGGATGATCTTAGTAGCAGGGGGGTAGGATCAACTAAGATGGGGCAACAATAAAGAAGGCACCTTTAATCTAAAGGAAGCTAAAGGTATTCTCTTAGAGCTGGATTCCCATGTTAAGAATAAGATCTGGCAGAACCTTTGGCAGCACCGAGGATGGATGAAGATCAAACTCTTTATGTGGCTAGTTCTTCAAAAGAAGATATTGACTTGGGACAATATCAGAAAGAGGGGCATTCTGGGGCCTTCTATTTGCCAGCTCTATAAAGCTCAAGAGGAGACAATGGAGCATATTCTCAACAGCTGCAGTTTCTCCTCCTGGTTATGGGATGCATTCGCTATCATTTTTCAAAAGTCCGATAGGGACAAAGGGAGTATCATTAATACCCTTAATAACTGGAGTAGAAACTTCTCAGACAATGAATTCCTCAGCTTGGCTTGGGCCCTAATGCCAAGCTTCATTATATGGAATGTCTGGAAAGAAAGGAATAAGAGAATATTCAAAGATGAAAAGAATCCCCCTCAGTGACTGTTGGAGCTAACCTTGAAGTAGCTTAAGGAGATAGTTGGATCCACAGTTTGTAATCACCCCAAGAATCCTCCCTCAGAATATGATTTTAGAAATCTCAAACAACTGGGTTTGCAGGGGCTCATTCCTCAAAGCCTGGATAGGAAGGTGATCAAAAGGGAAGAGGAGAAGTACTTCTGACATTCCCCTCCGACAAGTTTTTTGAAACTCAACATTGATGGTGCTTCAAAAGGCAGCCCGGGAACTACTGGTTTTGGCGGGGTTTTAAGGGATGAAGAAGGAAACATTATCGTTATCTTCCATGGCCATTTAGGCAGAGGTGCCAACAACATGGCAAAATTAATGGCATTGGAACAATGCTTAGAGTTTCTGAAGTAGGACAACTGCTTTAATGTAATTATCGAAGCAGACTCTGAGTTATCCATTAATTTGGTGAAAAGAATCAGCTGTGGAGCTGTACCAGAGAAAGTTTCACAACACTAGAGGCTAATCCGAGTTTTCCAAAGAATCCAAAGTCATCTCTTTGGTCTTCACATAGTCAGTACCATGTTTGAAGAAAGGCCAATAAGCTAGCGGATATCCTAGCCAATCAAGGAGTGTGCTGTACAGAAGGCAAGGTTTTGAGGAAGTGGCAGGAGTTGCCTCGGAGTAGACTAAAGGCTCTCTGTAAAGAGCAAGCGAAAGAGGACATGGATTTATATCGTAACAAAGCCAAGGAGGCGAGTATGAAATGACTATATCGCAGAATGTTTTACCTTTGTTCTTCAGATTGTTCTTCGGAGGTTGGCCTCGGAAAACCATGGTATCCGTTAACGGGTTTTCTCAGTTACCCGGGTGGGCACACCGAAGTAAGGTTCACAACATTCCAGGGTTTCATGATAGGCATAGACGAGAGAATGCGAGAGACGGGAAGCTCGGCTTTTCCGGCAACCGCAAGTTCCACAATTTTCTTTTTCGTGATGCAAAATAGCTACCCCTAAGTGGGAAATGGTTTTCAGGTGATCGCACAGCCCCTAAGTGGGAAATGGTTTTTGTGTTTTGGGAGCGATTCCATAGGGCTTCCTACACGTGGCAGAGGGGTGGAAAGAAATACTGCCCTCCCCGGGCACTATTGTTCGGTCATCTTGTTTCGTGCGATATGTTTCCCTATCGTTGGATTTCGCGGGGCGGATCGATGGTCAAGAACGATCGTGCTATTTGGTGCGCTAGACCGTTAAACTTCGTTCAACTTCGTCGGACGATTTCTCTCTCTGCCGGTGGATTGATTGGAGTGTTTTGGACAGTCAAGATCAAAATGCAAGTTAGGGGAGCCGGTGTTCATATGACTCCATGGTTTTCCTTTGTTTTTCTGTCCACTTGGCGCAATATTTGTTTGTATTTTCAAGGGTTCGGAGGCAACCTCTGTTAGGTTGATGGTCCTACCTTAGGCGGTTAGCTTTCTGCTAGGGTCCATGGTCTTGGATGGAATTTTGTATACTATGTAAATTTTTGGTTGGCTTAATGATATAGAAGGTACTACTCTTGCTTCAGCAAAAAAAAAGAATATTGATTTTTAAGGATTCTCTGAGGGAATGAATATTTCCAATAAGCACATAAGCTCTATTGTTTATATGACATAAGTAAAAAAAACCATCTTATCCTCCATATTGTTTGGTTGAATTTGCATAATAACTCTGGAATTGATTTGGTTTTGGAAAAATTCTCAAATATTTCATTTGATTTATTCTTACATCCTCCCATAGTAAATCCTCCCTAGTAAAGTTTGTGTGAATAAGAGTTCACGATTCAATAAAACTTTAAATTCAACAACTTTTTTTCCAATTTTTATTTTTCCTCCTTATAAAATATTTAAAAAAAAAAAAATATCTCCTTATTGCTTATCAAAGCTTTTATCAATCCCAAACCTTCAATATCCACCATAGTGTTGTGGGCCTCCAAACATATTTTTCCTAGCCAGTTATAATTTTGTAGCATCGTTACCATAATATACATAGTAAAAAAAATACCAGAATTATCCTTAAACATGTATGTAGCTAATGTTACAATAAAGAACATATACGAAGCTATGTTACAATATTCCTTTTGCTATAAACTTATTTTCTTCCATTTGCATAATTATTCAAATTGTCTACTCGTCAAAATCATCAAATTTCCATATTATTTTCATAATTGTTTTAGGATATTCTCATTTATCATCGACAAATAAATTCAAGACCTAACATATCCAACTTCTTAGTTAAATTTGATTGGCCAGCAGATTCCCATTATCACCGTCATCACTTTCCACAACTCCATTTTGATCACCATTATCACATAAGATTTATGGCCGCATTTTATCTTATACTACTTTAATGAAAAGTGTTATTAAATTGATGAATAAAGTGCCTCGAAACAACTTTGTTTTTGACATTATGTTATGTTGTTTCTGACCATAATGTTTGCTTATGTGTTATCTGCCCAAACAAGTGGAATGTCATACTAAGGATATGTATGGCCTAGTCATATTTTATCCTATGCTATATCATATTAGCAAATAAAGTGATATCACTTTGATAAATAATGTGACCTATGTTTTGTATGTGTGTTCATGTTCATTTTTAGATCTTTTCTTTTTCCTTTTCATGTCTACTTACATATCCACCGAAAATATATAGATTTATATTCGATATAGATTTTGCCACGAATATGTTGAGACCAACTTCATCCTCAAACATCTACTAAGAACCTTTCATAAAGGAATAGAATCAATTTATAATATGTCTATATGTGAGTCGTAGGTCCCAGTGTTTTAATAATTCTTTTATTTCATCGTTAATGGTTTACATTATCTAACTATAATATAATATAATGAAGGGGATATAATATAATATAATATAATATAATATAATATAATATAATGAAGATGATATAATATAGTGGAGGGGATAGATAATATTTTTATTTTTATTTTTTCCGCAGGATAAATGGATTTTTTCATTGATCAGAAAAAATTACATATAGCTTTATTATCTAAAAGAGGATTAAAATCTAGGAGCTATTTAGAGACTAACAAGTTACCTATCACTAATAGATAATTATAAAATTACTACGATAATCATAACAACATCGAAAACTCTTTAAGGATTCAAGATTTCAAGGGAGAAAATGTCTGACATTTGCATGACTTTCCCCACGTTGACTAATTGTTCACCGTCTTCTTGGATCTATGCATTATTTCTCTTGTGGCCTATTTTTTTTATCTTCTTTGTCTTTCCTACAAATCACCTTGAAATCCATCATTTGAACCCCAAGGACTAGACTGTGAGGAACCTAAGCCCAACTTTTCACTTCAAATATAGGCCTTATACACAGTCATAGCCTCATGAGTTGCCATGTCCTTCACATATTTTCCATGTCATTCTTCTATAAGGGAAGTGAGTCATGGCTCATCCAAATCCATATCTTTTGGTAGGGCTTTTGCTTCAACTTCTTCCAAATGAGAGGTAATAATTTATTGTCGTAATGGATTTTGTTGGTGTTCTTCAAGAGAGTTTTGCATAACCTCTGTAGGGTTATTGAATTTACCTTATGAGATTGCATGCTTGATTGAATGTTGACTTTCTATGGAGATTCCTTTTGAGAGGAGAGACAATAAAAGTTATTTTCTTATATAGGGATCTAGTTATGGTTTGAGGTACCTTGGGGACTCAAATTTCTTCTTCTTTGGGGGACCTTTCCTGAATCAACTTGCTCTTTCTCATAGTGGTTTTATTCAAATAGTTCCATAGTGTTCATCAAACAATCCCTAATAAAATTCCTCTATTCATGGAAATGTTTGTATTTAAAGGTGGCTTTTTCATAATCTAGATATTGCTTCCCAACACTATGATGATAATGTATATCTATGGAGGCTAGTAGATATTCATATAAACATAGATTCTTTCTTATCGAGTGTAGCACCCTTTCTTGGTAGCCTTTGATAAATTGAAAAAGTTGTCAATGCCTTCAAGCATTTGTTCTTCCTAATATTCCATGGGAAGAGAAAAGAGATGAACCGACACTAGAACTACAACAAAATATTCCATCTTTGGATTATACTTCTCCTTCTAGAACTGCATGAAGAACCCTACATTATTGAAAAAATACAACCCTCCTTCAAAAACCCTCGATCTATCTTCCATGCTTGAGAAAATGACTATAAAAAATCCCTTGGTCCCTAAATCCAATTATGTTTGAACCTAGGGTTTCCATTTATTTCAAATCCACCCAATCAAAGTATTTTCAAAGGGCATAATCCAGTAAATTTCTAGATTATAACATGATCCTGAATATATTGGATATATTCTCCAACATTACTAGATTTAACCTCATATTTTGGATCTTGCACTACGTTTGGCAAGCAACAACCTAGGTTCTAGCTTGCCACGATGCACCTAGTAGAGGGATTGCTACAAAACCAAAATCCTTGATCCACCTAGTAGAGGAATTGTTACAAAATTGAAAATCCCACTTCATCTACCTACTCTATGAAAAGTATTTTGAGGATGAGGAGATTGATAGGGAATACTAGTAGATCAATACTCGTTAGGAGCTCCGAAAACAATATGGCTAAAGGAGGGGGAAAACCCCCTCTCACAAGTTAAGCATAGATGGCTATGCAAAAGAAACCCTAAAATTTGCAGAGTAATGCTAAAAATCCCTTAATATTATTTTTTATTAAAATAATTTAGATTTACATTTTATTTTGAAAAACAATATTTAATTTCTATTAAATTATTGAATATGTAGTTACTTTTATAACAATCAATATTTATAAAACATATTATTTATATAAATAAATTTATTGAAAATATTATTACTGATATGTAGATTAATCTAGTTAATTTTATATCAATAAATATTTATACAACATGTGTTCGAGGTAAATCCGTTGGTGATTGAAATAATTTGAACTATGTGAAAGTTGAGAGATCCAAGGTTCAAATCCCTCCAGTTGTGACCTACTTTACAAAGAGAATGACATGCCATAGACCCCTAGAGGTTTACTAGTAGTTACCTATCAGGTGAGTTGCTAAGTTCACATAAAATACTATATATATATATATATATATATATATATATATATATATATATATATATATATATATATAGTTTTACATAAATAAGTTTATTGAATATAATATTAATAATGTGTGAATCATCTTTGAATAGTGAACAAATTAAAAAAAAAAAAACAACTATGATTAAGTATCAAAATAACCTCTCTTTGAAGGATATTATTAGCTTATACCTTATGTAAATTAACTCTCTATTGCATGAAGTATAACAACCTCATCCCTTAACACCATTCGGAGCTCCCTTAGATTTGTCAAAGACCCAATGGACCCTAAAGACATGAAAGGTGTTTATGCAATCCCTTGTTCATGTGGGAACCCCTACATTGGATAAACTAGTCATTCTATAAGACAAAGGATTCAGGAGCACATAACCAACATAAAACAGTGTAGGACTCATTCCTCAACTTTAGCAGAACATGCTGAGAAAACACCACATTTTTATAAAAGAGTCTAGAGTCATTGCCTAGATTGATCATTTCCATCACTAAAAGTTTAGGGAGGCCATATAAATTGAGAGAATATCTAGTACATTGAAGAGGGACGATGAATGGAATATTAACACTTATTGGATCTTGGCCTTGTGCTCTTGAGCTTTTCATGCTTGCTCCCCCTTTCTTTCCTTTTTGTGGTTTGTTTCTTTCTTTTTATTTTGTTCTCATTTATATTTCTAAACTTATTCTATAAAATATCATTTTTCTTATTTATTCATAATGATCGTCTCAACATTTTCTTGCTTTTTTTTTTGTTATCCTTCTCATAATTATATATTTCATTACCTATGACTTTTAAAATATATATATAAACATAAAAATATTAATATTTTCTATATATATATAGATAGATATTAACATAAAAATATTAATATTATATATATATAGATAGATAGATAGATATTATTGTCACATAATCTTATACTTATTAATAATAAAATATTTTTGTCATTGATTATTTTGGTTATGTCTTTTTATTTATTATTTTTTTCCTACTCGTATAAGTATAAGTAATATAGTTAGTTAATTATATATATTAGTTTATTTATTAATATTTCTGTGTTTTAATACTATCTTTTAATTAATCTTTTTAATATTTTAGATTATTTTTTCTTTAATAATATTATTATAAATTTTTTTATCTAGTTTTTTTTTAATGATAAACCACTTTTGGTCGTCATCCATCTAAAAATCACTAATGTAATTTTATGTTCACATAGAACTTGCAAAAAAAAAAAAAAATAACATATCCAAATTATTAATTAAATTTGAATTGTGAACCTATTCCTGTTATCACCATCAACCCTTTCCACAACTCCATTTTTCTCACCATAATGCCGTAAGATTTATGACCATATTTTATGTTTCTATTATGTTAAAATGCATCCTATACGATCTGTTTGACCGGTTGAATTTTATATCTTTGATTTAACTTTCATGTAGCGTTACCAATTGCCAAGGAACTTCCATAGGCTGTCTATGAATATGGCAGGTTCATATTTTTATATATTTCTTTGTGTGAGCGAAACAATGGGCAGAACATAATATAATATTTCTACACTTGTCTTGTATCTCTGGTGAAACAAATTGCATTTTGTTGGGTTTATCATGATTAAATGTGGTATTAACAGTTTTTAAGAATTAAAAAAATAATTGCGGTTTTAATATTTTTCGATTCAATTTTTTCTTAATCATATTTTTAATTAAAAAATAGATGTAGTTTTTTCTTAATTATATTTTTAATTAGAAAATATTTAATTTCTTTATAAAAATAATAGATAAAATATAATATAATATTTCTCTATTAAACTTCCTTTTATACCCTATAAATCACACTTCTGATTTAAAAATATATTCTTTATGATAAAAAAATAATATTTAGAAAATGCATGGCCACATTTTATTTCTGCTACTAGATCAAATGAACAAAATAATGAATAAAATATAATGTAATATTTCTCCACCCAGCTATGTCCTCATACATTCTATATCTGTTGCACTTTTGACTGAAAAAATCTGCACTTCTTTCTAACATAAATTATATTTAGAAGATATAAATTCCACTTTTAATAAAAATATATCTGCTATTCTCTTCTTTCTGACAAAAGAATTATATTTAGAAGATATAAATTGCATTGTTAAGTACAAAAATATCTGCACTTCTTTATGATAAAAGAATAATATTTAGAAGATGTATGGCCACATTTTCTCTTCCGCCACTATATCAATGAACAAAATAATGAATAAAATATAATATATTCTATATGAGTTGCGCTTTTGACTGAAAAAATCTGCACTTCTTTTTGACAAAAGAATTAACTAGAAGATGTATGGCCATATTTGATCTTCTGCTACGATATGAATCAATAAAGTGACTATATTGATGAATGAGTCGACCTGCAATTTATCCGGGATGTCATGTTCTTTTTCCGTTCTCAGACCTTGATGTCTACTTATATTCTATCCACTCAAAAAGTTCTATGCTGTATTTAGAAGATGTGTAGCCATGTTGGTCATAGTTTATCTTATGAATCAACAAAGTGGCATTACTTTGATAAAAAAAAGTGACCTGCACTTTGTTTCTAAGGAATGGGTTGTTTTTTCTCTTAATTTCACTTATTATATATAAATTTAGAGGTTAAACAAATTCTATATTTATATAAATTTATAAAATTAAAAAATAAAATTTAAAGTAAAAATTTAAATTTAAATATTATCAAAAAGTTAAATTTTAATGTTTAAAAAATTTTAGATAAATACTAATAAGTGTTTTATAAAAATATTTTTTTGATATAAAATTACTAATTCAATTTCTTATTTTAATAAAAATAATATATTAAACATGATAAAAACATAATCTTTCCAAATTTATAAAAAAAAATTATTTAAACTTTAACACTTTATCAACCAACCTTTACACGCTGTCCACAAATTCAAATGCCATATCAAGATTGCTCTATATGAAAAGTATTTATAGCTATATAACATACTAAAAATATAATTTATTTATTTGTGTTGATTAAACTTAACTATTCTTAATCAAAAATAAGTCCATATAAGCATTTATAACTATGTAATATACTAAAAATATAATTTATTGATTTGTGTTCATTAAACTTAACTATTTTTAATCAAAATAAGTCCATGCTATACCATCTCATCAGGGCAATGATTAAATTAGCCTGACACTTTTTGTATGTTAATATTTTGGATAAATATTAAAACTAGCAATTGCACCACATGTTACAATGAAAACACTGTAAGGCTATAGTATGTTATAAGAAATTTTAGAAACTAGATAAATATTGAAAAGAAAGTATTTAATTGGATGCGGGTGTATTTAACGAATGAACGGCAGGTGGCTTGTCACATGGGCAGCTGGCAGCCCGGACAAGCCACCATAAATCAACACGCCGAGGTAATAACTGCGAAGGAGGGTGAAGCCATAGGAAGGCTCAGTTTGGCTCAAGCGACATTCATTGCGGAGAGGATTTTTATTGGGATGTCCATTCCGGTTCAGGCGCCAAAGGTTGAAGACATGGGGAGGCTCAGTTCGGCTCAAGCGACATTCATTGCAGAGGGGATTTTTCTTGGGATGTCCATTCTGGTTCAGGCGCCATTCAATGTGCAGCCATGGACAAGGCACATGGCGATCCATAAATTTGGAACCCATGCTGTATTCCCGCATTCTTCAAAGCGGCTTCAGCAACTTCTGGAAGCAACAGAACATACTCTGGCAGGGTGTAAGCTTTCCTCGAGGAATTTGGTTAAGGAAGGCCATTGCAGGATGCCAATTGAGAGACTTAGGATGGGAAGTTGACGCGGTGGAACAAGGGGTCGCCCTGCTACTCAGAGGCCCGCTACATCACCCTCCGCCTCTGTGGACAATCCTTCTGGGCAGAACAGAGGCCTGAGAGGCACAGTTAGCCATGGCATTGAATGAGATAGGGGTGAAATCCTGGACTGCGGTCACAAGGAGCATCCGGCAGTCAGATATTGTATCCCCTGCATGCTGGAAAATAACACACTCATTGTATCAGTCACTGTGGAGCACTGCAGCAACCTCCGGAGGCCTGGGGACAACCTGACAGTGCCAAGGGTGGATATGCAGGTTCCCAGAGTTGACATGAGGCGACCCACACAAGCAGAAGAGGCTGGACCCAGTGAGCCAGCTCCGAAAATGTCGCACCAAGATGCAGAGGATGACAAGAAGCTCAAGGGCGTGGCAACGGATGAGCCTTACCTCACTGATGAGGATTAGTTCAGAAGCCTCTGTCTTCATGGCCAGAAATGCTACTCTCAGTCCATCTCCTTCTGTTTTCTTGGTATGTTTGTGTGTCATAGAGTCAATGTCCGCCACGAAGGTTTGCGTGTCCACTGTGTTAGTCTACGTGTCAACTGTGTCCAGTTATGGGTCCATCGTGTCAAGTCATATGTCCGCTGTGTTGGCTCAAAAGCCTGTTGTGTCGATTATATACCGGTTATGTTGGAGGTAAGAAACAGGTCCCTTTTTGCCTGTTGCTTAGAATGGATAATCATGGGAAATTCTCTTCGGAGATGCGAGGCTTCGGCCTTTTGTAAATTTTGCTGTATTTTTGGTTTTTGTAATATAAATTAGTGCAGTTTTACGGAGAAAAAAAAAAACTATTTTTAATCAAAATAAGTCCATGCTATACCATCTCATCAGGGAAATGATTAAATTAGCCTGACACTTTTTGTATGTTAATATTTTGGATAAATATTAAAATTAGCAATTGCACCACATGTTACAATGAAAACACTGTAAGGCTATAGTATGTTATAAGAAATTTTAGAAACTAGATAAATATTGAAAAGAAAGTATTTAATTGGATCATCCATATGAAGTTTTCGTTGACTTCTTACTAAAAGAAGATTTTTACAAAGTTATAAGGGATATAACGAAGATTTTTATTAGTATTAAAAATGATGAGCTAAGCCATTATGGAGTAATTTAGTATGTTTTTGACTCGTGATTACATCATTTGATTGTATACTAAGTAATAATAAATTTAAAAGGAAATCATAAATGTGGGCACATCACTTTTGTGGCCCATGGTCTTAGAGCCCGTGGATTATATGTGATGAAGTTGTTAAAAGCTTGACGATTCTCTATTGTAATATTCATGAATTGAGTGGAGGGCTCACTTTGGCTGGTTTGGCCTATTTTAAGCCATGAGAAATAGTAGATATATTATTCAATTTTCTCCTAAGAGATTCGAGGGTAAAATA
This sequence comes from Pinus tabuliformis, assembly GCA_031772625.1. Lineage (NCBI taxonomy): Eukaryota > Viridiplantae > Streptophyta > Pinopsida > Pinales > Pinaceae > Pinus > Pinus tabuliformis. The sequence continues at coordinate 879,909,514 of CM062818.1, read as the reverse complement.
TGGTGTTCATGTATTTTTAATTGTTTATGTGTTATCATATATTATAAAATGTATTTATTTCTATCTCATTTTTTACTGACAAGTGGTTTCAAAGCCAAGGGATTGTGGCTTGTAGAAGGAGACGATGGTTGCAAATGTCAAAGCATTATATGTTGAGGCTAAAACTAACATTCTATCTCATTTTTTACTAACAAGTGGTTTCAAAGCCAAGGGATTGTGGCTTGTAGAAGGAGATGATGGTTGCAAATGTCAAAGCATTATATGTTGAGGCTAAAACTAACATAGAGAAGCCTGATTGGGATTTTACCTACATACATGAATATTGTATGAGAGGAAATAGAGGTCTAGTAGGGTGATATGCAACTACAAAAGTGAGATCTAGTGAGGGGATCAACTGTGTGTTAAAATGAGAGAATATAAGTACTGAATAATAATAATAACAAAAAAAGATTACTTTGGAAATGGAATTTGTAAATTATTGAATAGAAATAACAAAAAGAAATATTACTTTGGAGATGAAAATTTTAAATTACATGTATATGGCACCCAAATGTAAGATGGTTGCAAATGTCAAAGCATTATATGTTGAGGCTAAAACTAACATAGAGAAGCCTGATTGGGATTTTACCTACATACATGAATATTGTATGAGAGGAAATAAAAAGGTCTAGTACGGTGATATGCAACTCAAAAAGTGAGATCTAGTGTAGAGAAGCCTGATTGGGATTTTACCTACATACATGAATATTGTATGAGAGGAAATAAAAAGGTCTAGTACGGTGATATGCAACTAAAAAAGTGATATCTAGTGAGGAGAGAAACTGTGTGTTAAAATGAGAGAATAGCCACATAAGTCCTGAATAATAATAACAAAAAAAGATTACTTTGGAAACGGAAATTTGTAAATTACATGTATATGTCACCCAAAAGTAGGACTTGGCCTATCCTTTCTTGGAGTAGACCTAGGTGATAGGAGAGAAGGGCATGCAAATGTTTAAAGGGGTGATTGCATGAGAGGAATCAAATATTTTAATTAGTAAATATCTTCTTTTAAATGTTTTCATTCATATCTATCTATCTATCTATCTATCTATCTATCTATCTATCTATCTATCTATCTATCTATATATATATATATATATATATATATATATATATATATATATATATATATATATATATATATATATATATATATATAATTTAATCTTATGTTGTTAATGATGGAGTAGATTTGTAGCCCTGGGACAACTCAACTAATGATGGTTGTGTAAGTAAATGAAGTATTATATGTGAAGAGGTTTTTGGTTCACATCACCCCAATTCACATATATATGCAGAATGGTCATATCTAAGCGCCTAGCCAAGAGGTTATAGTAGTGGGAGGTTATAGTAGTAGTGGTTGGAATCGACCCCATGTCGCATGAGTATGAGATTGGTCCAATTGCCAATTCCTTTAGATACAAAGGAAAAAAAAAGAAGATAGATTAGATCTACATGTTCTTAATTTTTCAATATAATCTTATGTTGAACTTTTTATGTAACATTATGTTTTCTTGACAACTTCTCTCCATATTGAAAAACACCTAACCCCCCTTAATTGTAATACACAATTACAAAAATATATTCTTTAAATATTTAGATATAAGAAATAGATCTTACACACTAAAAACACCCTACTAAGATTATTTGCAACCAAAAAACAAAAGATTATTAGAATTATTCTTTCATTAATAATAAAACAAGTTATTGGATTATAAAAAATTCCTTTTACAATGGTATAAAAATAATCTAATTATTTTATTACTCTTAAAGTTAAAAGAAATATAATATATGATAAAATAATCTAATTATTTTATTACTCCTAAAGTTAAAAGAATTGACAAAATAAACAAAAATATATAATTTAAAAACCAAATCCATATTAAAAGCATTAATAAAATTGCAATACAGATACCAAAGGGTCAAAACTCTTAATATACTATATGATTTATATGATTTCTTACGATCTAACGTAGAAATAGAAATCTCTTAGCCAGAATGAGAAACAATGTGCACTATAAATTCCTACAATTTAATATAAAATTCTTTTAAATATTCAAGAAAAAAATAATAAAAAAATTGAGAAGAAAAAATAATCAATAACAATGTGCATTATAATTTATTACAATTTAATTTAGAAAATTCTTAGACGTGAATGAAGAAGAAACAACGAAGAAACAATGAAACAACAAATGAATATTCCAAAAGAACAAACAATGCAATGCAAATTTGAAGAAAAATAAGAAAAAAATATTTTAACATTGAAAAACCAATCCTTTGTGGTAAGTGTTTAATCTCTGAATTTTATTTTTAAACTACTCTTTACATGATTTTAAAAATTTATTTTATTAAAAAAAATAATGCTAATTAGTCCTTTTATAGCCAATGTGTTTAAAACAAAATAATAATAATAACAATTAGTGTAAAAGATTCTTTTTTATAACCAATGTGAATGTAATTACTTTGTAAAGGAAAAATTGTTTAAAATCCACATTTAAAATAAATAAATTATTCCAAAAAACATCCAAACTAAACACTCAACTTATTTAGAAAACCAAAAACAAAAAATACTCCCATAAAATTATTTATGAGTTTTACTCAATAATTTAAATGAAAAGCTAGACAATCCCATTCAAACTTTTGCATGTTAATATTTTGGATAAATATTAGAAAAAAAAATGAATATAATAATAAACATTGTTTTCATGATAATTCTGATAGAGGTTGTAAACGTGTCGATTTTAAAAATTTATGTGATTTTTTGAGAAGATTTTTTCTTTAATCATCACAAAAACATCCAATATGAGATAATAATAAGAAGTAAATTTTAAAGTTATATTTAAGTTCAAGGAGGAACAATTTAATTAATTTTTTAATTTTCTTTTAATTGAATGTTTAAATTATTATTTTTTTTCACAATATATTAAAGTTTTTTATTTATAGATAAATTAATTTAATTTAATTTATTATTATTATAAAATTTATTTATCTATTTTATAATTGGGTGATTAAGTAAAAAAATTTATTATAATTATATTTTCTAGAATTTTTTTTTTACACTCTTTTTTATATTTTTCATTTTCCTTTAATATATTATTTTTTCTTATTCCATTGGCTACATGTTTATCTTTTTATGTTTATTTTTATTTTATTTTTATTTTGTTTGATATTGCTATTTTTTCCCTTTAAATGTTTTCCCTATTTCTAACTCAATTATCGTAACTTTACCACCTAATTTAATTAAATAACTACATGAGAAAAGAAATATATATATATATATATATATATATATATATATATATATATATATATATTTCTTTTCTGATGTAGTTATTTAATTAAATTAGGTGGTAAAGTGATAATAATTGTGTGTGTATTCACTTTACATTTTACTTGAAGAAGTTAGTTCTACTAGTCAATTGTTATGGGACATTTAATCAACTCCATGTCTAACATGCCTTTTTATTAAATGTATCACTCATTGATATAGGGAAACATTTTTCAAATTTGATATGAAATTTATTTCGGAAAAAAATCTTATTTTCTCTTAATTAAATTTTCATTAAGTGAAATAGCTAAATGAATGTTTTTTGTTTTAGTAACATGAAATTAAAAGAAAATAGAAAATAAATATTACTTATTATAGGGCAAGAAATGACATTTACATTAATTATAAGACTTCATTTCCATTAATGTAGTTTTCAAAACCCTTTTGAGTATTTACTCAGAAGAAAAAATAAAAAGGAAAAAAGATTTAGAGTATATTTATTTTATATCTATAATTTAATTCAAATATTTTAATTTTTTAATATTAAGTTAAAATAGTTCATGGGATTTTGGATAAATGGTGATCCAACGTTCTGTTAAGGCATTCTTTGATGTGAAGTCACCAGTTCAATTCTCAGTGTGAATCTCGATGATATATTGGACATAATGAAGATGTAGTCCTCTTAAATTTACAAAAAAAAAATTATTAAATTAAAATAAAAAATTTACAAATAAAAAAATTATGAATAATTTTACATTTTGAAATCAATTATTTGGAAAAATAAATTGTCCCATATATCAACTTAATGGCATTCTAAATTTAATTGAGTCTCGAATAATCTAATATTAGTTTCTTATCATTTTGTTATGGTTCAATATTTATGTAAAAAATGTTAATAATGTTTTTTTGCAATATTAACACATATTAATGAAGTATTAAAATTAAATGAAAAAATTTATCATATTATGTTTATTTTTAAGATTAAATAAAATCATAAATATTGAAAGGCTACGTGTATTATCACCCATAAAAAATGATGCACCATATGAGAATGTAATAAATTATAAATCATACACTAAATTTATTTAATTTTTCATACATATGTTAAAGGAGAGAAATGATATTAATGGAGATTACATATATATATATATATATGAGTAATATTAATTAATATTATATGAATGGAAAACACTTAAAAGGAAATTATTTTTAAATTATCTTGAAGTGTTTTTTAATTATAAATGAGTTTTACATAAAAATATATTGTGAAGTTATATGATTCAAGTATATATTTTTAAATATAGTAGATTTAGAAGAAAAATGAAAGCATGCTCCAAGGATAAGTTGTCACTGGGGACAATGGCAATCATGAATATTTGGTCTTTACATATAAACCAAGATAATATTTATGTTGAGGATCTTAAAAGTATTTTCGGATTCATGGATTTAGAAGAGATAAGGAGTTTATTTGTGTATAAAAGTACCTTCAATTATCTAAACATTTAATGACTAATATAAAATTAATGTCTTCCAACCTTGTAGGGTAGGAGGACATGATGAGTTTCATCTATGTAATAATATTCTTAAAATCTTGAAAGCTCCATGGATTAAGATAGATTGAATGCCTTCATTAGCATGAGGTAAGATGACATAGCAAGTTTAACATATTTTATAAAGGGCCTAACTTCCCTAATTGAGTATACTACTAATATCTCACTAAAGGTCATGTTATTTTATGTTGGAACTATTATTTCAATTTCTACATGTGTCCATAACGCATTCATAAATAGATAGTTTTTTCTTATTAAGGAGAACATCAATAGTAAGGGGGGCCAATGGGAGAAATTCAAAACATCATGTTGTTTTTTAAAGGTGGTACGTCTATATTTGAGTAATAGGTAATATTTTATTAATTCACCAAGTCACAAAGAGAGTGTTATAAAATTCAAGTCTAAAAGGAATAAGAGTTTCTTAAATAAAAGCGTTTACCATTGAAGGTGGGAATGGGGCTCCTAGTGACTAAAATATTTAAAACTTGGAAGAAGAAAAAAGTGCTCTATTAGAAACCAATATTCATGGTAAAGATTTGAACTAAATGAATTAGATGACATAAGATAATATCTAAAAAAAGAAAATGAAAGCTCAAATGTCTATACTCACAAAATGTAAAGGTGAATTGATGAGATATAAACATCATCTCCTTGAAATAACGTTTCTTATGAAAACTTCATCATGCCATGAGTGCTTAACAAAATCCATCTATCACAACCACCTTGAACTCTGAGACAACTTTGGATATTTCCTCCATTTCCTTATTTACTAATACCTTAATATAATCATGCAAAGGTCCCACAATAATTTACTCTTTCACTTGTACTGAATTTTTTATATCTTCAATATCACTTGAATTGAGATGTTGGCGTCTAGTGATATAACTATGCCCTACTTCATCATCAACAAAGCCCAAGAGCCTCTTTCACATCTCAAGTTTCAGGAAACTTGAGAGACCATAAAAATCTAAACCAAGGTTATTTTGTGACATTTAATTCCACTTCAAATTTTCTTAAGGAATGTCCCTCTAATCCTTTCACAACAACTCAAAATCTTGGCTTCTCCTTTGATTCAATATATCATAGGTTGCAATTAACTAATACAATATATAAATTCCACCTTCCCATTCATGTAAAAATTGTGTCAACCTATTATTCACTATGTTATTCTCTTATTTTTCTTATTTTATGCTCATTCATATTAGCAAATATTAGTTAATGTCCACATAAATATTTCATTTAGTGTCCTTTTGAATATTGGTTTTGAAAGGTTATCCAAGGAAATGAATATTTCCAATAACCACATAAGCTCTATAGGTTAAATTACATAACTCAAAGAAAAACCATCTTATCCTCCATATTACTTTATTGAATTTGCATAATAATTCTTGAGTTGATTTGGTTTTAGAAGATTTCTCAAAATATTTCTTTTGATTTATTCTTACATCCTTGCATAATAAGGATTGTGTGAATAAGAATCAAGATTCAAAAAAACTTTGATTTCAATAACTTCTTTTTCAAATTTTATTTTTCCTTTTCCAAAATGTATTTTTCTATTTCCTCGCTTTTATCAATCCCAAATATTTCATATTCACCATAGAGTTATATTCATCCAAATATATTTTTCCCCACCTTAAGTCTACCTAGTTATAATTTTGGAACATCATTACCATAATATACATACATAGTGATGTTGCATTAATGCAGATTGTCCCTCCTTACCAGCCTATTCATTCTTCTATCATCGTGCCCCTATCTGGACTTATTTGAGGTCCTCCTTTGCGCTCATGTCACTCCCTTGCTGTCGCAGAGCCACGCTCCCGGACCAGCCTAGGGAAACGTTGGGCTCTGGATAGCTGGGTGGATTTATTATCAGGCCTTCAGGTTTCTCATAGCCCTTTCTACAATTTTAATAGTAGCTCATCCTCTGTCCTTCCCACTGCCCCTCAGTGTGCTGAAGCTAAGTTACTTTTAGTCTCCTTCTGCCTCCACAGTATTGCAGCCTGTTCTGAACCTCCTTCTCTTCCCACTATGCCCAGATTGCGCTAGAGAATGAGTTGCAGGAGGGGAAGTTCCCAGGGGCAAGTTGTCAGTCAAGCCTCCTCCTCCATGACGGATTCCTTATCATTCTCCTAGGACTTCTGCTCTGACCGCTATCCTGTTACCAGGAGTGGTCATGGACAGGGTCATGGGCAGCTTAATTCAGTAGCGTTCTCTCTGAATTCTCCCTCTAATATAGCTCATCTTCAGTTCCCCTATACTCTCAGTAATTTCTCCTTCTTAGCCTCTGTCACCATTGAGCTTCGGGAGGTTACTTCTAGTTAGGTCATCGTGGCCCCTGGGGTGACTCTAGAGACGAGGGCGGAAGATAGACATGGCATTACTCAGATTGATAACAAGCAGAGTAAGGCTCCGAGTCTGAGTAAGTACATTGCAACCCAGGTCATGGATAATCAGGTTGGTCGAAGCATCCCTACTGATAGTTGTTCTTCGTGCAAGGAGGGCCATCCCTCTGACGACGAAGACCTCTACAATTATGGGTGCCGCATCATTGAAGAGCATCCCTCCACCTCTCATGAAGCTTAATTAGGTCTGCGTTCAATGGGTTTTGTTTTTCCATGGCTCGAAGGTGCTCAATTCCCTCCCATTTTATCGCCATGATATGATAAACAGTTCTCATGCTCAGTCCTTTGTTCCAAAGTCAAATTGTTGGTTTCCCCTGCATGGGCGGCATTTGTCTAGTTGTGTATTTTGGTCTCGCTTTCGGTCGTACCTGTTTTTGAGGTCTGACTTCAGTTTTGATTTGGGCAATGCTTCTTTGTTTTCTTGCCTGGGCCTAGTCATCTTGTTTTGGTTGCTGAAATACCTCTGGTCAGTCTTCAGTTTCAGTAACGATAATGGGGTTTTTCTGTTTCTATGTACTAGTCATGGTCATGCTCCTAGAAGCCCTTATGGTCAGTCTTCAGTAGGTCTTTTTGGATAATGTTCAGCTTTGCAATGTCAGCATGTCGCATTTCTGGGCTAGACTTCTCGAGGCCGTGGCCTCTTTGTAAATTTATTTTGTATCAATAAAAGAATAGACAAATTCAGAAAAAATAAATAAATATACATAGTGAAAAATACCAAAATTATTGTCAAACATGTATGTAGCTAATGATACAATAAAGAACACCTATATAGCTTTACCATATTCCTTTTTCTATAAACTTATTTTCTTCCATTTGCATAATTATTTAAATGGTCTACTTGTCAAACTCATCAAATTTCCATACCATTTTCATAAAAAAATTATGATATTCTCATTCATCATCCACTAATAAATTCAGGACCTAACATATCCAACTTCTTAGTTAAATTTGTTTTGTCAGCATATTCCCATTATCACCGTCATCACTTTCTACAACTCCATTTTGATCACCTTTATCCCATAAGATTTATGGCCGTATTTTATCTTATACTACTTTAATGAATGCAGTGTTATTAAATTGACGAATAAAGTGACTCACAGCAACTTTGTTTTTGACATTATGTTCTTTTTTACCTTCATGTTGGCTTATGTGTTCTCTGTCCAAAGAAGTGCCATGTTATACTAAGGAGATGTATGGCCTTGTTAGTCATATTTTATCCTATGCTATTATATTAGTAAATAAAGTGATATCACTTTGATGAATAATGTGACCTATATTTTGTCTTTTCGTTTAAGTTCATGTTCTTTTTCCTTTGCATGTCTACTGTGCATATCCACTGAAAACGTAATGTAAAGATTTATATTCGATATAGATTTTTTGTCTTTTCGTTTAAGTTCATGTTCTTTTTCCTTTGCATGTCTACTGTACATATCCACTGAAAACGTAATGTAAAGATTTATATTCGATATAGATTTTGCCACGAAATGTTCAGACCAACTTCTTCTTCAAACATATAGTAAGACTCTTTCATAAAGGAATAGAATCAATCTTATAATATGTCTATATGTGAGTTGTAGGTCCAAGTATTTTAATAATTCTTTTATTTCACCATTAATAGTTTACATTACTCAACCATAATATAATATAATATAATATAATGAAGGTGATATAATATAGTGGAGGTGATAGATAGTATTTTTTTTGCGTGGTAAATAGATTTTTTTAGTCAGAAAAAGTTACATATAGCTTGATTTTTTAAAAGAAAACTAAAATTTAGGAGATACATGAGAGTAACAAGTTTCCTACCATTAATATACAACCATAAAATTACTACAATAATTGTAAGAACATAGAAAACTCCTTAAAGATTCAACATTTCAAGGGAGGAAACACTAACATTTGCATGACTTTCCCTAGGTTGACTAATTTTTCACCATCTTCTTGGCTCCATGCATTATTTCTCTTGTGGCATCTTTTCTAACCTTCTTCATCATTCCTATAGTCCACCCCGAAATCCATCATTTGAATCCCAAAGGTCGGAATGTGAGGAACCTGAGCCCAACTTATTGCTTCAAAGATAAGCCTTATACAAAATCGTAGCCTTATGAGTTGGCACGTTCTTCACATATTTTCCATGTCATTCTTCTACAAGGGTAATCAGCCATGGCTCATCTAGATCGATATCTTCTTGGTAGGGCTTCTGCTTCAGTTTCTTCCGAAGGGGAGCTAATCATTTCCTGTGATAACATATTTTGTTGGTGCTCCTCAAGAGATTTTTGCATAACTTATGTATGGTTATTGGATTTACCTTCTGGGATTGCATGCTTGATTGAATGTTGACTTTCTATGGAGACTCCTTTGAAGAGGAGAGACAATAAAAGCTATTTTCATATCTATATTAGGTTAGGTTTTGAGGTTCCCTTACGACTCAAATTTATTCTTCTTCAGGGGTCTTTCCCTGAGTCAACTTGCTCTTTCTGAGAAGGTCTTCTTCAAATGATTCATTAGTATTGATCAGACACACCCTAATAAGATTCCTCTATTCATGGAAATGTATGTATCCAAAGGGGACTCATTCATAATCTAGAGACTGCTTCCAACCAATAGCATGATAATGTATGTCTATGGAGGTTGCAAGAGGCTAGGAGATATTCATATAAACACAAATTCTTGCATATGAAGTGTACCTCCCTCTCTTTCTAGCCTTTGATAATTTGACAAAGTTTTCATTGGCATTGTTAATGTCTTCAGGGGTTTGTTTTTCCAATATTCTTTGGGAAGATAATAGAGACAAATCCACATTGCATATGCAAAAAAATATTCCATCTTTGGATTATAATTCTCCTTCTAGAATCGCATGAAAAACCCTATATTATTGAAAAAAATATAACCCTCCTTCAAAAACCCTCGATCTATCTCCATTTTGGACAGAATGGCTGTAAAAAAATGCTTGGTCCCTAAATCTTGTTTGACCCTAGGGGTTTTGGAATTATGGCTAATGTGTTGTGCATAATGGCAACCTAATTGATAAAGATGTACTTGATGTCAACATTGATGATTGTGGAACTAATGAAAATTAGAATAGATACTACAAGGGACATGGACAAACGAATTACAGTTTCGTGACAGTTGGATGACAAAAGTAAAAGTTCAAGAAAGTATACGCAATTCTTATGAAGAAAGGTCACGTACATAAGAAGGTCATGTGAGAAAAAGTGACATATAGAATCTGAACCATGGAATTCTAGATACCAGGGGTCATTACCATGGTATTGGCCCATAGTAATTGGAGCGGAAACAATTATTTGATATCGTCAAAGAATACTAATGACATTACGAAGAGATTTACCTAAGGTATTAACTAAGGAAAAATATATATAAGGATATGGAAATCAAGTTGTTAAGTGTGCAAGCAATGAGTTATTCATGTGTGATCTAATCTTAAATAAGTATGCACTAGGGAGCAAGGAGAAAACTTAGATCTGAAATATGTGAAGTATGTTGACATATATACTTGATTGATTTACTTATTGTAAATGTCTAAGTAAATAACAATGATATATCTTTGGTTATAATGATGTTGTGATATAAATGAATTATTAAGAAGTTTGTACTTTTAATAGTAAAGATTGCAGAGAGTGAAGTTATGTTTGTAGTGAAAGTTTTCAGATATGTATGAAGGTTTGCCTTTAGATAGTCACGTACATACATGGATATGTCTCTGTAGGGTTGTGTATATATTCTGGGATATGGTATTCAGTATGTTGAGATTTGTACACAGGCGTTATACATGGTAGTCACGTACATACACTGATATATTTCACAGATGCTGCTTGTATGTTCTATGATTTTGTAGTGTGGCTTGATGATCACATTTGAAGAGTTCTTCATTGTTTGCTTCTGACGTCTCTATCTTGATGATCTGTGTCTAACAGTGTTGATTGGGTTAAATCTAGAATGGAATATTGATTGGTAATGATGCTATAGTATGGTGATCTTTGATTGGTTCAGTGATTTGTGATTGGCTCAGTGATCTATGATTGATTCAATGATCTATGTATGGTTCAATGATTAATTCAGTGTTGCAGTGATTCATGATGCAGTATTCAATGTGTTGGGTGTGTAGCCTAATTATCTTATGTATTCAAAGGTATCGCCGCATTGGACTCTAGTTTGTAATAGGGCGGCAACACCGCCCATAAAATATTCCCTGCAGGTGGGGTCCAGGGGGAATCAGAGGCAGCGCCCCTGAAGCTAAAACTAGATGTAAAATTGCCTTGTAAAATGTTGTAATTTTGTAGTCAATCTGGGTCGTTCATTAGGCAGAGATCTGACGGTAGAAGTTATGTTTAATTTAGGGTTTTTTTTCCCTAGAAGGTGACCCCTCGCTATATATGTGGGAATTGTATTGCGTCTATGAAGATCTGTATTCAGAGTGAGGAAGAGAGAGGAGATTGGGAGTGAAGAGGGAATTAAAGCAGATCTACTTTAGGTTGTATATCTTCAGTTTGCTGGATAATATAAAAGGAAGGACTGGCTATTTCTCCGTGGACGTAGCCCAAACTAGGTGAACCACGTATATCTGTGTCTCTATTGTTTTATGTGTTTTTTTGTGTATATTTTTGCAATATTTTATGTGTTCCATTGCTCTATAATATATAATTTTCTAACACAATGATTTGAGATCTGTACGCAGGTGTAATATAGAGGAACCACGTACATATGCAGGCATGCTTCAGAACAATAGTGTATACATTATGTAGTGTATCTAAACAAGGTTTGTAGTAACAACATTTTGTTTCTGTGATGGTTAAATAATGTATGGCTTATTTATGAGTGGTTGGTATGATCCACTTATGATAGTTTATATATGTTATGGTTTGGTTTGATCTAGTTGCAATGGTTGATTGAGATTCAGTTCAGTGATTGGTTTGTTAATGATATAATGATTTATGGTTCTATACTTGAAGTTCAGATTCAGTATTCAGTTTGATATTAAGAATAATGTTTGAAGTGGGTCCAGTTTGAAAATATGATGAAAGGTGGCCTACATCTTTTGATGTTCTGAGTCGGGTGGATCCGGTATGAAATATTATGAAACATGGTCTACAAGAGGTGTTGAGGGTTGAATCCTTCAGTGGGGGAGTTAGATCTTCCTTCCAGTTGTAGCTGGTAAATTTATTCAGGGGGTAGGTTATCACTTTTGGTAGGAGTCGGTAAACGAGATCAAGGGGTTGAAGCTTCCTTCCAGTGGATATTGGAGAACGAGTGGAGGTTGCAGCGTCTTGTAGGTGGGTGCTTGTGTGTTAGTAAGAGTTTGTGCCAGTACAAGATGTAATGAATCTTTATTAATAATAAAATAAGAAGATAGAGATGACAACAACGATGCTTTTCTCCCACATTGGGTTTCCACCTAAAATATTATTTTTCTATGTGTGTCGCTTATGTGCTATGATTTATCTATTATTTACTACAAAGTTAATGGTTAATGGATTACTAATGAAATGGTTAAGCTAACTCGTTGATGGAAGTTATAATAAATTAAGTAATCTAGATATACATTGTTTTCATTCACTGAAGTCGCGTGCATATGCTGGTTGCATAAAGAACAATATCTTACATAATTCAGAATATGAAATCAAAAGTTAAAGTGAGTTAAAAATCTTGATTCACCCCTTCCCCCTAGTAAGGACTTATCCTAACAATTGGTTTCAAAGCAAGAATCTTGATCGCTTAAAGAGAGATCCATCAGGATCAGTAGTCAAGAAGGAGAATTTTATGTTAAGCCACATTTTTTTAATGGAACTAACTTAAGTCAGAATGGGAGCATACTTGCAAGAACTTGGAGCTGATGTATGGAAAATTGTTGAAGGCTGACATCGATACCCAAACTCCATTCCCACAAATGATGCAAGTAATAAATAGTATGAGACCAATGTGAAGGTATTTAATTCTTTCTTGGGAAGTATGGTTGAATTTGAGTTCATGAAATTCATGCAGCTCAACACTCCAAATTCAATATTGGATAATCTTGTCCAAAGCTATGAAGGTGACACTAAGGTAAAAAAATAGTAAATTTCAAATGTTAGAATTCATTATGAGAGACTCTTAGAATGCATGATGATGAAAGTATTGCAATCTTTCTCCTTAGGGTAGATGAGATTGTTAATTCTATGAAAAATCTTGGTGACGAAATAAGGATGCTACTATTGTTGAAAATAGTTTGAGATTGCTAACCCCAAAGTTCAATTCCAAAGTCTCTGCCATTGAAGAAATGTTGGATTTGAAGACTCTCACTGTTGAACAACTCCATGGGATTTTAACAGCTTATGAGATGAGAAAAGAGGGTTTATTTGATATTACAGAAGCAACTTTCAAATCTAAAAACAAAGGGAAAGAAAAGGAAGAGCCTAATGAAATAGGTTAAATTTCAGACAAAGAAGAAGAAAATTTTGTGAAGAAACTCCAAGTAGGAACTAGCATATTTAAAGGTATGCATCTCTTTAAATATTTGGCCTGTGGAAGAGTATGTCACTATGAATGCAAATGTCCATATAAAGAAAATCATGATAAGAAAGAGAATGGAAAGGATATTGACAAGAAAAATACCAAAAAGAAGTTTTATACCAATAAAATATTTTATTCTAATGAATATAGTTAAAGCACATCTTATGATCAAAAAAATTCAGATTCAAATTCTAACAATTGTTATAAAGTACCTATGGCTCTTGAAGGTCAATCAATTAATGAATCAGATAGTTGTGAATAAGATGACTTAATGGAAAAACTAAATGAAATTGATAGACTCAGAAATGAAAACAAAGAACTGGAAATAAAATAAAGTAGTATGGTCAAGAAAATAAGCATGCTAAGGATGTAATTGCAAGCAACCAATAGAAGAATAGAGGTCTTAGAAAAATAGCTTCAAGAAAAGGAAAACCACTGTAAAAAATTAGAATCGGAAGCTGTAACTTTAAGGAAAGATCATGAGAAAATCAGCAAATGGGTAAAGACATTTGAATCACTAGAGAAGATTATCAATGAACAACGTTCCCATCCAATAAAGATAGGCATTGGATACAACCACATGGATTCAGATTCACAATGTAATAAAAAGAATATATAGCATGAGTTTCTTCAAAAGAAAACTGAATCAAGTCACACATCTGAAAGGAAATCTCCTAGTTCAAAGTCAAGATCAGTCCCTAGGCATGAAATATGGTTTCATGGATACTGTTTTTCTTGTAACTCATTTGGTAATAAGGTCACTAATTGTAGTTTAAGAATTTGAAATGGAAGAAAAATATGGGATAAGTTCAACAAGTTCAAGCACATGATTAGAAATTGTAATCAAATTTGGAGGAAGAAGGAACACTAGTCATAGATGTAGGCAAGATTGTCCCTACTGGAGTCCATTTCTCTTGAACCATACTTCTAATAGTGACTATGGATGTAAATGTGAGGTACATAAAATCATGAACAGTAGGTGATGATTATCAGGTCTAGAGAATCAATGATGTATTATGTCGAGGGGATCTATGCATGTGTATCTAGATGATGATTCCCTATGATGTTTTGATATTTTGATGATGTTCATATTACTAACAGTGTATCTGATGAAGTAACAATAAACATGAATAGACATGTCACATTCAGGGGGAGCTGTAGTTATGAAAAAACAACATTTTATATTATGTACATGGATCTTATGAAAGACAGTCGCGTGTATACATAATTTTTTATGTAGACGACCGCGTATATTTCTCAGTGATGAACAAACAATGGCACAAATTTAGGGGGAACCTCTCATATGCTTTTATCAGTTGGTTATTGGCAGTCTAGCATTGTCATTAGTTCACTGCAGACTGCTAATAATGCCCATATGATACTAAAGAATGATATTTTTTGTGTTGATTTTATGAGTAGTTGCAAAATCCTATATTGCTGCTTTATTGGATTTGTTGATTGATGAGATGGATATGATCAGATTTGATAGTGAATAGTTAGCATAGGTTCAGGGGTAGCATCTGCTATGCTTCTAAATGGTCCATTGTTGGAATTATGGTTTCTTGAGCATTTCTTTTTGCATGTTGGTCTATGATGAATACATATCATTGCTAATGTATAGTTGTTGTTGTTGTTATGGTTGAAGATGTGTATGTTGTTGTCATTCTGTAATTAGTGATGATGAAGTCATGGACGATGCCTATATATTTCTTGAGTTTCACTTAGTGAAGTTGCTAATCCTACTTGATACACTTGATGAAGAGGATGTGTATGCTATGATTGTTTTCGACATTGGTTAATGATGATGAGTTTATGATTCACTCACTATTTATTGAATTGATGAGAAGATTTGTATGTTGTTGTCATTATGTCATCAAGGATGCATGGGTTGCAGGAGGTGAATTCATGGATGATTCGTATATGGTGCATGAGTTTCACTTAGTGAAGTTGTCAATAGTGTGTTAATCCTACTTGATACACTTGATGAGGAGGATATGTATGCTATGGTCATTGTTGATGTTGGTTGATGATGCCGGTGATTAATTTTATGTCTTGTGATGTTGGAGGCACTCTTGGTTCTCACATATCTTGTTGATACATGGAAATCATATGTATATGTTGCTTATGGTGTTGTGATACAAGAGATTTATATGTCTTTTGTACTTGAGGATTGTGGCCCTTTCTACAAATGGAAAGAGCATGTTGATCTTGATGATACGAAGCAAGGTGATGATCTGATGACAGATCTGTACTGAACAATATTATGCCTCTGCTATAGTTGGTTGGTGATTATTGGAAGCATTACATAATTAGACACATGTTTATGATTGATGCTACATCTCCTTATATTACATTACTTCTTGATGATTAGGATGTTCAAGTTGTTGTCATTATAACATTTATGCTGCTACAATTAGATGATTATATTGCATATTCCCATATGATGCATGGAGGTTTCTGATGACTATCATGGTCATTCTACTTCATTGTTGAGGTCCCTGTTTTTGGTTATAAGTATCTTAAATGTTTCTTGATGTAAAGGTCATGAAAAATACCCATGTTGTAATCATTGTAAGTTAGTCATGTATGGGCTATTAGGATCAACTCATGTTATGTATGTAATCCCATTATTTTGGGCAATTTATCTATAGTTGGGTCATATATGTAAACCCATTGTGTTGGGTGATTAATATAATCATGGGAACATAGAGTCATTGGTGATAAGAAAGGTCATATTTGGTTGAGTCATAAAGTATTGTACTCTATTCATTATCTTCAAAAGTTCCAACATATGATTAGGGGGAGCATGGTCAATATGCATCCTTTCAACTGATGAAACCTACAATAATCAACACTACAAGGGAAGCACTTCATTTAGCATAGTTCAACCATTTCCCCTTGATGTTAAATGGGGAGAGAAGCTTAGTGTTTGGAGAAGAGTGCTTGGAGAGAATCTTGGTGTAGAATTGGTGTTGGTCTTTGCAGGTAGTGTCCAAACACCAAAGTGGTTGCCATCAAGTCCAAAGGGGGAGATTGTTGGTATTATGGCTAATGTGTTGTCCTTGATGGAAACCTGATTGATAAATATGTACTTGATGTCAACATTGATGACTCTGGAACTAATGAAGATTGGTAAAGATACTACAAAGGAGATAGATAGAGGAATCACAGTCCAGTGACAGTTGGATGATAAAAGTAAAAGTTTAAGAAAGTATACACGATTCTTATGAAGAAGGGTCACGTACTTACACAGGTCTTGTGAGTAAAAGTTGTGTAAATAATACGAACCACGGAATTCTAGATACCAAGGGTCATTACCATGGTATTCGCCCTTAGTAATTGGAGTAGCAACAATTATTTGATCCTTCTAAAGAATACTAATGACATTACCAATGGATTTACCTAAGACATTGTCTCAAGAAAAATCTATATAAGGAGATGGAGATCAAGGTTTTATGTGAGTAAGTAACGAGTTATTCATGTATGATCTAATCTGAAATAGGTATGTACTAGGGAGTAAGGAGAAGAATCAGATATGAAAGATATGAAGTATGTTGACATATATGCTTGATTGATTTACTTATTGCAAATGTATAAGTAACTAACCATGATAGATATGTGGTTATAATGATGTCGTGATCTAAATTAATTATTCATAAGTCTGTAGTTTTGAAAGTAAAGATTGCAGAGAGTGAAGTTATGTTTGTAGTGAATGTTTTCAGATATGTACGCAGATTTGTCTTTCGATAGTTGCGTACATACTCAAATCTGTCTCTGTAGGGTCATGTATATATTCTAAGATATGGCCTTGAGTATGTTGAGATAATTTTTTTAGGTGTTATACATGGTTGTCATGTACACATGTTGATATGTTTCATGGATGTCACATATATGTTCTAGGGTTTTGCAGTATGGCTTGATGTTCACATTTCAAGAGTTCTGCTATGTTTGTTGTTGATGTCTCTATCTTGATGATGTGTGTCTGACAATGTTCATTGGGTTAAATGTGGAATGAAATATTGATTGGTAATGATGTTATAGTATGGTGATCTTTGATTTTTTCAGTGGTCTGTGATTGGTTCAATGATCTATGTATGCTTCACTGGTTAATTCAGTGTTCCAGTGATTCATGATACAATAGTCAATGATTTGAGATCTATACGAAGGTCTAATACAGAGGAAGTGCATAGATACACAGGTCTTCTTTAGAACAATAGCGTATACATTCTAAAGTATATCTGAACAGGGTTTGCAGTAACAATACTTTGTTTTTATTATGCTTAAACAATGCATGCCTTATTTATGAGTGGATGGTATAATCTTGTTATGATCATTTATATTTGTTAAGGATTGGTTTGATCTAGTTGCAATGGTTGATTTAGATTCAGTTCAGTGATTGGTTTGGTGATGATATAGTGATTCATTTGGTCTATGATTCAAGTTTAGATTCAATATTCATTTTGATATTGAACATAATGTTAGAAGTGGGCCCAGTATGAAAATATGATGAAAGGTGGCCTACAAGTTTTGATGTTTTGACTCAGGTGGATCTAGTATGAAATATTATGAAACATGGTCCATAAGAGGTGCTGGGGTTTGGAGCACTTAGTAAGGGAGTCAAATCTTCCTTCTAGTGGTACCTAGTAAATTTGTTCGTAGGGTAGGTACTCCATTCTGGTAGGAGCCGGTAAATGAGATTAGGGGGTTGTCGCTCCCTTCTAGTAGGTGTTGGAGAATGAGTGGAGGCTGTAGCCTCCTACGAGTGGGTGCATGCATTCTAGTAAGAGTTTGCACTAGTACAAGATGTAATGAAGCTTTCTTAATAATAAAAGAAGAAGACAAAGAAAATGACAACAATGGTTTTACTACATACTGAATGGATAATGGATTAATAATGCAAAAGTTAAGCTAATTCACTAATGGACGTTATAATAAATTAAGTAATATGGATATACATTTCTTTCATTCACGGAAGTTGCGTACATACACTGGTTGCATAAAGAATAGTAGCATACATAATTCATAATATGAAATGAAACTTAAAGTGATATAAAAATATTGATTCATCCCCCTCCCCCAGTAGTTTTCCTAACAACGGGTTTCATCCATTTTAGATCAACCCAATCAAAATCATTTCATAGTGCCATAATCTAATAAATTTCCAAATTAGAGCATGATTCTAAATATATTGGATAATTTCTCCAAAATTAATAGATTTAATATCATATTTTGGATCTTGCACTACTTTTGGAAAGAAATGACCTAGTTTCTAGCTTGCCATGATGCACCTAGAAGATGGATTGCTACATATCGAGGAACCCTAATCCTCCTAGTAGAGGGATTGTTGCAAAACCAAAAACCCCACTTCATCCAACTACTCTTTGAAAAGGATTTTGAAGATGAGGAGATTGATGGGGAATATTAGTAGATCAAGACTCCTTAGGAGCTCCCAAAATAATATGGCTAGAGAAGGGGGAAAATCACCTTCTCGAAAGTTAAGCATAGATGGTTATGCAAAATAAACCCTAAAATTTGCACAACAATGCTAAAAAATCGCTTAATATTATTAGTTTATTAAAATAATTAATATTTACATTTTTATTTTGAAACAAATTAATTAATTATTATTAAATTATTAAATATTATTTAATTTTATATCAATAAATATTTATACCAAATATTATTTTATATAAATAAATTTATTGAAAATATTATTGATGATATGCATATTAATCTAATTAATTTTCTATTAATAAATATTTATACAACATATTTCCTAGTGGAGAAACTCAATTGGTGATTGAAAGTAATGTGAAATATGTGAAAACTAAGAGATCCAAGGTTAAAATTCCCCCCGGTTGTGGCCCGATTTACAGAGAGGAGGACAAGCCATAGACCCCCAGAGGTTTACTAGTAGCTGTGTGTCAGGCAAGCTACTAGGTTCCTCTAGGGTACATAAAAGAATACAACATATTGTTGGTAACCAAGACAATATTGAGAGCAAGGTGAATTAGTATTGTAGGAATTTCAACAGTTTAAAAAAATATATATTTTACTTGTGTTAGATCACTAGGTCACCATAGAGTATTTTCAACAAATAAATAATCATGACAAGTAATAACCTTAGCAATTCACAATGGAACAAAAAGAAAAAATAAATTCTTCAAGGCTACTCTTTTACTGCTTCATAGTACAAGCTACCACTTGTTACAATTCTATGGCTACAACCAGTAGGAAAATACAACTCCCTGATTTACCAACTACAACTAAATGGAGCTACAACCCAAAATATTTTCCAACACCCACTGGAAGGAGCACTCAATGAGAACCAGTATTGCAGAAAGAATGTTGCAACTCCTAGGGCTACCAACTTTACTTCATCAACCCAGGGTTTGTACAAACTTAGAGGTGACAGTCTTGTATACACAAATAGATGTAATAGGTCCACTCTGTCACTGGTGAGTTGGGTTGATAGACCACTAGGGTTTCTCAAACTAGCCTTCTACTGATTTAGAATAATTTTGATTACCAATCAAGAAAGGCGAATTTTACCCTAATTGAGAGGATTGAAATGCTACTTATTACAGTAATGAAAGAATGAAATACATGACTAAAACACACAACTCATCTAGCTATTTCTTAAGATACCTTGCTTCAAAAGAATTCTAATTTAACCCATGTGAAATCCTAACTAACCTAAGCATGAAATCTGATCTAAACATGCACTTAACTGTTGTGTGCATGAATAAGCATAACAACATTTTTCTTTTTGTCTTTTTGTGAAAACATGAATGCTAATCCTTCTTATTTGCATGGAAGGTGGGATAGGTGTGGAGAGAGATGAGTGTGATGGGCCAAATGGCTTAGGAGGAAAGCAGGGATCTTCTCCTAGCTTTCGTGATGCATTTTTCACAAATCGGGTTCAAAACAGGCCACTATAGGTCTTCCTACAAGATTGCTACAAGATGTCCTAGTTCACCTACAGGATCCCCTATTTCCCTACAAGAACAGGCTGAAAGCATAAGGAGTTATTTGGAAAATGGTATGGAGCATACAGAAGGTGAGTGATGGAAGGAATAAGGCAAGGAAGTGGTTGGAACTCACAAAGAACTCAAACCGGAGCTCTATGATGGTTGGATCCGCTCAACAAGCATGGAAAGTTTTCCTTGTGAAATGATAACTCGGATTGAGAACTTAGTGGCCTTTGGAGATCATGGGTGGGTATGGTTTGGCTGAGGCTAATGATATGAGGTCTTCCTGCAATATTGAAACTCGTACAACATACACATCATTGTTGGCATTTATCCATAATTCATTTCAAAACAAGAAGGGTTTACAACAATATAACGAAATAGATTTTGCATCATTTATTTGTCAAGTTCATGCATGGAAATGATTGAAACCCATTATGAAAGCAAAATGAAATCTAATATAAAACTTAAGATATTAGAAATGACAATTGCAACCTATCTTCTGAAACTAAAAGATGCTAACCTTATTAGCAGAAACACCCTAAGTTTCATAAGAAACCAGAATTTTTTCTTTTTGCGTTGAATGGGAGTTTTTTCCTCAAACCATGGTCCCTCAAGCGAGGAATGAGGTAATATCCACTGGTTATCAGCCTTTTTTTGATATTTCCTTATCTCTCTAATGCTATTGTTAAAGTTAGGCTCAAATGGAAGCAAACTAATCAAATTCACCAATACTTGCAATGTAACAATGCCAAAATCAATTTAACAAGTAATATATGAAATAACCTAAGCATACAAGTACAGTAAGAGGAACCTCTACTGCTAGGGTTGGGTCCTAACCCAAGAGCTTCATCCCTCTAAGTCAACTCAGTGTTGGATCAAGGGAATGATCATTTTCATTAACATATAAAAAAAATATATAACAGTGTTTTCTCACAATCCTTCAACTCGAAACTGCTTAGCTATTTTGCATAAAAAGTCTGAATCCTAATGAGGCTCTAGGCCTCTTTATTTATACAATTGAATTTTCCAACAACTTCCTTAAATATAGGGAGACTTGGCTCCAAATAGTAAGATTAACTGGTTCTTAACTGTCACTGGCTTGGCTGCCAATGATCCTTATGACTCCACTGCCTACAACTCTGAGCTAGTGTGATTTGATTGAGGGATCTTTGGGTGATTGAGGATTTAATGAGGGATATCCATATCCTATAATCTCTCCTTCTTGTCTCATTTGAGTTCATGCACCTTAATTAGCCATAATTTTCTCCCAAAAAACTTCGATCAATGCACATTAGACCACTTGACATAACATCTTACCTTTACTCATCTCATTAAGGAAAATATAATTAAAACATGTAAAGAATTATGAGAAGAGTTGATTTTAGTAATCTTGGAGGTGTATTAAGGTCCATATATTTTACCCAATGATGAGCCTCATCAACACCTACCCCTAATTTTGCAACCTACAACTTTCTTGATACTCATTGGTTCATCTTTGCTCTATTTTCATACAAGAAACAATGAATACCACTTCTTCCTTCAAAGTAAAGCAATGTCCCCAATCACCAATACCTTCATCAATTCATTGATTACTAAGAAACACTAGTAGTTTCACCCTAATTACCAATGCATTCTATGCATCTCTGAAACACCTTTCATATACCAATATTGGTCTTTTTTTCACCCTTGATGCATGCCATGATCGCAGATCATGTTGTAACAAAAAGTCTGACACACACTCTTGCAACCCTTCACTTCAACTCTGCTACTCAAATTCTTCTTTTGAAGAATTATACACTGATATTTTTGGCTTCAATTTTTGGTTAACTTGTTAATTGATCTACTGCATGGTTTTTTTATCATTTCATTTGTTCAGTTCACAAATTAACCCCTAAACATGTTCTCTAAGTATTAATTTTCTCTTCAGATGTTACTTCAAGAATTTCTAACTTAAACTATTTTTTTCCTCAATTATGTTGAGTTACAGGTTTTAGCGAGGCTTTTCCAAATTTAGTGAACCTCCAGTTTTACCAAAATTGCCAAATATGCCTCTTAAGTACGATTTTTCTACCAGAAATCCAAGTGTCCATTTTAATGCCAAATCGAGCTTCTGATTTTTGTTATGTTTGGCTTAACTGCTAAAATTCAAGTATTGTTGAACTAAAGTTGTGTTGAGGGCCCCGAAATCGGGTCAACAACAAGGGGGATACCCACCTAGTCGGGAACCTGGTTGGCGGCTCCTTGCCCATTTGGTGTAGCGGGTCCGACTGGGGATGATGGGACTAGCTTCCCAATCTAAAAGATGTGTGTGTGTGTGTGTGTAGATTTTGAAGATACTAATCTAAAGGTAATTTTAAACTAATTTAATTCTAGACTCTAAACTAACTCTATGCTACTGTAATCTAACAAAACCAGCACATCTAATCTATACTAACCTGGGGTAAAATTCTTTCATTATGCGATCTAAAAAGATTTCATACAACAACTGGTAATAAAGATCATTCAGCTATCATAAGAATATAAATCAATTAAGATGAACCATTCTGCATAAGAAGTTAGGCACAACAGTTGTGAACAACATATCGCATAATCAGTTATTCATATGTCAACCACAAACAAATGATTCGACCGTACAAAAGTGCCAAATGGTAATCCAGACATTCATACATTAACATATAAACAAATCAGCTGTATATCACTCTAAGAATATGAGCAGAAATTAATCAAGAGATAAAAGTACCATTTATGACCGATTTCACTCACAAACTTCAAGCAATAACGATTTATCTCTACTTACTTCTAACATCTACTAAGAGTACAAAAGTGCAACATCAGTAGCAGACATTAAAATGCAAACATAAATAAATCTCGATCCATCCATTGATCAAAAACCCCCTCCGAGGGTGCAAAAGTGCATGTTCTGAGGACAAGTTTTTTGACAAATTTCCGGACCCCTCTCCAAATGCCATGAGAAGGGTTAAATACTACTAACTAACTAATCTTAATTACACAAATTTAGGGAACGGCTTCAAATGATCGCCCTTTCACTAAAGCAAATTTATTTCTAAAAATTGAATCTAATTTCTAACCGTTTCTGTATCTGCTCCTTAGTGCTGTAAGCAATGTGAGGTTCGCCTGGAAAGAGTCGGTTGGTTGTCTTTTCCTTTTGCTCGGGCGATGAAAGTAGAAATAACAAAGCTGGCACCTCTTTCTGACAACCTAGAAGATATTTTTGAAAATCTTCCTCTGGCTGGGTGTTTTTTGATGTGTGTATACTTAGTATAACCCAGATTTCTTTCAAACTGATTGTGTTGTTGCTATTTCGGTTTCTGGCCATGTGAATGACTCAATGAGTTAGGGATTTCGTTTCCTGAACAATCTTACGTATTGAAAATTGCTTCCATTCTTTGTTCCAGGCTTTTCTGAAGCATCATCCCTTTTCAGCGTTTTTCTTTTTGCTTTACCCAATCTGAGCTTCAGGATCTTTTGCAAACATGATGCTTTTGTGCACCTTTGACTCTGAGTCTTGGATAGTCTATTTTCATCAGTGTCTGTGGAGTGATACTCTGGACTCCGTGGCTCTGCTGCATGCGGCATTCATTTGCGAAGGCATCTCCTCTCTGTTCTTCAAGTATTGGCGTTCTCCCCTTTTCCTTAGATGTTTCCTGCATATAGATTTATATCAGTTACTGCCTTACAGCTTACGGAAAGGAAAAGAGATATGACGAAAAGATTGACATGAAAGCTTTAAACTCTAATGAATGCATGATCATGACACTCATAATGACTTGACTCTTCGAAAAACGCAACATGATCATCTTTGGATACTCAGGCGTGCAATCATTAATATGCCTTAAGGTGCGTGCTCGATTTTGGGTTTACAGATCATGTCGAAGAAACTTTGCGATGGGTGGTTTCTACGATTCGTATCGTAGCAATTAATAGTCTCATTCGTCGCAGATCGCAAATCGCAAAATCGCAGTTTGTAGGATCGCAGATCACAATATCGCAATTTTCATTTGTTCGTTGTGTGCTGCTTTTGCGACGTTTGCGATATGCGACGTCGCATATCGGCCGTCGGCGATTCCTTTTTATTTTCTTTTAAGGGCGCTTTCAAAATATGTGTTGCGATGAATTTTGCATCGCTTCTTTGCAGCTTATTTATGCGCATAGGAAAACTCTTCACTCTCTCTTTGCGATGTAGCTTTTAGGGAGTTAAATACAAAAATTTGGATAAAAATATTTTTGGGATTTTTTGTTAAGGGTCCCCCTTTGCTTGATGTTATTGCTAATACTAAACAAAGAGGGGGGTTGTTGGTGACCACAAAAATATGGCGATTCACTGTGAAGAACCAGTTATCTCTGCTTTTCTATTGACATTTCCACTTCCGAAACAGAAAAGTTTTCATATATCTAAATTTTGTTATGGACAGATAGAGTAGATTACCCCTCATCCTGTCAATGATACTTTGTTTCAATCCCTTCTTTTATTCCAATTGTCTGCTTCCTTTAGGCTTAGTTCTTGCATTCATACCAAACATTACTCGGTCCTTTTTAAAAGATAAAATAAGGTCTTCTCTGCGTGCTGGCTTTAAAATATGCTCATTTGTCGCAGGTAGAGCCTCTACTGCCCGCAAGCGTCCATAGCCTCGACAGGGTTACCATTTTATCCAGCAATGATCCTTTTTCCTGCTTGAGGTTATTTACAACATTTCAGAGAAAAATCCTTTTTGGCACTTTTTCCTTTTTTACTCTCTAAAGAACAATGTCTTGGTTTGGTGGCCAAATTATGACACAGTCATTCACTTGATTTACACTTTTGCTGAACAAGCTGGCTCGTGATGAGACCCCTTGTCTTTTGATTGCAACAATCTTGAGTCGTTGCCCTGTTTTGATAGACAGTATTGGCAAAGTCACCAAGTTATAATATCTGTGATCATGATAAGCCGGCTCGTGATGAGACGTCTTATTCTTTGAGATATAGTGCTTTCTCGGATTGTTTCTCTGAATGCTGCGGTTTCCTTTGGCAGGGAGGAAGTCATTGTTTTTCCTTAAGAAAGCTCTGGACGACAATAATAGAGTTTTGAAAATAACAGCTTTGCAGAGAATATTTATTTTATTATTGATGATACCTTTCATTGTGCTGGGATAAAACAATTTTTAACCAAAGGTTGATTTCATCAAAGTATTTTGAAAGGTTGAAACTAATATCATTATTCAGGCTAAAGTTAACTCTATCTGTCAATAATAAAAATCAGATTTTTCGAAAAGTTTTGCTATTTGTACAAGTGAAATCAAAATCTGATAGAGAGTTAGTGTGCTCTTTCATGAATCTTATTCAATGATCATTTACAACTGGTTTTATTTAAAAAAAAAAAAACAAAATAAAAGAAACTACAACTATCCTACAAAAAATAGAAGAGTGATCTTCTATGGAAAATACATTTTAAGAATCTGTCCATTCACAGGTAAAGAATCTCTTCTACCTGCCAAATCCTGCAACAAAAACGTCGATGGGCCTATGAATTCTACAATCTGAAAAGGACCAAGCCATAGCTTCTGAAATTTCGTATGTTTGCCCTTTTCTTCATGAGCCTTATCCCATTTCAAAACTAAATCTCCCATCTGAAAGCTCTTTCTGGTTATGATGGCTGAGTCAAAAGAGTATTTTATTAGCGCTTGATGGTGAGCATGGGTTTTCATAGCTTGTTCTCGGCGTTCTTCTAGTTTGATAATTTCCATTTGTCTTAATTGCAAAGAGGAAGTAGATACTTCATCGATGTGTTGTACTAAAGACAAAGAGGGAATGACTAAGTGAGTTGGAAGAACCACTTCTTTCACATAAACTAAATTAAAGGGAGAAGTGCCGATTGAAGCTTTCTTCGTGATTCTATCTGCCCATAAAGCATTTATCAGCGCTTTATGCCAATTCTTTTGGTTTTGGTCGACTGTTCTTTTGATAATCCTGATTAGGTTTTTGTTTGTTGATTCAGCCAACCCATTACCTTGCAGATAGTAATTAGCAGAATATTTCAATTTGAACCCTCTTTTTAATGCAAACTCAGTCATTGCATTTCCAGAAAAGTATGATGCATTATCAAACATTAAGGCCGTTGGCAATCCAAACCTAGTGATGATAAATTGATCTATGAATTCAATAATGTTTTTAGAATTAACTTTCTTGAGAGGAACTGCTTCTACCCATTTAGAAAAATAATCTGTTGCCGTGAGGATATACCTATGCTGCTTAGAAGAGTGAGGAACGATCTCACCTATTATGTCCAAGCCCCATTGGTTGAATGGTTGCTCGATGTTGACCGGATGTAGTGGCATGGACGATTTCCTTTGTTTCCCCGCAGCAGTCTGGCAGATTTGGCATTTCCTTACGTAATTGTATGAGTCTTTGAACAGCGTGGGCCAATAATATCCTGCACGTAAGATCTTATGCGCAGTAGTCTCTCTAGCATAGTGTCCACCTGCTGGTCCATCGTGGAGTTCCTGCAAAACCTTTTCGGCTTCAGTTTTCTCAAGACACCTAAGAAGTACAGAATCATAATTCCTTTTAAACAGAACATCATTTATGAGCTGGTATTGTTTAGCTTTCAATCTTAGAGCTTTTTTCTTGGTGTGATCCAAGTGTGATGGAGCATACCCGTTCTTAAGATAATAAATGGTGTCCACATATAATGATTCTGCGTCGTTTAGGCTTACCTCATACGTGTGTACCTCTTCAGATGAGTTCTCAGGAATTTGCGATGCTCCAGCTAACATCTTGCAGAAACCTTGACCTCTTATGATGTTTGCTGGTTTGATCTCAAGATCGTATTCTTGTAGAGCGGTAATCCAATTTGCTCTCTTTTTACCCACATCCTTCTGTACCAAAATGTTTCTTACCGCTGGAAACGGTACTACGACTTTGGTATGGGCCTTAAGTAAGAAAGGTCTGAAATATTTGATCGCTTTGAAAACATCATAAGCCTGTTTCTCCACGTCTGAGTAATTGAGTTTAGCACCTTGTAAGTTCGAGCTAAAGAATGCGATTGGAGCTTCCGCCTTTTCTTGATTTACTTGAGTCAAAATCGCAGCGTAAGATTTCTCTGAGGCAAAAGTGTATAAGATGAAAGATTCTGAAAAATTTGGGTAGCTAAAGATGGAGCGTTGATGATAGCTTGTTTGATCAAGTTGAATGCTTCGTGCTCATCTATGCCCCATTTAAAATTTGAATTCTTTTTTATCATATTTTGTAAAGGAGAAATAATACGTGAAAAATCGGGGACAAACCTTTTTACAAAATTGATTTGTCCAAGGAAAGATTGCATGGCCTTTTTGTTATGGGGTATGGATATTTCGGAAATTTCTTTGATTCTGTCAGGTTCAATGTGAATACCAGATTTCGACACTATGAATCCGAGCAATTTCCCTTCACTTAATGCGAAAAAAGATTTCTTTGGGTTAAGTGAAATTCCATACCTTAAGCATCTTTGAAAGATCTGTTTCAAATCTTTGAGATGGTCGCTTCGCTTCTTGGAGTACACTGTTATATCATCCAGGTAAATCACTACCGATTTATTGACCAAACCTTTAAACGCGATGTCCATGGCTCTCTGAAAGGTAGCGCCGGCATTGATCAGACCAAATGGCATCTTCCGATATGCGTATGTGCCCCACTTGGTTCGGAATGTGGTTTTCAACTGATCATCGAGATGCACCAGCACTTGATTGTATCCTGAAAATCCATCCAGGAAAGACATTAATTCTGAGCCCGCTACTGCCTGTAGTATTTGCTCCATAGGTCGGAGGGGAAAATTATCCTTCTGACAGGCTTTGTTGAGATTCTGAAAATCAATATAGATTCTAATATCTCCGTTTTTCTTCCTAACAGGCACCATATTGGATACCCATTTGGAGTGTCTGACGGGGAAAATTATTCTGGCTCTCAACAATTTATTTAGCTCAGTCTTTATCTGATTTTCTAAGTTGGGGTGAATTTTTCTGAGCTTCTGCTGGAAAGGTTTTTCATTGTCAATCATAGGGATAGTGTGTTGAATGATAGAAGTGTTGTATGTTTTCAGCTCATCGTAATTCCACACAAAAACGTTTTTGAATTGTCTCAGAAGACGGATATATGCTGATTTTTCTTCAGGGGCCAGGCCGTGGCCTAGATTAACGTTTTACGGCTTCTGATCGGTTCCTAGGTTCACTAATTCATAGTTCAGAGTTGAACTGTAGAGTTTAGAATTGGCAGACCTTTTAAACCGACTTTTCAAATCATACAAATCTTCTAACTTAACCACCGATTTAGGTATAGCGTTATCAGTGCTATTTTGCTGAATTTGGTGATCATGATGGTCTTCGTCAATTATTTGATTTGAGTAGGATCCTTCAGAAGTGAGGAAATTTACAATGTCTGGATCGTCATTGAATACTCTCCAGTTGGTGATGTTGTCAGGGATGGATGGTTTAAAGATTAATTCTATTGAAAACCTATCGGGACTAAAATCTTCGGAGGGAATCAGTCTAGAGGCTACGTTAGCTAACAGGTCTGCGCTCGCATTTTGGAGTCTTGGGATTGACGAAATATTGAATGCTATGAAATGTGAAGTCAGATCTTGTACTAAAGATTGATAGTGCTTTAAATGACTTGACAGGCAATGTATGGTGTTACGTACCTGTTTGACGACAATTTCGGAATCTCCAAAGACTTGAAGATACTTAACATTCAAGCCGATTGCTTTGTATAGGCCTTGCACCAAGGCTTCGTATTCCGCTGTATTGTTTGTGCAATCGAACTCAAGTCTGCATGTGAGCATGGTCTTGTTCCCATCTGGGTTAATCAGAACGCATCCTGCTCCTGCTCCCTCGTTAGATTTAGAGCCATCAAAATATAATTTCCAAAATAAAGATGTATTTACAGAACTATCTAAAAAATTAAAACACCTTGAATCATCAGTTTGGGAAAAGTTTTCAACTTGGGACACAACTGAATTTTCTAAGTAAGGTGAAGTGTGAGCATTGAAATTGCCGAGGAAAGAATATACCGAGTAATTGCCTATGATACTGCTGTTGTATGCTATTGCTTCGTTCTCTCCTTCCAATTTTGTCACTATGAACTTTTGGTGCAATTCTCGTTCAACCTTTATTTGATTGGGTTTGCCGTTGTAGGGTAACCACATGTGCGACCAGTCGGTTGAGAAATATCCGTGGAGTTTCTCCGACCAATCCCTGCTAAGAATTAAACCATAGAATTCAGGGATATCAGCTACTAGAATGTCGATAACCTGACATACTTTCGGGTTAGACGACAATCTTATGGTCACCTGGTTAAGTTCACCAATCACTTCGACTTGAGATCGATCAAGTTGAACTATGCGCACTGCAGATTTCTGAGGCTGGACATTCAATTTGGCACATATTGATCTGGGTAGAATATTCGTTGAAGCACCAGAATCAATCAGGAAATTGTGCACGTTTTTATTGAAAATTTCATAAGTGAGGAGAAAAGGAGGAGTATGGGATCTTGACCTTCCTCCAATCAAGGCAATGTCATTCGGATCAATCTTATTGATCATGTTGGTTGGAGGTCTTCCCATGTTGTGGGAAGCTACAGCTGTAGGTAAAGATGTAGTAGGCACAACATGTAATTCTTTCATCATTATTTTCTGTTGATGTTTCAATTTTCTCAATTCATAAAGAGTGATATTAGCCCTAGTCTTTTTCATGTCATCGATAATGTTATACTCCATTTCATCCGACACTATCAATGTTCTTGATGGAGGTGCTTGATCTGATTGGACTGGGCTAAATTGGGTCACTCTAGCGGTTGTTTTCTTTGTTGCGACCTTATCTTTTGTTGCAGGGCTTGCGCCCTTCTGTTTAGGGGTAGTTTGGGGAGGATCAAGTTGATTTTTGCTTCGTGTGCTAACCGGAAATGCTTCTTGATCCTCTTCTTGTGGGAGGATGAAATCCCACATTCCTTGTAGTTCCACAACTTCTTCATCATCGGTCTGCCCTTCAGTGGTATTCTCTTCTTCTTCTTCTTCTTCAGATTCGACGTTTGAGACAGCATTGGGTGGTTTCACCTCCATGGGAAGGTTTCTTTTAAAAGATCTGTAGGGCTTTTTTGAAGAAGTTTCTGCTACTTGCTTTCTTATGTCAATCATCTCGTTGGACATGGCCTTTAACACCTTTTGTAATCCTTCCATATCGAAAGGATCTTTCGTTTGCTTCTTCTTGGTGTCTTCTTTGAAAGAGATCTTCTTAGATTTGCGTTCTTCTATTGCAGATCTCTTTTCTAGGGCGACTACGCATTTTTCTACTGCTAACGCCTCAGTTAAGTTTTCAACTAAAGTCGTCTTGTTTGCCCTATCTACGAAGATAGCCAAGTTAGATGGTAAGGCCGTGATGTACCATTCACATCTTACTTCCTCGCTGGGTTGAGAAGCAGCAGGAATCTTGTTGAGGATCTTATTGAATCGTAAATTGAAATCTTTAATGGGTTCTCTAGCCTCAGCTTTAAGATTAGATAGGTCATTGATCAATGTCGCTGTTGATCTGTCATCGCCAAACTTGGTGAGGAATTGACTCTAAAAAATGTCCCAACTTGTGATGGACCCAGAAGGTAACGAAAAGTACCATGACCCGGCTGTTCCTTGCATTGTGTAAGGAAAAAGTCGGACGACAGCATCTTCGTTGGTAACTCCGTTGAGATTAACAGAAAGCATGAAATTATTGATATGCTCTTCAGCTAGCATGCCTGTTTCTGGATTGAATTTAGGTAGCCACTTCTCAGGATGGGCCGGTATTGGGCTCAGGGGTGGAGGCATTAAAACCGCCCCAGGATTGTTCCATGGAGACTGGGCCATCGTTGAGCCGCTAGTTGATGAGAGTGCAGAAGACGGTCCCTGATGCTGAGAAGATGAAGGTATTATGATCGTTGATGATTGAAGAGGAAGTGTGGAAGATGGATGAGTGATTTGGGATGAGGATGTGGGTGGTTGACTTCGCGGTGAGGGTGTTGAAATGGACGAAGTGGATGAAAGAGTCTCACAGTCAGACTCTGGTGGTGCTTTCCTTGCTCTTTTCCTAGTAGGAAGAGGGAGTTCACTTGGTTGAATACCAAATTTTTCACTCTTCAATCTGGTCAGAGGGTGAGCAGGATTGCACTGCGAAGTCACGCTGCTGTTAGATTTATCAGACCTATGAGAAAAAATAGGGAATCCCTGGAGTTTACGAATCAAATTTTGAATTTCAGGGGGTTCAATAATGAGTTTGTCTGATATATTGGAGTAGGTAGCAGCGGTGGATACTCGAGCGACTTGTAACTCCGGGTTTAACCGTAGTGGAGAAGTCGGGGGAGTTGATGAGGGTGATTTACTCTCAGAATGGCATTTAGATTTTGACTCGGTTGCCATTCATAGTTCGTGCCCTCCTTCTAGTGCCAAATATGTTGAGGGCCCCGAAATCGGGTCAACAACAAGGGGGATACCCACCCGGTCGGAATCTGGTTGGCGGCTCCTTTCCCGTTTGGTGTAGCGGGTCCGACTGGGGATGATGGGACCAGATTCCCAATCTAAAAGATGTGTGTGTGTGTAGATTTTGAAGATACTAATCTAAAGGTAATTTTAAACTAATTTAATTCTAGACTCTAAACTGACTCTATGCTACTGTAATCTAACAAAAATAGCACATCTAATCTATACTAACCCGGGGTAAAATTCTTTCATTATGCGATCTAAAAAGATTTCATACAACAACTGGTAATAAAGATCATTCAGCTATCATAAGAATATAAATCAATTAAGATGAACCATTCTGCATAAGAAGTTAGGCACAACAGTTGTGAACAACATATCGCATAATCAGTTATTCATATGTCAAGCACAAACAAATGATTCCACCGTACAAAAGTGCCAAATGGTAATCCAGACATTCATACATTAACATATAAACAAATCAGTTGTATATCACTCTAAGAATATGAGCAGAAATTAATCAAGAGATAAAAGTACCATTTATGACCGATTTCACTCACAAACTTCAAGCAATAACGATTTATCTCTACTTACTTCTAACATCTACTAAGAGTACAAAAGTGCAACATCAGTAGCAGACATTAAAATGCAAACATAAATAAATCTCGATCCATCCATTCATCAAAAACCCCCTCCGAGGGTGCAAAAGTGCATGTTCTGAGGACAAGTTTTTTGACAAATTTCCGGACCCCTCTCCAAATGCCATGAGAAGGGTTAAATACTACTAACTAACTAATCTTAATTACACAAATTTAGGGAATGGCTTCAAATGACCGCCCTTTCACTAAAGCAAATTTATTTCTAAAATTGAATCTAATTTCTAATCGTTTCTGTATCTGCTCCTTAGTGCTGTAAGCAATGTGAGGTTCGCCTGGAAAGAGTCGGCTGGTTGTCTTTTCCTTTTGCTCGGGCGATGAAAGTAGAAATAACAAAAGCTGGCACCTCTTTCTGACAACCTAGAAGATATTTTTGAAAATCTTCCTCTGGCTGGGTGTTTTTTGCTGTGTGTATACTTAGTATAACCCAGATTTCTTTCAAACTGATTGTGTTGTTGCTATTTCGGTTTCCGACCGTGTGAATGACTCAATGAGTTAGGGATTTCGTTGCCTAAACAATCTTACGTATTGAAAATTGCTTCCATTCTTTGTTCCAGGCTTTTCTGAAGCATCATCCCTTTTCAACATTTTTCTTTTTGCTTTACCCAATCTGAGCTTCAGGATCTTTTGCAAACATGCTGCTTTTGTGCGCCTTTGACTCTGAGTCTTGGATAGTCTATTTTCATCAGTGTATGTGGAGTGATACTCTGGACTCTGCGGCTCTGCTGCATGCGGCATTCATTTGCGAAGGCATCTCCTCTCTGTTCTTCAAGTATTGGCGTTCTCCACTTTTCCTTAGATGTTTCCTGCATGTAGATTTATATCAGTTACTGCCTTACCGCTTACGCAAAGGAAAAGAGATATGACAAAAAGATTGACATGAAAGCTTTAAACTCTAATGAATGCATGATCATGACACTCATAATGACTTGACTCTTCGAAAAACGCAACATGATCATCTTTGGATACTCAGGCGTGCAATCATTAATTTGCCTTAAGGTGCGCGCTCGATTTTGGGTTTACAGATCATGCCGAAGAAACTTTGCGAGTCTCGATTCATCGCAGATCGCAATTCGTCGCAGATCGCAAATCACAAAATCGCAGTTTGTAGGATCGCAGATCGCAATATCGCAATTTTCATTTGTTATTTGTGTGCTGCTTTTGCGACGTTTGCGATATGCGACGTCGCATATCGGCCGTCGGCGATTCCTTTTTATTTTCTTTTAAGGGCGCTTTCAAAATATGCGATGCGATGAATTTCGCATCGCTTCTTTGCAGCTTATTTATGCGCATAGGAAAACTCTTCACTCTCTCTTTGCGATATAGCTTTTAGGGAGTTAAATACAAAAATTTGGATAAAAATATTTTTGGGATTTTTTGTTAAGGGTCCCCCTTTGCTTGATGTTATTGCTAATACTAAACAAAGAGGGGGGTTGTTGGTGACCACAACAAGTTGTCAGCTCAATTCTCTATGCAAGTGTATTGCATTATCGCTTATTCCAAAGATAGTTTCTGACTTGTTCATGCAAAATCCAAAAGCCTTTGATAAAAATCAATGTTGCAAAAATAGTTTTCAACTCATTTGTCATTCCTAAGCACTTTTCTATAGGCCCAAAGGCCTTCGTGACCCTTTTTAATTTCTAAAATAAATTAGTGCAAAAGTTGAGAAATTTATCCTTTAGCCCATTTTTCTCAGGCACCTATTGATTTTCACAATAAGACTGATATCTATGACCACCAACTAATCCTTTAGGTGCTAAGCCCATTTAAAGGCCTATCGGGGACCTATTTCCTTTTATAACTACTACACGCCATTGATCTTATTTCTTCACGAAATGATCAACCACCTGAACCCCTCTGCCCAACACTTTTGGAACTTCTAATTCCAAATAGGTTATGGGCTCACAAGATTTTGGGCATGGCCCACCTTGCTTCAGTTGCACATTGTTCATATATATGATCTCTCTAGAGAGTAGAACTTGGGTGCCCTAGTTCTCGACACTTTTTAGAAATTCCAATTTTTAAATTATTACAGAACTCTCAGCTTCTGTGCCTCCTATGCCTCCAGCCTTCTAACCCCGCTACGACACTCTAATCTTCACTACATGGTTCTAGGGTTTCGAACCTGCTTTTACTATCCCAGATCAATGTTGTAATGGACTTCTGAGGTTCCAAGATTCTGCTCATCTTTTAATTTTGTAGGCGCAACGTTTGTTGCCTTTATCTTTTGATCCAGGAGGCCATTTTAAAAATTCTTTATACCATTGGAAATCTATTTTAGAGCACTTTCAAGTTGAGTGGGTCTGATGAAGTATTTTAGCTCATTCAATTCCTAAAAAATGCTTCAAACTCTCTGCTATTATTTTGACCTTCACCTTTCTTCTTGTTCATGGAACCTATTCTTCTAAGACACTTGTGCCATTTGTTCCAACCTATTGATAACATATTTCTAGCCATTTTCTTAATTAACACCATGATGACATCAGAGACTATCCTTTTTACATCAATGAAAACATATTTCCAACATTCTCCCCCTTTGGCATTGATGGAAACACCAACATAAAACAAAACATCCTTTAGGATCATTCTCTTTTGAGTGCTTCTCCCCCTTATATGTACTTCTATTATTCTTTGTTGCTTATTTTATTTCTTCTCATGCTACTCCCCAAGCCATGGCTGGATCACTAACACCTCTCCTTGTACTCCTTTATCTGAACATTATTATCTCTCCCCTTATTCGTTTGTTTGATCACTATTATCACTCCCCCTTTGACATCAATGGAAAAGACACCAACATCCTCCTTGTCGCTATGACCATCCTAGAAACAATAATTCTCCATCATGTGGATGTCATGGACATGGCAACTTCACCATTATATGTTGAAAATAAAATAGTTGTCTTTCTTCCTCTTGAAGGAAGAGCTAGTGCAGGAAGGCGAGAGGAACAACAAACAATGTAAACTTTGAAACGGGAACTGATATTGTTACCCGTTTCGTAGAGATAGCAAAAAAGTGCCATGATTTTGAAAATGGGTGATGCAGAACACACATGTTTTTTTTAGAGCATAGTTTTTGGCACTTTAATTTTTTTTATGTACATCACGTTTTAGAATGGTAGTGATTTTCATGCTGATTTAAAAAAGTGAGCATTCTACATCACACTCCTTTTTTGAAAGCCCTGTTTTTTGGCTTTAAATTTTTTAATGTATAAAATGTAAATAATTATTTAGTAAATTTGATAATTTTTGAAGTGGTCGTTTTCTTCACATTTTCTTGTTTTTTATTATAATTTTAATTTTTTTTTCGTGAGGTTTTTATTGTTCTGCATTTTTAAATTAGAAGGTCGATATTTAGACTTTTCGATATTCTACATATTTATACATCCTTAATTAATTTTTCAATCCACATGAAATAATTTTTCTAAAAAACAATATTTTTTAACAATGGACATAAAAATAACAATTTTTAACATAAATATAACTAAAAAACTACACGTTTTGATAATTTTTTGCTAGAATTGACATGTCAAAATCACAATTTTTATACGATAATTTTAACTAAAAATGGTTAAATAATAGCTTTTTTCTATGAATTCCATGTCAAAAAAATAATGAAAATCACTTTTTTTT
The DNA here is from genome assembly GCA_031772625.1 of Pinus tabuliformis. Taxonomy (NCBI): domain Eukaryota; kingdom Viridiplantae; phylum Streptophyta; class Pinopsida; order Pinales; family Pinaceae; genus Pinus; species Pinus tabuliformis. The sequence continues at coordinate 879,873,009 of CM062818.1, read as the reverse complement.
CAAAAAATAATGATTAACTTAAAAATCAATGCAAAAATCAGATATTACCAATATTGAACGTATAACAACCCTAATTGAGTGTTTATTCTTCTCATAAATTGTCAAAGTCAAAACATTGCAAAGCTTGATTTACAGGCATAGCTTAAATTTAATCAACAATGTCACGTGATCCAAACTCTTCGTCCTCTAGAGTTTCATCGTTGTTCTCTTCCACAATATTTTCTGTTTCATTTTGCTCATTTTCCTCTTCTAATGGGTCTTTGATGTCTGCAAAACTCCCAATGTATGTCTTTCCAAACATTCCATGTAATGGTGGTTGGGGTTCATTTGCCTTTTTTGCCACACCTTATTCACTAAAGTCCCCTTTTTTCAACCCAATTTCTTGCATTGCATCTGGAAGAAATTGAAGAGCATTAATTCTTTGCTGAATGAAATTTCACTGTACTGGATCTTTTTCAATTGCAATGCAATTTCTTCCTTTTTGAATGCAACATGCTAGTGTTGTACCAAATTATCAAGCACAAAAGAAATAATGAACTAAATTAGTACAATGACATATTAATTAAAAAAATAACATATTGAAATTCAATTCCATATAATAAAACTTACTTGAGCCAGAAAGTAAATCCAAAACCCAATCTCCTTCATTTGAACAAATGTCTATAAGATAGTTAATCAATAATTGTGGTTTTTGATAAATGTTAACTATCTCTCATTTTGCTTCTTTGTCTTCATATGTTAGTTTTCTCACAACAACATCATAACTCAGTATTTGGCTATGACTCTTTCTGTCTACCGATTAAAAATCATAGACATATGGCTATCATCTTTTGCCCAACTATCAATATGAATGAACTCACAATCATTTATAAATTGTTGATCTTCACTGTGAAGAAGATTTGACTTTTCCCTGTAACATGAAATAGTAAAAGTTCAATTAACTTGTACATAAATAAATTTTTCAACATTAATCAAATATACATTTTAAACGTCTTACCATGTAAGCTGCATCCTTGAATTTGTTTTCCCCTTGAAGCTTGACAATATCATTGCCAATTGTGTGTCTGAATGAAATGTCACAAATCTCCATAATGGTGATGATGTGACTTCTACAAATCCTGAAACCACTTTACTAAAAGCTTGATAAGTATAAGGGTCACTATCATAGTCAATGTTTGGAATATTGAAACCATGGGGAATATCTGCAATGACTAGGGCATAATCCCTTTTAGGTATGAGTTTAGCAATGTCTTCACAGTCGCCTTGTATTACTTGATATTGAATAGTCTCTAGCCCAATCCAAATGAAATGATTAAGAGTTGGATCAAGTTGAATATCCTTAATACGTTGCTTCCTCAGTCTTTCGATCTTTATTTTTTCAATAAATGTTTTGAAACTATCTGGCACTCCATTATCATCTTTCCTCATCTTTTATAAAATAAACAAATATATGTGTAAGTTATAAATTAAAAATAGTACACAGGTGAATAAAAATGAATGTATAAATAAAGATACCTTTTTAAATGCAAGATAAAAAGCTTTTAATGTTGATGTAAAACTTGATTCTGGATAGTTGCGTACGACATCATCCCAACTATCTTCATTCAACAATCTAACCATTTGTTCTTGAATTTTCATGTAAACTTTGTGACTGCATAGATAAAGTAACAAAAAGTTAATATAATGATATGTATAACAAATACTACCAAGAACAACATGTTTTATTTAAAATATAATTATAATCTAGAAATAAATAAAAATATTTCAACAAACTTACTTTTGAAATTCTTCAGACATTTCCTCCAATGATAATTCCCTTGACCTCACACGAGATAATATTGTTTTGAAAAAATTTTCATCTTTCACTCCTTGCATCGCCCTCCAAGGTGTGATAGTCATATCGTCTAGAAGATGCTTCATTTCAGGAGCTAATTTACTGTTGCCAAATATGAATGGCTTAGACTTTTTGACCTTCTCGCTTTTAATGGCAATGTATTCCCACATGCTAAAAATCTCATCAATCAACCTCCAAACATCTCCAGTTCTAAATGCCAATTGGAAAATGTTATCAACACCTCTGAATAAATCACTATGTTTGCTGCCTTTTCCACCTTTTGAATTGGTTTTCTCTTCAATTTGATATCCTATTTCCATACAAGATTCCTTTCGGAAATCTGCAGTAACTTTTGTCCTATCCCCACCACATTTTTCTTCAAATTCACTATGAATAAATCTAACCCTTTGGATGAAAGTCATAGACATCCTATATTCATTATCTGAATTATGATCCCATGCCACTAACTTTGCTTCTATATCAGATAAAACAACGTAAATGATACATTTCATTGTTTCAAAACATGGGTTATTAGGATATTCCTCCATCAATTGTCTTTGAACTTCTACAGAATGGTTCCCCCCAAGCACATAATAATTGTATTCAAAACATTTTGACTTATCAAATGCTTCTTTGTCGGGAACTTGAAGTGGATCAACAAGAAGCACATAACTAACACATGAGAATATGGATTGTACCTCATCAATGTCTTCAAGTTGTGAACATGCAGATGATGTGGCTTTCTAACTTGATATTGACATTGTCCTTCACTTGCTTTATAGGTTTGCCTGACATTAAGCTGAAATGTGCGACCACCATCAATTAAGTTTCTCTTTGTCAAATTCTCTCAAATGGCATTTTGTTTTGTTTTGATAATGCCATCTTCTAAATCAGCTCCTCGTGTAATGATTTCTCTTCTTTCTTTTGAAGTTTCACTAGGTTCTTGACTGCTGGTAATGACTGCTTCAAAATCATCAACTTTACTTTTCTTGGTCATAACATTCCCAATAGAGTTATTCTTGGGCATTGTTACTTTTGGATTTTTATGGCTCTTCTCAGTTCCAATGTCATCTTCAGTAATGACAACATATGTTTCATTGTCAATTTCAACTTCATCATTCTCAAAAGTAACTTGTTTACCCTTGCTAGATTTATCCACCAGAGACCTTTTTTTCTGATTCTTTGGATGTAGTTTTGTAGCATTATGAATTACTTCATTTTGCCTATTTTGCATATCTTCTTCTAACACTGAGTAAAAACTGCTGACAACTTTCATGATATCATTCTCAATGAAATGAATGCCTCCGAACCTAATTGAACAACTTTCAACGAAATTCTGCCAAACAAAATATCATATGTCAATAAAAAACAAAGTTAAAAAATATAGCGAGACACTTTCAAAAACCCAAAATACAAATATAAATAAAAATACTTACGATGTTTTGTGTCATCTCATTTACGATTTGACTACACAACTTTGTAGATACCTCTCTCGTGTCATACAATGAATATGATAGTTGGTATTTAACCCTTTCATGTGACTTGGGAGCTTTTGTAAGTATGTAAACAACTTCAGTGTCCGGTACCGAACACATATCTACGACTCTTCCCATCACCTCAAAAATTCCATTATCATTCGGTATATCGATATATAGATATATATTCACATTTGCGTTTTCTCTTTCTTTCACATACCACATTGTTGATGGAAATTTCACCTCTTTCGAATTCTTCCAGTCTAAAATCATCTTCTTTTCACTTGAGGCACTTGAAAGATTTGTAGTCATGAGCTCAGGTGGAGTTCATTCGCCAATGTTTCTTTTAGATGCACCTTTATGAGTCTTTGGTCTAGAAAGATTCACTGAAATTCTCTTTGATGCCATTTTCCTGAAAAATAGAAACACATAAATCAGTAAATAATAAAAACATAGTAACTTAAATTAACAACGAAAATATATCATAAATTTTAATCAACAATCGCCCCACCCACCGCCCCTCATATTCCAAAAGGACATCCATTAACATTCCAGTGTAAAAAAGTAAATCACGAATAAAACATTTTGCTCGGGCGCCCTCAGCCAACCCCCCCCCCCCCGCACAGCATGGGTACCCTCACCCACTCACCCCCCCCAAGCATCCCAACCCCCCCACCCCGGCGGCTCGAGCGCCCTCACCCACCCCACCGCCCGGGCGCCCCAGCCCAACCCCCACAACCCTCCCCGGCACGGGAGCCCTCACCCTACTCTCCCTACTCCGCCCCCGCCCCACCCGCCCCAACTCTCCCTACTCCCCCCCCACCCCACCTGCCCGCCCGCCTGGCCCGGGTGCCCTCACCCGCCACACCCCGCCCGACTCCCTCACCCACCCCTCCGAGCGCCCTCACCCGCCCGCCCCACCCCTCCGGGCACCCTCACCCGCCTGCCCCACCCCTCCGGGCGCCCTCCCTACCTATCCCCCAACCAGCCCACCCTGCACCCCATCACCCACCCACCCTCCATCCCCTCACCCGCCCGCTCCAACCCTCCCGGCGCCCTCGCCCACCCACCCACCCCACCCCTTCGGGCGCCCTCACTCGCCCCCCCGCCTGGCGCCCTCACCCACCCGCCTACCTCACCCGAAACCCCCTCCGCCCAGGCGCCCTCTTGCAGGCGCCACCCGGGCCGCCCGCGCCCCCGCCCGGCAGGCAGGGCGATTCGCGAAATCGCCCTGCCTGCCAGGCGGGGGCGCGGGTGGCCCGGGTGGCGCCTGCACGAGGGCGCCCTCTATAAGGCCTCCCGGCGTGAACGCGGATGGGCGCCAGGCGAGTCGGCGTGCACGATGGGCGCGCGGGCGGACGACGGGCGCGCGGGCATTCACGGTTACACGGAAGTGCGACGGAATTGCGATGATAATGCGACGAACGATGTGCGACATATGAAAAATGACTAAGGAATAAGTGTATGTGATGAACACTTATACCCTTGTGCGTGGAGCGACCATGTGGGCAGGCCGACTTATGGAAGGACACACGCAGGGGTGTAGTGAGGTTGTTTTGGGGGTCGGTTGGAGAGCCACCGCCCACACTACCCACATGCAGAGATGTGTATATATAACCAAACGATGAGGATCATTTGGAACATCCAACGCAGCTTGAGCAACTCGCATAAGCTTAAGGAGGAGACAAGTGCACAGTCTTGGGTTGGAAATGCGCATAGCTCATGCGCATGTCTTGAGGGCGCAAGTCTTGGAGTTATCTTGAGCCGGTCGAGGGTTGGGCAAAGTGTGCCCAAGGTTGTCTTGAGTGCTGTTTTGTGCCGGGATTGACAAGGGGGTCTTGGTAGCTCGGGTGAGCACCCTCCCTTCGTGCAAGTCGTGCACATGATTATTGTAAAAGGCTGATTTGCCTATATTGTAAAAGAAGCTAAGTATTGGCTTGGAGCTTGCCAAGAATTACTTGTGATGATTGTATTATTATGAAGAAAGACTGAATAACATATATTGTCGCGCAGACTTGTTCGGGAGTTGCCCCTCCCCTTATACTATGCAATTGTTATTCTCTTTTATAATTGCGGTGGATAATGAATGAGTATGGGTGTTCATTGGTATAAAGGATAAATGTAATTTTACTTGGTTGCGAAACACAAACTAAGTAAGGACAAGTGAATTAGGCGTAGTGCATGACTGTTAGTATTGGTGAAAAGAAAGCGTTCGGTGGTGCCGCACCTCGCTATAAGCGGTTGGAAGACTATCACAGGTGTAGGGGCGTGACACCCTCCCTCGTGCAGGCGCCACCCAGGCCCCCGCGCCCCCGCCCGGCAGGCAGGGCGATTCCCGGAATCACCCTGCCTGCCGGGCAGAGGTGTGGGCGGCCCGGGTGACGCCTGCACGAGGGCGATTCTGGGAATCGCCCTACCTGCCGGGTGGGGGCGCTGGCGGCCCGGGTGGCACCTGCACAAGGGTGCCCTCCCTTGTGCAGGCGCCACCCAGGCCGCCCGTGCCACCGCCCGGTAAGCAGGACGATTCCGAGAATCGCCCTGCCTACCGGGCGGGGCGCGGGGGGCTCAGGTGGCCCCTGAACGAGGGCGCCCTCCCTCGTGCAGGCGCCACCTAGGCCGCCCGCACACCCGCCTGGCAGGCAGGTGCATGGGCAGCCCGAGTGGCACCTGCACGAGGGTGCCCTCGTGCAGGAGCCACCAAGGCCGCCCACGCCCCCGCCCGGCAGGCAGGGTGATTCCAGGAATCGCCCTGCCTGCCAGGCGGGGGCGCGGGTGGCCCGAGTGGCGCCTGCACGAGGGCGCCCTCCCTCGTGCAGGCACCACCCGGGCCGCCCACGCACCCACCCAGTAGGCAGGGCAATTCCAGGAATCACCCTGCCTGCCGGGCGGGGCCGCGGGCAGCCAGGTGGTGCTTGCACGAGGGTGCCCTCCCTCATGCAGGCACCACCCGGGCTGCCCGTGCCCCCGCCTGGCAAGCAGGGTGATTCTGGGAATCGCCCTGCCTGCCGGGCGGGGGCGCGGGCGGCCCGGGTGGCGCCTGCACGAGGGGCAGAGCGATTCAGGGAATCGCCCTGCCTGTCGGGCGGGGGCGCGGGCGGCCCGGGTGGCGCTTGCATGAGGGCGCCCTCATGCAGACGCCACCTGGGCGGCCCGCGCCCCCGTCCAGCATGCAGGGCGATTTTGGGAATCTCCCTGCTTGACGGGCGGGGGCGGGCGGCCCGGGTGGCGCCTGCACGAGGGGGCCCTCCCTCGTGCAGGCGCCACCCGGGCCGCCTGCGCCCCCGCCCGTCAAGCAGGGAGATTCCCAAAATCGCCCTGCATGCTGGACGGGGGCGCGGGCGGCCCGGGTGGCGCCTGCATGAGGGCGCCCTCATGCAGGCCCCACCCGGGCTGGCCGCGCCACCGCCCGGCAGGCAGGGCGATTCCCTGAATCGCTCTGCCCGCCCGGCGAGGGCGCGGATGGCCCCGGTGGTGCCTGCACGAGGGCACCCTCCCTCATGCAGGTGCCACCCGGGTCGTCGCGCCCCTGCCCGGCAGGCAGGACGATTCTGGGAATCACCTTGCCTGCCGAGCAGGGGCGCGGGTGGCCCCGGTGGCATCTGCACGATGGCACCCTCCCTCGTGCAGGCGCCACCCGGGCCGCCCACGCCCCCGCCCGGTAGGCAGGACGATTCCCAGAATCGCCCTGCCTGCCGGGCGGGGGCGCGGGCGGCCCGGGTGGCGCCTACACGAGCCCCGCTCATGGGGCTGAGGGAGGGTGGGTGAGGCCGAGGGCAGAGGGTGGGTGGGTGGGCGCCTGGGCGGAGGGGCGTTTGGGTGAGGCGGGCAGGTAGGTGTGGGTGCCGGGTGAGGGGGCGGATGAGGGCGCCCGAAGGGGTGGGGTGGGCGGGTGGGCGATGGCGGGTGAGGGCACTCGAGCCGAGTGGGCGGGTGAGGACGCCTGGTGGTGGGTGGGGCCGGCGGGTGAGGGCGCCCGGGCCGGGCAGGCGTGCGGGTGAGGGCGCCCGGGGGTCGGTGGGGCAGGCAGGTGAGGGGGTCCCGGGCCGGGTGGGCGGGTGGGTGAGGGCGCCCGGGGGTGGGTGGGTGAGGGCGCCCGAAGGGGTGCGGCGGGCGGGCGATGGCGGGTGAGGGCACCCAGGCCGGGCGGGCAATGGTGGGTGAGGGCGCACAGGCCGGGCGGGAAGGTGACGGCGCCTGGGCCAAGTGGGTAGGCGGGTGAGGGCACCCAGGGGTGGGTGGGGCGGGCAGGTGAGGGCGCCTGGGGGTGGGTGGGGCAGGCGGGTGAGGGCGGGCGGGTGGGTGAGGGCGCCCGTGGGTGGGTGGGGTGGACGGGTGGGGGCGGCCCGGCCGGGCGGGCGGGTGGGGGGAGGGGGTGGGTGGGGCAGCCGTGTGACGGCGCCGGGAGGGTAGCGGGTGAGGGTGCCTCGGCCGGGCGGGCGGGTGAGGGGAGCGTGGGTGGGTCGCACGGAGGGGTGGGGCAGGCGGGTGAGGGCGCCTGGGCCGGGCAGGCAAGTGAGGGGGGGTGGGTGGGTCGGGCGGGTGAGGGGGCCCGGGCTGGGCGGGCGGGTGAGGTGGGGCGCTATAAGGGCGCCCGTAGGGGCTGGGTGGGCGAGTGAGTGGGGGTGCTGTTAGGCGCCCGGAGGGGCCGGGCGGGCGGGTGAGGGGGGGTGCTGTCAGGTCGCCCGGAGGGGCCGGGCGGGAGGGTGAGGGGGGTGGGGCGCACCCACAGGTGTTAAGAAAATGAGTTTGACCAGGCCCACCATGCTCACGATGGATGTAATTGTTATTTTGGCTCAGGAAAATTATTAAATTAAAAAAAAAAAATTCATTAAACTAATTTAATATAAAAGTTTTCAAGGAAAAAAATTTAACTTACCTTTTAATTGCGAGAATTCTTCGTTGAATATGTTGTTGATAGTGATTGTTGTTGATAGCGATTTAGCTGCTCCACAAATTCACGAGTCTTTCAACGATTTTCAGAAAGCCTGGATGTGATGTGAGTAATAGTGATAATGAAATTTTAATATGTAAGTGAAGTTACAGAGATGTTTTACTGTACGGTTAATATGGGATAATTTGTTTTACAATATTATAAAGTGAATATTATAGATTTGTTTTACAACGGGTTGAATGTGGGATAATTTGTTTTAAAATATTATAAAGTGAATATTGTAGTATTGGAAAGCGAATATTATATGGTTTAACTATTATAATAATTAATGTGGAAGTTGTAGTGTACAATTTTAGTTATGATTTCATAAAAAAAATTAGTTTATATTTTTCAATAAATTATAGAACAAAGTAATAAAGGTAAGCAAATTTAACAAACTTTTTGGAGGGAAATATTTTCGTGAAACTTTTTGGAGGGAAATATTTTCGCGAAATTTTTTTGAGGGAAAATTTCATTCTTTAAGCTATATAATATCTTTAGGAGACTCTCCATTTGTATCATTCAACATCTTCTATTTGAAAGCGATGGATTGTTCTGATAGTGAAGTTTCGATTTATACAACATCAACTTCTTCATCGCGTAACAACTCTATTCATATTGATGAATATAGCGGGAATTCTTTCACTATGAATAGAAAGTCAATTCTTCCACTTAGTCCTGATTCTAAGGACTATGAGAGCAGCACTAATGAAAGAGGGGATGGAGAATTTCAAATAAATAAAGAGTCACAGATTCCACTTAGTCCTACTTCTAAGGACTATGAAAGCCGTAGTGATGAAGAGCATGATGGTGAAGTTCAAAAGAATGGAGTGCCACGATGTCCACTTAGTCCTAATTCTGAGGACTATGAGAGCAATAGTTTTGAAGATCATGATGGTGAAGTTCAAAAGAATGGAGGGTCACGATGTCCACTTAGTACTAATTCTGAGGACTATGAGAGCAGCAGTTTTGAAGAGCATGATGGTGAAGTTCAAAAGAATGGAGTGTCACGGTGTCCACTTTGTCCTAATTCCGAGGACTATGAGAGCAGCAGTTTTGAAGAGCATAATGGTGAAGTTCAAAAGAATGGAGTGTCACAGTGTCCACTTAGTCCTAATTCTAAGGACTATGAGAGCAGCAGTTTTGAAGCGCATGATGGCAAATTTCAAAAGAATGGAGTGTAACGGTGTCCACTTAGTCCTAATTCTGAAGACTATGAGAGCAGCAGTGATGAAAAGCATGATGTTGATTTTCAAAAGTATGGAGTGTCAAAGTGTCCACTTAGTCCTAATTCTAAGGACTATGAGAGCAGTAGTGATGAAAAGCATGATGTTGATTTTCAAAAGTATGGAGTGTCACGATGTCCAGTTAGTCAAAATTCTAAGGACTATGAGAGCAGCAGTGATCAAGAGTGGGATGATGAATTTCAAAAGATTGGAGTACCACAGTGTCCACTTAGTCCTAATTTTGCGGACTATGAGAGCAATAGTTATGAAGAGCGTGATGATGAATTTCAAAAGAATGGAGTGTCACTGTGTCCTCTTAGTCCTAATTCTAAGGACTATGAGAGCAGCAGTGATGAAGGACAGGATGTTGCACTTAGTCCTAATTCTAATGAGTATAAAGGTAGCAGTGACAAAGGACGGGATGTAGCATCTTCAATAAGTAAACAGTCACATTTTCAACGTAGTCCTAATTCTATGTACTATGAGAGTAGCACTGGAAATGCATATGAGGAAGAATATCCATTTAACATCGAGTCAGATTTTCCATTCAGTCTGAATTCTAAGGACTACGACAGTAGCACTAAAGAAGCGGAAGATGAAGAATATCCTCCAAGTCAATATTTGAAAAGCAGAGATGATCATAGTGTGGATAACATTCCTCTTAATGATGATGAAAAGCCTTATACAAATGATGATCAAATGATGGAGATGTTGCCAAGAAACATTATATCAAGGAGTAGGAGCAGACCTTTTCGTATCAATGCAAGTTGTTCTAGTTATGCAAGGGGTAGAGCACAATATCTGACGAGAGGAAGTTCTATCAGTGCTCTCATTTCAAGTGAATGTTGCCAAAAAGATTGCTTGAAACATATGGATTTCAAATTTGGATTAGAAAGCAGGAAGAGATATTTGTCAATGAATAAAAGCTTGCAAAATTCATATTTAGTTGGGTGCATGCAATCTACATTGTCAGGTTATGATTATCATATTGGGACTTTTTTTATCTGTAGAAAAGGTTTCAAAATGTTTCATTCGATTGGGAATTTTCGTCTCTTGAGAATTCAAGAAAATTTGGAAAAGGATCCCACATTTTATTCAGAAGTACGTCATAAAAGACAATTTGGTCCATTATCAAATACTGCAATGTCATGGATGAAAGATTTCTTTTCAAAGCATGGAGAGTGTATGCCAAATGGTGAGACAATACATATTCCAGATAATTTTTCAAGACGAGAAATCTACAACTTATACAAAGAATATGCAGAAGGTGCTGAGGGACATGGCCAGTTTATTACATATCAATATTTTATGAAGGTATGGAAGAAAGAATTCAACAATGTCCGTATTCCTAAGAAGACAAGGATGGGGATTTGCAGTACATGTGCTTGTCTTAAATAAAAAAGGGACAAATGTGAAGGCTCAGAAAGAGGTAAGTGTTCATAACTTTAACTTTTAAAATTGTATAGTCATCAACTATGAAAACATATTTCTTAATGAATCTCTTTTATGTTGTGTAGATTTAATTGTCAACCAACATCAGGAGCATCGCAAACAACAAACAAACGAAAGGAAGAAGTTGTACAAGCATTGAAAGAAGTGTTATGATAATCCGAATAAATATTTGGGTTTGATAATTGATGGTATGGACCAGAAGAAAACACTTTTACCACATTTTGTTCGCACACCCAAAAATTTACAGGAGGAAAAATTTATTCAATTTCACTTGGTCGGTTGTATGGTCTTCAATGGGAAAATGTTGCCAAGGGTGTACTTCACAGCTCCAAATATTCATAATGATGCAAATATGACCATAACCATAATTCATGACATGATTTGTCATTGGTCTGGTAATCTTCCTGAAGTTTTGTATCTACAATTGGACAACACTTTCCATGAAAACAAAAATCAGGTTGTTTTTGGATATCTAAACATGCTTGTTGAATTGGAAATTTTGCAAAAGGTAAAGGTTGGTTTCCTTCTTGCTGGGCACACTCATGACCATATTGATCAGATGTTCAGTCGTTTTTCAGTCACATTGAGGAGGAAGGAAGTTGGGAGCTTGCCATCACTAATTGAATGTATTAAGAAATCATACATGCCAGAGCCTACTTTTGATGTGTTGGAAGAAACTATTGACATGCGAAGGTTTATTCTGGGATCATATGGTGAGGGGAAATCCATTGAACAACTTAATGACATTAGCTTCCAACATCAATTTCGTATCAAAAAAATTGATGGGAAAACACTAATATGGGGCAAGAAGTATTCAACTACTACAGAATGGGCACCGTCATCAGGATTGCAATTTTTGAAGTTCATTCCAGATCATCCAATATTTGCATCAAAAATATTGTTATTACAATCAGTTGGTGAAGTTCAGAATGCACGTAGACAGAACAGGGCTATAAATTATTTTGATTGCCTGGAAGAAATTAAAAAATGTATTAGATATACATATGAGTACTTTGACATTGCTGATTCAGTTTGGTGGGAATCGTTTTTCAATAATCAAAGTGATATCATTTCGACAACAATAAATGAAGATATACCTTTGAAAAATCCATTTATTTGGCCACAAAATGTGTCGAATGAACATGAGGAAGTAAACATTGTTGAACAACAACAATCTCAAGGTATTATTAATTCTTCACAGGCAGCGGAAAGAGAGATGTATATTGGTTCCAGAAGATCTCGTGCACAACGTGAAGCCATGGAAGACCTTTATAGGTGTTCAGTAGAGGATATTAAGGAGGGTTGCATGATTGCAGTGCTAGCAGATGGAGATCCCAATGGCTATCCATTTTGGGTTGCAAAAGTTATAAAGGTCTTTATAGAAAATGAGGATGTTACAAGTGTTGAAGTACATTGGTATGCCACAAATACACACCCATTCAATGGTGTGTATAAGCCAGAGATGGTAGTTGACAAAAAAAATGGCGGAAAAAGAAAAAGAAAGGGTACAAATTTAAATCGTTGCCGCACAGACATCTTAAAATTGGACGATGTAGACATACTTGTTTTGTGACTTCAATTTAACAAAGAGAGGAACTCTTTGCTTCAAGACGATAGAGATTCTGAAAAGGTTGTTACCAGAAGGAACAGTGTTGACATGGGAGTCACCTGAAACCAGTCGTAGATCTAGAAGAATTTTAAAACCTGTAATGTTGGGCATGCATGTGGACTCAGATGGGGCACTAGTTGATGAAAGAGAAGAATATGGAACATCTTCGTCAACATCCAGTCACTCATCTGAAGATGTGAATTCTGATGGTGTGCCAGAAAACATGAGTGATTTTGAATAATTGTTTAAGACAGTTTATATAACTGATGTATGCATCGTATCTTCAAATAAAATTAATGTTTTCCATATGGTGTTAAATGAGAAGTTATGAGGCATTTTTATGTTGTTGGATTATATGTCTTAATTATGATAAATTTTATTGTTTAAAATATCTACAATGCAATATTAAATTAGAGATATAAAATATGTTTTATTCAATATACAAATAATGACTTTTGAATGCATTTAGTGATGTAATTTGTTCATAATGTTATGGTTTTTTAATTTTATAGTTGAAAAAATTTCAATTTTTTTTGTATCTAGCATGTTATGGTTGAAAACATGTTAAATTTATACTTAGGAAAAAAAAATGATATTCTACCAAAAAAATTAGTGTGCTTTTTCCCGCATATACAACTTTGTTTGACACATAAAAATTTGGTTTTATTAGCATTTTTTTAAATACTGAAAATTGACCCTAAAAAAAAAATAATTGTTCCAGTGTCATCACTTTCATTTTGAAGCTATATTTTGCACGAAAATTTCATAGTAAATTTTGTAGTCACTGCCAATTTTAAAACATGTTCAAAATTGACACCTAAAAAATAAAAACATCATTCCAGTATACACACTTTTCGTTTTGAGCACTGTTTTTGATGTTTTTTTGGGGTTTTTTGGCCAGAGTTCCCGTTTTGAGTTTATAGTTCCCATTTCAAAGTTTACATTGTTAACACCCAATCTTTGCCTCAAATACTCAAATTTTTATCTAGGGAGTGGCTTGGTAAAAATCTCAGCAACTTGTTCTTTTGTAGAAACATACTCTAGCTTCACAAGCTGATTTGAAACTTTGTCTCTCAAGAAGTGATACTTGATTGGAATATTCTTTTTCTTGGAGTGAAAAACTAGATTCTTGGACATGCTTATTGCACTTATGCTATCACAAATAATGGGAATTGGTTGATCATAAAACACTTGTACATCTTGTAATATTTACTTCATCCACAATAGTTGAGCGCAATAAGAAGTTGCTATAATATATTCTTCTTCAGCTGTAGATAAGGAAATGGAAGCTTTGTTCTTTCTCAACCATGAAACTATGTTTTCTCCAAGAAATAAAGCACCACCACTTGTTCTCTTTTGATCATCTACATCACCTGCCCAATCAACATTAGTATAAAGACTAAATGAAAAATATTTAACTCTAGGGTACCATAGTCCATATTTCTTTGTTTCTCTGAGATATCAAAGAATCCTCTTGGACGATAATAGATGGCATTGTCTGGGAGCTTTTACAAATATTACAACTATAGCAATGACTTGCATGATTTCTAGTCTTGTAGATTTCAAATACAAGAAGTTGTCATTGATGGATCTATATAAAGTCTGGTCTACTACTAGAGATTCATCCATCTTTCTAAGCTTGCAACTTGTCACTATTGGAGTAATCATAAAGGAGGATTATTCCATGCCAAATTTCTTCAACACTTCTTTGATATACTTTCTTTGAGAGCTAAAAATTCCTTTGGGTGTATGCACAATCTATAATCCAAGGAAGTAGGAAAGCTCTCCAAGCATTTCCATCTCAAACTTGGCCTTCATATCAGCTACAAATTCATTGGTAAAAAAATATGAATCACTGGCAAAGATGATATCATCAACATATAAAACCACCACAATGAGTTTGTTATCTTTCTCTTTGACATATAAGTTGTTGTCAATTGCACCTCTTTTGAATCCACACTTGAGCAGGTAGTTGTCTAGATTGGAATACCAACCTATAAGGGCTTGTTTGAGACCATACAAAGCCTTCTTAAGTTAGCAAGCATAATTTGGTTTCTTTGTTAGCTGAAAAACTTTTTGTTGCTCTATGTGGACTTCTCTTGTAGCTTTCCATTGATAAAAGCATACATCACATTGATTTGATAGATTTTGAATTTCTTAAAACTAGCAAATGCCAAAAAAAATCTTATTGCTTCTAATCTAGCAACTTGAGCAAGAGTTTCATCAAAATCAAAGTATTTTATTTGAGCATAACCTTTGCATACCAACCTAGCCTTCTTTTTTACAACTTCTCCATGGTCATTTACTTTATTCTTGAAAACTAACTTTGTTCCAATGAAATTCTTGTTAGTAGGCCTTGGGACAAGTTTTGAAGTTTGATTTTTCTTTATTTGAGCCAATTATTCATTCATTTCCTTCAACCAATGTTGATATTTATTGAATTAAAAAACATATTTTGGTTCCTCCATGGTTGGAACATGTACCTGTGCGAGGGAATCTAGCAGCTTCCTTCTCATTTTCGCTCTAGAATTTAATTAACTAATGATCTGATCAGCTAGGTGGTGTTTTTGTACATACCTTGGGGGATATTTAGCTTGATGACTAGAGGGTTCTTCATTTCTTTCTTTTGTCATTGACTCATCATGCTCCTCACTAATGCTCACTAGTTTATCAGCGCTCATTCTTGTGGCTTGTTTCTCTTCTTGATCAACATTCTCATCCACCTTTACATTGATTCATTCGATGATCCTCTTGAAAATTTATTGTAGCATCTGTATCCTTTGATATTGTGTGAGTATCCCAGAAAAATTCCTCCATCTGTTTTGGTGTCGAATTTGCTAAGTTTTTCTTCATTTCTCTTGATGCAACCTCTGCTACTAAAAACTCTAAAGTGTTTGATTGTTGCAGGTATTCTATACCACAACTCATAGGGAGTTTTGTCACTATTTGTTTTAAAATGAGATTTTTTGAGGATAACTATTATTATATGAATATATTCTACCCAAAACCTCTGTTGAACATTCCTTTCAATCATCATTTCTCTAGCTAACTATTGTACTAATATGTTTTCTCTTTCTGTTACACCATTTTGCTAGGGAATCTCAGTTATTATAAACCACCTTTTGATGCCATTATTTTTACAGGATCATCAAATTCTTTTGAAGTGAAACCACCTCGATTGTTAGACCTTATGATTTTGATTTTGAAATTAGTTTCGTTCTCATCCAAGTCTTGGAACTCTTTAAATTTCTCAAAAGATTTATATTTCTCTCTCAGGAAGGTAACCCACATCATCCTACTAAAATCATCAGTTATTAGCATAAAGTATAATTTACATGTGGATGAATGCATTTTGGACAGTCCACACAGATCGATGTGTACCATCTACAATGAATTTGGTGATGAGTTATCCTTTGCCTTGAATGAAACTCGAGCTTGATTTCCTAGTTGGAAAGATTTACAGATTGTATTCTCTAGTTTTGAAAGCCTAGGTAACTCCTTGACAACATTATTCTTGCTTAGCTTGACTATTTGATCAAAGTTCAGATGTCCAAGTATTTTTTTCCATAACTAACTCTCATCTATCTTTGATAAGAAACACATTTATGTCTTCTCTTTGAGCACATAGACATTATTATCTATTCTTACAGCTTTAACAACTATCTCCCCTATACCTGTGGACTTTATTTGATTATTTTTGGCTTTTAAAATCACAACATAGCCTTGATCACACATTTGAGATACACTAATAAGGTTACGCTTTAGCCCATCAACATATAAAACATTTTTGGTTGTACCTTTTCCATTTGATAGACTAACCACTCATTTTACAATTATTTTTCCGAGAGCATGGTTTCCAAAAGTCACATTACCTTTGTCAACTAGTTTCCATGTCCAAAAATTTCTTTTGTCTCCTAACATATTCCTAGAACATCTGCTATCCATATACCAATGGCTCCCACAATTCTGAGCATACAAAACAATATCACATTGCTCTAATTTCTACTCTTCTTTTCAGACACTTAAAATGTTGCACCTAATAATTCATAGGAGAAAAATAATTATTGTACCTAGGTCTACTTTTCCTTTTCTAAAATCTTCTCTTAGAAATGAGCTGCCTATATAACAATGTTGGAATAAGGAATTGTTGGGCGGGGGGGTGAATCAGTAATTAAGAAACTATTTTTTCTTTTTCTTACTATGCCTACAGTCCCTTCTTATGTTCTTTAACTTGTGAGATAATTCATTCATAAATAAGTGAACCAATAATATTTCAGACACACATTTGACACCATCTTTTTCAAGTGGAAACCCAGAGGGAAAAAACCACCAATTTGTTGTTTGTTTTATGATGTAAATTAATCACCCACTTAATTACATCTGTTTGTTTTTGAGCCCCCACTCATAGGACACACCGACCCCCTTTGTTTAGCGAGCACCAACATGCCAAGAGGCACCAACCTCTTTAGTATGTAGGCACCAACCTGCCTTTGGTTAGCAAGCACCAACTTTCCAAGAGTCACCGACCTCTTCAGTATGCAGGCACCAACCTACTCTTACCATTGTTATATTATTTCATACAATTTGCAAATTGAAAATAGAGGCATAGAATTATACTATTAAAATACCAATAAATGGTTATCTTCATATTCAACTTCTACACTCTTCTTTCTATGCTCATTTGCAGCAGATCTCCTTTGTGCTCTCCCTTCAATGGCAATGGCTCTCCACTGACTGCTACCAAGAACTACCCTCACCATTCTCTACACATCACACTTGTTGCTCTTCTTGCGCTATCAGACAAAGTCCTCTCAGGTGCTTCAACCTCTTTGTCACTATGAAATTCACTCACAGCTCAATACTCTCACACATATGCTCAACACCCACATAGCTCAATGGAAGTTCTAAGTTTTTTTCTTGTGTTGCAATGAGCTCAATAATGTCTCTGTCTCCATCCACACTACCTGAGAGTGTACTACTAGAATGACACTCCATTCTTTTTTTGCATCACTCTTTACAAATTATGTCAATGCAACATAAGAATGAGCTTCGCTCACTTCACCATCTTATTGTGTGACTCTCCATGCTAAGAATTTAATATTAGTACACCTACACATTCCACTGAGACTCCCCATGCCTACTCATGGCTGACAGAGCTTGATTGTACTTCTACATGGCTTCTCTGTTTTTCATTTATTTATATAAGACGTGCACGAGATATCAGAGATGTCTTTCTTTCAACATTGAGACAAGACCAACAGTTCTTTGACAGTAGTCATTACTCTTGTGACCAACTCCTCTGTTCCACATTCAATCCTGTAGCTGCTAACCCATATACCTTTAAATCTTTGTATTACACTATATTGAAGCTTTACCTTATCGAAACTTTATTCTTAAGAGACATTATGAAAACAATGAGTTTTGATGTCCTTGGCGTTTTTTGTATAGCTCCTCTTCGTATCTCCACCATAGGATTGGGTACGGTGATGAGAGGCTTTGCCTTAAGGTACTAAGTCCTTTAGCATTCTACCGGGCACCTTTTTACCTTTGTTGTTTCTTTACGCCCTTGTTTCTTTTAGTTTCCTCTTGACCATGCACTAATACATTAGAGCCCCCTTATCGGAACTTTATCAAGTGTTAACTGTTATAAAGTGCCAAACTCCTCAATCCTCTGATTTTCGACCTTCTAATGTGACATCATCATTGCCACGTGGTGACTCCTAAGTGGTGACATGTGTCATCTGGATATGGCCCATTCGACCACCTCAAAACACCAAAACTGCTTGCCACATGTCCTTCCGTACCTCCATGTCATGCTGACATCAGCTACCACTTGTACCTTATCAGAGCCAATCAGATGTTGCCATGTGTCCTAATTGAAGCCAATCATACACTACCATGTACCCTTATTGGAGCCAATCACATGCGACCGTGTGTCCTACTAGAGGAGAGAGGAAAGGGCTTTCCCACCTTTGATTTTACGATGAATTCCTTTGTTATTTCTCATTTGGCCTTCCTGAGGGCTTTTAACATAATCAAAACTTTACCCATATCGCAACTTTTTAAAGGATTCACACTAGGAATGTTCAGATCTCCAATTTTCTGATATGTCAATATGCGATACAACCTTCTCTAATGTTATAATGCATCGATCTGCCGATCTTCAGGGTTTCGATCTCCTCTGATCGTCGATATGGTATATGTCACTAGACCTCTGATTGTTGATCGCCGATAATGTGATGTGCTGATAATGTGACTGTCAATATCTCTGACTTCCAATGTTGCAATGCACCAATTTTCCTAACCTCTGATATTCCTATATTCTTTCCTACCTAAGGCTTGAAGTCCCTAAACTTCAGCAGGCCATAACTTTTGATCCAGGAGTCCATTTTTGGAATTTTGCATATCGTTGGAAAGATTATTCACAACACTTTCCAATGGGGAGGTTCCTATATCGTTGGAAAGATTATTCACAACACTCAATCATCATGTTAACCCTTGTTTGACATCAATTCCAACACCTACACAACCACTTATACACCATCAAATTTCCAACAATATTCCCCTTTGGAATTAATGGCAACACCATAAGCTCCCCCTCAGGCTTGACATGGTCTACTCTGATGCCAATCTTCTTCCCCTTTGACAATAGTGGCAAAAAATACTTCACAAGAAATCCCCCTAAACCATTGCAGTCTACTCTCCCATGAATTCCACATGCTGAGTAGGTGCCACCACCTACCAAAATGAAGTCATTTGGAGGGAGGAGTCACAACTCCTATCTACTGCCTGAGATACTCAAATGGTTCCCTTGCAAGTGGCTTGGTAAAGATATCTGCTAGTTTTTCTTTAGTGGGTACATATACAAGTTTGAGAATGTTGGGTGCCTCCCTCAAGAAATGATACTTGATAGGAATATGCTCAGTGTTTCAATGCATGACTAGATTTTTAGAGATTCTTATCGCACTTGTGTTGTCACACATTATTGGAATGGGATCAGAATACTCTACCTGTATATATTTCAAGGTTTGCTTCATCCATAGAATCTGCATATAAAAGGTAGCAGTAGAAATATATTATGCTTTAGCAGTTGACAAAGAGATAGAGCCTTATTTCTTACCAACCTATGACACCAAACATTCACCCAGAAAGAAAGTTGCACCAAAAGTACTCTTCCTATCATCAAGACTTCCAACCCAATATACATCTGTATAGGCCTTCAAATTGAAATATTCACTCTTAGTGTACCATAGTCCATACTTTGTTGTACCTTGAAGATATTTGAAGATCCTCTTGATAGAAAAAACATGGCTTTCTCATGGAAAAGTTGGAAATATGGCCATAATCCCCACTACTTGCATGATGTCTGGCCTCGAAGTTGTCAGATACAGTAAGCTTCCTATAATTGACCTGTATTCTATCTGATTTAGTTGTGTTGTTCCATTTTCTTTCCACAATTTGCAGCTTGTAGTCATGGGCAAGCTAAGAGGTTTGCAATATTCCATTCCAAATTTCTTCTAGGTTTCCTTGAGATATTTGGATTGGGATATAAACACTCCTTGTGGAGACTTAGTAATTTACAAACACAAAAATAAGGACAGCTCTCCAATCATGGACATTTCAAACTCTATTTGCATACAATTTTCAAATCGATGCCCCAACTATTCCACATCGCTACCAAATATTATATCATCCACATACACAACCACTATCAGTAGATGGTCACCTTCAGATTTTACATAAATATTACTGTCAATTGTGCCTTTCTTAAACCCTTGTTGTTGAAGATACCTATCTAGCCTTTCATACCAAGCTCTGGGGGCCTATTTCAAACCATACAGGGCCTTCTTTAGTTTGCATACAAGCCCTTCATCGAAGGAGAGAAGAAATCCTTCTAGCTGCTCAATGTAAACCTCCTCTTCTAAATATCCATTGAGAAAGGAAGACTTCACATCCATCTGATATACCTTGATATTCTTATGGATGGCAAGAGAAAGAAATATTCTTATAGCTTCCAGTCAAGCTACTGGTGCAAAGGTTTCTTCGAAATATACCCCTTCTATTTGGGCATACCCTTTGCAGACCAATCGAATTTTGTTCTTGATTACTTGACCCTCTTCATTCATTTTGTTCTTGCAAAACCCATTTGGTTCCAATAACATTTTTCTCTCTTATCCTTGGAACAAGCTCCCATGTGTCATTCTTTTCAATCCGGTCCAGTTCTTCATTCATGGATTTGACCTAGAACTTATCTTCACTTACTTGACAGAAGTTCTTCATTTCCTTCTGGGACAGTAGAGACAAATTTGAATGACTTGTACTGGCCACAAATTTCCTTCTAGACTAGACAACCTGTGTAAACCTGGAGGGTGTCTTTGGCCTTGAAAAAATTCCTTCTTCCTCACCTTCTCTGTTTGAATTTGTTTCATTCAGATCAACAAACCTCAAATCTAAGCTTTATTCATCATCTGAGTTCATTTTTCTTCTGGAGGATTCAGATTGTGAACCTACTTTGTCTACTATTAAGTTGATGTAATCATAAATCTTCTTTTTCCTCGTTTTGTAACACTTATATCCTTTGCTTCAAATATAGTATGCAAGTTCCTTGGTCGGCGCACGAGTCAAACTTCCCAAGGTTCTTTTCATTCCTTTTAATGTAACACTTGCTCCCAAACACCTTGAGGTGTTTAACTGATGCAGGTCTTCCCTTCCATAACTCATAAGGAGTTTTATCACTATTAGGCCCGAGTTGAGATTTGTTTGACAGGTATATTATTGCCTGGGATGCTTCTCCCCAGAAGTTGTGAGACACTCTTGCTTCATCTAACATTGCTCTGGCCATTTCCTGAATTGTTTTGTTCTCCCTCTCTACTAATCCATTCTACTGAGGGGTTATAGCCACTAAGTACTGCCTCCTATTGTCGTGATCTTCATAGAATTCCTCAAACTATCTCGAGGTGTACTCTCCCCCTCTGTCTAATCTTAAGAATTTTATCTTTAAATATTTCTCGTTTTCTACCTGAGCTTTAAAGTTCTTGAAATGCTTTAATGCTTTCGATTTTTCTTTTAAGAGAATAATCCAAGTAGCCGTGCTAAAATCATCAATGAGAAACATGAAATACCTTTCTCCTTTTGAGCTCTTTGCTCTATTTGAGCCATAAATATTTGTGTCAATGAGCTCCAGAGGTCTGGACAAGGTGAACTCTTTCGATTTGAAATGAGTTCTAGTCTACTTGCCAAACTAAAGCAACTGGCAGATTGTGTTATCAGGCTTTGATAGTCTTGGTAATCCTCTCACTACTCCCATATTTCTTATTTTATCAAACTATCAAAATTCATATGCCCAAGACTCTTGTGCCACAACCCCGATTCACTTATTTTTCTTAAATAATAGTTAACCCTGGAATCGTTAAACACATATACATTATTATAGGTTCTTATTGCTTTTCCCACTAGTTTTCCATTATTTATGTTACGGATTTCATAGTCTTTAGATCGAAGGGTCACATCATAGATATTATGACACATTTGGCTAACATTGAGAAGATTGTGCTTGAGACACTCTACATACAACACATTATGTGCTTCTGTTTTTTTATTAAGACTCACTAGACCTTTACCCTTGATTCTTGATGGAACATTATTTCCAAAGGTGACATTGCTTCCTCTGTCCTTTTCCTTAAGCGACAGAAATTTGATTTTGTCTCGAGTCATATGTTTGGAACAAGCACTATCCACATCCCATTTGTTTCCTTGGTTACGAGCTAATAATACAAGTCGAAACCACATGCCTTCTTTGGTCTTCTTTTTCAAGATCCCATTATCCTTCTAGATAGTTTTCTATCTATCATATTGGGACTTAGATAGGTGTTCAAACCTGCATCTGTACCCACTTTCTTTGTGCCAAAAATTATTACATTTGAAGTATTCTACTTCACTTAGTAGGGGAGAGAAGACATTATGATGTCTAAGAGAGGAATCTTGACACATAGAAATATGATGTATATTATATCTGATATTTTCGTCTATTTCAACTTTGATCCTTCTACAATCAATGGATTTATGTCCAAAGATATGACACTTATAGAAGTGACCATAAAACAAATAGGAATACCTATTGTTAAGAGAATTATGAGATTGAGTAGGAAAATACCTTGGTCGTTTGACTGATTTTTTCGTTCTCCATTGATGATCTCCTCTTTGTCTAGTTTCTCTTTTGTCTTCATTAATTCATTCATGACGCTTCTTCCTATGACTTTTTGGTTCTCCAAATCCTGTAGACATGAGGTTTATCTTCCCAATAGAAGATTCTTGTGTCTTAGAGTATCCCAGACTAGTTTTGATTCCTGAAGGCCTTTGACTATTCAGGATCCGATCTAGTTTCCTTGTCCCTTCAAAAAAATTTTCATTGAGAACCTTCTTGGTCTTTGCTTTCTCAAGATCGGTTCTTAGAGAGACAACCTCTGCTTCAAGACTTTGACAATTCTCTTGCCATTATTGAATCAAATCTTGAAGAACTTATTCTTTTCATTTGGCCTCCTCAAGCTCTACTTTCAAAGACATAATATATTCTTTACATATTTGTGACCTTGTCTCCTTTTTTAACTTGATCACCTTTAGTTTCAACTGCTTGTTCTCCTCTTCAAGTCTCTCACATTTTTCTTGATTTTATTTCAATAAAATGAATAGACTATCCTTGCTCTTGATAGCTTCTTCAAGGTTTTCTTTTTTATAAGAATACTCCACGTTATCAAAGTTATACATGCCTTCCTTTGCAAGTTGTAATTGTTCCTTCTGTTGCTTATTCTTCTTCCTTTCTTTCTTTAATTAATCAATGGCACTGATAAGTTCCCCTTCAAGGCCTACTATTCCTTCTTCTTCTTCCTCTTCAGAGTCCATAATACCTTGTTCCTTGGAGTTAGTTTCAATGGCCATAAGAAGATACTTACTTGACTCATTTTCTAATGAGTCTTCACTGTCTAACTCTGATGCTGAGCTACATTCTTTAGAGTAGAACCCCTTCTTCTTATAGGGAATTTTCTTCTAATGTATCTGAGTCTCATTTCCAAATTTCAGGCCCTCTTCCCATTTAGACTTTTCTTTATAAGGGAAATTGGAAGAGAAGTGTCTAACTTTTCCATAGTCAAAACACTTAAAGGGAAACTTCCCTTTATATTTTCTGGTGCCACACTTTAGTCTTCTAGCTAGTTGAGCCAACTCCTGATCAGATTCATAGTTGGATAAATCTTGATGATATTGTGCTCATTTCCCTCTCTAGATACTTTGAACGCCACTTCCTTTGGTCCAGAATTTTCTTTTTCTAATCTCATCTCATATGCTATGAGACTACCATGCAACTAATCCATCTTGAAATCCTTTAAATTAGCCATTTCCTCAATAGTTGAGATTTCTACATTAAATCTCATGGGTATAGATCTTAATATTTTCTGAATGACCATATCTACCTTGACTTCTTCGCCAAGTCCTCTAATCATATTAATCACTTCATGAACCCTGAGGAAGTATTCTTCTATGATTTCATTCTCACTCATTTTCATGCTTTCAAACCTCATTATGAAATTCTGAAGTTTCTCTTGCTAGACTTTGTCATCTCCTTGATGACATTGATTAACTTTTACCCACATTTCATTGGCAGACTTAAAATGCATAACTTTTACAAGTTATGATTGACTAAGACTAGCGAGCATTACATGCTTGGATTTACCATTGCTTAGATATTTTTTTTTCCATCTGCATTAGTGAGAGGAATATCACGGACATTGTAGCTACTAGTATTGAAGTCCAAATGTCTACTCCCAGGAACATAAGATATGCTTCCATTCTCACTTTACAAAAAACATAGTTGGTCCCATCAAAGACTGGTACTCTACTTTAGTAAACTTCTTGACTCTCTTGCCTAGACATAATTCCTTATAGATCTACATTCCAGTGTTTAAACTATTGCTAAAGGAACTTGGCTCTGATAGCAATTATTGGAATAAGGAATTTCTAAGAGGGGCAGGGGTGAATTAGTAATTAAGAAACTGTTTTTTCTTTTTATTACCATGCTTACGATCCCTTCTTATGTTCTTTAACTTGTGAGAGCATTCATTCATAAAGAAATGAACCAATAATATTTTAGACACACATATTCAACTAACAATCACATGAGAAGCACACATTTGACATAGTGTTTTTCACATGGAAACCCAGAGGGAAATAACCACAAATTTTTTGTTTGTTTTATGATGTAAATTAAGAAACGACTTAATTACATTTGTTTGTTTGTGAGCACCCACTCACAGGAGGCACCAACCCCCTTTGTTTAGCAAGCACCGACTTGCCAAGAGGCACCAATCTATTTAGTATGCATGCACCAATCTTCCTTTGGTTAGCAAGAACCAACTTGCAAAGAGGCACAAACCTCTTCCCTATGCAAGCACCAACCTACCCTTGTCATTGTCCTACTATTTCATACAATTTTCAAACTAAAAATAGAGGCATACAATTATACAAGTAAAATACCAATAAATGGTTGTCTGCAGATTCAACTTCTACACTCTTCTTTCTGTACTCACTTGCAGCATATCTCCTTTGTGCTCTACCTTCACTGTCAAGGGCTCTTCACTGACTGCTCCCCAGCACTACCCTCACCATTCTCCACAAAGCACACTCACTTCTCTTGTTGCATTATTATAAAAATTCCTCTCAAGTGCTTCAACCTCTCTATCACTATTTGCTTCACTCACAACTCAATACTTTCACACATCTTCCCAACACCCACATAGATAAATGGAAGTTCTGAGTTTTTTTCCTATGTTGCACTTATCTCAATGTTGTCTTTGTCACCATCCACATTGCTTGAGAGTGTATTCTTGGCATAGCACTCCATTCTTCTGTTACCTCACTCTTTACAAATTTTGTCACTGCATTAAAACATAAGAGTGGGCTTCATTCACTTCACCATCTCACTATGTGACTCTCCATGTTGAGAATTTAATCTTAGTCCACCTGCACATTCCACTGAGACTGCCCATTCCTACTCATGGCTCACAAATCTTGACTGTACTTTCGAATGGCTTCTCTATTTTTCATTTATTTCTATAAGACATGCACAGGATATTAGAGATGGATTTATTTCAACATCGAGACAAGCTCAACAGTTATTTGACAGTAGCCATTACTCCTCTAACGAAATCCGTTGTTCCACATTCAATCCTGCATCTACTGACCCATACTCTTTTAACTCTCTCTATTACACTATATAAGATATTTTCCTTATCAGAACTTTATTCTTAAGGGACATTATGAAACAGTGAGTTCTAATGTCCTTGGCCCTCTTTCTTAGCCCCTTTTTGTATCTCCACCATAGGACTAGGTGCAGTGACCGAAGGCTTAGCCTTAATGCACTAAGTTCTTTAGAATTCTATTGGGGGCCTTTTTTCCTTTGTTATTTCTTTGTGCCCTTATTTCTATTAGTTTCCTCTTGACCATGCGCTAACACATCAAAGCCCCCTTATCGGAACTTTATCAAGTGTTAACTATTATAAAGTGTTGAACTCCTCAATCCTCTCATTTCCAACCTTCCGATGTGATGTCATCATTGCCACAAGGAGACTTTTGAGTGGTGACACGTGTCACTCAGATATGGCCCATTAGACCACCTCAAAATGAAAAAATTGCCTACCACATGTCCTTATGTATTGTCACATCATGCTGACATCAGCTGCCACTTGTACCTTATCAGAGCCAACTAGATATTTCCATGTGTCCTCATCATAACCAATCATACACTACCATGTTTCCTTATCGAATCTAATCACATGCGGCCACGTGTCCTGCTAGAGGAGAGAGAAGAGGGTTCACCCACCTTTGGTTTTGTAATGAATTCCTTTGTTATTTCCCTTTTGGCCTTCTGTGGGCTTTTAATGCAATCAAAACTTTACTCATATCCCAACTTTTTAAAGGGTTCGCACTAGGAAAGTTTCTATCTTCGATCTTCTGATCTATTGATATGTGATACAACCTGCTCCAATGTTACAATGCGTCGATCTACCGATCTCCAAGGTTTCGATCTCATCCGATCGCTGATATGGAAGATGTCGTTGGACCTTCGATCGCCGATCACTGATAATGTGGCCACTGATATCTTTGACTTTTGATGTTGGGATGCAATAATTTTCCTGACCTCCAATATGCCTATATTCCTTCCTTCCTAAGGCTTCAAGTCCCTGAACTTCAGTAAGGCATAACTTTTGATCCAGGAGTCCACTTTCAGACTTCTATATATAGTTGGAAAGATTATTCAGATCTCTTTCCAATGGGGAGGGTCTAGTATAGATTTTGAGTCCTTCTGCTTCTTGGATGGTGACTGCAAAATTCTCTGCCCATTAACTCTTTGGCAAGTTGAACACCAACTACCATGATGATCATTTTATGGCCTCTTTAGTAAGCCTGTAGCTACCATGGTGTTCCATCCAAACACCTAATCATCATGCTAATCCTTTTTTGACATCAATGCCAACACTTACACAACCACCTATACACCTTCAAATGTCCAACAGATAGATTGACTCTGCAATTTTGTTGCTCTATGGTCATATTTAGTGCATGTGAAACAATAGCTTGGGAAAATATCATTATACTTGGAATATTGTCTTCTGTGCTGAACTAAATTATGGGTAGTTCAATTTTCTTGGCCAACATTCTTCTTTTTTCGCTGCTGATTTTTATGGTTCTGATCTTTGGGTCACATCTTCCTTTTGTTGCTGCGCAAGCCCCTCTTTTTCTAGAAAAAAATTAATTTCCTTTCTACCTTTCAATTCTTCTGCAGTGTTAAGCCAAGTCCACTACGATTTGAGTTGACTCATTGTGGTTCAAAAATATCATTTAAATTTAGATCCTTTTCTAAAATTTTTACTGAATCTTAGCTGCGTTTTGGCCTTCTCCAACTCCTTTCTTAGTAACACGACTTCTCCTTCCAACTTCTCACATGATTGAACCTTTTCATTCAGTTGTTGGTTCAAGGTTTCTTGATTTTTCTTACCTTCTTATATTTTCAAAAGAAATGGCTCAGTTGCCTCAACATTTTCTTTTTTCAAGGACTCCTTAAGGACTTTATTTTTCCTCCTTAACCTTTCTATTTCATCAAGGGTACTTACTAGTTCTCCTTGAAGATCTACATCTACTTCTTCATCATCATAATTAATAGCCTCGACTTGCATATTTTCTATGGCCACCAACATAAATTCCTTGGGGCTCTCATCATCTCTATCCTCATTTAAGGATTGGCTATGTTCACTTTTTTAGGATCCCTCTTCTTGAACATAAAATCCTCTCTTCTTAGCCTTCTTACTATTCTTTTGAAATTTTTTGAATTTTTCTTTAGGATCATAATCTTTCTTCTTCTTTTCAACACACCTTGATGCATAATGACCAAGTTTTCCACAATTAAAACATTTAAAAGGTATATTACCTTTATACTTTCCTGATCCTTGCTTGAGCTTCCTCACAAAGTTAGCTTCTTCTCGTCTGATTCATATCACGTGTCATCATGCTCATCCTTGCACTTCTTTTCTACTTTAAAGGCTGATCCTTTGGCTAGATATTTTCCTTTAGAAATCCTCATCTCATAGGCATTGAGTATTCGAAGAAGTTAATCTAAAGTGAGAGTTCTTAGATTTGTTATTTCTTCAATGGATGGCATATTGGGATTAAATCTCTTAGGAAGAGATCTTAACACTTTTTGAACTACCATAGCTTCATCTAGTTGCTCATAAGTGCCCTTATGGTGTTCACAAGTTCACCAACTCTTAAAAAATACTTTGCAATATCTTCATCATCATGCATGCTTAAAGATTCAAATAGCATCCTATAACCTTAGAGTTTAGTTTTCTTTACCTTGTTGTCTCCCTCATGACTGCTACTCATATTATCCTAGACACCTTTGGTAGATGTGCAATCCATTACCTTGACAAGCTCTAATTTAGGTAGACTAGCAAGAAGAGGATTCATTTCCTTAGCATTGCAAGTGAATTCCAACTTTTGATCTTTGGTATCGCTGTTGGAGGCCTTTGATATGTTTCTTACACAACATCCCACACATCAACTCCAAGTGATTGAATGTAGGTATTCATCTCACTTTCCAAAACACATAGTTTGTTCCATTGAACATTGGTGCCCTGTTGGTAAACTCTCCTTCTTGGTTCTATAAGAGAAAAAATGTCTCAAAAGACCAAAAAGTTCAAAAATTTCATCAAAATCAAATAACTCACACTATAAAATACAAAAAAAGTTGATGAAACATGAAATTTTTTTGTTTAAAACACTATAAAACAACATGGCTACAGTCATTTCCGTATGGAAAAGACATTTTAAAAAGACAAAAAAGTATTAAACTTCAAAAATACCCCCAAAAAGATGACGAGATTTTTCAATTTTTTTGTTTTTTTTTTAAGTGAGAAAAACACCATAAAATTACCATCATGGTATGAGGATGTTAGTAATAAAAAAGTATCAAAAGACCAAAAAGGTCAAAAAAGATCTCCCAAAAAAAAAGTGACACGCAAAGGGCATGCATTATAGGATGCATATTTTGAAAATGGTCTGGAACAAACAATAAAACAATGTGGCTACGTCTATTACGGTCTCACAAAAGTGGTTGTAAAACTGACAAAACGACTCAAATTATAATTTAGACAAGAAAACGATGACGAGTTTTCAGAAACCCCCACATAAAAGAGTTAAATAAAAAAATTTAACTCTTTGAAGTAACATGCTCTGACACCAATTATTGGAAAATAGGACAATACTGGGAGGGTGGGTGAATTAGTATTATAGGAATTTCAAAAATTAAAAAAAATAAACTTTATTTTACTTGTGTTAGATCACTAGGACACCATAGAGTATTTTCACCAAACAAATAATCATGGAAAGAAATAACCTCAACAATTCACAATGGAACACAAAGAACAAATAAATTCTTCAAGAATTCTCTTTTGTTGCTTCACAAGGCAAGATACCACTTGTTGTTACAATTCTCTAGCTACAAATAGCAAGAAACTACAACTCCTTGATTTATCACCTACAATTGAATGGAGCTACAACACAAAATATTTTCCAACACCCATTGGAAGGAGCACCAAACCCTCATTTTTCAAGCTACAACTTTCTTGACACTCACTGGTTCATCTTTCATCCACTTTCATACTAGAAACAATGAATGCCACCTCTTCCTTCAAAATAAAACAATTTCCTTAATCACCAATACCTTCAACAATTCATTGATTACTGTGAAACACAAGTAGTGTCACCCCAATTACCAATGCATTCTATCCATCTCTGAAACACATTTTAGATACTAAGATTTGTCTTTATTTCAAACTTGATGCATACCACCATCATGCATCATGTTGCACCAATAACTCTCAAACACACTTTTCCACAAACACTCTTGCAACCCATCATTTCAGCTTTGCTACTCGAATTTTTCTTCTAAATAATTATGGACTGATATTTTTGGCTTCAATATTTACTGAACTTGTTCATTATGTTGCATTGTTTTCTTATTTTTCCTTTGTTCAGTTCACAAATTTTCATATGAACATGTTCTCTAAGTCTTCTTTTTATCGTCACTTATTACTTCAAGAATTGTTTACTTATTCTATCGTTTTCCTCAATTCTGGTGAGTTACAAGTTTTAGTGAGCCTTTTCCAAATTTGTTGAACCTCCCTTTTACCAGAATTTCCAAATCTGCCTCTTAACTACTGTTCTACTATCAAAACTCCAAGTGTTCTTTTTCGTTCCAAATCGAGTTTCCAGCTTCTGTTATGTTTGGATTAACTTTCAAACTTCAAGTGTTGTTGAACTAAAGTTGCCAACTCAACTCTCCATGAAAGTGTATTGCATCATCACTTATTCCAAAAATAGTTGTCGACCCATTTTTGCCAAAGCCCAAAGAATTTGATAGCAATAATTGCTACCAAAATAGTTCTCGACTCATCTTTCATGCCAAATAACTTTGGTATAGGTCCAAAGGCCTTTGTGACCCTTTTTAATTTCTAAAAGAAAACGCTGCCAAAACTGATGAATTTTGTGTTTAGCCCCTTTTATTTTGGCACTTGTCGATTTTCCTCATAGGACTAATACCTATGACCACCGACTAAGCCTTTAGGTGCTAATCTTGTTTAAAGGCCTATTTGGGGCCTATTTCCCTTTATAACTACTACACACCCCAAGTCTTATTTCTTCACAAAATGATCAACCACCTGAGCCCCTCTGCCCGACACTTTTGGAAATTCTAATTCCAAAGAGGTTATGGGATCACAGGCTTCTAAGCATGGCCCAAATTTCTTTCGCTGCACGTTTTTCATATATATTTTCTCTCTAGAGAGTAGAGCTCAGGTGCCCTAGTGCCTAACACTTCTTGGAAATTCCAATTCTTAAAACATTAGAAGATTCCTCCCTTTCGGGTCTTCTCGGACTCTCGGTTTCTGACCTTTCTATGTCACTCTAATATTCATTACAGGGTTATGGGGTTTTGGGTTTCCCATCCTACTTCCGCTACCTTGGATCAATGTTGTTATGGGATTTTGGGGTTTCGGGGTTCTGGGGTTCCTAGATTCTGCTCATCTTTGACTTTTGTAGGCCCAATTTAGACAACCTCTATCTTTTAATCTAGGAGAAATTTGCAAGCTTCTTTATACCATTGGAATTCTCTTTCAAAGAACTTTCCAATTGAGTGGGTTTGATGAAGTCTTTGACCTCATTTGCTACCTAAAAAATGGCTTCAAACTCTATGTTATTCTTTGCATCTTGACCCTTATTCTTGTGTCTGGAACTTGTTCTTATGAGACACCTGTTTGACACCTGTGCCACTTGCTACCACCTGTTGACAACATATTTCCAACCATCTACTTAATGGACACCCTGTTGACATCAAGTACTATCTTGTTAACATCAATGACAACATATTTCCAACACATGTTACTTTACACAAATAAATTTATTGAATATAATAGTACTAATATACAATTCATCCTTGAATATTGAACAAATTAAAGAAAAACAAAAAACAAAAAAAAAAATTGATTAAGTATGAAAATAACCTCATCCTTGAATGACATTCAAAATTAGATTATATCTCATGTAAACTAACTCTCTATTATATGAAGTATGATAACCTCATCCCTAAACACCATTCAAAGCTCCATCAAATATGTCAAAGACCTAGTGGACCCTAAAGACATGAAAGGTGTTTATGCAATCCCTCTTTCATGTGGGACCCCCTACATTGGATAACATATCTGCTCCATAAGAAATATGATTCAGGAGCATGCAACCATCACCAAACGTTTATCACCAATTGATCAATTCCATCACCAAAAGTTTAGGTAGACCATAGAAATTGAATGAACATCAAGTACATTTAATAGAGGCAATGGATGAAATATTAGTTGTTGTTGGATCCTCGCATTGTCCTCTTAAGGGTTTTCATCATTGATCCCCTTTTCTTCCTTTTTTGTGATTTGTTCCTTTATTTTTATTTTGTTCTCATTTAAGACTTTAGGCTTATTAATAAAATTTCCCTTTTCTTATTTATACGTAGTGATTG
The DNA here is from genome assembly GCA_031772625.1 of Pinus tabuliformis. Classification (NCBI taxonomy): domain Eukaryota; kingdom Viridiplantae; phylum Streptophyta; class Pinopsida; order Pinales; family Pinaceae; genus Pinus; species Pinus tabuliformis. The sequence continues at coordinate 879,840,871 of CM062818.1, read as the reverse complement.
TCTAAACATCTTCTTGCTTTCTTATTAAAAAGTTTGGATTGATTTTTATTTGTATTTTCTAGTCTTTTTATAATTATATATCTCTTTATATATATCTATATATATATATATATATATATATATATATATATATATATATATATATATATATATGTATGTATGTATGTATGTATACATACACACACACACTTGTTCAGTCAAGAAAACTACAGTGACCTCTAGACACTTCTCTCTCTTTTTTTATCACAGATAAAATCTCAAATAATCTGAATTAACCACTTGTTTTTTTAAGGTCCATTAGATCATATTGGTCTTAGTAAACGTTAATCATCATCGTTATATATATTCCTTATACTTTTAACAATTATTTTTATATTAATATTTTCTTTTAATTCTAGTTTCTATGATCATTTCTATATATATATATTTATATTTATTTATAATAAAATATTTTTGTCATTGATTAATTTAATTTCTCTTTTTATTTGTCAAATTTTCCTTATTTTATAAATATATGAAATATATTTAATTATATATATTAATTCATTTATTAATATTTTTTCTTTTTCTTTTTATTTTCATGCTATGTTCTAATTACTCTTTTAATTATTTTTAATATTTTTTATGATTTAATAATATTTTTATGTTTAAATTAAAATATTATTATAATTTTATATATATATTGAAATCTAATTGTTGCATCTATGCATTAATTATTTACATTTTGAAATTAGTGTTCCCATCATAATCTAAATAATAAACCGCATATTGTGATTCGAAATGCGTCAATATAAAAATCATGAATATAATTTATCAATAAAGTTTTTATAAACATTAGGAATTACAAAAAAACTTACACTCAGAAATAATACATAACATAAATTCTTAATTAAATTTGAATTGTAAACCTATTATTGTTATCACCATCAACACTTTCCACAACTCCAATTTTCTCACCATTATGCCATAAAATTTATGACCCTATTTTATCTTATATTAGGTTAATTGCTCCATTCTTCTCACCATTGTCCTAATATTAATGACTAAAGTGTTATTATATTGATGAATAAAGTGACTCGTATAACCTTGTTTTTAACCTTATGTTTCTTTTGACCCTCAAGTTTGCTTATATGTTATCAACCCAAAGAAGCCATGTTTTATATTTTGTCTTTGCCTTCATAAAAAAAATTCCACTTTATGTCTTTGTCATGAAAATATTTATATTCGATATAGATTTTGATACCAACTTCGTCTTCAAACATCTAGTAAGACCATTTCATAAAGGAAGATAATCAATTCATGATATATCTATATGTCAACGTTAGGGCCAAATGTTTTAATAATTCTTATATTTCATCAATAATAGTTATAAATAGTTTATATTATCTGACTATAATATAATATAAAAAATAGTTTATATTATCGGACTATAATATAATATAATGAAGGTGATATAATATAATATAATGAAGGTGATATAATATAAAGGATGTGATAGATAATATGTTTTTTTTATAGGGTAAACGGGGATATTTTCTTTAATCAGGAAAAATTACATATAGTTTGACTTTCCATGAAAGACTAAAATCCAGAAGATATTTGAGACTAACAAGTTGCCTATTAATAACACGCAATTATAAAATAATTATGATAATCATAACAATATAGAAAACTATTTAAGGATTAAATATTTCATAGGAGAAAATATCTTTGACATTTACATGACTTTCCCCTCATTGAGTAATTGTTCACCATCTCCTTGGATACATGCCTTGTTTCTCTTATGGCCTCTTATCTTGGCTTCCTTGTCTTGTGTAGGGACCACCTTCAAAGCCGTTGTTTGAACCCCAAGACCAAATTGTGAGGAACCTAAGCCCAACTTCTAGCTTTGAAGATAAACCTTATACAAAATCCTAGCCTCATGAGTTGGCATGTCCTTCACATCTTTCACATGTCATTCTTCTGCAAGGGAAATTAGTCGTGGCTCATCTAGATCCATATCTTCTAGTAGGGCTTTTGCTTCAACTTCTTCCAAAGGGGAACTAATCATTTCTTGTGGTAATGGATTTCGTTGGTGCTCTTCAAGAGACTTTTACACATCCTCTGTAGAGTTATGGGATTTATCTTCTACTAATTACATGCTTAATTGAATGTTGACTTGCTCTGGAGACTCCTTCGAGAAAGAGAGAGACTCATACCCATTTTCATATCGAGGGATCTAGTTAGGATTTGAGGTACCCTAGGGACTCAAATTTTTTATTCTTTGGGAGACTTTTCCTGAATCAACTTGCTCTTTTAGAGAAGGATTTTCTTCAAATGATTCCCTCGTATTTATTGGACAAACCCTAATAAGATTCCTATATCCATGAAAATGTTTGTATCTAAAGGGGACTTGTTTTAAATCTAGAAATCGCTTCCAAACACTACCATGATAATGTATATCTATGGAGGTTGATGCTAGGTGATATTCATATAAACATAGATTCTTTCATATGAAGTGTAACTCCCTCTCTTCGTAGTCTTTGATACTTTGAAAAAGTTTTCAATGGCATTGCCAATGCCTTTAAGGGTTTGTTCCTCCCAATAGTCCCTGGGAAGAGAAAACAGACAGACCCACACTAGGGTGGCAACAAAATCCTCCTTCTCTGGATTATAATTTTCCTTCTAGAATCGTATGAATAATCCTACATTGTTGAAAAATTACAACCCTCCTTCAAAAACCCTCGATCTGTCATCCATGCTGGTGAAAATGACTATAAAAAACCCTTGGTCCATAACTCCATTTCTATTTGACCTTGGGGGTTCGATTTATTTCAGGTCCACCCAATGAAGCCATTTTTAGAGGATCATAATCCAATAAATTTGTAGATCAGAACATGATCTTGAATATATTGGATATATTCTCCAATCTTACTAGATTTAACCTCGTATTTCGGGTTTTGCACCACTTCAGACAAACAATGATCTAGAATTCCAGCTTGCCATAATACACCCAATAGAGGGTTTGTTGTGAAACCAAAAATCCCACTTCATCCAGCTACTCTATGAAAAAGCTTTTGAAAATAAAGAGATTGATAGGGAATACCCATAAAGCTAAACTCATTAAGAGCTCTTGAAACAATATGCATAAAAAAAAAGAGAATCCCCCTCTGGCGGGTACGAGCAAGCCAGCCCGAAAGGGTAGCCCAGATAAGGCCATCCAGCTTTCAGATTCAGAGAATTCGCTCCATTTCGGGCACCGAACTGCGGAGGCGCTCCAGACTACTGATGAAGACTGAACTCGCCCTGGTAATCTCTGTTGTTGTTGGGATTTTGATGTGTAAAATGGCTAAGTGGCAGCCTTATTTCTGTCAATGTGTCGGCTATATTGTTCAAGTGTCACCTGTAATTGTCCAAGTGTCAGTTATCATTGTCCAGTTGTTTGTGTGTCTATGTCCGGGTCATACTACGGCCCTGGTGTCTTGGTGTCCATCTATGTTCAGTTCTTCTATGTTATGTAACAGTGTCGGCAGTGGATCAGCAACATTCCCAATTTTGAATCTCTTCAATTTTGGAGCTGTCAAGTAGGCAAGGCCAGGGCTGACAAGCAAATCCTCTTAGCCTTGCCTTTGTACTCTATTTTGTATATTTGTTTTGTATGATAATAGAATTAGTCAAATTCAAAAAAAAAAAAAAAAAAAAAACATAAACATCTATGAAAAAAAATCCTAAAATTTACCAAAAAAAACTAAAAATCCCTTAATATTATTTGTTTATTTAAATAATTTATGTTTATTTTTTTAAATAATTAATTATTATAAAATTATTAAATATTTAGTTAATTTTATGTCAATAAATATTTATATACTTATTATTTTATATAAATAAATTTATTGAAAATAATATTACTGATTAATCTAGTTAATTTTATATTTATACAACTTTAGGCAAATAAATTTATTGAAAATACTATTACTAATACGAGGATTCATCTTACTAATATGATAATTCATCCTCGAATATTGAAACAATCTTTAATTAAATCCCACCTTTCATTAACTATCAAAATAACCTCATCCTTGAATGATATTCAAAATTAGCTTAAATCTCATGCAATCTAACTCTATATGATATGAAGTTTCCTAAATGAGAATGTATATAAGGTATATTAATAGTTAATTTTTATGATGTAAAATCAATGATATGACCCAACATTAAAATGTAATAATTTATATTGTATTTTAAATATATAAGATTCAATATTTAATAAAATAATTGAACAAAATCACAATTTTATGTATTTAAAATCTTAATCACCATATGAATTTGCACAAAGTTCTATCTTTTTAAGAAAACTAAATTGGGATATATGTATTTATTTAGGTTAAAAATGAAAAGATCATGGATTCCATTTCAAATAAAGTATTTTGAAATAAAATATTAATATTGGAAATTATTTTAATAGTTTTTAATTTTATTATATAACGTATATAGAACTTTGAATATGGGAATATTTATCATACTAATATTTTATTTATTTATAAAGTTTAGATATATAATATGAAAAATTAACAAATTATAAATTAGTTTTACATAATTATATAGGAAAGTAATGAAAATGAATAGGGTAACTATATAAAATTTTTGAGTATTTTATTTGGCAAGTATATAAATATATAAATATGTTACGTAAGATATTATAATATTTCTGGTTTGATTTTTTAATTAAGCTAAAGTTTTATTAGAGCTAGAAATGATTATAGTGATAGTAATAGAATTGACTTTATATCACACAAGACAACACAAATTGTGTATTCTACTACTACACACAAATGAGTAAGAAAGAAGAATAATTAAAAGAAAACATGAGATTATACTCTTGAGTTCCTTAGAATTAGAAAAAAGTTTTACACCTGGGCATGGACATGTAATCCATTAATGAATCTAACTATATATTTTAATATGGTAAGTTAAGTTGAAGAATGTGAATATGATCAAGGGGTAAAGCCACATGGTTATTATTGAAGATCATGGAAATTATAGAATATTTGGTATTGACGTTGGAAACAAATTAATATAAGTTTTTTTTTGGGATTTTAATAGTATTTTAGTACTTGCATGTTAGAGGAGATAAGAGGTTTATTTTATGTCTAACATAAGATTGAATTATTTAAAGTTTTAATAGTCTTAAAAAGGGGGTTGTTTTTGGACTTGTAGAGTAGAACACAAGAAGTTTATCTTATGTTATAAATGCCTTTAATTCCTTGAAATCCAAGATGCGAGTAAATCGCTATTGTCTCACTTAAGAGAAGTTATTAGTCCCTGCCATATGGAAATGGCCAGGGACTATAGTAATTAGAAACGATGTACTTAACATTAGTTCACCTGCTTGAACGCGCCTGTTTATCGAGTATAAACAAAGTTTTTTAGATCATAGTGGTTTATGGTCTTATTTGGCCTCTTCCCGAGGCAGAGGCGCTACAACCATATATTATCTTGAATTTTTCTGGGTCTTTCTCATTCATTTTCCAGAGCTATTGATTAATGTTAACATTAATCTGGCAATATAAAATGCTAGCTCTTATTGCATTTGACTTATCACGAAGTTGAACTGGTTGATATCTATCATGCGGGGTAAGGATTACTGAAATTGCCACTGTTGCAATGTGTCACTCTGCATGTTGTTGTGGTGTCTATAGAACAGATGCTCTGCATGCTGCGGTGTCTACAGAACAGATGTTGTTGAGGGGAGACAGAACAGATGTTGTATAAGCATACCTAGAAGCCCAGATCGATATGCATAACCAGTTGTTTCAGGTGGTGAAGAACGAGACCCAGATCCAGATCGAACAGTAGTTTCAGTAACAAATTCATACGCATAAGATGTTGCTGAGGGGAGACAGAATAGATGTTGTATAAGCATACCTAGAAGCATATCCAGATCGATATGCATAACCAGTTGTTTCAGGTGGTGAAGAACGAGACACAAATCCAGATCGAACAGTAGTTTCAGTAACAAATTCATACGCATAAGCAGTAGCTTCAAGTGAATCGTTGCGGCCATACTGAATAGCACGTGGTAAGTCCTAACCCGCCTGCCAAAACATAATGGTTCAGCAAAGTAAATCCAGGAATCCAAGGTTGATCTTATGATGTTAAATTTTTGATATAAGATGAATTTCAGTAAAAACCAAGATAAGGGTCTGTCAACAACATATTTTATTTAAGAACATGAAATCCACTTACTATTAGAATTCTTTATACAAAAAACATGCCGAACTAAATCGAACATCAATAGCCGCGGCACAATTATTTAGGAAAATTCGATTAAAAACAACCAAAATCTAGACTTAAATAGCTGTCACAGGCATTACCTGCTCAGCAAAACCATCTTTAACAAGACACACAATGCCAGTTAAATTTAAGGAAATCTCAGTATGTGATACATAAATTTCATAGTGGTAACGAAAAGCAAATAGTAAAAAATATATAACTCACCTTGTGGAAGGAACTCCTTAGCCTTCATTTTCCGCCAAGACAACGTCCAGTTCCACTTGCTTGTCGCTGAGAGGCTTGGCCGTATAGAGGCTCTTCTGCCCATCATACCAAAAAAGAAGCGAATCTCAATCTTTACAATTTTAATAGTATTTTCTAGTGGAAAGGGTTTTCATCTTTTTCTTTATAACTGCTTGGTCCATCTGCTTCTGAGCAGGAGATTTCTACTCCTCAACAGCAGTAGCCACTGCCTGACGAGCGGCGAGTGCTGCTGCTTGCTTACCACCTTCTTGCTGTGCAAACAGCTGCTCAACAGCTCCCCGAGCCTTATCTTGAGCTTCTAATTGCTTGGTATAAGCACGCTTGATTACTTCCTGAGCTTCCTGCTGGGCTACAAATGCCTCTTTTGCTGCCTCTTTTGCCTACAAGTGTCTCAAAAGAGAGAATGGTACCTTGTAAATATGAGAAGTAAGACACGTGTTTTTTCTAAAGAAAATATATACTTATTTTTGTGATGGTATGCTGCCAGTAAGGCTAAGCCATGGACAAATGTGTGAACTGTTCTTATATTCTGCATAAAGCTAAGTCATAAACAAAGTATGTGAGTTACTCTTTCTTTTTCCCTTTTTTTTAAGAGAGTCAACCGAAAAATTATCTCTTTTACAACTAAACATTCAGCACATCAAGGGAAAGAATTAACTCTAAGAAACTGTTATTCAAGCCGGGGTTTATTTGGTAGACACAAAATTTATAAGATTTACTGTACCAAAGACAAAAAACAAAATAATATTGATTGAGAAATAATTAACCCTGAGAAAATGTTATGCAAGCCGAGGTTATTTGGTAGCCACAAAATTTATAAGATTTACTCTACCAAAGACAGAAAACAAAATAATATTGATTACACTTATTCGTCAAATAGCAGATGTGCATTCAATATTTTCCAAGTAAAACAATATACCGAAGATTACAGAAAGGGTCGAGAAAATACAATTTCTTATAACTATCAAATTTCTTCTCCATAAATGAAAAGCCCAAAAGTAAATTCACAGATTTACATATCAACTTTGAAAAAACAATAAATTGTTAAATGATGCTTTATAGCAAACAAAGTGAAATTTTATGATAGAGCAAGGGACACATTCATTCAAAACTTTAACTTCTGAGTCTGAGTCATATATAGAGCTATATACGAGATGAGTCATTCCTCTTTAAATCCCAAACTTTGAAAGAAAATTTAATTAGAAAAATGATCACGGTTACGAAGAAAATTATGGAATTCAGATATACCTCTTCTTGGACTCGGAAAGGATAGAAATTCTATGCATCTTTTGATTCACCTGCAGTTTGCTGTTGTTGTACACCATTTTCTTTTTCTGTAGTAGATGGTCGTGATGCTTGCAAGTACTGGTCCGTTGTCTTTGCATTTGCCTATTGCACTGATGCCATTTTATGATCTTAAGCTCGTGTCGCAGGCTGCAGCTTACAGCAAAAGGTTGAAGGTCTCCAACAAGGGTAATTGAAACTGAAAACAGTATTAACAAGATTTCTGAGATAAGCCTGAGACATAGTTGCAACATAATGTAGTTCCAGCATGATTACATTTATTTCAGAAATAGTTCAAAGAGGTCGTTGTCTCAGAAAGGGGGTTCCTCGCTGCCACAGAGAATGAGCCCCTCACCTCCCTGCTTCCTCAGAGCATTGATCTGTTGTCTCAGGTTTCACTATGACGCCTGCGTTACCCAACATATGTTTTACACAGGCCAACACATGTAATGTATGCGGCGAGTCTAGAGTGTATGATAATGGCACACACAAGCACATGGCTTGCATGCAATGCACGTGGTAAGGCCATTTGAACGCGCTGTATGGCCACTTTCACCCTTTTCAAGTAGGAAGCCTTATCAGGCATATGGACTGGAATTTGTTGTTAGCGAAACCTAATAGTTTTTCTCTAGTTTCGCACCCCGGCAAAAAGAAAAATACACAAAAGAATTGTAACTTTATGAAATCGTGAAATAAAAAGATTCACGCATCCCGTCAATGGAAAGAGTGCGCAACATTGCTCACAAAAACACATCGGAGCTGCACAATCGACCAGCCAAATTTGTTTTTTAAAAAAAGGATGGACCCCGTGACAAAAATAAAACTGCGTTAACGTAAAGTCAATGCTCGTGTAAAGTCTTCAATGTGTTCTTTGTTCATTCGAGGCAAGTTCTTTTAAATGTCTTTTTTCAAATTGCGTGATTTTCTTTTTTAAAACAAAGGTATTTACCTATTCTTTATTTTTGGAAATGTAATTCAAGGGATTCCTCTTATATGGATGCATCGGAGGGTTGCAATATTTTTCTTTGTCTTAGCCTCTCGGTACTAAGAATGATTAACTTTTCGACCTCCCAGAAGGAGTGGTTGAGGCTGTGGTTTTGTTCTTTTGTAAGGAAGTCGTTCTCAGACTTTACTAGTTGTTTCCTTATTATTCAGTTAGTTGGTTTCTGCACTGTATTCAATTTTTGTAAATTATGTTTAATTGCAGACACCGATTGTAAATTTCATTGTATGTTTTCTACCGTGGCCGGTTAATCACTCTCTGGTAGTACCTCCACCATTTTACGTAGGTCTCTAGCTTACTGTACTGAGACACTTACTGTTCTCCAACACCTATGTTGTGTATTTCTTTGGACGCTGAATGACTGTAGACAGTGGCTCACTGGCCTATTTATATTAATCTATTGGCTATTATGTTCAAAATGACTAATGTAGCCTTTACTCGAGATTTATCTTTCTTTCTTGTGAATGCCATGTTCAAATCTCCAGGTTTTTCTATATGAATGATAATTTTATTTATTCCTCCCCTACTTTACTATTCCTATTTGTATCCACATTGTATTACGTGCAGACTCGTTCACCTAATGACCTATGTGTTTAAAGATGTGGTTCTGTGGTTTACTAGTATGGATCTATAGATTGTAAAAGGAAATATGGTCAATAAATAGATAGGTATGCACACACAGTCTTTTCGTTATGCTTGATTTCCATTGTATCAACGGCTTATGCGATACCTATCTAAAATTCTAGTGTTGCTGCAATGGTGGTGTGTTAACCTACTAACTAAAAGCAGAGCAATGAATTTGATTTTGGTTTCTCAGTTTGAGCGCTAATTCCTGTCGCTTTTCTGCTGAAGGTGTGTCTATGCAATACCTCTTTCCCCTTTAGACTCTATCGAGTATGTCTATATAAAGTAAATCCATTATGATAGGAACTTTGTCAACAAACTGTCATGCTATTGTGCTTGGATTTTCACATCTTAGAAACTATAGTTTTGTTATTCCAATTAAGGATGCAGTTTGAATTTCACCCACTATTATCTCATTCTGCATAATATTTACCCTTTGACAAAAGGGCTTAGTTGCTCGGTGTTGTTTCGAATTTTATCTTTTGTAATAACATCTCTCTCTATACTTAAAGAGTTGCTCTGGAATAGCGACAAGCAGAATTTCGCTTGCATTCACGTGCAAAACACTATTCACATCCATCTCATTGACCTCTCCCTTCATAATTTTGATGCTAGTAAACGTTGAACCCATTATCCAACCCTGAAAGCTTTACCCATAAACCCCCAGGCTTGATTCAACATGTTAAATTTCCCACAACAACCTATTGTTGATGACAGATTCCAATTTACTGATATGCTTAACTATGTAGCACATTGCTACAATTCCTATATTTCACTTTCAAAACATTTAAATAAATCAACACAGATTCCAATTTACTGATATGCTTAACTGAGTAGTACATTGTTATAGTTGCTAGATTTCACTTGGAGAACATTTAAATAAATCGACAAAATAACTATGCGGAAATACATATCGCCCTTATTTAAACACATGTGTAATTACAGGTCACGCGGCACTTTGCGTAGGGCTGGCTCCACTTTAAACAATGCACCTGACTTCTACGTTGTTTGGAAACAAAGAAATCTGCATGCAAAAGGCTCAGTTACTCCGCGGCCCTACGCAGGTACAGCAAAGGCCAGTGTTTGCCTCATTATTCAGATTTCTGAGATTGGATGGCCGGCGGTGTTATGCGCTATCTGATAAATCCCGAATTCACTGATATAGAGAGGTGTCGAGGTAGCTTGTACCTTGCAGACGACACATATCCACAACGCGGGACACGACCCACAACAGCAGCTCGAATGTTATGATCTCTGCATCGTCTTCTGCTCATCCTAGTCATAGAACTGCAGGGGAAGCATCGCCTGCCTGCTCGAGTTTTTCTTAATCAGCGGACAGTTCAGGTAACCAATGTAACACAGCTCTCCACAATCAACAATGGCAACGATATCAATGGCTTAGCACCGCGTCTCTCTCGTCCTTGCTGGAAAATTTACAGAACAGAACGCTGGCGAATTTGGCAGCAATTTCTTCACCACTAAAATAAATCTAGACAACATTATTCCACAACTCCATGCGAGCAACTACAAACAACTTGCTTTTGTTTTTATTTGTACCTTGGATAGAACTAGATAGACACTGGCAAACCCGTAGATGAATTTTCTCTACTTTTCTCTGCTATCCTCCATAGCCTTCTTCATGCAAGGACTTGCTGCCTCGCAGCTTCCCTTGTTTCATGTTGGAAAGGTGCAATTTGTAAATATCATCATGACCCATTCATATTTGTCATTTCTATACGTGTAACAATGGCTAATTCTATACTCTAGTAAAATTTGATATGCGGGATCAATATTTTTTTTGGGAATGCTACCTATTTTTGTGGTCCTGTACCCCTTCCTACGAGGAGACCTACTTGAGTTTTTGTATAAATGTATAATTCAAACCTCATTTCTAGATCATATTTTTATATCAATGAACTACGACTTCCTCATACATATTTGTTAAGCCTATACAACCCATTCTAGTGCATCTTACTTAGTTTGTTGAAATTTCATTATGGACACTATCAATTGTGTTATGATAAATATTATAGTGACTTAGATGTTATGAGTTCATGATTGGTGTTATTCTTCATTGGAACATTTTCTTGATGATAACTGGAACATATAAATATATTTGAGTTAATGCTTTTATAAAATAGTATTATTTTCTTTGGAAATATAACCTTGTGTAGGCTTATGTTCCTAAGACCCACATTGGGGTATTTTTAGGGGTGAAAAAGTATTTTTAGGGGTGAAAATTAATTGGCTATTGTTTTCGCCCTTTTTCAAAAAAGTATTTGCCTTTGGTTAATAATTCATCATTTTTACATAAATATGAATACATTAATAATATTTACAAGTTTTTATAATAAATTATATGTTTTTTTATTGAATATCACCTACATATTTATATGCATTATTTCAAACCAAAATAGTTTCCTAGAATACAAAAAATAGATATAATATTTGAATCCATAAAAAAATACCTTGACCCACACTAACCTAGGTCAAATGTCGGGAGAAACTTGGAAGAATATTAATTATATGATGTAAACCATACCCAAGCAAAGCCACTCTTATTCAATGATGATGGCATGCATAGACCTAATTCCCTAGGAGTACAAGAGGGGCAATGTTTAATTGGAAATGCTTCAAAAATTGATTTTGGGTTTAACTAGTAAGATGGAATAATTTATTTCACCGAATATCTATATTATGATGCTAGTATGTTTTTACCTTAAGCTCAATTTCACCCCAAGTTAATTGAGATGTTAGAAATGAAAAGGCCAAGAGAATTTCTCAAGAATGAACGATTACCTTGTGACGGGTTAGAAATGGAGGAACTTGCCTCGAGTGAGGGGTCAAATTTTGTTGCATTAGGGGAATTTTGATGTCAAAAATCGGCCTAAAAATGAATATTGTACTAATAAAATGAAGTTTAAAAGAGAAATTAGGATTCAAAATGATGATGTCATCCCTAGGGGAAAATATGTTTTTGAGAGAAAAGAGAAAATCTATTTTTTTTTATCAATTTGTTTTCTCAAATGTCAACTTTGGAAACTTGTTGAGCGTAGAATTATATTCCACATCCAATTAGTGCCTAGTCTACATACTTTTTAGTAGACCCACATCAAGAAAAATAAAAAAAATACATGAAAAATGTGTTTCTTGAATGTACTCAAAGTATGTGGGCCTATTCAAAAGTATGTACAGTGGGCACACATTGGATGTGAAATCTAATTATGCATCCAATAAATTTCCACACTTGAAATTATTTTTCTTTCTTTTCCTTTAAAAACACTTAACTCTTATTTTATTATATTTCATATTATTTTATTATTTCCCTTACGAGGCTCATCTTATACATCAAATTTTCTCTTATGGTTACATCCTAGAAAAAAAAAATAGATCTATGATTTTATGAATAGCTTGCTAAATAATCCAAAATTGTCTGAGTGGGTAGGTGAGGATAGGAATATAGTTGAATGGAGGGAGGTAGAAATTCCCATTATATCTTGGTAATTAATTTTGGGCCTCCATGACTCTACAATTGTAGGCATTTTAGAATCAAGAGTTTGTGGAAAAGTATGGTCCTTGTAGATAATCCTTAGAAATGGAGGTATCATGGTTTTAGGAGATTAACAAGTTTGCACAATAACCCCAGGAGTTCAGGGTTATTGTAAGTCAATGGAACTCTCCATGACATAACAAGATATGGATGTTGGACCCACGTATTTGTTTTATTATTTGGAGTGATTTTATCTATGTTGAATGCTCAGAGATGTTCTCATATATTCTCTTTTATCTTGAGCGTTACTGGGGGTGCATCACCTAGTGTCAAATGTTGCATTAGGGGTAGAAAATGAACCCTTAGGTGTGATTCCCCATCATTATCATTTCTTACACTTGATCACTAGTTTGGACCAAGATTTCGTCATCAACAAGGCATAAAGATAAATGCATGTGTTATTTTTTTCTACTTATGGTATTGATTGTTTTCATTCCAATTTACATTAATTCATTTCATAAAAAAGTTATCATGTAAACACCATGTTAACTAGTTTATGACACAATGGGGTGTCACAAAGTGATATCAGAGCTCCTATGCTTTTATTAGTGTCCCTTTAAGGAAAGTAATATACTTGGAACTTAAATAAATTGAATAGATGTAAGCTTAATGAAATAACTTGTCTGACTTGAGTGACTTACACTTAAGGAAGGGTCCCTAAAAAAATGATTTTGATAGTTAGGTTTTTTATTTATTTTTTATTCATGTTTCTTTATTTATTTGTCTTTATTTCAATTATTTTATTATTATAGTTAAAGGAATAAAGCTATTTTTTTTTGTAAATCGAGAAATTCAATTAATTCAGGAAAATATTACAACTATTAATGCTTTTTTTGGACCTCCACCAACCTCATTCCTACCAAAATTGTTGGATAGGTGGTATATGAAAAAAATAAGAATATAAAAATAACAAAATATTGGTTGTCCATACACAAATATCCCACAGACACCAAAAGTACCCCAGAATCCATATGCACCCAACAATCATCCTGCAATTTACATGTTACTGTCATCTTATTCCACTAGACTGTTTCCATGTTGCTGGTGGAATTCCTCATTTTCATTGGCCTATGTATGCTCCATTCATCCCTCACGATGATCTGAACTTGCTTGCAACCTCCTTTTCCCATGACAGAGGGAGGCCATTCGATCCAACATCTGCCATTGGTTGTGCTAGAGGTCATTCATGAAGGAAATGATGTAATTTTTGTCGTCATGGTAGTCACGTGTTATTTTATGCATGAGAACTATGATCTTGTGAATTTTTTCCTCCAAGGAGTCAAAAGGAGGTGGAAGGTGCACCCTCCCAAGCGATTGGTTTCTTGGTTGGTCCACTTCCTCCCTAAATTTCAAACACTCCCCTTGGTTATCTACCCCCTAGCATCTTGGTTTGGCACCCATCATCACTCTATCACACTGCCTCTCCATAATATATCTCCCTATCGTTACTCGACTTGCACTCCACAGGGATACACCACCTAAAAAATGAGGGAATACGAGTCGACCACATCGAATTCCATGATGACAACCACCAAAGACCCTCTCCTCTCACATTCAGGTCATCTTACCAGCCGTAGAGGCCAAAAAACACAAAGTTGCAGATACCTTCCTCTAGAGTGTGGTTCAACGATCAAGCCCAACACTCTACGCCCCAAGGTCCTAGGTGTTGGACTGCTATTGAACTCCATACAAGGAAAGAAATATCTCACAGAGCCAAGGTATTTAGCACTAGAATTCTCCCTTGTTCCCCGCCCCCCCCGCCCCCAATTCCAAAAGATCATATGTTACTGATTACGAAGATCTAAGCAAACAAAATAACCTTTGTTCCTTCACGAAGGTTCACTAGCCCTGCTTCTAAAGTAGCTTCTTCTATACGCTTCTTCTGATGCCAATCATGTGGAGATTGAGTGCCCAATATTGATCTCCGCTCCTAAAATATATCTCTGCCATCATGAATAAAAAAATAAAGCTAACTTAAATATTCTAACAATATTCAATTATTAAAATAAAATAAATAATTTCCTTTTTTTTAAATCATTCAATAATATTTATGCTAAATAATATTAGAATAAAAAAATATTAATTTCCATTATCAAAATCATACCCTACCATAGCCATTTTGTTATCACTGGTTCACTAATTAAATACAATAGATATTTACTATAATCCAAAATGAGACAAATGAACACTTTGTATTCTTCAATTGCGAGCCTTAAGCATTATAGATCATATCCATTCCTTTTGTTTAACATTAAACTAATAATGAAAAGGGAAAATATGGAGTGCCATTTAAGATGTATGAAGATTTCCTTAAAAAATTATTATTTCATTAGTAATCAACATCCTAACACTCAATCCGATAACGAGATTTAAAGCATACATATATATATCCAAAACTTTAAATGATTTTTTAATGTGACATTCTTATCATAAATCACGTACAATTTTAGGAAGGTATCTTATTGTTAAGAATTTGTTTTCATTGAAATCAAAATATATTATGTATTAAGCTTCATGCTTTAAGCTAAACAAAAATATATTCATATATATATTTATGTATAAAAAATTATAGGAAAATAAACTCATTAATTTGTTACACTAAATATTACATTGAGAGGCTGGGTGAAATAATCTAATCTATTTCAAAACATTTTATCAATTAACAACCATGTAGAAGTGTACTATAACAATTTTCTACCTAACAATAAATGAAACCATGTATCAAGAAGCCATCATCATATCAACATAAGGCAACACAAGATTTTACATGGAACCCTTGCAGGAGAAAACCACAAATTCGTTTTCTTTTTATTTTTCGATTCATTACATAGATTTGCATGTACGGACTTGATGAAGGCATTGTTATAATCTAGGAAAAGTGCACATAGTTACCAGTAGTACATACATCATTTAATCACATAACAAGCATAAGTAAAGATACAAAGATACAATTATGGAGAACCAACAAAAGCACTTTGATATATTATCTCTTATTAAATGAATCAAAATTGATACATCGATATATAAATAGATATATATAGATCATTGTATAGTTAAAATAGTCTAATTGTTCGACCAAACACCTTAACTAAATTGACATTACTTAACTCTTATGATATTGATCATTACAATGTATGTTTATCGACTCCACTTCGGCTAGTCAGACAAGCCAACTATCTCCTCCAACATCTCCCCCACCCTCAAATCCTTCTTCGTCTTGAAGTAGGGGATATTTGGAGTGATCCAAGAAAATTTAGAAATATTTTGATAAAGAAAAGACTTATACAATTTATTTAACTGACCCTTTAAGAGAAACATTTTTAATACAAAATAGATTAGAATGAAAAGTAAATCAATACAAGATAGCTGGAAATTCTTAAGCAAGTGCTTTTGAAGGCTTCATCAGTACTTCTTGCACTGGATATGTCAATTGATTCAATGCTCGGTCGACTTTAGCTCCATGCAATTGTTGTTGTGAAGTTGTAGCACATGTTGAAACACTTTGTACAGAAAACTGGTGAGTGGGTTGTGGTGGTTGTGGTGATCAAGAGTGGGCTAGCGATAGTGGAGGCATGTTTGGAAATGTGGTCTGATAAATAAATCGACTGAAGATATGAATATTTTCATCAAATATGGACCATTCGCGCAGTTCAAATTTATATTTGGCACTAGATTCCTTGAGATCTGATAGGTATTGGAATTTTCCTTTTTAGGGGCGTGTCTTTTGCTATCCTTTGGTTGAAGGACTTGGCCCATTAAATGCTCAAAACTTCACTAACAACTCCACACAAAAATTCCAATGCATTGGTGGATTCTAGTTGTGTTTTTTTCCCTTCCCTGAGCCACTCACACTCATTTTGCATTATTTGTGCATAAATTTCTCATTATTTCTCTACTTTGTTGTTGACTGGTTGTTTTTCTCTAGGATCTCTAGTTTGTCTTGAAGTGGGATCGCAAATGACCATATCTTGTGCTCTAATGCAAGTATGATTAGATACCAAATAAGTAGGACAAATTTTTAATGTAGTGATGAGAGAATCTCCCTTATTGATTTTATTTTCTAAAGTTTGTTTGGCTACCAATAATTCATCATGAGCCTTCTCAAAAATTTCTATAAAATTTGGACTTGCAACAACTGTAGGTCTAGCTTGAAGCTCTGTCACTTGTGCATTAAGCTTTTCATTTTGATCAATTATTTGATGCACCAATTATTGAATAGTAATGAGATGATCGTCAACATTGGCTTGAGTGGAGATTCTTAGTTTTAATGCTCCCTAGTTTTGACTTGCCAATGAAGTCTCCCTTTCTCTTTCCGGTTGTTGTTGAAGCTTGTTGGCCTCCTTCTTCTTCTTTCACATCTGCCTCTTTTTATTAAGCATGTTGATATAAGATCTAGATTTATTTTTTATCACTGACAAGTTTGATATCAGCATACTTGGCAAAAATATCAACATAGTCCTTTCTATATTTAGTTATCGACATGTTTATTGAAATTGGTTCTAAGGATTTTATGTCGGTCAGAGCAGGCTTAGTAGCTAGTGGATTATTCAATGGTACATCATTCATTTCCTCTTGATGTTGATTGGTCAACACATTATTCATTTGTGGATTGTAATCTTTGATTGTTTCATCAGACTAAGTGTGCGCAGACAAATTGTCTTATGAATTCTCTTCATAATTCTCTTTTGGGTTATGTTGATTTGACTAGTTCTGATTTGACTGATTATGTTCTTCTTCAATATGAGTCAAATATTCAACTGGTGATATATCTATTAAATCAATTTTTTCACTTTATTGGTATGTGTGTCGACAACTTACTTTGTATGCCTATGAACATGGTCTGAAGTATCATTATGTTGATGCTAAGACTTTCCATTCTGCTTGTTAGAAGAGGTGCCATTTTTCACATGACTCTAATTTAGTGAAGCCTCATAAAACTCCTACATTTTTTACTAAACACCTTCTCCTGAAATTCCATTAACATCTTCCACTACATTCTAGATCTCTGCTTCAAAATGTGAAACTTTAGGTTTCTGGGTCTTTCTGGTTGTTTTTCCTTTTTCCTTCAGTTGTTGGATAACTTCATCAAGTTTTTGTTGCTATTTAAGATTTTCCAGATGGATTTATGAAAGTACATGTTCCCATTGGACTTATTTAGAATTGGTCTGGGTAGCCTTGGGGTTGCGTGACTCTTTACAAGTAGATATTTGGGAGGTTTCTGGTAGAGACACTAGTAAATTAATTTTAAAGGGTTGTAAGTACAATGTGGCTTGTGTGTATTATTCTAGTTCAACATTAGACAAAGGGGTAATAATATCTTGGAATGGTTAAACAAATACAAGGGGGGTAACATAATTGGTATTGGATTGTCGACATAGTTCGTCGAACACTTGGTCAATAGAATGTTGGTAAGGAACTTTTTAAGGGTCAACTTTTGCAGATTTATTTTTCTAGAATTTGGTGACGTCTAGACATAATTGGATATTGGAACATGGAGCTAAAGCTTGATGGACATGCTAGGAGACTCTCCATTTATTAGGGATTTTCTTAAGATGTAGTAACCAGTTCCCAAAAATTTCATAGGGACCTAAGGATTGTGGTTTCCCACACTAGTTATGTGAAAAGATCCTAAAATTATTCATAACAAGCATGCATTTTTCTAGGGAAGTCTTCCTCCCCAACTGGTGGGCACAACTTCACAACTAACTATATTAATAGAGAGGGAAAATGGATGGCTTTACTTGAGTTTCGATAGTCTTGGAAATTAGATTTGACAAGCTCTTCTACATGTGCCACTCAATTGTATTATTTTTCATATTTTGTTATCTCACCAATTGCTTTGAGCATTGTAAATTTGATGTTTGAGGCTCGACTAATAGTTTTGAGACAAAAGGAAACTATTGTGCAAACCCATCTAACCAGCAGGCCCTGAACCTAGCTAATGGATAACCCTCTTAAACTCTTTCCAGATGCTCTGCTAACAAACTTCATGAGCCACCTATTACAGTCGATTGTGCTCAACACCATTTCACCTTTGTATGGTATACCTGTGATCAAATGAGTGGAAGTACCGAAAATTGATTGACATTGCACAAGTAAAACTTTCCACTATGGTATTTGTTGACTAAGTAATTAGTGACCTCTTCTTTCATTCCTTGTAGGTCTACTACTAGTAGGGTATTGAGGATGTCCCAAACTCCCACTTTCTGCAACAATTCATACTGATAATTTCACTGTTCATTCGGTGTGGCCCATCTGAGGAAGGATTCAAAGTGTTTCTCCCAAGAGGGTTTGTCCACTATACCTACCTTATATTATGCATGTAAACTTTTTATTTTGACTTTCTCGCAAGGGTGAACCGTTCCTTGGTCCTCGACTCTATTGTGACTTCATCATCTTCAAATAGACTTTGTGCTTTTCCATTGCAAACTTGTTATGGAATTTTGCGGTTCAAAGACAATCTAGTAGCTCAGAATCAAAGATCACGGGGCTTGGAATGTCTGCGATATTGTCAAGGTTTCTCAAAGCATTGAACAATTGTTTTTGGCAGTATTTTGGTTAAGCCTAAGAATTCATTAATTTTTATAATAGTGGAATTAATTGTGTCAACATTCTCGCTCAATTTCTCTCCCTCGAAATGTCTCTTC
Organism: Pinus tabuliformis; assembly: GCA_031772625.1. Lineage (NCBI taxonomy): Eukaryota > Viridiplantae > Streptophyta > Pinopsida > Pinales > Pinaceae > Pinus > Pinus tabuliformis. The sequence continues at coordinate 879,821,247 of CM062818.1, read as the reverse complement.
AATTTCTGATTTGATCCTTGAACATCACCTAGCGCATGCATGTTATCTATCTACTACCTTCTTTACAGGATGGTGAATAATTGTGGAGTGGTTTGAAGTGATCTCCTTTTTATGTATGACAATGATGGGATGTGTGAGGTCTATGACATGTCTTGATTAGATAAAGTTACTTGAGTTCTTTGATTTTTAAATCCATTTTTTTTCATTTGTATGATGCATTGTTAGATTCACACAAACAGTATTTATTAGCAATTGATTTTCTGAAACTCCCTCTCGAAAATTGGTTGAATCTTTTGTCTTGACTTTCTATCTTATCAAATTGTGCTTTGTGACTTTGTCCTTTCGAACGACTCTTTCTTGGTTCGAGTCAACTTCTATCTTGTTGGTTTGATTTGTCGGTTGAGACGAGACTTTTATACTGGTGTTTCAATTTTTCTTTGCGGTCTAGCCATCGCTCGTCTATGAATTAATGTCGGTCGTTATTTTGTTTTACTCTAATATTTATAACATTTCACAAGTCAAGCTCTTGTTCCATATCGTTATTGTGTTTGCCTGCTTGGCTTGCCCTTTTTTTTCCTTTATTGGATCTCTAACTATTATGTCAGTTATTTTTTATTTCTAATTTATAACTACCTTTTGTAATAATTTACTAATTTGAATTTAATAAACAAAAATTACTAATTGTACAAATTATCGATCGATTAGCCTTCCACCAAGTATTCCTGGAGCTAACCCATGCTAAGTGTTATTAATAGACATATCTTTTAAGATAGGCACCACTAATAAGTGACTTGAAAAGGTGTCCTTGTAGTGTCTTCAACTAAATGACTCTTGAAGGTCATACATCTTCAATGGGGAAGGGTCCGAACAACATGATTTCTAATTTCCTTTGTTTTCCCTTCACTCAACTACTATATAACAAGACTAAGTCACCAACTTGAAAATTCTTAGTTTGCGGGTTTCTATCATGCCATGCTTTTTTTTGTTATTTACTAATTTGTTTATCATAGAGTTCATGGAGTTGGTATTCTCATAGTTGATGTAGTTGTCTGAATCATTCTGTTTGTAGTTTTGTATTGTATTTTAGTATAGTCGATACACTTTGTGCATTCACTGAACAATGAAATGGTATGACTGCTTCTTTTCTATAAACAAGTTTAAAGAGTGTTGATCATATCGATTACTTGCACACTGTGTGGGATGCACATAAAATGGTTGGAACCTTGTTCTCTCAGTTGTATCTATTTATATTGTAAATATTTGGTAATCCTTTATGTAGTGTTTTGTTGAAATATACAACAACATTGTTTGCTAGTGGGTGATATGCGGTAGTCTTTTGATGTTCAATCATAAAGTTCTTCATTAATATTTGGATTGTACCATTGAAAAGATGTGTCACTCTCTCACTGATAATGATCATAGGGAAGTCGAACTGTGTTATTATATAAATTTTTCTACTAATTCTTTGGTACATGACTTGTCTGGTTTCACTTCTGCCCATTTCGTTAAGTATGTAACACCCTCCTCGCACATTTACCCAAGTTAACCAACATACCATGCTAAACATGTGATGAAGAGTTAATATGATATGATTAAGCCTCCTATATCACCTTAAGGAAGTGGAATCAACAAAACCAAAACCTTACTGATCTCCCTCAGGTGATACAAGACCACCAAGGGATAAACAACCCTTCCAAGTGCCTAGACCTTGAGTTAAACCCTTTTTTTGTGTCCTGGACCCCCAGATGCTGAACAACGTTGTTGGAATTATAATCTCACCCTATAGTCGCATGCATAAGCCTACAAGGGAGCGAATTCAATCTTTTTAACTCAATTCTATGCGTGCGACCAAAATATATGAGACACATTTTTAGGGCTAGTCTCCAAACCACTACCCAGAACTTAATGAAATGCTCAAGATTGATATATGACATAGGGACAAAGCCTTCCATACAAATGTTAGAGAAGATCTTAACCTAAATAGGCCTACCCATGATAGAAATTATGTCAAAAACACGATGGACATGAAATCTATAGGTCAAATATACACATCTGAACATAGGGGTATCATACTTATTTGATAATCATCAAGAAGATTTGATGCCTTCTCACCATAGATGCATTATCATCTATTAGGTCATACATTCATTATCCATTTATTTACTAATAAAAAAAAGATGAGAACCATGACTAATATCTCTCATAAAACCATGCTTATAACCAACATTTAACCTAAATAATAAAAATGATAGAACAACCATCAAAGCCACATAATAGAAAGTACATTTACTCATGAAATATAAGCAGAAAATAGCTCTTATTAACATGTGAAAAAGCCAAGAAAGTTAGGAACTTCCATGTAGCACCCAACCATAGATTGGGCTAAACAAAATCCTTCTTTTATCTAATCACCCCCATACCATTTTCCAAGCATGAATGCGGGAGTCTCAACAAAACCAACAAGGTCTTCCTCAGGCTTTACCATGTATCCTACCTAGGGAAAATTTTAGGGGCTAATATTTTCAGGTGGGCTAATTTTCCATGTTTTTTCCAAAAAAAAAGATTCACCAATTTCCGTTTTTTCTAAAAATTATTCACCCAAATTTTTTAGTATAAAATTATTTTACCTTAAAAATCGCCAAAATTTTATATAGAGTGATATAAAATTATTAGAGATATACAATTTTTTACAAAAATATTGTCGAAAATTTTATTTTGCATATTAGGAACTAGTAAGATTCATCGAGGTTTTTAAACTTTAAGATAAAATTCCATCCTTAAAATTTTCCTTGGTCCCGCCATAATTGGTCAAGGGATTCCTAACCCTGAAAACCTCATCTATAAAACCAAGCTTTATCGTGTATCTCTCCATATACCGGTCAAGGGATTCCTAGGCCCAAACAATAAACATACACTACCAGGCTTTACCACAATCCCTCCATATACTAGTCAAGGGATCACTATGCCCTAAACAAGCACGAATGCCTATGGATCTATTCACCCAAACCGTGAGGAATTTTTCCATCTCCACCCTCAAAATTTATTGTGTATCCTGCCATTTACCAGTCAAGAGATTCCTAGGCCTTCAAGAATTTCCTGAGACCACCTCACTTAATTTCGAAATGATCTGGCAATCCAGCTCAACCAAGTAAAATGGCCCCATCACACCATGGATATCTGAAAATGGAAAGGCAAGGTTGAAAACATTGTCACAACTAGAAAAACCCATGCTAATGACAACAAGATATCCAAATACACACATGCGTATGCCATGAATGCCAAAACTAACAAGTAAATCATACATATAACTCGATACATGCAAGTAATCCCATGATATCCTCTTCATCCAATTGTTCCTTGCTTGATCTTTGCTTCTCTTTTCCTCCTTGTCCTTCCTTTGCATTTCGTTCTCCAATGCTAGAATTCTCAAAGAACGCTCTAAGTGGGCAAGGGTATGAGATAGAGAGAAGAGAGAGAGAGATCTCCAAAATTGAACTAACAAGAGGTTGTGAACTGATCTTGAGCAACATTTTTATTAATGATACCTCTAATATCTTCAATTTTCATTATTGTTTATTCAATTTCCTCCTCACATGAAACCTATGACCTTTCACCTTCCTTTTCTCCTAATTTCTTTATTTTCATAAATAAAATGCCAATTGATGCCTCTTGCCTCTACAAATCCTTTTTCATTTCCTTTTCCATTTTCCCCTAGCCATAGTAAACCAAATTAACACCCACTAGGATGTGTTGATGGTGGTAGAATAGCCAACATGTCAGGGGATCTCCTAGGTAAGAAGTCTCAATTAGACCTCAGATTGTTTGGTGTAGGAGTCCCAGCAGTGGGTCGTAGGGTAATACCTTGACCATGATTTCATGCAGAGGCAAGCAAGATAACTTTGTTAATAGCAAGGGTGTGATCACTGTAGTGAGTTAAGGAAGGTGCATGAGAGGTTATAACACTGATGGGTTGACATGAGTGCAACCCTTAGCAACCTGTAACAATACTTGGATAGGAAGGGAATACATGAGCGAAGATGCATCACAAACTGGAAAGCAAGTCAGCTGGAAATCCAAAGTGATGGTTAAACCAATCAACACATTTCAGAAAGATTCATACATGCTTATATAGAATAGTCCATACATGCGTGCATAAGAAATCAAATACATATGACATTTAGAGTAAAAAAGACAGCTGGAATACAATACAACATATGCATGAAATGTGTTGGCTCTTATTATATAAGGAAGTGTAAGTTCCATTCATACAATACATCCATGTACATCCACTAGCCCCAACAGTGGAACAGTATAGCCACATCCACCTGCTCCTCCAAAGAGATGTACTAGCTCCGTGCAGTGGATAAGCCAAGGCGCATTATAATACTATCCAAGCTCTCTCCAAGATAGTCTTCTTGGAAGCTTGGCTGACTAAAAGCCTGTACAATGAGTTATGAGGGACTATTTATAGCAAAGGGTGGGGTGACCCTTGACATTCCGCTTTGTGACCGTTCAACTACAATCAATACTCTTCACTTACTCTATGACTGTTACATCCAACTATTGACACTGGACTGACACTTGACATGACTTAACATTACAATGTACATGTACCCATGTGAACAAAATGGCTTGAGCAAGCCAAGCTAGACATCACTCTGACTTAAACAACCATGTAAGTCCATCTCCTCAACATCCTCATGCTAATCAACAATAACATATTGATGCCAAGATCTGTAGTTCTTGATGGTGTCTATGCGTTCTAGGGTGACATCTATCTGAAACCTAACTCTTACCTCCATAACATCTAGGTACATTGCTCGGGATCCTCTATCCAACTCGTCTAAAAGCATGTGCATCTGTCTTCAATGTGGCCAGACCAGTAACATACTTGTGCATGATGTCTGCACTGCTGGGAAAGTCTAGGCTGCTAGAAATGTGCATCAACTCGTCGAAGTATGAGTCAAGCTCTATTCATACCTCTTTATTTGTCTTCTCTTGGGTGAGAGTCCCAAGTGGTGGGATCGTATATGTGCATACCACAACATCCATACTCTTGAATACTCAAGCATGGAAAGCTTGTATGCTAGTGTTGAATTGTGGGAGCTCTTCATAATTCCGGATCTGACTCTGGATATGCGCCTTCAACTTGACCGCATTGGTCCTCATCATCTTAGGCAAGTGAAGTGGGGATCCCTTGTACTTCATTTTCCATGTCTGTATGCCATCAACAGCAGCATGCAAGTTCATCAAGATACATGCTCTTCAACCACATTGCTGCTGCCATCTGTTGAGATGGATGACTACCTTGTGCATGGTACCAGACTTGGAGTACAATGCTCGCATAATTGTGTCAAGGGAAAATACTTCATCTAGTATTTCCTTCATTATTTTAGCTCAGGCAGACATTGTCACCAAGTCTCCTCCTTTCTTGGTTGTTTGTAGTTCCTTTGCCATTCACTCATTCTCAGCTATTAGGAAGTGAAAACTTGAGCTAGTGGCTTCAGAATACACTCTAGTTGCATTAGCCAAGGTAGCTGGATGTTTGCATACATCAGTCATGATCACTCATTCCTCAACTTGCACAGGAAATGTATGATCCTCTAGAGTTGACACTATGTAAGACTGCACAACTCTATGTGGCGATTCGTCGAACGAGATGTTATGCATCTCTTCTTCTGGTTGATCACCAAGGATCTCAGTGCCTCCTTGGTCATTCAAGACTTTCTCATCATCTGGATGCATTGAAGTGGGTGAGTCTACCTCTTTGTGGTGAGGCATGAGGTCAGTGTCCTCTTCCAATTCCTGTTGCTCCATCTTTGCATCCAATTGTTGAAGTTCTTGTTTTATCTCATGAGTGAATTCTTGCCCCTGCGATGGTTCACCCTATTTGCCTCATGCCAGTTGTTCAAATGAATCAACTACTTGCATGGGAACTACTTCATTTTTTTTCACATGTTGCGCCCCTATTGTATCTGTTGGAGATGTGCTTCCTTCTTCTATTTGTGTAGCTCTTGTTCCTTTTGGACTTGCTCCGTTAGTTCATACAACTCATTCTCTGCTTCATCCATTCTCTTTTTATCCCTCTGCCTTTTCACAATTCGCTTGTCGCTTTGGTGCTTCTTTGGCTCTATTGCCATAGCTGCTTGCTCTACAAGTGGATTTTCTCGAAACTTGTAGCTTTTATCCTCCTCCATGCGACCGACAATCTTCCTCTTACCTTTGTCGCACACCAGTATGCTTGCCTCTGCTGCCACTGCTGCTCCTGGTGCTCTCCATGATGTTGCTTCATGTTGATTTGCTAACCACTCCACAGTGAAGTTGACCTGTTCATTGGCTTTGGAGAAACTGTAGCAATATCTCCATGGTTCCACCTCAGCCCAATGACATGCCCCGTGGATCTAATTGAACTGAAATCTCATGGGGTGATCCTTCACAATACAATGTCGGTCATATTTATTGTAGCCTCAGAGGTTGAATGGATACTTCTTCATCAGTTCTGCTTCGACATCCGCTTGTTTGATGCTCTGAATCTCATATAATCCAATTCGCAATGGAAGAGTGGGCTAAGTTGCCTTCTTCTTTCGATGAAATCTAGCTGTCAATCATGTCGAGATGTGATATGCTACTTCCTGCATGAAAAGTACCTCCAAGGCAAACTTCAGTAGAGCATGTAGAGGCTTCTTCGCGTTGAACATTCGTATGAATGTGCCAAATGTTGAGGCATACCAATCATCAATGCCTATCAATACCTCCATTACTTCCTTCAACATGCAATGTGGATCATTTTTGAATATCATCTTGTACAATAGGGTGACAAAATGATCGGACAACCATGTGATTACTCCTTTGAAGCTCCATTCAGACAACAACTTGAAATATGTGTTCACAACAATCTCCTCCAGTGACCATGCCCACTCCAAACCCGGGAACTCTTATCAGGCACAGACTGCATCTAATATGTAGGTCAACATGTAAATCTCTGCATGCATGCCTCCGGGTGACTATTGAGTCTTCATTACTTGTTCCTTCAGCTGATGAGCCAATATGCCAAACCAGTTACATGGTTTTCCTTCTCTAGCCACTTGGTCCAGTGCGATCACCCAACTCTATGGGAAGGTTTTTGTGCTTGCCTGGACATATATTTGACAAGAAAATATGACCAATTATTGGTACACCTTCCTCAGTACCTTTGTCTTGTAGATTTGGTTGGGTGTCAACATGAATCGAGCCGACTCGTTTACCAAGTTCTTCAAAATGTCTATGGAGTTAGCACTGTTGTTGGGTAAGCTAAATGGAGTCTTCATGACAGTCACAGGCTCTAAAATCTGATACATATCATCATAATCTCATGTCCAGAAGGTTGCAAGAGTCACCCCACTGACACTGCTCAAGGTCATCGTCTCAAGATCATTGTGAGAGAAAATACAATGTATCATGTCTGAGCATGGGAATGCGGGGTATCTACATGCAATCCGATACAAGACGGACTTGTGAATGTTCACGTACACCTGATGGTCTTTGAGGCCTTCCTCGAAAGTGCTTGCAAATGTTTCATTGACCTCTTTCCACTTCAATTTGATGTCCTTGTATAGATACATATTTGTATCTTCGTAGATCGGCAGACCAAAGGACACTAGCTCAACTGTTGCTCCAGCTGCATTTCCATCAGTGTCCTGTGATCCTATTCTCTTGGAAGCCATTGAGACGGATGGACACCTGAAACATATGGAGACAAGCAACGTGCATGGCAAGAAATATGTTAGCGAAAACCAAAGAAAATTCAGGGAATAACATAGCAGATACCTAGGAAACTGATGGGAAAGATTGCGGAATATATTCTAGGAGACTGGGTGACTAGCTGCTGGAACTATGCAAAAGGTAGTCTAGGCTATCTCAGAGGCAAGACTAGCTATTGGACTTGTGCAATGCACAATTCCAGCTGGGAGTGACTGCAGGCTCAGGGACTGCATTGCGCAATTTTGTGGGCAAGTAGTCACTGTCCCTCAGAAATGCACAAAATAGTCCTGGAGGACAATTCTAGGTAGAAATATGCATTTCTGGAGAGGAAGACAGAGCCTTACTTCCCCATATTGTGCAATGCTATCTCAGTGAAGGCAGAGTCTTGTCCAAGGTTGGCTCGACTAGCCAATTGGCAACTGAAAGAAAATATGATAGTGAATGCATGGTTACACTAAGTGATTGTAGAAGTGATTGACAATGCATGCAAAGATGAATGAAACATTTAAAAAATAGATCAACATGCATGTGGGTGAAGCAATTCGCTGAATCAACAACCATTCGTGCAAAACAATTTCATGCATGCGACAATAGTGAGATAGCAATGAAAACTGAAACAGAGCTAGGACAAGCTAGTCTGCATGTAAGCGACATCAATCGTTCAAATAAATAAAGAAAAAAACACTCACAAAATAAAATACACAAAAAGTGACAGAAATGCTGAAAAAGACAAGTTGAGGTCACTTACCTGTGAATAGTTGAGCCGGATGTGTCAAAGGGTCCTAGATGTGTTGTGGGATGTCAGAGATCCAAGATCGATGTGAAAGAATGATCTCTGATGTGTCGAATGATTAAGTTTGAGCTCATGACGTTCAAGCCACAAATAATGGAAAAAGCAACACTTGGAGGGAATTTTCTAAAAAAACTTTTCATGTTAACTCCATCTGCTAAAAATAGCTCCGTAAATCATGGGATGCCTTTTGTATGTCACCTTTTTCTTTTCCAAGAAAAATCAAGCCATGCATGCAAGTCAAGTTTCTTTGGTCCCTGGTGGAACTGGTCAACCGGACTGCTCATGCATGAAGCTACTCAACTGCTTGAGAAAAATGTGCATTTTTGGGTTGGAGTTGGGCTGGTTGCCCGGAGATTTATGCAATTTCTGGGTAGAGTAGCTAACTACTACCTAAATTTACACAAATTCTAGGCTAACTAGCCCTACTGGGGAAAATTGCACAATTTTCACTGGGAGTGATGACTCGAAGAATTGGGTAATTCTGGAGCCGAGTAGGCTAACAAATAGGATTGTGCAATTTCTAGAGGGAAGTATGGTTTCCCTCCAGAAATGCGCAATTTCTTGGGGAAGTTTCTCAACCTGTAGTTGGACCAAGTCCAGGTGATCAGCTTGTGAGGGGAATGTATCAAGCTGTGACCAACAGGCTGCCTTTGTGCAAGAAAAACACTGAAGCTTGTGTACTTGATGAAGAAATACAAGGTGTTGTGAAAGGTTGGTAGGGAAGCTCCAAAATGAAGCTAAGGAAAAATTTTGGAGGGTGGTTGTAGCTGCTACAACACTTGGTGACACACTGGTATAACTCCAGCTCTCTGAATGGACCTTGTTCGTGAAAATCAAGTCTAACATCTCCGGAAGTATTGTTTAGCTTTCAGCTCATCTTGGCTTCACACTAGCTTGATTGTAATATGTAACATCTGCCAAGATCTTGGTCTATTAACACACATTCCAAGACAAGGCAACAAAGTTGTTTCGATTGGGGTTGAGGGGTATATTAGTGCACAAGCAGTATAGTTGTCATAGTCTTATTTTCATCTCTGGTGTTGCTCCGCTGCCACTAGGCCTAGACAATACCCTGGCGGAGTCACATAGGAACACAAGCATGGCTCTGCTACTAGTGAGCCTGGTCAGTACCCTGACGAAGTTACTTGCATCAACTACCTACACAGGAAGCCTTTCTCTTCTTTCACCTTATTCATTTTTCATTTTGAATTTTTTGGCTTTTTCATTTTTTCAACTGTGTATAACACTTATTCATTTCAGAGGTGGAAGAGGGATCTTGACTTATTGAGAGAAGAAGAGGTTGTTCTAGTACAAAAGTAGTTTATTATATCTTTGATGTGCCTATTAAGGTTTTCCCCCTCACCTTACTCTACTTGACTGAGTTGACAAGGGTTAACCCAAAAACAACCGACTATAGAAGGTGACACTAATTAGTGCGCAAACGTTGTGTTTTAACCAAGGTTCATTTCGAATAGTACATATTTTCCTTCAACGTAGCATGGACTAAAAGTAGCAAGCTATTCATACAGAGGCAAGATGAGAGATAAACAAGTAGTGATAGTTGTACAAGCCCTCTTGTACTTCACCTAGCTTTTTTCAGGATTCATACATAGTTTCATACGAAACTAACCTATGAATGAAATGAGCAAACTAAACGAAACAAGAAAACTAGCAAACAACAAGGCAAAGCAAAAGTAAAAGAAAAAAAAAAAGAAAAGTAAGTAAGCAAACAAGCAAGTAGACAAACAAAAAAACAAAGCAAGCAAACAAGCATGCAATAAAACTGACTGAAAGAAAACACTACTCCTACTCCTACACTAATGGTGGATGGGCCTGATCACTTGAAGTGATATTTCCAATGCAGCCACCGATGCATTGGTTAACACATGTTGGTGAAGGCTTCGTCTGTGAGCAACCTAGTTGTATGAACCAGCAAGCAAGAAAGATAAAACAATGAAGACAACCACGCTTCGTGTTTCAAAGTGTCCACAGGGCATAAGTGAGTGCAAGTGCATGATGAGCAGTTTGTGGACTTATCATAGTGTTGTGTGACACTATGTGCAACTTTGAAACATAAGCACACTCTTGACTGTGACATGCAAGAAAATGAAAGAAACAAAGATAACTTGTGTCGCGAACGAGTGTTTCCAATGTAAGGTTCCTCCAATGCATGAGCCATGGGATCGTGTAGTTTGAGTGGAGGAAGTATGATCTATGTGTGAGATGGATCTTCAATGCATATAGATGACTGATGAGGAGCCTTGGGTGATTGAACAGTTTAATGATTGGAAGTGAGACTAACCCCAAGAGAGTGAGGGCCTAACATAACGATCAGCTTGGGCTAAATTGCCTCGACAATCTTGGGTGTTTAAACTTCTTCATTAGATATATCATCATAAACTGGTGGCTTCGAAAGATCAACTGTGATAGAGCCATGATCGTGATCAAATATGGAAACAAATGGATCACGATCGCCACGATCAGAAAAATAAATGATTGCATCAACATCCTCATGATCAGATGAATCAAATAGAAGGGTAGATGAAAAGTGAACAAACTCATCCTTTGTGTTTCCAAAAAAGACAGATGAAAGATCAAGTGGATTTTCAATGAATAACTTATCCTCTCCATTATCGAATGATGGACCAACATCCAGTGAGTCCTACAAGTGATCAACAATGGGTGCATCTGTGGATGAAGACACACATGTGAAATCATGGATAGAAGGTTCACCAACGACGTTAGGAAAGAATAGAGGGGGTTCAGATACAAGGGAGTCATCCTTCACCAAGATTTGATGCTCAAGCTCCCACTCATACTCTTCGTGAATGACAACTCATGTTGGTTGTGAAACACCAACTCCGTCAGTGGCTTGTTCCTCATTCACAACAAGTGAAGAGTCTGAAATGGATGAACACAAGACAGTATCATCCGGAGGAACACTCGAGTGTGAAGACGGAGGTCATAGAATAGAATGCATATGAGAACTCGAAGGACTCACAACCAAATATGCATGAAAATTGAGTGAAGTGATGTTGGGAGGATGTGAAAGCTGAACAAGTGTGTGAGCATGATCCTCAACATCACTCGATAGTGGTGGAGCTGTTGAATGAGGGGAAGGTGGACAGTCAGTCAAGACAGTGACCGCATCCACATGAGATTACGCAGCTCCCTCACTAAAGAATGTTGAGCGAGGCTTGATCTCAAGCTTCTTCTTGGGATGGGAAGATTTCTTAAGGAAATACTTGAACCGGTCCCAAAGATAGGCAAATTTCATTTGGCTCCTCGGAGCTTGAAACTGCAAGTCACGGAAACGCTGCCAAAAATTGATAACTGATTCATGCAGAGCCTTCTATTGTTGTAACAGTTTTTGGTCAAGATGGTCTGGATGAAAATGATAGAAAGTGTATTCAATGAGATCACAAAAGTGGTCAAGTGATTGCGCGTTGTTAGTCGGTAGGCTGAGCAGCCATCGACGTGGAGATTCGTGAAGTGTGTGTGCAAGCAACAAGCTGGCCTATTCGTCAGAACACCCATATTCCTCATGAAGCATGGAAAGAAAGGCATGTAAGTACTCAGGCCAGGCCACTTTGCCTTCACCATCATACATGTAAGTGGACAAGAGATCGAAAAACTCCCCCGTGATGGAGACATCTTCATGATTCGAGAAACATCATAGAGGGAGAAGAGTGCAAGAATCCATGAAAGGTATGAAAAGATTAAAAAATGGATGAGAGGACACAGCTTGTCATCAAGCCCTACTTCTAGCACCAGAAATGTTGATGGTGTTGGAGTTGCCAACATGTTAGGGGATCTCCCCAGTAAGAAGTCCCAATTATACCTCATACCGTTTGGTGTAGGAGTCCTAACAGTGGGTCATATGGTAATGCCTTGACCATGATTTCGCACATAGGCAAGCAAGATAACTCTATTAGTAGCAAGGGTGTGATCATTGTACTAAGTCAAGGAAGTTTCATGAGTTGTTCTAACATCGATGGGTTGAGATGAGTGTGCCCCTTGGCAACTTGTAACAGTAATCAGACGGGAAAGGAACACACGAGCGAAGATGCATCGCAAACTAGAAAGAAATTCAACTAGCAATTCAAAGTGATGGTTAAACGAATCAACACATTTAAGAAAGATTCATACATTCTCATATAGAACAATCCATACATGCGTGCATAAGAAAGAAAATACATATGTCATTTAGAGTAAAGAAGACACTTGGAATACCATACAACATATCAATGAAATTTGTTGGCTCTTATTATATAAAGAAGTGTAAGTTCCTATCATACAATTTATCCATGTACACCCGCTAGCCCCAACAATGGAACATTACAGCCACATTTGCCTACTCCTCCAAAGAGATGTATTAGCTCCGTGCAGTGGAGAAGCCAAGGCGTGTTACAACATTGTGCAAGCTCTCTCCAACATAGTCTTACCGGAAGCTTGGCTAACCAAAAGCCTATACAATGAGCTATGAGGGACCATTTATAACAAAGGGTGGGGTGACCCTTGACATTTCCCTTTGTGACCATTCAACTAACCTCATGACTCTTCACCTACTCTATGACTATTACATCCAACTATTGACACTTGACTTACACTTGACATGACTTAACATTACAATGCATATGTACCCATTTGAACAAAATGGCTTGAGCAAGCCAAGCTAGACATCACTCTGACTTAGAAAACCATGGAAATCCAACTCCTCAACATTCTCATGCTAATCAATAGTAACATATTGATGCCAAGATCTATAGTCCTTGATGGTGTCCATGTGTTCTGCGGTGACATCCATCTGAAACCTGACTCTTTCCTCCATAGCATCCAGGTACACTTCTTGGGCTCCTCTGTCCAACTCATCTAAAAGCATGCACATCATTGTATTCAATGTGGCTGGACCAAAAACATACTTTTGCATGATGTCTACACTGATGGACAAGTCTGGGCTGGTGGTAATGTGCATTAACTCGTCGAAGTACGAGTCAAGCTCTAGTCAGACCTATTTCTTTGTCTTCACCTGGGTGAGAGTCCGAAGTGATGGGATTGCATGTGTGCACACCACAACATCCATACTCTTGAATACTCATGCATGGGAAGCCTGTATGCTAGTGATTAACTATGGGAGATCTTCATAATTCCATATCTGACTCTAGATACGTGCCTTCAACTCGACCACATTGGCCCTCATCATATTAGGCAAGTGAAGTGGGACTCCCTTGTACTTCATCGTCCATGTTTGCATGTCATCTACAACAGCATGCAAGTTCATCAAGATATGTGATCTTCTAGCACATCACTGCTGCCATCCATTGAGATGGACAACTGCCTTCTACAGGGTACCAAACTTGGAGTACAATACTCGCATAACTATGTTAAGGGACAATACTTCATCTAGTATTTCCTTCTTCAATTCAGCTCAGGTGGACATCATCACCATGTCTTCTCCTTGTTTGTCCGTTTGTAGTTCCTTTGTCATTTTCTCATTCTCAGCTATTAGGAAATGAACACTTGAGATAGTGGCTTTGGAATACACTCTAGTTGCATCAGCCAAGGAAGCTGGATGTTTGTACACATCAGTCACGATCACTCATTACTCAACTTGTGCAAGAGATGTATCATCCTCCAGAGTTGATACTCTGCGAGACTGCAGAACTCTATGTTGGGATTCATCGAACGAGATGTTGTGCATCTCTTCTTCTGTCTGACCACGAAGGATCTCAGTGCCTCCTTGGTCATTTGCGACTTGCTCATCATCTCGATGCATTAAAGTGGGTGAGTCGACCTCTTTGTGATGAGGCATGAGGTCGGTGTCCTGTTCCAACTCCTGTTTCTCCATGTCTACATCCAACTGTTGAAGTGCTTGTTCTATCTCATAAGCAATGTCTTGCTCCTACGATGGTTCACCCTATTGACCTAATGCAAGATTTTTAGATGAATGAACTACTTGTGTGGGCACTGCTTCATCTATTTGCACATGTTGCTCCCCTTGTTGTATCTGTTGTTGTTGCGCTTCCTTCTCCTGTTTGCACAGCTCTTGTTCCTTTCAGAGTTGCTCCCTCACTTCATACAACTCCTCCTCTGCTTCTTCCATTCTCTTTTTATCCCTCTTCCTTCACGCAATTTTCTTATCACGCTAGTGCCTTTTTTCCTCTATAGCCATAGTTGCTTTCTCTCTAAGTGGATCTGCTCGAAACTTGCAACTTTTCTCCTTCTCCATGTGATCGACAATGTTCCTCTTACCTTTGTTATGCACCAGTATGCTTTCCTCTACTTCCACTACTATTGTTGCTGTTGTTGGTGCTCTCCGTGATGCTGCTTCAAGTTGCTTCGCTAACCACTCAATAGTGAAGCCAACCTATTCATTAGGTCTAGAGAAATTGTAGCAATATCTCCATGGGTCCTCCGCGGCCCAATGACATGCCTCGTGGATCTAGTTGAACTAAACTCTCATGCAGTGATCCTTCACAATACAATGTGGGTCATACAAATTGTAGCCTCGGAGATCTAATAGGTACTTCTTCATCAGTTCTACTTCGACATCTACTTATTTGATACTCTGAATCTCATATAACCCAATCTGCAATGGAAGAGTTGGCCAAGGTGCCTTATTCTTCTTATGCAGTCTAGTTGTCAATCCTGCTAAGATGTGGTATGCTACTTCATGCATGACAAGTACGTCCAAGGAAAACTTAAGTAGAACATGCAGAGGCTTCTCCACACTGAATATTTGGATGAAGGTATCAGAAGGTGAGGCATTCTAATCAACAATGCCTATCAGTGTTTCCATTGCTTCCTTCGACATGCAGGGTGGATCCTGTTTGAATATCATCTTGTACACTAGGGTCAAAAAATGATCGGAAAATCGTTTGATTACTCCTTTGAAGCTGCATTCAGATAACAACTTGAAATATGTGTTCACAATAGTCTTTGCTGGTGACCATGCCCACTCCAAACCCAGGAACTCCAATCAAGCACACACTACATCTAAGATGTAGACAAACATATAAATATTTGCATGCATACCTCCATATGACTGTCGAGTCTTCATTACTTGTTCCTTCAGCTGATGAGCCAGTATGCCGGACCAATTACATGGATTTCCTTCTCTAGCCACTTGGTCTAGTGTGATCACCCAACTCTATGGGAAGGTTTTTGTGCTTGCTTGGCCATACAATCAACAAGAAAATATGACCAATTATTAGTATGCCTTCCTCAGTATCTTTGTCTTGTAGATCTAGTTGGGTGACAACCTAAATCAAGCCTGCTCCTTTACCAAGTTCTTCAGAGTGTCTCTGGAGTTAGCACTACTGTTGGGTAAGTCGAATGGAGTCCTCATGATAGTCACAAGCTTTGAGATCTGATACATCTCATCATAATCGCATGCCTAGAAGGTCACAAACTTCATCCCACCAACACTACTCAAGGTCATCGTCTCGAGATCAGTGTGAGAGAAGATCCAGTGTATCATGTCTGCGCATGGGAACACAAGGTATCTACATGTAATTTGGTAGAAGCTGGACTTGTGCATGTTCACGTACACCTAACGGTCTTCAAGGCCTTCCTTGAAATTTCTTGGAAATGTTTCATTGACCTCTTTCCACTTCAGTTTGATGTCCTTGTCTAGATACAACTTTGTATTTTCATAGATTGATAGACCAGAGGACACTCGCTCAACTACTTCTCCAGCTGCATTTCCATCAGTGTCGTATGACACTATTCTCTTGGAAGCCATTTAGATGGATGGAAACCTGACGGATCGAAAGACAAGAAATGTGCATGGCAAGAAATCTATTAGCGGAAACCAAAGAAAAATTGGGGAATGACACAACACATACCTGGGAAACTAATGGGAAATATTATGCAATTTCTTCTGAGAGGTTGGATGAATGGATGCGAGAACTGCACAAAAGGTAGTCTGGGATATCTGGGAGGCAAGACTGGCTATTGGACTTGTGTAATGCACAATCCAGGCTAGCTTCTGGCTATTGGGATTGTGAAATGCGCAATTCCAGTTGGGAGTGACAACAGGCTTAGGGACTACATTGCGCAATTTTCTGGGCCAGCAATCACTGTCCCTCAGAAATGCGCAAAACAATCCTGGAGGAAAGTGCTAGGCAGAAATGTACCTTCTGGAGAGGAAGACAGAGCCTTCCTTCCCCATATTACGCAATGTTGTCTCGATGAAGGCAGAGTCTGGGCCAAGTTTGGCCCGACTCACTGACGGGCAACTAAAATAAAATATGACAGTGAATGCATGGCGCCACTAAGTGATAGAAGACATGATTGAAAATGCATGAAAACATGAATGAAAGATTCAACAAACATATCAACATGCATGTGGGTGAAGCGATTCACCAAATCAACGACGTTCGTGTTAAATAGTTTCATGCATGCGACAGCAGTGAGATACTAACGAAAACTGAAACTAAGTTAGTGCAAGCTAGTATACATGTAAATGACAGAAAGGATTCAAATAAATCAAGCAAACAACACTCAAACAAGCGAATACACAAAAAGTGATAGAAATGTTGAAAAAGAAAAGTTGAGGCCACTTACCCATGAATAGCTGAGCTGGATGTGTCGAAGAGTCCTAGATGTGCTATGGGATGTCAGAGCTCCAAGATCGATGTGAAGGAATGAGCTTTGATGTGTTGAATAAATAAGTTTGAGCTCATGACGCGCATGCCACAAATCAAGGAAAAAGCAACAATTGGAGGGAAGTTTCTAAAACAACTTTGCATGTAACCTCCAGCTGCTAAAAATATCTCCCTAAATCATGGGATGCATTTTTCATGTTTCCTTTTGCTATTCTGGGAAAAGGCAAGCCATGCATGCAAGTCAAGTTTCCTTGGTCTCAGGTAGAATTGGTCAACCAAACTGCTCATGCTTGAAGCTGCTTAATTCCTTCAAAAAAATGTGCATTTATGGCTAGGAGTTGGGATGGCTTCCCAAGATATTTGCGTAATTTCTGGGCAGAGTAGCTGAATGCGACCTAGATTTGTGAAAATTATGGGCTTAGCAGCCCTGCTGGGGAAAATTGTGCAATTTTCACTGGGAGTGCTAACTGGTAGAATTGCGCAATTCTGAAGCCCAGAAGGCTACCAAACATGATTGCACAATTTATGGAGGGAAGGTTGGTTTCCCTCCAGAAATGCACAATTCCTTGGGGAAGCTACTTAGCTTGCAGCTGGACCAAGTCTGGGTGATTAACTTATGAGGGGAATGCATGAAGCTGTGATCGACATGCTACCTTTGTGCAAGCAAAACATTGAAGCTTGTGTACTTGACGAAGCAATACAAGGTGTTGTGAAAGGTTGGTAGGGAGGTTCCAAAATGAAGCTAAGGCAAAATTTTGGAGGGTGGTTGTAGCCACTACAGCCAGATGTTTTTCCCAACATTCAACTTGGAATACATGTCCCATGTCCATTGTCTTATTTTTCCTTTATTAACTTTATTACATGGATTTTTAACACGGGACTATTACATACCCCTCTCCCTTAGGGGAACACCATCCACAATGTTCAATGACACCTACAACCAAAAAAGTCACTAAAAACACAAACATGTTGCCCATGGTGCTTTATAACTTAGCTCAATGTAGTATTTACAATAAAAAACTCACCAAAAAGAAACACCAACATGATGACCATACCGCTTATTCAGGCTTTATAACACAACTCATGGTAGTATTTACATCCATCTACATATATAGATATAAAAAAAAATATTTTCCTCATCGAGAAAATGAGGAAAGATACATAGCCCATATCTGATCATCCATCTCCCATGTAGCTTCATTACGCCCAAAGTGCTTCCACTGCACTTTAACCTACATGATTTCTCAGTTCCATAGCATGAGCAGCTTTCTCTACAAAATGCACTAAGGTTTCAGCTAGAATTCTCCTTCTAGCTCCATCTACAATACAAACCAATCAATAACATGATCAACATCCTTTACATATATTTTAAACAATGAAACATGGAAAACATCATGGAATTTCACTATCAAAGGTAGTGTAAGTCGATATTCCACTAGTCTAATCCTCTTAGGGATCTCGAAATGCTCACAATACCAAGTTGCTAGCTTCGCACATGACCCAATCCTCAAGGAGCTCTTCTTGTGCTTTATGCCTAAGTACGCATACTCCCCAACTTGAAACTCCTTAAAATCCCTGTGCTGAACTACATAACTCTTTTGACTATCTTGTGCTACCTTTAGATTCTTCTTGATAACCTGCATTTCCTATTCCATCTATGCTAACATGTACAGTCCTATAAGTACCCTATTCACTAGATCACTCCAACTGATGGGATAATTACAACTCTGCCATAGAGTGCCTCAAATAGACTTATCCTCAGTGACTCTTGATACCCATTGTTGTAAGCAAACTCAACCAATGGAAGATACTCTTCCCACTTCCACTACTGATGCATCACATAAATCCTCAGCATATCATCTAGTATCTTGTTGATCCTCTTTGTCTGTCCATTTGTCTCCAGATGATAAGTTGTGTTAACGACCACCCTTGTACCCAAACTTGCAAATAACTCTTTCCAAAATCTGGAGGTGAACTTGGCATCCTTGTTCGACATAATCTTCTTTGGAACACCATGTAACCTCACTATCTCCCTAATGAAGACTTGTGTTATATCATTAGTTGAATAAGTAGACTTCATAGGAATTAAGTATGTTAACTTTGTCAACCTGTCCAACAAAACCATAATAGTATCATGTTCTCTAGATTTCCTCGACAAATTTGTAATAAAATCCATGGAAATGACCTCCCATTTCCACTTTGGAATCGGAATCAAATGTAATCACCCACCTCAATGCTTACACTCCTCTTTTACATGTTGACAATCAAGGAGAATTTTAAGGATAGAAGTTTATCTTAAAGTTTAGTGACCTTTCTAAATCTTACTAGTCCCTAGTATCCAAATTTTAAAATGTTTGAAGATAAGTTTGCAAATATGTTTATATTTCTAAGTATTTTATATTAGACAATATATAATATTGGTGACTTTAAAGGTAAAATAATTTTATACTATAAAATATGAGTGAATTCAGTTTTATAAAAATGGAAATTGGCAAATATTTTTTTTGGAAAAAGCATGGAATATTAGCCCATCCACGAATACTATCCCCTAAAATTTCCCCATTGACAAAACAAGTATCTCGTAACAAAATCTACCACCTCTTCTTCAAATTCAGAAAATGGTAGAACTTCTTCACAACTGTCAATGCCTTTTGATATCCCAGGTGACCTGAATATGGTTTATCATGAAATTAACTCAAGATAAGCTTCTTCAGATCATTGTTGCTTGGCATATAGATCATGTTCCTAAAATTGATCAAACCATCTACTGTAAAGCGATAGTCAACATCTTGATCACCTGTACCTTGCTACTATAACCTGTGCATAAGCTCCCTACACCTGTCATCTTGTTGTCTTGCCCATAAGATCCAATCCTATAAATATGTCCCATAAGAACTCATAGTTGCTATATGATTCACCTACACTATTCTGCTAAGAGCATCTACAACCTTGTTTTCCTTTCCCTTAATGTACCTGATCTCGAAATCAAACTCACTGATCATCACCAACCATATAACTTGCCTGACATTCATATTTAGTTGGTGAAATAAGTATCTCAATCCACTGTGATAACTCATCAAGATGAACTGTCTGCCAAGAGGATAGTGTCTCCACATATTCAAAGCATGGATGATCGCTGCTAACTCAAGATCATGTGTCACATAATTTTTCTCGTGCTCATTTAGTTTCCTTGATTGGTAACACGCAACCTATCCCTTCTACATCAAGATTCCACCAAGTCCTCTTTTAAGAGCATATGTACACACCACGAACTATTTATCTCGATTTGTGATCTCTATAATTGGAGAATTTGTCAAGAATTGTTTCAACTGCTAAAAACTTGGTGCACATTCCTTTTTCCATTCATATTTAATACCTTTTTGGTGCAATGATATGATAGGACATTGAATCTGTGAGAAGTTCCTAATGAACTTCCTGTAATAACCTGCTAACCCCATGAATGACCTTACCTCATCCACATTCCTAGGAGCTTCCCATTCCATGATATCCCTTATCTTTTCTGGATCCATTACTATTCCTTCCTTGGAAACAACATGCCCCAAGTAATGTACCTTTGTCTTAAAGAAATTGAATTTGCTAAGTTTGGCATAGAATTGATGCTCTCTCAACAATCTCAACATTGAGGCTAAATTTTTTGCATTCTCTTCCTCATTGTTAGAATGTATCAAGATGTCATCAATGAATACTATCACAAACTTGTCCAAATAAGGATGAAACACAGTACTCATCAAGCACATAAAAGTAGCTAGAGAATTATTCAAACCAAATGGAACTACAACAAACTCATAATGCTCATACCTAGTCTAGAAAGCAGTCTTGTAAATATCCTCTTATTTTTTGTGTGCCTGATGGTATCCTGATCTTAGATCAATCTTCTACAACACTATTACTCCCTTCAACTAGTCAAAAAAATCATCAATCCCCTACAATAGATACGTATTCTTGATGGTTACCATGTTAAACTGCTTTTAATCAATGCATAACCTGAGAGTGCCATCCTTATTCTTTACAAATAATACTAGTGCACCATAAGGCGATACATTTGGCCAATGTATCCATTGTCAAGCACTTTCTTTAGCTGCAACTTCAATTCCACTAACTCTGGATTTCTCATCCTATAAGGTGCCTTCAATGATGGTGCTTCCCCTGGTATGAACTCAATAGAAAAGTCCACTTCCCTTTGAGGAAGAAACTCTGAAATCTCTACAGGAAATACATCCTGAAGATGGTGTAAAACTAAGTACCTTTTCAATACATCTACATCCTAAACATCCTTAACTTTATCACTAGAAATATACATTGAAAATAACACATACTCTTTTATGTGACTACGCTTTTGTAGCAATTTACAGGGTAAGTTCCTTAGATAGAACATCGAAGGACAACGCTCACAAACAAATCATAGATCAATACACCAGTGTTCTTGATGTCGTTAAAACCCTCAAAAGAGGGAAACAATCCATGGCCTGAGCCAACGCGGCCACTTCAGGCAATTTATTAATAAAAGAAATAAAATTTACATAAGCTTTTCTCATGAACAGTCACCTCATAAATGACCCAACATGCTCTTTAAATAGAGATCATGGACCAATCAGTTGTTAAGCCACAGATCAAGTTTCGGTAATATCGAGGAGAGAATGAACCGTCGGATCACTACATATTGTGACTGTCAAATTGTAAGTTACAAAAGTACATAGTAAAGAAACACACTTTACCTAACTCTACACTAGACCAAGTTATACTTAACTATTTCCTATGTGTCAGAATATCCTAACATCACCCCTTAAGAACAAATTGGGATAAGATTGAAGGATGTACAAATATGACACAATAGGAGAAGGGAGAAGGCATTAGAGCCTATCCCACCTTAGTGACAACTTCTTGAACTCCAACCATAAATCAATGTTTAGTAAACTTCACCTCTGTGAGAGCCTTTGTAAAGATGTCTGCAACTCGATCATCTATTGAACAATGTTGCACTTCAAGAACATGGTCATGAATGAGCTTTTTGATGAAGTGCATGTGTAGTTCAATGTGTTTGCTGCGCTGATGTTGGACTGGATCTTTGCATAGTTGAATGGAACTTTGATTATCACACCAAAGTGTAGTCAGATGTTGTTGTTGAAAGCAAAACTCCGACAGGATCTGACGAAGCCACAGGGCTTCCTTACTAGCTTTTGTGGCGCCACGATAATCTTCTTCTGCTAAAGAAAGAGAAATGGAACTTTGTTTCTTGCAATCCCATCTAATAGTTCTAGAACCAAGAGTGAAGACATAACTGGCAGTAGACTTCCAATCATCAAGGTCACTAGCCCAATCAGAATAAGTGAAACAACCAATAGAGGAGATGTTTCTACATTGTAATGAATTCCAAACTAAACTGTACCTCGAACATAATGAAGTATTCTTTTAGTTGCTTTCAAATGAATTCCATGTGGGTTTTGCATAAACCGAGAAATAATTCCAACATCAAAGGAGAGGTCAAGATGAGTATGGGTCAGATACAAAAGTTTTCCTACAAGCTGACGGTATAAGGTAGCATCAACTTCGAGGGAAGTACAAGTGATTGAAAATTTGACTCCAGACTGAAAGGGAGAAGGGGTTGGCTTGCAGTCTTCCATGTGAAAGTGGCGTAGAAGATCACAAGCATACTTGGACTGAGAAATGGAAATACCTTCCTTGGATTGCAAGACTTGAAGACCAAGAAAATAATGCAAGTTTCCTAAGTCTGTCATTTCAAACCTATTTTTAAGGCTAGACTTCACATGGTGTATAAGGTTGGGATCACTACCAGTAAGGATAATATCATCAACATAAAGAACAAGAATGATAAGAGACTTACCCACTTTCTTGGTGTAGACAGTATTGTTAGAATGACACCTATAAAAGACAGTATCTAAAATAAAGTTATCCATTTTGGCATACCAAGCCGAAGGGGATTGCTTGAGATCATAAATAGATTTCTTAAGTTAACATACAAGGCTAGAATTTGTTTTTATAAAGCCAGGAGGTTGTTCCATATAGATTTCTTCATGAAAGTCCCCATGCAAGAAGGCATATTTAACATCCATCTAATGGACTTCCCATTTGAAAGAGGGAGCAAGGGAAAGAACAAGGCGAATAGAGTTCATTTTGGCAATAGGGGAGAAGGTTTCAGTATAGTCAATGCCTTCAACTTTTGGAAAACCCTTAGCAACAAGACGAGCTTTATGTTTATCAACTTTTCCATTTGATCCATATGTGGTTTTGTAAACCCATTTGCATCTAACAAGTTTCCATCCCTTTGGAAGAGGAATAATATCCCATGTATCATTTGCCAATGATGAATGATATTCTTCATTCATAGCTACATCCCAATCTGGATGGCCTGAAGCTTCTGCAAAGGTTTCAGGATCCTAATTCACTAGAGCTTGAGCCAGTAAAGAAGAGGCTCTATCGAATTGAGAATGTGTATGTCATTGATCTATAGGATCACCTGCAAGAGCACCTTCTACATCCTGAGTAGCACAGACCCATTTTGGAAGCTGAGGATCTGAAGGAGGATCTTAAGAAGGTGGGGGAGGATTTTCATCCTCACTTTCATCATCTGAATAAGAAATATTTTCAGAAGTAAAAGGGATGGTGAGAGGTGCCAGATCCACCAAACTAGGCTCGTCGGCCAATATATTTTCAACAAACTTTACATCTCTTCTAATGATAAAATTTTTGGACTTAAGTGGAATAAGTATATATCCTTTAACATCTTTAGAATATCCAACAAAAATACATTGTTCACCCTTAGGTTCTAAATCTTTATGTCTCTCATCTAGAATATGGGCCCATGCTTCACTTCCAAAAACACGAAAGTGACTTACATTTGGTTTAATTGGGCTGCACGCTTCTTCTGGAGTGATATTATTTAAAACCTTAGTAGGAGTGTGACTTACTATGTAATTTGTGCATTTAATTACTTCTGCCCAAAAATTAAGACTAAGTCCTTTAGATTGAAGCATACAATTAGCCATTTCCTTAAACGTGTGATTCTTCCTTTCACCTATACCATTTTGTTGTGGACTATATGGAACAATACATTGCATTTGAATTCCATGCTCAGTGCAAAAGTTGATTAATTTGTTGTTAACATATTCTCTGCCATTATCAAATCTTAGCTTAAGAATTTGATGTCTAGATTGTTTTCGAATAAAGGCCTTAAAGGCCAAGAAAATGTTAAATACTTCACTCTTGATTTTTAAGAAGTATACCCAAGTGCATCTATAGAAATCATCAATGAAAGTTAAGAAATACTTGTAGCTAGAGAATGAAACAACTGTAAGTGGACCACATAAATCATTATGCACAAGCTGTAAAGGAGCTGAGGCGTGCCAAGAGGTATGTTTTTCAAAACTATCTCGATGATATTTTCCAAGTACACATCTGAAACAAACACCATCTCTGCAAGATACCATAGGAAGACTTGTCACCATATTTTCTTTACATAGATTTTGAACGAAGCAATAGTTTAAGTGACCAAATCACTCATGCCAAAGTTTGCTTACTTCATCATTATGAGCAACAAATACCAATGGAAGAGTTGATGAACCAAAGTTGTTAAAATTATACAACCTTGTAGAATCATCAACAATGCCAGTAGCTAAAATCTGTTTAGGATCTCTTAGGTCCTTAATTACAACATCGTGAGGTGAAAATTCAATGGTTTTACCTTCACCTGAATGAGTTATCTGATATACAGATAGAAGGTTGGAACACATAATACATCATTAAATTGACCATTATCTAGATGAACTCAAGACCTCTATTCTCAAAAGGTAACTTTGGACCAAGTGAGCTAGTTTGAAAGGTTAGTAATTTTTGGAAAAGAGGAAGAGTTTTTTTTTTAAGTCACTGAAGCTTTGGTGTGCGTGCTTACTTGAAAAATCTATTTTTTCCTACAAAACAAAAAACCACACGACCCAACATGGACATAAAAAAAAAAAACAAACCTTATGGCTTGAAGTTAGCTTTCACCAGAAACTAAATATTTTCCTCAATGTTTCTGATTTTTCGAGATCACACTAACATGCAGTGGAAAAGAGCATACGCATGAGAAAAATCCTTCTTTTCTTTTTCTTATTTTCCCAGATCACACACAGCCACAGGGAAAAGAGCATACAAAAAAATGAAAGGTATAGATCCGGTAATAAAAAAATAGAGAGATAAATAAACCGAAATAAACAGAGAGATGAATAACTAAAATTGCAAATAAAGACTGTATACCTCTAGATCTTGAAAATGACGTAGCTAGGGCTACAAGAAACCTTTTTACGTGAAACAAAAGGGGTTCCTAATTGGAACAGATGCTCCTAACACAATAGAGCAGGCCTCTAGGCCCAAAAGTGATTAAAAAAAATATATCTAGGAAACGACAGTCACATGCACTTGTACCGGCTTCGGATTTGGATCACCAACAGATGCGGCCCTTAAATAGCTCTGATACCATGTAGGAATTTGCAGGGCAAGTTCCTCAGATAGAACACTGAAGGACACCGCTCATGAAAAGATCACAGATCAATACACCAGTATTCTTGACATGGTTAAAACCCTCAAAGAGGGAAACAATCCACGACCTGAGCCAACGCGACCACTTTAGGCAATTTATTAATAAAAGAAATAAAATTTACATAAGCTTCTCTCATGAACGGTCACCTTACAAATGACCCTCCATGCTATTTAAATAGAGATCATGGACCAATCGGGTGTTAAGCCATGGATCAAGTGTCGTTAATACCGAGGAGAGAATGAACTATCGGATTGTAAGTTACTAAATTACATAGTAAAGAAACACACTTTACCTAACTCTACACTAGACCAAGTTATACTTAACTATTTCCTATGTGTCAAAATATCCTAACAACTTTTCCTCCATAGTTATCACCATTCTAACTGATGTAGCCTTCTTCTTACCCTATAAGATTCTTTGTACCCCATTGTCATCCAAGCACTCAATATCCTTGTCATGACAATCTACTTTGGTCCTGTGAAGGTACAACCAATCCATACCCAAAAGTGTACTATATGATCCTAATGGAAGTACATTCAAGTGTGTTGATGTAGGCATACCATTCAACTCAAATGCACAAGCTCTTACCCAATGATGAACTCTTTTGTTTGTACCTATATCCAACAACACTAACCCATATTTTGCATGTACTTATTTATTCAAACCACACTTATCCACCAGGTTAGGATTAACATAACTATAGTTAGTTCCAGTTTCAATCAAAATAGAACAAATTTGTCAAAGGACTTACAATCCATCTCGATAATAGATCATTCGTGATCTTCCTGCCTATTATCAAATGATGCATAGATCTGAGGAATCCTTGGTCAAACATTCCAAATTGCCTATGCTTCCTATGCACTGTAGATTTGAGGCCTACCACCCTTATACGATGGAAAACCCTTCTTGAGATGATCCTTACCACATATCCAACACTACAACTATCCCTTACCCTCACCTTTATTCTACTACCCTCCAGTTTGTCACCCATTTCCCTTTCCAATTGCATTAAAATTCTTGTAAAGAACAACATTCTCTTTCTCACCTACATCCTGGGGTCTTTTTCGCTTCCATTTCCATTTATCTTTAGCTTTGTCTTTTCCTTTCCAACCCTGCTGAGACTATGTCTTACGCTTCGATTGGTCATAACAGAGCTTCAAATTTCCAATTACTTCTTCAAATGACTGAGGCTCATCATACTCAATCCAATCCTTAAATGCTAATGGTAATCCACTGACAAATATCTGAACTTTGGCCTTCTCATTTTTAAGATATGGTAGATACCTTAATAACTCAAGGAACTTAGTCGAGTACTCCTTATTTGTCATTGATCCCATCTTTAGCTCATAGACCTCCTTAGCTTTACTGTCATAGTACCTCTCTAACAATTACTTCTTCCTTAAAAGTCTCTTGAATTCATGCCAACTCAACTCCTCTATCTCGGTGTCTTTGACCCACTTCACATCTTCCCACTAGATGTCCACTTTCGCTTTGAGGCAAAAAATAGTTATCCTAACCTTCGTTTTCTCTATGTATTCATGCAAGTCAACTAATTTCTTCATTCCAAGAAACCATGCCTCTACATCCTTCGACGTCTTCAACATTCCATCAAATGTAGGTGGCTTGGATTTCTTGAATTCATCCGTAAAATATCCCATGTCCTCCTCTTGTAAGCATGATAGCGATGATGACCATGATACTTGTGTGAACCAAAACTAGAGTAAATCACATGTCCAATACCTTTCCTATAAGGCATATCCAATAATCTACCATCCTTGATAGTATCATCCCTATGCGACCTGTGTGGATCATTAGATCTGCTACCACATGCTCCATTAGTCCTGTATTCCGTCCCATGACTAATTCTAAGAAGTCCTTGCCTCTACAAGTTTGAAGAATAATTGCATTAACGTCTTCTTTTTTCTCTTGCGCCCTATGACTAAATGATTCTATCATTATCTTCTTTGCAAATCCTTATTTTTTCCTTCAAACTTCTCAAAGTGGCTATTATGTGAGGGGAGTACTCATCACCATGCTACTCATTTGATTTGTAGGGAGATTATTGTGAACTATAATCCACCATTCTACTATTCATATTTTCCTTCTACCTCCTGCAAGCATACCATGTGAGATAAACCAAGTATAAACCAAATCAACATACCTTAGTATAGTTCAAGGGAGGCTATCTTGTCTGCAAAATTAGTCCAGATTAGAATGATACATGTATAATCATAATCTCATCAACATACCAACATCATGAATGAAAACACCAGCTGCATACCAAGACCTTATGCATGACAAACATATAGACAACACACATGAATAAAAAATACATATACAACTGACAAACATTCATGAAAACACATTCCAATAACAACATCATCAACTTCCACATGACAACGCAACTATAACAATGGACGCCACCATGCATACATGATGGGACCCCCTATCTTCCGATTAGTAAGTTTTAATATTTTTGAATTACACTCTGAAAAATTTTATCATTTAATTTTAACATATGGGAAGACATATCCACTCCTTGAGAGAGGGATAATGTAAGAAGTTTGAGTAGCTAGTCTAATATAAATATAGTTCTTGAGATAAATTTTTTGGATTTGGAACATAAATTTTTTGAGAAACAAAAACTTAAATTTTCTTGTAAAGTGATTCAATTGCTTTACCAATTTACAAATCGAGAGGAGAAAACTAAAGGAAATATTTCAATCAATTAGCACAAATATCCATGTAATAATTAAGAGCTTTGTAAAATTTGTTGTAGACATATTTATTATGGAATGAAATATCTTAAAGCAAACAAAACAGAGCAATCAAAAATAAAGAAGAAAAAGGAAAAGGAAAATGAAAATGAAAATGAAATCAAAAGAAAAATATGTACAGGTGTTCGACAGGAGGGACTATGCAAAAGGAATTTTCAAAAGAAAACCATTGACAAGAAGTGACTCAGACTATCCTTCCAAGTTTTGCAGATGGAATTTGTTGGGACCCAATTTTTCTATAATAGTGTAGGGTACTAACCATAAATTCTCAAACTCGGTGTTCTCTCCTTTGTCTTCATGGGATTTTCCTAACTTTAACACAAAATCACCAACCTCAAGATCTCTCTTGGAGGAAGATTTATTGTCGAACGAGTGTTTTACCAGTTTTTTATGTTGGTCAACTTTAGCCTTTACTCTAAGTATCTCCTCTTCCATCCTTAGTAATTCATTGATCCTATTTTCCATGGCTGATGATTTGAGCTCCTGAACATTTTGGGAAAATTGAAGGGATGCCAAGAAAATGTGAGGTGGAAATATAACTTCTCTCCCATAAACCAAAAATAAAGAAGAGTTTCCAATGGCAATTTTTTTGGTGACCCTATCATCCCATAATGTGTTAAACAAAGCAATGTGCCAATTTTTTGGTTTTCATATCCAATCCTTCTAAGAATTCGAAGCTGATTTTTATTGGATGATCCAACTAGACCATTACCTTGAGGATAGTAGCTTTCCAAGTATTTAATATTTATGCATTTATCCACTTCATATGAACTAAATCATCTGATGAAAAATACAATGCATTATCAAAGATGAGAGATTGAGGAATGCCAAAACGTGAAATGATATGAGTTTCAAGAAAATTTATAATATATTTTTCATTCAATACACAAAGTGGTGCTGCCTACATCCATCTTGTGTAGTAATATATTTCTATTATAATATATATGTGTTATTGAGCTGAAGTATGATTACCTGGACCTATAATATCGAAGCTCCATTGTTGAAAGGGATCTTCAATGGAAATAGGTTGCAAAGGAAAAGTAGACTTACCCAATCTTCCAATAGCCTTTTGGCATGTCTAACACTTTCTCACTAAAGCATGGGCGTCCCTAAATAGGGTTTGCCAATAATATAAAACCCTTAATATTTTGTGAGTATTAGTCTTACCACTAAAATGGCCACCAAGAAAACCTGAATGAAGTTCATGAAGAACTTTAGAGGCTTCCTCTTGCTCAAGACAATAGAGCAACACTCCATCATAATTTCTCCTAAAAAGAACATCACCAATAAAATTATATGGGGAATATTTTAATTGTAACACCCTTCTTTGGGTGGAAATTAAATGAGATGGGGTGGTACCGTATTTCAAATAAAATTTTAAGTCTGCCTACCAAGAATCAGAATTATGATCAACACAAAAACTTCATTCTAAATAAAATAATTTTTATTGTCAAGAAGAGATTGATCATGACAGATAGAAGAATTATCAATGGGAGGAATAGATTCAACAACTAACTTGCAAAGACCTTGACCTCTAATAATCTATGCAGGTTTAATTTCAAGATCAAACTCTTGCAAGGATGTCATCTAGTGTGCCCTCTTTCCCCAAGTTCCTTTTGAACAAATATGTTTCTAACCACAGGGTAAGGTATAATTATTTTCGTCCTTGATTTTAATAAATAAAAGAGAGTGCTTGACTGCTTTATAAACTACTAAATCTTGTTTTTCAACAAGTGCATAATTTAGTTTTTATCATTTAAATGAGAGCTCATGAACGCAACCAAGTTTTTTTGCATTCTAGTAATTTTTCTAGGTAAGGATAGTAGCATAAGTTGAATAAGAGGCAAAAGTGTATAAAAGGAACTCCTTAGAAAAATATAGGCTTATAAGAGTAGGCACTTATGAAATAACACGTTTGATAGTGTCAAAAGGCTATTTTTGGGGCTCTTGCCACCTAAAAATAATGGTATTTTTAACCAGTTCCTGAAGGGGTTTAACAATTTCTGAAAAGCTTGGGACAAAGCATTTTACAAAGTTTATTTTACCCAAAAAGGATTGCATTGATTTTTACGAATTAGGAGGAACTAAAGACTTAATCATCTAAATACTCTCTTGGTCAATCATAATGTGTTCCTTAGAAATGACACATCCCAAAAATTTACCTTTGGTGATGACAAAAATTGACTTTTTTCGGGTTAAGGGAGATTCTTGTTTTCCTGCATCTTTCAAATACAACTTTTAAATTTTGGAAGTGGTTTCCTCTATGTTTCAAAAAATGGTGAGATAGTCAAGGTAACACCTTCCTCACACATTTACCTAAGTTAAGTGACCTACTAGGGTAAACATGTCATGAAGAATTACTATGATATGACTCAACCTCCTAGATCACCTCAATGAAGTGGAATAAAAAAAACCAAAACCTTACTGACCTCCCTGAGGTGCGACAGGACGCCCAAGGGCTAAACTACCCATCCAGGTGCCCAAACCTTGAGTTAAACCTCTTTTTTTTGTCCTAGACCCCCAAACTCTTGTACGACACTACTGTAATTCGATTGTAACCCTTCATTCACATGCACAAGCATGTAAGGGAATGACTTCAATATTTTTCACTCAGTTCTATGACTATAACTGTGCAATTTGATGCACATTTTCAGGGCTAGTCTTCATACCACTTCCCAAAACTTAATGAAACTCTTAGAAATGATAGAAGACATAGTGAAAAATCCTTCCATACAAAGACTAGACAAGATATTGACCTAACTAGGCCTACTCATGAAATACATTCCATCAAACACATGATGGACATGAAATCTACAAGTTGTTATCCCCTACAATTTCCTAGGCTGAGGAGGAGATCGAAAGAGGTAACCTCAAACCACTTTCAGTTTAGTAGCTAGCCCTACCGAACTAGAGAGGGATCTCTCTAAGGATTTTTCGATGAATAACTGAAAAGAAATAGGTTTAGGCTAGATATACAAGTCTTGTTTGAGTATTTGTGAATTTAGGGTTTTTGGTTTGTTGGACTAGGGATTAGGGCAGGTAATTAGGTCAAGGCTTCAAGTATGCAGTGAAAAGTATAAAAAGGAGCAAGATATTAGTGTGCTATGGTGAACTTAAAATGTTGTCAATGTAGTATAGGTCTGATAGTTTAAAAAAAATAATGAGCATGTAAAAGCATGAATTCATTAGTTTTAGAAGAAAAGAAACACAAGCATGATTTCTAGATAAACAAAGCTCAAATCTAAGATTTTTGTCTATATAATTGCAAGGAAATTCATAGGAAGAAGATAAATCCTGAAAATATAGATGATTTATCCTTTAGAAACTGATAGGAAAAGAGAACAACACCATAGACTCACTCAACAAGAATTCCTAAAATACAGTTGCAACTGCTCCTGTATTAGTTGTAAAAGAACATAAGGTACAAGATTCTCCACAAAAGTCCAATGCCTCTCTCTAAATGAGAAATTATACATATAGAATCAATTAAAAAACTTCTCCACCTTCAAGATTCGAATTCCTAGGTCGTGGAACTATTTCCAAGATTCTCTCAACCAACAGGTAAGAGTGAGAAGGTCAAATACAAACTCTTCTCTTAGACTTTGTTTTGAATTTTGCTTCCTTAATGAGGCCTAATTAACCATAAAAACAACCTATCACATCTATCTATTCATTATTACATCATCTAACCTTGAAATACAATTACATCATGAGTTTTGACTTTCGCCAAGTCAAACTGAAAACTAGGAAATTACATAGTGAAATTTAAAATAAAAACTTAGAAATTTGCAGAAGCCCAACACAAACTTTGAGCCCACTTTAAGGTTCCTTCCTGAAGTCCAAATTGATATCTAAGAGAACAAACAACTAGCCTTTCCTGTCTATTTTCCAAAACACCTTGAATTTTTTAAAATGACCCATGGGAAGGCCTTCAAAAACTCATTCGCCAAGGTGTCTCTAGAAGCACAGTGCCTGTCAAAAAGAGTGGCAAAATGATGATTTTTGACCCCTTTTTCTTCTTTTTCTGAAAATTTGAGCCCTCTCTGAGAAATATGATGAAATGAGTTTTGTGAAGAGGCCATGAGCTTTCCAAAAATGAAAGACATTTTTCATTTGGAGGTCTGAGGAAAAAGCACAACGCCTCTGTGACTAGCTCAATTTCTGAATTTGGCACCAAAATAGTCAAAAAAACCAAAAATGCTCAGAAAACCTTCAAAATGGGTCATGAGGTGAAAACTGAGGTATTTCAAGCCCTCGTGGATGCTCCAACAAGCATCTCCAAGTTATCCCTCTCATTTTTTTCCTTTAGGATTTCCTTTAGCTTATTTTTCAACTACTTGAGCTTGATGTTACATATCATTGTTATAGACAATTTTGTGCCTTACAGCAACAAGCATGAATTGTCAATAATCCAAGGGATCCAAAGTTCCCTAAACATGATGTTCCTACCCCTAGAGGAACAAGGTCAGCAAACCAACAGCTCTCAGATCAGTTCTCCACCTGAAAACACTCAAAAACAAGCAATCCTGAAATCAAAGTAGGTGCTCCACTAGGCTTCTGCGCTGAAACACAACTGCTCCATGGTGTACCTGCGTTGCAAAGCAAGTAGAACAAAGCCCACCTGCGTTGGGCGAGTTTGGACATGTGGCACAGTGAGTCATTGCTTTGGAATCTTCCAAAAATGACACTTGGGTCAGGTATTTCGCCTTGTGATGAGTCAGAGGCTTTGTTTCTCCAAGTGGAAGCAAGGTTCACCAAGTGGACTCAAGAACTGAAGATCAACTGAAGATTAACTGAAGAGAAAGAGGACACAAGGCAGCTATACATCAGTTGCAAGCTGACTCATCCTTTCTCAATTCATCTATATATTGAGCTCTCTCCTATGAGCTCGAGAGGCTGGAATTTTGTGCAAAGTAATGATATGCTGTTGGTTTCATTCTTGAGTTATTGGGTGATTGTTTGAGAGAGGTGAAGAAGAGCAATTCTTTCTGCTGGGAGGTGTTGCTGGGTTGGAGCCTGCAATGGTTGTAATCCTCTCAGAACCTTTATTTCTTCATTAATAAAAGCTATTGAGGTTCTTCTATGTGCTCTTGTTTCAATTATGTATTGTGATGATTGGATGTTTGGTTTACACTAATCCATGAACCAGTTATGATTGCATGCCTCTTGTAGTTTCCTTCTTTGTTGTTTTGCAGGATCTCATTGCAGCTGGGCGAGCAGAAGGACAAAGAGCTAGGAGCAAGCGGCCAAAGAGGAGAGTTTGGATTCGACATTAAGCGCAAGGCAACGGTTAGTGCTTCCTCCATTCTCTTTTGCTTTCATAAAGAAGTAAACCTTCAGTAGTTTGTTTTACAGTTGTTGCTAAGGAACTGTCACCCTTAGAGTGGGTTAGGGTCATCCAAGTCGGATACTTTTCCCTACAACAAACTGGCGACTCCGCTGGGGATTGTATCCGTTTGATTGTGTTTGTAGTATCTTTGCTATTCATTTCCTGAACAAAAGAGTACCAAATTGAAAAGCTTTTGACTATATCAAAAGCGAAGTAGAGGGGCTGCTACTCTTGCTCATTGTCTGAGCAGATTCATGATTTGAAGAGCTGATCTACAAAGATCCTTGTAAGCTCTTAGTGATAGCTTTGCACCTTCTAAATCATCCCTTTGATTATGCTTGACTGAATGCTTCTGATTTGAGAAAAAACCGTGCATTTTTGAGAAAATTATGACCCGGAAACTGTGAAAACGCAACTCTCGTTTTCCAAAGCAGGTAGTACACAGGCTACCTGCTTTGCAACGCAGGTCCTGAACTAGCTACCTGCGCTGAGAGCCAGTTTGACTGTGCAGAGCCTGCGTTGACCCAAATTTGCTTAGTGCATTTGGGGTTTCCTCCTTTCTCTTGCCTGTTTTCACTTAGTTTTGCTGCTAGGTGTCAGTCTTGTGCCTGTTTTGAAACCAATATTACTTGCCATCATTCTGCCTCTGTTATATAACGAAATTGTACTGGTTCTTTGTATTTCTTACTCATTTACAATTTCCCATAACGAAAAGTAAACTAGTCATGATTTTGGCCTCTTAGATCTGAACCTGTGTTAGGCGTTTTGCTGGTCTAAAGAGTTAGCTTGTTTGCTGTCCATAGCTGGTTAGTCATTTTACTTTCGTTCGTATGGTTTGATTTCATGTATTTCC
Organism: Pinus tabuliformis; assembly: GCA_031772625.1. Classification (NCBI taxonomy): domain Eukaryota; kingdom Viridiplantae; phylum Streptophyta; class Pinopsida; order Pinales; family Pinaceae; genus Pinus; species Pinus tabuliformis. The sequence continues at coordinate 879,786,589 of CM062818.1, read as the reverse complement.
AGTGATTAAGCAAGTGAATCTTAAGGTGTCTTTTGATTTTGGACAAGCTTGTTTACTTTCGCTTTAAATCGAAATCAAAGTTATATAACCACTTTCTTTTTGTATCCATCCACATTAAGAAAGGGAAAAGAAAATACATGCATTGTGCATTTTGCATTTGACTGTGTGCTTGACGATTTAGAAAAAATTGCATTTTAGTGTGTGCTCTATGATCTGTGTGAAAAGATTTGCCTTTCTTTTCCCTCAGTAGTTAAGGTTTTCAAAGTTGAAAGATTGAAAAGTTTGCTTCTCATCTTAGACTGCATTCAGGAATTTGTTATATACATCTCGTGGTGATCCTTAAAGGCAAACTGATAAGCAAGATCAACATTAAAATAAATCCAATTTACATAACAACGCTTTGTAACATAACGCAAACACATAGAGGTCTAGGTAGAGACGTGTTCCGGCGTCGTTAAACATAGTGACTGTCGATCTCTACGAAGGTGGGTGATTCCTCCTGAGGGTCGGTGGCACTAATACGGACTTGTGCTCCCACGTACCGTCGCGTATATATTGGGAGACCCCTATAGGCAATTATCCTTTATCCATAGGAAGCCGTGTCGACCGCCCTACTGATCGCGATGCAGTGAACACAGCATTCACGAAGATCGACCACCCGTACCGTAAAACGTATTCTGTGGTTTCGCGAAAAGTTTGGCACACCCTCTGCCTAGAACTCCAGAGCAGTTTCTTTTGGCCTTTTTCAAACTCTATAACTGAAAAAGTCCATCCGAGCATTTGTCACTTCGGGCTCGTTAAAACATCGAAGGCGACTAGATTCATCTTTAGCTTTTTCTCGACTCTTAAAACATGAAAAAGCAAGTTTGTGTCTAAAAGCGTCGTTAATAAAATTTATTTTAAGCGGAACAAAATCACCTGTTATTCCCACGTTCATCTTTCAGTTGAAAAGTATGGAGCCCACCAACCAAGGAGGCAACCTTGGCGGAAGTCCAAATCCCTTCTCCTCTTGGGGAGATGTTGGTGCGCCTCATATGGCAACATTGTCACTTCCAGGATTGACAATTGGCCTACCTGTATGGCTCTTTTCAACTAATGTAGTCCAGATCGCCACTAATCCTGAGCAGTCGAATCAACAGTCAGACCAGTCTAGGACTACCCACCAGCCTTCCACTTCTTACAATACTTCCTCTGATCCTTCATCTTCGCAAGGTAGAGCTGGCAAAAGTCAGCCTCCCAAGGAGAAGAAGGAAAGGAAGAAGAGAGAAAAGAAGCAGAAGGAGCCTATGGCGAAGGCGACTGGGGGCAAGCAAAAGACAGCTGACAAAAACCCACACACTGCACCGACCGGGCCTAAATCGCCGTGTGTCATTTGCGAAGGGGCCCACTTCCATCATGATTGTCCTTGTATTCCCCGGATACTAAGGGACTGGTCCCCAAGATTGCACAATCTGGTAGCATCAACCTCTGGCAGTCATGTTGATTGCAGTCCGTCAACTAGCGAGAGTGAAGGACGAAGAGGGAGACCAAGATCACCCTGTATATTGTGTGAAGGCGAGCATGCCATCCACAGATGTCCATTCTTAGATGAGGCAAAGAGAGTTTTGGAAGATCGTCCGGTTTCGCCGTTACGACTTCCTCCTGGATACCAAAAACTCGCGCCTAATCCCTCGATAGTTGAAAATCCAGCTGACCCACCCAAGTGGTCAGCTGAAGTGTCAGTCATTGAGAATGAACCTACTGAATCCAGACCAGACGAAATTCTAAAGGTCGAAACGGCAGTTGACCCAGTTCTTCCTTCAGAGGTTTCATCGTCCAATGACTCCGTCATTGAAGACCCATCTTCAAATGACACCCTCACTGAAGAGGATAAGGATGACACCGTCCATATTCTTTTCATCAACACAGACTCTGATGAGCATCAGGGCAATGCGCCCATTCCTTTATCGCAGGAAGGAACATCGTCAGGGTCGCATCCGGCCGTATATTCGGTCCCACCACCAAGCAACCTAGTTGTATCCTTTGATTGGAATCAACTAGGCAGACCCCGGTTACCAGCCAGTATCCCATTCAGAATCATAGTCCAAATCTACAGAATGGTGATGGCTGGAACTATCATTGATGAAGGGGCATCTGTGAGTATCCTTTCCTCTGTTGCTTGGAAAGCACTGGGTTGCCCGACGCTTTTACCTGAGATGAGAAATCTATCAGGTTTTGATAAAGGAACCAGTCACCCGTTAGGGATTCTCCCCAATGTTCCGGTTACATTGAAAGGGAAAACAGTTCGCATGAACATCATGGTCGTCCAGGGACCCTTGGCATATAACTTACTCCTTGGACGAGACTATATATATTGCATGGAGGCAATAGTGTCCTCACTCTTTAGAGTCATGTGTTTTCCGCACGAAGGAAGAATGGTCCAGCTAGTAGACCAACTTTCATTTCCAGGATCACGCATTGCAAATAGTCAAATACCATCCCTTAACGGTTTATTCGCTCAAGGAATGCCACCGCCCCCGGTTCTACTTCCCGATGAATGCGAGTAATTCGGAAAGAAAGAACTGGGACCTAGGGGGCATGCACCCTGGCCTGCCTCGGGCAGAGAAAACCTTAGGTATAAAGTTAATTTCCGCAGAAGGATGGACTAGTCCGTACCCCATCCGGTAGAGGAAGAGAGGGTTGTTCTAGGATAAAATTCTTTTGTCAAAGTTATGTGAGCGAAGCAATCGCTCCCTTTGTCTAAAGAAGTGGGCTCTCCTAAGGAGGGTGTCTATTTGTGGCAGCAAGAAGCCACCATCTTTGAATGTCAAGCCTCACCCATTAAAACAAGCTGTTTTGAAGGATAAGTAGGGGCAGTCTTCAAAGAAAGAGATGAAATTGCTGCAACAAGTAGTCACCATCCTTAGCAACCTAATGATAGACATCGCCGAAAAGAGAGTTTAGTTTGCGGCAGCAAACAAAACCATTTTTCGGATAATAAGTAAGAGATGGCAGAATCTCGAAATTATACTTTATACCTGGGGGCATGCAAACCTTTTGGAGTGCAAGCACGGGACGACTATTTATTTTTTAAATTTTTAGGTCCTCCCTTTAAACCTGTAGGTCTAACCCGTTAAACTCGTAGGATTAGCCGTTTCCAGCTTGCATAAAGAAAAGATGAAGGGCAAAAGTTAAAACCTGCCAATTTGGAGTAATTAGTGAGGTATCGCTCCTTAAATAAGATTACCTCACCTAAAGCATTCCTTGTATTAAGACTGGTATAATTCGAGCAGTTTTACCAATGTTCATGCTCGTTAAAAAATAAAAGCAATCGTCGAGCAGTTTTTGTGCAGAAGTTCATGCTCGTTAAAAAATAAACGTAAATTGTGAGCAATCTTTCCTTAGCAGTTCAAGCTCACCCAGAAAAAATGAACCGGTAAACAACCTCGAGAAATGTAACCTTTGAAAGCCATATTAAAAGCCCTTGGTCGTGTTTATATGCCATCACCTCCATCCGTTCATTTGGCCAATCGTTCACCTCCATATGTTTGTTTACCCATTTTGAGGAACAGCTGCGAAGAGTGATTTCACTTAGCCATCCTTGTGACACTGCCGTGATTGGAGAATTCAAACCTGTACCTGGAATCTGCTGCTATCCCTGTTCATCACTCGTTCCTCAAAAGGCGAGTCTTCTTTGAGCTCTTTTCACTGACTCGTAAAATATGAAAAGTTTGCCGAGTTTTGGCCTTCCAGCTCATTAAAGCGACTGGAAAGCTATCCCTCCTCTAGATTTTAATCTTTTTGGACATGAGGGATTATTGCACAAAAAGATCGAGCGCTTGTTTTGTTCGGCTCGTTAAAGCAACTGAAAATTCATCCCTTCTGTATTGTTTTAAACTTTTTCGGACTTAAGGGATTAGATGACGAAAAAGGAATTTTGGAGTTAACTTTTCGTGCCTTTTCAGACTCTCTAAAAATGAAAAGGACCGAGTTTTCTTTGTCGTTAGACTCGTTAAAATGATTAAATAGCGGCAAACTTGTCTTTAGACGAGAACGAGTTTCCCTATCGCTAGGCTCGTTAAAACATAGCGATGGGCTTGCCCGAAGGGCAGGTTATAGAACAAGCATATGTTATCCTCCTCAAGCTTGACAAAAATAAAGAGGTACTGGTCAGCAATGACTGGGGAAAAATTGGGAGAACCTCACAGCATTAATGGTAGCAAGTCGCTCTTGAACATGACACTTTGTCCTCCGTAGCACATCGGGTTGCGTTGTTTCATTCACCGGTCGCAGAACCATGGTCCTCGCCACACCGTCCACAATTGGGGTAATGCTACCAATCCATCACATCAGTGTCGTTATATGTTCAAGAGATGTGGTTCTGTAAAGAGTCAACCGTGTTCCACCCACTGCCATACATTATCCTTCATCCACTTCATGACCGCCACCCTGAATCATACATCACAGTTTGTTTTCACCTCATCATAATCACTAGCTCCGTTCCGTGTCACTGATGTGGGATTCATTAAGGCCCTCCTTTGAGGGATCGCTCCTTGTCGACATCAGCTCATTATCCAAGGAGTTGATCTAGGAACACCCCCCTCAGTACTTTGAGGCTTGCATGCCTCAATGGCAAGTTTCTCACTTCCGGCGACAGGTATACATCAATGACCTTCGACCAGAAGATTTTGCATGGTGGTCGACGCCAAGTCCTTTATTCCCACCATGTAGATTGTACTACCGTACCTTGAGGGTCATCATCCTTATCGGTGATTCCTCTCGCGCTTGTTAACGGTTTACATCATTGACCGGTAATCAAGCGATGTCTTTCCATGTTCGACTTCAAGAAATTCTCACATGGATCGACTTGTACATCGAGTGAAGATCGGAAGAGACTGAAGACCCCGGATCTAGTTTCATCCATCCGGGCTGCGATATATATTCAGGACATAAAGACATTTGATATGTACATCATTGCAACAGATGATCATCCTTTTCAAAGGATGATAAATTCGGCAGAGAATTATCAGTCTAGCATCAGACGATCGTCTGTTCTATGTACCAAAATGTATTTATAAAGCTGAGCATGGGAATGCCCGCCTCAGCTAGATCATGAAAAATGTATGAAAAATAATGTATTGTATTGTATCTTATTACAGGACACTTCTCAGCAGATTGAATGAACTTCGGATCCTCTCAATAAAGCATTTCACCCGATAAACGACCTCATACTTTAGGGGGCATCTGTTATAGACAATTTTGTGCCTTACAGCAACAAGCATGAATTGTCAATAATCCAAGGGATCCAAAGTTCCCTAAACATGATGTTCCTACCCCTAGAGGAACAAGGTTAGCAAACCAACAGCTCTCAGATCAGTTCTCCACCTGAAAACACTCAAACACAAGCAATCCTGAAATCAAAGCAGGTGCTCCACTAGGCTTCTGCGCTGAAACACAACTGCTCCATGGTGTACCTGCGTTGCAAAGCAGGTAGAACAAAGCCCACCTGCGTTGGGCGAGTTTGGACATGTGGCACAGTGAGTCATTGCTTTGGAATCTTCCAAAAATGACACTTGGGTCAGGTATTTCGCCTTGTGATGAGTCAGAGGCTTTGTTTCTCCAAGTGGAAGCAAGGTTCACCAAGTGGACTCAAGAACTGAAGATCAACTGAAGATTAACTGAAGAGAGAGAGGACACAAGGCAGCTATACATCAGTTGCAAGCTGACTCATCCTTTCTCAATTCATCTATATATTGAGCTCTCTCCTATGAGCTCGAGAGGCTGGAATTTTGTGCAAAGTAATGATATGCTGTTGGTTTCATTCTTGAGTTATTGGGTGATTGTTTGAGAGAGGTGAAGAAGAGCAATTCTTTCTGCTGGGAGGTGTCGCTGGGTTGGAGCCTGCAATGGTTGTAATCCTCTCAGAAACTTTATTTCTTCATTAATAAAAGCTATTGAGGTTCTTCTATGTGCTCTTGTTTCAATTATGTATTGTGATGATTGCATGTTTGGTTTACACTAATCCATGAACCAGTTATGATTGCATGCCTCTTGTAGTTTCCTTCTTTGTTGTTTTGCAGGATCTCATTGCAGCTGGGCGAGCAGAAGGACAAAGAGCTAGGAGCAAGCGGCCAAAGAGGAGAGTTTGGATTCGACATTAAGCGCAAGGCAACGGTTAGTGCTTCCTCCATTCTCTTTTGCTTTCATAAAGAAGTAAACCTTCAGTAGTTTGTTTTACAGTTGTTGCTAAGGAACTGTCACCCTTAGAGTGGGTTAGGGTCATCCGAGTCGGATACTTTTCCCTACAACAATCATGTTTCTAGTTTGATAATGATGGGCCATGGGCCTTAATAGATGATTATCCCTATTAGCTTTGTCAAGAAGTTTTTTTAAGTGTTCATTGACCTTATTTAGCCAATACTCTCTATCCTCATTGATCTCTAAGACAATTTTGTCTTCCATATCTAGGTATTCATCTAGCAGATTGTGTCTTTTCTCCTCTGTCAATGCCTTTTTGAGTCACTTGGTTCTTGGCCTCTTTTTCTTGACTTGCTTCTAAATTTCCTCATGTTCACTAGGCTCCAACACTGATTTTTATTTGCCTCCTTGCTGCAACAACTTATATTGCTCTTTCTCCATGATGAGTTTCTAGCCTTAAGCTAATTGTTTTCTTGTTCAAGGAAGGAGATAACAAACCTTGTTCTTGCCATATTTTCCATGAGTTCTTTGAACTGAGAATATTTCTCTTTGATAATTTGTTGCATGTTTTAAGTTTCATTTGTTGCTTCCAAGTCCACCAATTAAAAATCATGCTCAATTAGGTCTTCATCCTGTACATGTGATCCTTGTTTTGCCGATGTAGAAGGCTTGGCCCTTTTCTCCACCTGAGAAGTAAACACAAGCCTTTTTCCTCTTTGATACATTCTAGTCACCTCAGGTTTGGGTGCCTTGGGAACCTCCACTACTTTGCTTGATTATCCTACCTCCACCTGTTGAGTTGATATGTTTTGATGATGAACTAAAAATGTTGTTTCACGCCATTACAAAAATGTTTCTATGAATGAATCCCATGTCATGTTCTTTTCTGCTAGTTTATGGAGAACTACAATATTTATCAAGCTATGATGAAAAAGGCTAGGTTAGTGTTCTTTGTCTTTCACCTGTACCTTCTCAAACATTTTAGCAAGGCTTCTACATAGATAATTGCACATGTTGAGAGGTTTTCGAGTTGTAAAGTGCATTGGAAGCCTGATGTGATATGAATACAATCTAGAAAACCTTCCCTCAAAGGTGAAAAAATTCATTACAACCCTCCTCAATGGTGCATACTTCTCCAACAAGTACCTGAATGGGGTGATGTGTGTATGGGTCTCTCTGTAGGGTGATTTCAGGAAAGACCTATAATGTTTAAGGTCCAAGCTAGTACCTTTAAACCAGTACTCTCCATGATCAGGTATCCCTGTGGAAAGAGAAATGGAAGCCACTGAAAATGTAAAATCAAGCCCTACTATGATGGCCCTTTCCCCTTTCATATTGGTGGCAATCCTATCAATTAACTGTTCATGGAAACCCACTTCACACATGCTTTTGAAAAACCCTAGGCAATTGACATCTTGAAAACACTGTTTGACGAATGGTGATGAATTGATTTCATTGCAGTTGGTAGGCTCATATCTGAGGATTTTTCCTTCTTTATGGTGTTTTCTCCCTTCTAGTGGTGAATAATCTCCCTCCATTATGATAGAAACCCTAGATAACAGTAAAATGGAAAAACAGTGAGGAATGAGTGAAATGATGAAATGAGGGGGTTAGGGAAAGGAAATGATGGTAGGAAATTTTGAGGAGGTGAATAGGGTCTGTAAGAAACTTATGAAGTTTAAATGTAGTGAAATGAGGGGAAGAAATGATTAGGAGAAATTGAGAAACAGGGCTGCTATGAAATCTGCCCAAAATGCTAGGTATGAGCTAGGGTTTATATAAGGGTGAGGTAATCAGAGGATTTATAAGCTATTTAGTGAATAAAAAGGTTCTTTGAACATGTAAAGAGGTATGAGGTGGAAATTTTACATGTTTTAATGTCAAAACTAACCAAATCCATCAGTTAGACTAGTGCTTGCAGCATGAAAGTTTCACATAAACCCTAGATGAAGAGAAATTGAATTTGAATTCATCTTGCCAAAGGAAAAAGGTGAGAAAAAGGATGATACTTACTTGTGAGCAAGCTTAGAATAGAAAGAAGTAGGAATTCAAGCTCAAAATCGAAATTTGGGTGAGTTTGGATGAGTTTCGAGCTGCTCTAGCACAAGTGTAACGCAGTTCATGGAAGCACATCACAATGTCTAGAAGTGTAACTGTTACACTAAAATTTGTCACCATGACTATTTGCAGTCAGTATGGCTCCATCAACAACCATACTGTCCTCCTTGGCAAGTCTTATACCTCTGCTCCTCATGTCAAACTCCAAAAAAGAGAGAAAGCCTTTAAAAGTCAATATAACTCTGGTTACGCAGTTTCTCTTACTCTTACCTGCGTGTACGCACCTCAAGTTCATAATACTTGCGTACTTGTACGCTCTGTCTGTAAAGGGGTGGGTGCGTACTCCTGTAAAGGTCAAAAGGCGCAAGTTTTACTCCAAAAAACTTACTTGTGGTCGATTCTAGAGCATTCTAGAAGATGGTTTGACGTGGATTGAGCGCCTCCAGATGGTTCATGCATCCCAATGAAAGAGGAACTTATCCCATGAAGAGGGGAGCTATCCCTTTGAAAGAGGGGCTTATGCCATTGATGGTGGACCTGTTTAACTTCCTCCAAAGCATTATAAATACAGGCATTGGGCCAGAGGGAGGGGAGGTTGAAAGCTGAACATTCCTAAGGGTAGATGCTGCTGAAATTAGGACTCCCTTTTAGAGCTTGAGAGGAGAGATTCCAATCCTTTCTTAGCTTCATTTGGAAGTGGGTGAGCTGATAAAAGTAGAGGAGAACTCTTGCTGGACCCTGGGAGGGACCTGCACAACACCAAGGCACTGGTTGTAATGGTTTCTTTTGTTTCCAATTAATGCAATTAAGTTCATTTTTCTCAACAAGTTGTTATATATAATTTGTTTCATAAACTCCTTGGTCTTTATGATGAATATATTTTATTATATGAGTTATTCAGGTGCTATGTAATCGTTTGCTTGTTAGTGAATGCAGGCTTCAAGGAGAAGGAGCTCATCTGGATCGAAGAGGCTTGGCTGCTACAAACAGCGTTGGACTAGAGGTAAGCCTTAAAACACCTGGTTGCTTTTATTTTAAATGCATATTTAGGGAAAGATAGTGCTTGATTGTTTTGTTTGTCACTAGAAAAGCCATGTTTTCTAGGGAGGTCGGTTTTGTCCGCAAAATTGACTCTTTCCGCATGACAAAATGGTGACTCCGCTGGGGAATCCATGGGTTTGATTGATTTCTCTTTTGATTGATACTTTGATTTGAGAAACGTTGATTTCTTTCTAGTTTTTGATTGATTGACTGTGAATTTGGGTGGAATAGCTTAGGATTGAGTTATTTTTTTTTATTTTCCTTGCTTTTGAGAGCAGTACGCACCCTCTGTGTTAAGCACAGTGCGTACTTGTACACACTTCTACTTTGTACACAGAGCGTGGCCGCACCTGTGCAAACAGGCTGCCTGCGTACCCTGTCAAAAGTTTAGAAAATTTCAATTTTTTCCTTTTACCTATTAGATTTTGTTTATAGTTTATTTATTGCTGCCCAGATCCACTAGTTACCTGTCAGAAGTTTTCATCTAAGCTTGTTTCATTAGCATCAAGGGTTTTAGTGAAGTTCATAGAAATTCTATCCCTAGGTTTGATTTTTGTATTGGTCTTGTAGTGACTCTGGCTTTAGAAGTTGTAAAAACCTTGGATATCCCTGGTCTTTTCAGTGTTCTTAGGAGTCAGACCATTCGTAAAATCCACCTTTGTTTGAGAAACCTACCTTTGTGTTGTCTCTTTGCGGAATTTCGAGAAGGCTTGTCTGTTAAGCTGTGAATTTCATTCTTAAGAAAAAGAACAAAAGCTTTTTATTTTTGTTTTTGACTGGTTTACGATTCTGCATGAATTAGTCCTTGGTTGAATTGTAACTGAGTAAAACAACCTGGAATTATATTTCGTAGGCTTTTACCTCATTAGATTTGCTTTTAGGTAAATTTCTCTTAGATTTTCATAGATCTTACAATTGATTTTTGTTAAGTAGTTTTACATGCTTTGTTAAAGTAGGAAAAAATACAAAATCTCTTTTGAAGAAAGTTTGTTTTAGTAGCATTTGAAGTCTTTGAAAAGAGAAAGGAAGTTTTCGTGAAATAATTAGTGGTCATGTGTTGTGTGCTTTGGAAAAGATAAAGAGATTTTTCTTTTATTTTCATTGTTAAGAAAGTTGTCTTTATAAATTTTGCATTCTCCAACTCTCTTAGCTAGGGAATTCATTGAAAAGGAAAGATTGTTTTTTCATCCTAGGTGCATCTTTTTAGTGGATTTGAGTCGAGTCTACACACCATCAGTTTCATCTCCACTACCTTTTGTCCTAAAGAAAAGCCATAAAAATTAACGCTTAAAGTAAAATTAACTTAGTAACTTTTTATTTACTAGGGCTCTGATACACCAACATAGATCAGGCTAGTGTCTTGGAGTAGGAGAGTAATTAACTCTCCAAGACAGCAAAACCAAACAAGTAGCTTATCTTGCGGTAGGATAAATCCAATAGTTACATTTATGCTCTGGGAAAGCTCCTCTTAAAGGAGAAGCACGAGATCGTGTCCGAACCAGTGAGGGAATCAATCCTCCTTCATTGGGAACGATGCCAGATATGCACGTACTACAAATAGTAAACCTCGGATTAACCATTGTCGAGGAGCCTGGGGTCACTTGTCGGTAAACCTTGGATTGTTGTCAAGGAGCCGGCAAGGGGATTGAGCTTGTTACTCTGCCGTTACGTGTGTATCGGATCGTAGACTGTTCCCCCAGGTATATTTGTTGCTGTTGGTGACCTTAGTGATTATTATCTTTAGGATTCTTCCTAAGGTGACGGTGGAGGGAAGATCCCACTGTACCTCGAGCAGACGTTGGCTAGACTCACTTGGATTTTCTGGGGGGTTCACTTCACTCGAGACGGTTAAAGTGGAGGAACTTGGTCCAGTCTATTCATTAAGCAGGTTGTCGGGGTAACTGTTCCACCCGCCATTTCTGTACTGAATTCTGCGATGTTGGATTTCATCACCAACTAGTGTTTTCGGTCCGGAAAGTTACTGTTTGTGTGTGGTTTGACGCCCTCGATTCTTTAGGTGTGTGATTCGAATTTGTTTGGTTCTTTAGAGACTTTAGGCGGTTTTCTTTGAGATTTTACTTTGTTTGCGTGTGCAGTAGTTAAAAGTTTTAACTGTGGCTGAATTACCGAGACAGTCCCGTAGACTTCGGGGCCAGTCTCCTGAGGTTGTAACCGTGGCTGATTTGTTGAAGAAGTCCCGTAGACTTCGCGGCCAACCTCCTGAAGACGTCCTAGGCCATTACGAAGGTTTGAAAGTCCTCGTAACTCCTAGTGGCAGTAAAGTAGGGTCACCTGAAGAAGGAGAGTCTTCGTTGGTTGTTCATCCTCATTACCAAACTCTAGAAACAGGTTATAATCCTGAAGCTATTTCGGTTTCCGAACTTGCTGGTAGCTTTTCATCTACTAGTGATATAGGTGAAGAACCTGAGATATCTGAACCTGTTACTTCAACATCGGGGTTAGTCTCTCCAGCTTCTAGTGCTCCTCATTCACCTAGGGTAGAAAGAGTAATCACCGAAAATCTTCCTTCTGGTTTGATAGCTATTGAAGAACTTGCTCCAGAAGAAGAAATAGGCATCCCTATCCCTGAAAATCAACCTACTATTGATCTAAGGGAGCGTGAATCAATTTTTTACAGTCCACCTAGAAGTACTACTTGGTATCTTTCTTTAACTAATTATTTGGACAACTCAGGGTTAAGTTTTTCACCACCTCGTGCTCCTTATCCACCTAGAGGTTTTTATACTCCCGTAAATATGTCAGGTCAATCGTCCATGTTTACTCAATCGCCTGAATCTTTTTTGTACAGCGGTCCTTCTGTTCCCTCTGGGTATCAGTCACTTGCTGGTACTTTTTCGGGAGCATCTCCTCAACCCATTGAACAAAGGATATTCACTGGAAGCAATGGTGCAAAGCCGTTGAGCGTAGAGGACATTCTTATGATGTCAGGTTCTATTCCTGCTTCTCAACCTCAAGGTGGCCAGTTACCGCCTAGGGGGCAGCCTCAATTAACGCCTGGGGGGCAACCTCAAGGTACACAATTTGCATCTGGGGGCAACCTCAAGGACAGTACATGCCTACAGTACAATACATTCCTCAAGGTCAACCCCAGACTCAATATGTACCCCAAGTTCAACCCCAGTATCAATTTATACCTCAAGGTCAACCCCAGTATCAGTACATGCCTCAAGGGTATCTACCCCAAGGTCAGTACTCGAATCAAGGTTTCCAACCACCCCAAGGTCAATCTTATGTTCAAGGTACAGGAAATGTACCTTTCAATTATCAACCCTACCCTCAACCCGGTTATGGATCTAAATATCCTCAACCTGTTATGGGTCAATACCCCAGAATGAACATAGTGTGGGATCCATCGCAAATTCAATAGGTGTTGCAGCCAAATGTACAGTTGTCATCTCAAACTGGACAACCCTTAGTTTCTGGTTCACCCCAGCAACCAGTCCAGTCTAATAGTCAAACTTCTGTACCTTCGGTAGTTTCTCAGTCTGGGCCTATTTCGCCTCGTACTCCATCTCAAACGACTGCTGCAACTACCGCAACATCTGTTCAATCTACCCCACTTACTTCTAGAGTATCGACAGCTCCGGTTTCTACTGTTCCTATATCTACTCCTCAGACATCTTTACCATTGTCTGGATCCACGATTCAAACTACGTTCAGATGCCTGTAGGACAACCTGGTTTAAGTACGGTTGTCACCAATCAACCACAATTCACTTACCAACCGTACCAAGGATGGTACCAATTCGGTCCTGCTGTCCAGCAGCCAGTTTACCAGTATCAACCATATCCTGGGTACACTTATCAACAACCACAACAACCCCAGTACGGTCTGGTTAATCCTGGTTTTCCAGGAGGATACAATATCCCGAATGCGATTCCCATTCCTAGTTATCCTGGATATCCTCCTCCTGGGGCTGGTATAATGACTCATAGTTTTAGGGATCCTAATCGGCAGCTACCGTTTATCGCAACTTTGGACTTACCGGACTTGTCGCGCCTAACGAATGATCCAATTAATTATCTTCTGTTTTGGCCGCCAATGCCAAATAAGTTGCCTAGTGACATTCCCAAGTTCGAAGGTAAGTCTGGAGAGGACCCGTCGAATCATGTGATGACTTACCACCTCTGGTGTGCCTCTAATTCCATCTCGGATGATTCGATCTGCTTACGTCTTTTCTAGCGCACTCTTATTGGTCTTGCGGCCAAGTGGTATATTGAGTTACCACGGGCCTCTTTTTATAATTTTAGCCAGTTAGCTACCTCGTTTTTAACTCATTTTCAGCTGTCGGTCAGATATGATAATGGCACGAAGTTACTAACTTCATTAAAACAATCGACGTCCACATATATTTCCGATCATATCCATGAATGGAGACGTTGAAGGCGGTTAGTGAAAGTTTTTATCCCGGACCAGATCTTAGCTGAATGGTTTGTTAAATCATTGCTACCGAAGATTAATGAAGACGTAGCTAAGGCCGGAGTAGTTACTGAGGAGCAAGTGATTGCTCAAGCGCAGTACCTTGACTTAGTTTATACTCAGTCAGGTACGTTACACGAAAAGATCCCTGATCTTCCTAAGTCAAATCAAATCACTGCTGCTCCATCAGGGTCTCATGCTGCTGATGGCATGATTGGTACGACGAACACTAAAAGCAAGAAGAAATCCTCAAAGAATTCTTCTCCTATTATAACCTTACCAGACTCCCCGACAGGAGATTCTTCTGCAGAGGTTTCCGCCGATATTCACGCTGTAGAATCATCTACGGCTAAATCAAAATCTGGTGGAAAGAAGAAAGGGAAGAAGAAGAATAAAGTAGACAAAACTCCAAAGGAAAAAACTGAAAAGGCGGAATCCAATGATGAAAAGCGCAAACCTCGTTATCCATGTCTCATTTGTGAAGAGGAACATTTTACAAGAGACTGCCTCATCGAGCAGAGGTTGCGAAAATCGTCAAAGGTTCCCAAATTCCCGCTGTCTTGAAGGATCCATTTCCAAAAGATAGCAAAATGATAGGTTCTTCCTCGAGTGCCAATGAAGAACCCATATTGATGATGTCCCATGTAAGGATTGCGACTCGATCGCAAGATTATGGTAGTAAAAGTCCTGTTGATGGCAAAGAAGCAGAATCTTCTCATTCTAATCCATCAACCTCAGCTCCCGGTTCCGATCCGCTACAGATCGAGAAGCCTAACCCGGACTTAGTAATCAAACCGCCCGCCAAGGGTATACTTCGAAAGTCTGCTTTCAATCCACATGCGAGAGCGGCCCAGAATTATAACATTGTTGAGGACTTAGCTGTTTCACCCTCAGCAATGTCGACTTTGGAAGTGCTGCAATCATGCCCAGCACAGCGAAAATTACTCTTGTCGGATATAGGAGCTGTTGATGTTCAGGACCCGAACCTAATAATCTTTGATCTAGAAAATAGTATACCGCATTTACCTCATCAAATGGCTTTCCAGATCCCAGTGATAGTCAAAAACAGGCCTATTCATCGGACTGTAATTGATGAGGGAGCTTCAACGTGTATTATGTCGATACAGTGTTGGAGATCGCTTGGTTCTCCTTCACTAAATCAATCCCCGACAATTCTTAAGGCCTTTGATGGCTGTGGGTTTCATCCTTTTGGCATTCTACAGGATTTGCCTATAGGGGTTGAAGTAAAAACCGTTAGTTTAGATGTGGAGGTGGTTGATGCCCCTTTAGACTACAACCTTCTTTTGGGTCGAAGTTGGTCTTACGCTATGACAGTGGTCGTTTCATCGGTCTTCCGAGTCATAAAGTTCCCACATAATGGAAAGATCGTAACAATAGACCAGCTGGCTTACTTTTCATCCGACCCAGCCTCTTCAGAGAGTATTCAGCATGTCGGTAAAACGACTATCCCATATAAGGATGTTGGAGTAGGATTAGTTAAAGATGCCAGTTTACTGGGAACTTTTCCTTTTCCTCCACTCCACACATCATCTTCATTTGCAACCATTCATATGATTACATCAGACACTTTTTTTTATGACGATCCTTGGATCGTTCCTTCTGAATCTGAAATAGACTCATTTGGTAATTTTATGCCTTTGAGTCCATATGAAATTGCCTATGAAGCCGTGCAGTCTTTTACCGACCCGTGTTCAACCAAAATTGACCTCATGAATGTGGTCCATGAGGAATCACTTTTCACATCAACCTCAGGGTTAATAGCGTTTCCCGAAGTTGTTTCATTTGACGAGCAACTTCGTGAAATCCTGTGTATAGATGATTTACCATGGGAGGATCTCCATCACAGATCTTCATTTTTACCTGAGGATGATCATTTTGAAAATGATTCCTCATCAATTTTTACAGCTGAATATGTCAAGGAAGCTCAGAATCCCATGAAACATCCTGATTCAGAGCTGAATTTGGGAAATATCTCTCGAACTATTCCCATTGACATTTCAGTTAAGTCTGGAATTATTGAAAACATTCATATAGGTGCCTCGTGTACAAATGACGAAATTCAGACATACAAGGCCCTATTTCAAGAATTCCGCGATGTGTTTGCCTGGTCCTATGAGGAAATGCCAGGAATTGATCCCGCGATTGTTTTTCATGAGATCAAGACTTACCCGGATGCTAAACCCGTCCGGCAACGTTTGCGTCAGATTCACCCACGAAAAGCTGCTGCAATTAAAGCAGAAGTTGAAAAACTGTTGAAAGCAGGTTTCATTTATCCGATCCCATTAACGGATTGGGTATCGAATATTGTTCCGGTTAACAAAAAACAGGGAACAATAAGAATATGCATCGATTATAGAGACATTAATCGAGCTTGTCCAAAGGACAACTACCCAACACCCTATATCGATCAAATAATTGATGATTGTGCCAGCAGGGAAATATTTTCCTTTATGGACGGTTTTTCCGGATACAATCAAATCAATATTCTACCTGCCGATCAACCAAAAATGGCTTTCATTTGTCCATGGGGGACATTTTCTTATTGCAAATTACCTTTTGGGCTCAAGAATGCCAGAGCAACTTTTCAAAGGGCGATGTCTTATGCATTTCATGACATCAAACACATTGTGCAACTGTATCTCGATGATTTGCCTGCTCATTCGTTACATCAAGCTGATCACCTTGTCCATTTACGAGCAATCTTCATGAGGTGTAGGCATTATCGTATTCGGTTGAACCCACACAAATGTGTCTTCTATATAGAAGCGGGATGATTGCTAGGATTTGTAGTTTCGAAGGCCGGCATTCGCGTCGATCCCTCAAAGGTAGAAGCTATCATCAAATTGCCTCCTCCTTCGAGTCTTCGCCAACTCCAAAGTTTGCAGGGGAAAGCAAACTTTTTACGACGATTCATTCCTAACTACGCCGAGGTTACCAAGGGTTTTACACAGTTGTTGAAACAGAATGCTCAATTCTCTTGGGATGAGATAGCTCAGAAATCTTTTGATGCACTCAAACACGCGTTGACCCATGCACCGTTGTTGCATCCTCCCAACTACAACCAGGATTACTTTTTGTACCTCGCCGCCGCTCATTCCACCATTGGAATGGTCTTAGTTCAGGAAGATGAATTCGGAACATGTGATATATTACCTTAGTCGGATGTTAAATCCAACTGAGCTAAAATACTCACATGTGGAGAAATTGGCATTGGCAGCCGTTCAAGCTGTCCAACGTTTTCGTCACTACATTTTACTCCGTAAAACTACAGTCATTTTGGATTGCAACCCTATGATCTACATTTTGACCAAACAATTGCTAGGGGGCAGGTACTCCAAATGGATTGTTATCCTGCAGGAGTTCGACTTGGAGTTCGAGAAATCTAAGTCTAAGAAATCTTTAGTTTTTGCAGAGTTAATGTGTGACTTCCCGCGTGCTGACACGGAAACTGTGGCAGAGGAGCCCATTGCGGATGAATCTTTGTTTCTAATCAGCACTTTAGATCCGTGGTATGGGGATATCATCGTCTATCTCCAGACCCAATCTTTTCAGCCCGAAGCTTCAAAGTCGGAACGTCGGAAAATTCGATTCCAGTCCCAACAATACAAAATTATTGGAGATACTCTTTATCGCCGTGGGGCGGACTCTATTTTTCGACGTTGCTTAACTCACGAAGAGGCTGAAAGGGTCCTAAATGACTGTCACTCTGGAGCGTGTGGCGGTCACATGTCTGGGTATGCCACAGCCCAAAATATATTGAGCGCTGGCTACTTTTGGCCGTCCTTGTTTAAAGATTGTATTATTGCGGTCCGAAAATGCCACAACTATCAAGTGTTTGATCGAAAGATGCGCGCTCCACCTGCTCCTCTCCACCCTATAATTACTGTTGGTCCTTTTGCCAAATGGGGTATCGATTTTATTACATGTAACCCTCACTCGGCCGGGGGGCATGCGTATATCATCCTTGCGGTAGATTATTTTACTAAGTGGGCCGAGGTGATGCCTACATTCGAGGCAGACGACAAGACAGCTGTAATTTTCGTGTTCAATCATATAATTGCCAGGTTTGGTGTCCCACAAGCGATAATCACTGACCATGGGCGCCATTTTCGAAATGTTATGATGACAGAACTTACAGGCCAGCTTGGTTTGCGTCACGATAGCTCAACTCCTTATTATCCACAAGCAAATGGTCTGGTTGAGTCCATCAACAAAGTTTTAGTTATCATGATCCGACGAATCATTGGTATTCATCGGCCGAATTGGCACAACATGTTATTTTCAGCGCTTTGGGCGTACCGAACCTCAGTAAAAACGTCAACAGGGTTCACTCCTTTCCAACTAGTTTATGGTTTGGAAGCTGTGCTACCCATTGAATGCGAAATCCCGTCACTGCAAATGGCCATCGAGTTACTTCCAGCTACTTCCAAAGAGGAAAAGTGTTTATTATACTTAGCTCAATTAGATGAGAATCGACGTGATGCTGCACTGGCGATCGAGACTCATGCAAAACGTATGAAAGCTCAGTATGATCGAAATGTGACCCCTCGAAATTTTTCGGAAGGAGACCTAGTGTTATTATATGATCAAGCTAATGATAAATTAGGTGCTAGAAAATTCGTTCCTATGTGGCATGGGCCCTATATTGTCAAGCGAAAGCTAGCAAAAGGGGCCTATGAGTTGGTAGAATTTGACGGGGACTCTTTGGGTAAACCCAGAAATGGACTTTACCTAAAGAGGTATTATGCTTAAAAGATGGGTATGGAGAATTTTTAGTTAGGTTAGTTTTTCTTTCTAGTTGGTGTGTTTGTTAGTTTAGACAGTGTGCTTAGCCTAGAGAGTGTGTTTTTTCGTCATTATTCTGGCTTATCTTGGTTTTACTCTTGATGATGCAGATGTCGATGCCTCTCCAAACATACATTGGTTTCGCTGATGGTGCTTGTCGTAGTACACGGAATATCTCTTCCGCAGCTTGGGTTATTTATTCACCGTCTGACGAGTTAGTTTCTATGCATGGGGTAAGCCTCGGTCAAACAACAAACAACATTGCCGAATACAGTGCAGTGATTGAGTTATTGTCTGAATCTATTTCATTTGGGATTCGGAGTTTGATAGTGAGGTTAGATTCTGAACTCGTTGTATTACAACTTAATAGAGTGTATGCCATTAGAAATCTAGTGTTATTAAGGTTATTTTTGAGAGTGCGTCTCTTGGAACGTGAGTTTGATTACATTGAATATCAGCATATTCCAAGGTCTTTAAATACATTAGCAAA
Organism: Pinus tabuliformis; assembly: GCA_031772625.1. Lineage (NCBI taxonomy): Eukaryota > Viridiplantae > Streptophyta > Pinopsida > Pinales > Pinaceae > Pinus > Pinus tabuliformis. Next base: position 879,767,577 of record CM062818.1, on the reverse strand, counting down.
TGCAATTGCTTCTCGAATGTTAAATAGACATTTGCAATAATCATACATGTAAATTTAAAACCATTCCATAACATGATTTACAAGATAAGCCGATAATAATGATATATATAGATAGGAGTGTGTCAAAAAATACATCGTCTTCGATCATAGGTTGAAAAAAACCTTATGATCGGCAAAAATGATAAGTACAAAAAACCAAAATGTCACATGTGTCTACAAAACGACCATCCAATCACTGGTGATGATCTCTATATGACACCACTGCACGGGCCACTCTACACAAGAACCTCCTAAAAGGTCCTGGGACCCCGACTACATAGCGCTGAAGCCGGATTGGAATGTCATCTATGGTAGTCTCTGGTATATCTGCTGTAAGACGCTCTAGGTCACTTTCCAACTCAGCCAAAGTCTCTGTGGCCTCGTCCTGTGGGGCTGGTGCCGCTGCAACTGGTAGTCTCCTCTCGTAAGGCCGGAGATTGGCTGGACGTCGTGGGCCTACATCTGCATTTTGAAAATTATTATTATCAGTTTTGAGACGATATAAAACAAAAACAAATAGATAGTTTAAAAAACTTGTGGAAAATGAAGTTGCCTGTGTCATCCCATTGTTCTCCCGGTGGAAGAACCATGTCCGGATCTCCACGAAAATCAACTCCGGCATAAGGAAAATCCTGTGTAGAAAAGACCTGGTCTTCTAACCAGTGAAAGTACTCTGGAGTAAATCGAACAACCTTTGTTCCCTCATCAGGATGACGGGCCATAACCGCAACCCATCGCATCAATTTGGGCTCTCGAGGAAGCCCAACACCAACAGTGAGCTGCTGTGGGATCAGCATCGGAACCCTCTCTAAGCCAAAACTCACAACTAAAGGCCCATAACCAAAAGTCTTTAGATGTCCGTTTTTGGCTCTAGTTAGTTGGTCTTTTATATTGGCCAACACAACATCACACCAGTTGAAAATGGTACCTCGATAGCAATCAATAGCCATCCGCATCTGGGATCCAGTGGCAATGTGTAAAGCGGCAGCCCCGCAAAGTCTGGTAACTGTAAAGGCAATCACCATAAGTTCAGGATGGGATATAGTTTTGATCTCTATTCCCTTCTCCTGAGTCTGAGTGTTACACCACTCTAGTCGGAGACTAGCGATGGACAGGCCACCCGGCCTAGTCCCGAACAGAGTTAAGTGTTCGCCTCTCTTGGGCAAACCAGTGAAAAAGTAAATATCTGTGGGCTCCATCTCGAGCTGGTGCACTCCAATATAAAGACACTGGTCCTAAACATTCCATCTTTCTACCAGCCACTCTAGAAAGCTCACTTGGGCCCTCATGCCAGGTATGGCCCAGTATTTATAAAGGCCGCATGCCTTCAAAGCATCAATTGACGGTTGATGATTAATGGTGGCCAAATCAACATCTTCGTGCTCTCTCTCGCGCCAATCAAGCATGGTGAACAATCTACACACCATAAAACATCCATTAGAGTCCATAAAATAAAAAAAAATGGTCCTTTTTGGAGAATTTGGGGTTTAAAAACTCGTTGCGCGGGGTACGCACCCCGCCTTTAGGAACAGAGCGTGGGTACGCAGGTTCCCTGAAGGCAAGGTGTGTACTCCCAATATTTTCCCAACTGAGTAAATGTCGGGGTACGCGGGTCCCTAGTGTGGCACCTGCGTACCCCGAGAGGCGGTCTTTGAAACCCAAAGCCTCCAAAAAATGAAATATGGGGCCTAAAAAAGAATTCTAAATAGATGAAATTGAAGAGGAGGATGTTGAAAATTACCTGGAAGAGATGGCGTTCGGTTTCGACGGTCGGATTCTCCGCAATGTCCACGGGAAGTTTCTTGCCAAAAGCCCTTTTTCTCTCCTCAACAGTAAAATGGTAAAAATGAATTGGTAAAAGCCCTTTTTATAGGTTTTTTGGGTAAATAAATGGTAAATTTGTTTATTTTTCAGCATGAAAAGGTATTTTTCAAAGTATTTTTATCTATCTTCAACAGGTATGAGTAATGTGTTGGTTTTCGTGCATGATAAAGGATTTTCAGGGAAAATTATCATTTTTTACAAACAAAAACATCATAGTCATCTTTAAGCCCTTTTCTGACTCCTAAAACATGAAAAGATTGCTGAGCGTTTCTTTTACACTCGTTAAAACGGAATTAAAAGACGGTCCTCTTACAACCCTTTTTTGACCGTAAAAACATGAAAATATTGCCGGATTTTTGTCGTTTCAAATTCGATATTTGAAATAAAACGACGTGTCCTTGGTCGCTTTTTACTTTTCAGATCAGAGACACTAATCATGAAAGTACTCCTTGGTCGTAAAGATCAAGCGGTTCTCTCAAGTATTATTTTATACTTTTTCGGGCTTGGGAGACACAAACTTACGAAAAAGGTCAACCCTGGAGTCTTCTTAAGTTTTTCAGACTCTCTAAAATTGAAAAACACCAAGTTTCTCCTATACTGGACTCGTTAAAATTTCACAGTAAAGGACCTGTTCGATTACAAACAGGAACAGACCACTCCTTCTTAGGGTTCGAATCTAAACTAAGTTGGACTCATCCGAAGGATGAGCTTATAATCAAGCAAATGTTATCCTCCTCAAGCTTGTAAAAAATAAAGAGGTACTTGCCAGAAATGGTGGGGGAAAAGAGAGAAAAATGAGCCTATTTGTTATCCTTTGTCTCGGAAAAACCTTATCACCACTCTTGAACACGACACTTTTCATTCACCTGGGTTGGGAAATCCTTTGCCTAACAGTTGATAAAACCACATTGAAAGCCTTCAGCCGGTTTCTGGGTATTAACTTTGGGTCAATTGTCACCAAGCCATCTGTTGTGTCATTATGTGTTCAAGAGGTCACTGCAAATAAACCATTCATCTGCAAAATACCTGTCATCCATCTTGACCATCCCTGAGTCAGTCCTTACAGCTACATTTCTTCAAATTGATCTATGATTTCATGTTGTGGGCTTGCCTGCAACGGATCGCTTTCTATCGACATCAGCACATTATCTAGAAAGATGATCTAGGAATCGTCAGTACCTTGAAATCTGCATGCCTCAATGGCAGGTTTCTCTCCTTTGACGACGGTTTACATCATTGACTTTCGATTGAAGGATTCTGTGACATGTTCGACATCAACACATTCATTCACATCTCACGGATTTTACTGGGTACTTTGAGAACCATTGACATCACTGGTGGTCTCTCTCACACTTGTTAACAGTTTACATCATCGACTGGTAATCAAGTGGTTTCTACCATGTTCGACATCAACTCATTTATTCGCATGGATAGAATCGTACTATTTCGGGAAGTAGAAATGAAGACCTTGGATCTAGTTTCCACCATCCAGGCTGCGAGGAGTTTTGTATTCATTATACAGTAGACTAATTATAAACAGATGGCTGCGTCCATACTGTGTCTACATGAGTCTATGATTATGATGTACTGCGAAATCATTCCTATATCAGAGCAGTAGTTAGTTTGTTAGTTAAGTTTTTGATCTGAGTATGGGAATGCCTACCTCAGCGATGATATGATCTCATATATGTATTTTGTGTTGAATATTTGCAGGTTCCGACTGGGCTCTCCACAAGATAATCCTCGAAATGATAAAGTGCTTCACCCTTCCTAGATGATATAAAAACCCTAATCTACTACAGGCTTCGCACTTTAGGGGGCAATCTGTTACACTAAAATTTGTCACCATGACTATTTGCAGTCAGTATGGCTCCATCAAAAACCATACTGTCCTCCTTGGAAAGTCTTATACCTCTGCTCCTCATGTCAAACTCCAAAAAAGAGAGAAAGCCTTTAAAAGTCAATATAACTCTGGTTACGCAGTTTCTCTTACTTTTACCTGCGTGTACGCACCTCAAGTTCATAATACCTGCGTACTTGTACGTTGCGTCTGTAAAGGGGTGGGTGCGTACTCCTGTAAAGGTCAAAAGGCGCAAGTTTTACTCCAAAAAACTTACTTGTGGTCGATTCTAGAGCATTCTAGAAGATGGTTTGACATGGATTGACCGCCTCCAGATGGTTCATGCATCCCAATGAAAGAGGAACTTATCCCATGAAGAGGGGAGCTATCCTTTTGAAAGAGGGGCTTATCCCATTGATGGTGGACCTGTTTAACTTCCTCCAAAGCATTATAAATACCGGCATTGGGCCAGAGGGAGGGGAGGTTGAAAGCTGAACATTCCTAAGGGTAGATGCTGCTGAAATTAGGACTCCCTTTTAGAGCTTGAGAGGAGAGATTCCAATCCTTTCTTAGCTTCATTTGGAAGTGGTGAGCTGATCAAAGTAGAGGAGAACTCTTGCTGGACCCTGGGAGGGACCTGCACAACACCAAGGCACTGGTTGTAATGGTTTCTTTTGTTTCAAATTAATGCAATTAAGTTCATTTTTCTCAATAAGTTGTTATATATAATTTGTTTCATAAACTCCTTGGTCTTTATGATGAATATGTTTTATTATATGAGTTATTCAGGTGCTATGTAATCGTTTGCTTGTTAGTGAATGCAGGCTTCAAGGAGAAGGAGCTCATCTGGATCGAAGAGGCTTGGCTACTACAAACAGCGTTGGACTAGAGGTAAGCCTTAAAACACCTGGTTGCTTTTATTTTAAATGCATATTTAGGGAAAGATAGTGCTTGATTGTTTTGTTTGTCACTAGAAAAGCCTTGTTTTCTAGGGAGGTCGGTTTTGTCCGCAAAATTGACTCTTTCCGCATGACAGTAACGCCAAGAGATTTTGTCCAATTTTTCCTAGGAAACCTGTGTTTTTTCACCAATGGAGGGGAGAGATCTATGAGCAAAGGAGGTTAGGAAGTAAATAAAACAAATTTTGGACTTTTTGGGCTTTTATAGGAAAAAAATGATTCTCTTTCGAATAGAAATGGGCCCCACATACCTTTCCAAAACATGATTTTCACCTTTTAAACTAGGCCACTTTGAAGACTTGAAACATGAGCTTCTTTTTGTCTTTTTTGAACGATGAGACTTGTTCTTTTGGAACCTTGAGATTGTAACCATGAAGAACTTATGAAAATTCATAAAAACTTGTGTAAAGAGCTGCTTATCACAACTCATCTAATGTTGGATTTATGCATGGAATGAGGATGGACCTTGAAACCCTAATGACCTAATGAAGATATCAAACTAATTGAAATGGTAATGATGATGAATGAAATGATGAAAACACCCTCTTTATTATGATTTCTTCATGTGAGTGAAGTAGGCAACCAACATGTGAGATTTTTCAAAAGAATGGAGATATTCCTAGACAAACTAGCCAGTGACCAAATTTTACTCTGAAAACCTAGTGACATGATAAAATTTAACCTTGAGACCCCTAATAGACTTGGTAAAATCATATTTGATCATCGATGACAAGCAGACAAGACTGACACTGACACAGGTAATATATACACATCTGAACATAGGGGTCTCATACTTATCTGAGAATCATAAATAATGTATGATGCCTTCTCACCATAGCTACATTATCATCTATTAGGTCATACATTTATTATCCATTCATTTACTAATCAAAACATGATGAGAGACCCAACTAATATTTTTCATAAAACCATTTTTATAACCAACATATAACCAAAATAATAATAATAATGATAGAACAACCATCAAATCCACATAATAGAAAGTACATTTACTCATGAAATATAAGACGAAAATAGCTATTATTAGCATATGAAAAAACCAACCATATCAAGGACTTCCACGTACTGCCCAACCATAGATTGGGTTGAACCAAATCTTTCAGCCAATCACCCCCATGCAATATTCAAAGCATGAATGTGGGAATCACAAAAAAACAAACGAGGGCTTCCTCAGGATTTACCGTGTATCCCACAATTACTAGTCAAGGGATTCCTAGGCCTAATACCCTCATTTTTAAAAATAGGCTTTAATTTGTATCCTGCCATATATTGGTCAATAGATTCTTAGGTCCAGACAATAAGCATACACTACCAGCCTTTACTGCAATCTTTCCATATACCAATCAAGGGATCACTAGGCCCTAAACAAGAATGGTTTCCTATGGATCTCTCCACTTAAACCATGAGGACTTTTTTTGTCTTCACCCTCAGGCTTTATCGTGTATCCCACCATTTATTGGTCAAGGGATTCCTAGGCCTTTGGTAATTTACTGAGACCACCCTACTCAGTTTCGAAACCATCTGACAATCCCACTCAACCAAGTAAAAGAACAACATCACACCATGGCATGTGGCAATGGAAAGGCAATGCTGAAAAAATGTCACACCTGGAAAAACCCATGCCAATGAAAACAAGAGAGCCAAATACACACATGCATATACCATGCATGAAAAAGCTAACAAGGAAATCATACATGCAACTCGATACCTGAAAGTAATCATGTTGTATCTATTTGATCCAACTCTTCCTTGCTTGATCTTTGCTTCCCTTTGCCTCCTTTCCCTTCATTTTCCTTCCTTTCTCCAATGTTATAATGCTCCAAGAATTTTCTAAGTGTGCAAGAGAATGAGAGAGAGAAAAGAGAGATAGAGCTCCAAAATTGAAATGAAAAAAGGTTGTGAATTTATCCTCATAAGAATTTTTATTAATGAGGCCTCTAATTTCTTCAATTTCTATCATTTTTCCTTCAATTTCCTCCTCACATGAAACTTTTGACCTTTCACCTTCCTTTTCTCCTAATTTCCTTTATTTTCATAAATAAAATTCCAATTAATGCCTCTTTCCTTTCTGAAACCTTTTCCATTTCCTTTGCCAATTTACCCTAGTCGTATTAAACGAAATGAACACCTGCTATGATGTTTTTCGAAACATTCAACTTGGAATACATGTCCCATGAGCTTAGTCTTATTTTTTCCTTTATTAACTTTATACATGGATTTTTAACCCGAGGCTATTACAAAGTATTTGATGGCTATTATGATATACTTTTCTCTTGTCCATTTGGCTCTTTTCGGAAATGGGTTGACGAAATCAATTAGCGAAATCTCAAAAGGTAATGATGGAACAATAGAATGTCGAATATAAATTTTTGGTAGTGGTCACCCATATCCTTGGCATACGTCACATTTTTGTATATGCTATTGACACTATTAAAATAGCTTTGGCCACCATAATCTTGATTGCAATATTTTCCATGCAGTCATTTATCACTAAAAATTTACCTTTAGCTCCCCCTTTATGTGCTTCATCGATGATTACTTATCTTTCATATTCCAATGCAGATCTCCCAAGCACCTTGTCGATACCAAGCTTATATAATTTTCCATTTAGAAATGTAAATGGTACTTATTTAATTACAAGTTTCTTTTCTTCTTTTCAGATAATCCCTCAGGTGCCTTACTAGTATGCAAAAATTCTACTATTCCAGCAAACCCTGAAGGGACCAATTCAACACTGAATAGGTGTGCATTTGAAAGATCATAATCAATATCGGTCAGTTGTTCTCTATATTCTAGTTAAGACAAGTGATAATGTCCAATGTTGTTTTTTACCTGGTCGGATAATGACTTCAAATTCAAATTCCTGAAATAGTAATAGGCATCGACAAATGCACCCTTGATGAACCAATTTGTTTACGAGGTATTTTAGTGCTTGATGGTCTATGTAGAATTGAATGGGTTCACAAGAAAACAGTGTCGAAACTTCTGCGAGGCAAAGAAAATTGCTAGAGCTTCCCATTCAATCATTGAGTAATTCCTTTCAGCTTTATTGAGTTTCTGATTGGCATAAGCATTCAAATGATATATCTATTCATTTTCAGCATGCGCCAGAACTGCTCCAACTGCAACATTTGATCTGTCGACATGTACATGGAATTTTTTCGACCATTCGGGAAACTTAAGAATGGGTGCTTCGATTCGTTTCTCTTTTAGCAATTGAAATGACTTATTTCACTCGTTAGACCAAATAAATGGAACATGTTTCTTCAAAATCTCATCTATTGGAAATGTAATGTCAGAGTAACTCCTAATGGATTGTTTGTAGTGCCCAATGTGTCCGAGAAACAATTTAATTTGTTTTTTAATTAATTGGGGGCTTCAAATCTAAGATTATATTAATATTTTCCATCTCAACTTTAATCCCATCCTTTGAGATTACATGGCCCAACAATATTTTGATTGGCATCACAAAGATGCACTTTTTAATATTCAATGACAAATGAATCTATTGACCTGTTTCAAGTGTTAATATTAACCAATGGATATGATATTTAAGTAATGTGTAGATCGTCCAATGGTTAAAATAAACTGCCATAGTTTTATAGCTATAATTTTGAAAATATTTGACAACGATCCTTGAAAATATTGTTGGTTTGTTTTTCACTCTGAAAGGCATTACCTTGTAGGAAAAAGAGCCAAAATTAGTAAGAAATGTTGTTTTTTCTCTATCTTCTTCCACAATAGGTAGTTGATTGTGCCCTGAGAAACGATCCATGAACAAATAAAATTTGTTCCCTCCAACTTCATTTATAATTTCATCAACGAGCAAAGTAAGAAATTGATCAATACTTGTTAGTTTGTTTAACCCATAGTAGTTAGCACAAATATGTAGCCTAGTTAGGTCATTCTTTTTAGGTTGCATGACCATTGGACTTTCCCACTCCAATGTTTATATTGGGTAGATGATGCCAGTAGAAAGCATCCCCTCTATTTATTTTTGAATGATAGGTTTATGCTTGTGAGCAAGCTTGTATGGTCTCTTTTTTATCTTATTTTCTCCTGAAATGAGGTTAATTTTGATTTCCCCCATTTCTTTGATAAGTCCCTTTATATATTTGTAATCATGGGTGAATACATCCTGGTGCTTTTTAAGAAAGTCAATAAATTTTATAATTTGTTTGTTCAATCAGTAATCAACAAGTCTGACAATCTTCACTTGGTCGTTGTTTGATATGACAACTTCACATATTTTTATTTCTGCATGCATCTAGTAGGGTGCTTTTGATTCATCAAGTGGTTGCTCTTTGACTTTTATTTCTTGTTAGGTTGATGGAAAATTTTTTTTTTTTGGTTTGTCAATTTCTTATTTGTTGAGTTTGTATACTGATTGTATGCTTTTATGGTTCTCTAGGTTAATTTTATTCAAGAAAAAACTTTGATCAACAATAAGTATTTCTTCCCTTTCTATGTAGCTAGCCATTTTTTTATCATGACACATAATTGCAAGTTGATGAAACATTGATTGGTGATTTATGATGGTCAAATGGTTTTTATTTTACAAATTCTTTGATTTTTTAAACATCATCATTTAATTCCCATTCCTCTCAATTGAATTCAAAGTCCTTAATGAATTTTTATCTTAACACTTTCATTTGTAATGATTTTCCTCATGCTTCTTCTATTTTGTACCATTTATTTGGTAAGTCATCTAAAGTGTTTGGAAACATATGAGGCCAAACTCATTCATATATGTAACCAATCCTTCTCCATTTTGACTCACAGTTTTGAATGTGCATAGAAGGGCCTTTTCCAACACTAAACATGGGTATGTTTGCTTGTGAAAATTCTTTTTTCTTCAAAATGATTGAAGTATGTTGTTGCAACTGTCCATGTTTGAAGTCAAGATGAATGGGTATCACACCGTCTCGCCGCTTGAACCATATAATTTTTTATTAAGCTTTGTGTTCTTCCCTATTCACCAATGGATTTTATTACTTTTTCTACATGGTTAACAGGTGATGCTCATTCTTTAAATTGAATGGTGTTGCTAGAATCATGCGTTAAGTCCGTCAGAATTAGGGTTGGCATTCCTCGGTACTTTTTTCTTTTAAAATAGGTATTTCTTTCATGGAGTAGCATGGTCAAACCTTTGACATTAGAATGGATTTTATTGACCAACATTCTTTAGCTCTAGGTTTGTAGTTCTCAACTTACCATTCATAGAGCTCTATGTTAGAGTTATGTCCAATAGAGAGGGCGAACCTATTAAAATTTCACCAAAGGAATTTGCTTTGACATTATTGTGGCCTTCATGTAGTATTTGATAGTCTTCTTATTTTGGTTTCTTAATTGCAGACTTCGACCCAAGGCTTTCACTCTCAGGGATATAGAGGAATGATGATTTTCTTATTTTTCCTTTGAGCTTGATTCTAACTTTCTTCAGAGATATTGTTTCTTTCATTATGCATCACCAAGATCGTCTGCCTAGTGCAGGTTATGCAGGTATACAATCAACTAGGTTAATGACATCAAAATTGACCATTGTCGATATTTCCACATTTCAAGTTTGTACTTTCCTTAGTGTCCCGATATATTTGATAAATCTTTGATCACTAAGTTTAAGTTAATTAGTTGTCTAATGCAGATTTGGTTGTCTCATATTAATCCATCTTTCTCATTGAAGGATATTTACTTGTGAACCAAAATCGACAATAACTTGTCTAACCATGTACCGATTTATTTCTAAATTGACTCGTGGGTCATGGTATTCCATATATTTCCCTTGAGAAATTCTTTAACATTTTTTCACTTTCTCTAATTTCAATACAATTTTTCAACATATTTAATAGTTCTACCAAGGTACCAATGGAAAGTTCCTCTTTTGGAAGTTTCAAAAATTCTTCCAAAATGAGATCCTTAGACAATATTTGTTGATCATCTTCCTTCATAAATAATTCCACTGCTTTTAACATTGTGTCATTTAGTTCCTGTAAATATGGATATTTAGTTGTGTGTTTTATTGGTCGAGTAACTCGACGATTTTGATTACTACTATCTTTACCAACACCCAACCTTGTGACTACATGAAGATTTTTGGAATTCATAATTTCTTATTTCGGAACATTTTTTATCAAATTAATAGTTCTCTTATTTAAAACCTTTTCAATAATCTTGGGGAAATATTCCAATGAGTGATCCCCCAATCCACACATGTTGCATAAGCACAAATCAATCTTATCATTTAAAGGATAGTCTGCAACTACGTGCTCCTCTTACCATTAGGTATAATAATAGAATCTCCCTCAACCTTGACCACAACCATGACCTTTGTCATTATATCCCCCTCTTCGACCATCATAACCTCCTTGACCAATACCTCATCTATCATATGATGGTGGTGTTAGTGTCAGTCTTTAAAGCCTTCCTCCAGTGATCAAATGTGCTCTTACATAGTGATTTTGAAGTGTCAAGGTCAAATTTTGTCATTTCAGTGAGTCTTCAAGCAAAATTTGGTCACTAGTCATTAGGTCTAGGGTTTGCCCAAATGTCAGTCTATGTCACTATCGAGCTGAGTATATCATCATTCATAGGGTTTTCATTATCATGTCAGTGTCTAATGGGTCATTTGATACCTTGTTCATGCTTCAGTTGCGCCCAGGCAAGGTCATTTCCCTCTCTTAGGGTTTTGAAGGCAATTTCTCTTGGGCGGACAAATCATCGGCAAAAATTGTTTCCTGATGTTCATACACCTTCCCCTATCCTTAATTTACCTTATAAAACACTTCCCAACACTCAGATCCCCCAAATTCCTCATTTTTGCACAAACCCTAGTTTCTAGCTACAACCTGGCAATTTTCTAGGTTGGGCCTGTGTTTCACTCCTTTGAACCCCTTCCTCTCATTCAATCTCTGAGATTCCACTTTCCCCTGCTTCCTAACATCCCTCCCTACTCCCAAAAATTTCCTCAATAATTTAGAAGCCCCTTATACCCTTCATTTCGCTCCATTTCGACAAAATTCCTTGTTTCACACATCGGGACAAGTTTCACTAAAATGATGGTTCTGAGCAATAAAAGATGAATTTTTCAAAACTGAGAGAGGTTTTTGTCTAGAACATGCCAAGGAAGAGAAACCTCCTTCACTTTTTGCACAGGTGTCATGGTTTGAGAGAAATGTCAAGAATACCGTTGCCTCAGGAGAATCAAAGGCACCTCTGAAGTGACCTTGGGAAAATCAAGTTTTCTCCTAGCTTGGTTGACCAAATTACTTTCTTGATGGGTAAAATGATAACTAGACACAAATAGATTTCCAATGAGCTATCATGAGCTCAATTTGGGGTTGAGAAAGGTATTCAAAAGTTGACTGCAACAACACTCTTCCTTGAGGCAGCCTCATTGGGCACTTTTTGACCAGTCTTGGGAGATTTGCTTTGTGACAGGTCAAATCAACTCCAAATTGAAAAATGAGACTTGGGTTGGAAATTAGACTCAAAGACCTTTCCAACGAGCTATCTTGAACCTGATTTGGACACCGGGAAGGCCTTCAAACAGAGCTGCAAAGGGGCGCGACCACTCAGGATCAGGGGCGCGACCACTCAGGGAAAATTGCCAGATTTGACCATTTCGGCCAGCAAAACACTGTTTTTACTCTTGGATGACTTTTGGGCATGTAAATAAGAAACTTTGGTGTAATTTTCATGGCACATGGATGCATTTACTCTCCTTTGACACTTCTATAACTTTCTTTGATGTAAATAGTGAATATTAAATGCATGGATGGGTTACCTAAGTTTTAGAGGCAAGTTGTTTTGACTGCCTATTATCTAGTGCTTAGTTTAGAATTAGTTCAAACTGCTCCTAGGAAGCTGAGCTCGACCCCTAGAGGTGGGGAAAGGAGTTAGATGATCTATATTATGCCTTCTCTTACTCATTTTCATGGTTGGACTCTTGAGGGAGAAGCTCTATTGTATATTTTACTTGTATCTCTGCAATTTGAGGAAAAGGAAGGCCAGGGTTTTGCAAACATCATTGTGGATTCTTGTGGATTATTGTGTTGATGGTGTGTTTCCTACTTGTCATTTAAGTGTGTTTATGTGTTCCATCTCTTATTCTATTGCTGCTAATTAAACAAAAGAAGTGATAAAGTTTGAATTCATGCATGCCATGCTCAGCTTTCAATTTTGTTTAATATTTATGTTTTCCACTGTCTAAAGAGGATTCAAAGTCATTGTTTGCCCTCTTTAGCTCCCTCTCTTTCTTCCTTGATCATCCATCTCAGATTAAAGCATCAACATAAACTCCTTCCTTGCCCCAAAGACCCACCTGCAGAAACTGTGTCAAATCCCCGCACCCTGAGTTGCACTCCCTCCAATTGCCACCAAAAACCCCAAAAAACTTTAAATCAACCCTCCTTATCAGTTTACTAGCCTAATATCTTTGATCCTAATTGGTCAGCTCACCCCATTGAGAAAATAATTTGAGTCTGACTGGAGAGAGCCTTCTCATACCCCGTAGGGCTAGCTACGAGGTGAAATGGTTTGATGTTGCCTTGAAGGTTTACATTCCTCAGCCTAGGGTGAAATCTCAAGCGCTAACAGGTGGTTCATTAAACTGATTTGTGGCTTGTGTATATAGACAACATGACAATTTGGTTCATTTTTTCTTTTTAGTGAGGATTCCTACATGGAATGTGTATTATCTCTGGAAATGGAACACCATTTAGGATTGGATTTTTGAAGATTATATTGATAGTATTTGGTTGTGTGATTTGAGGTGATTTGATAAATGTAACATATATATCAGACTGTACTCATAGGATGCCTTGATCAAAATAATCTACATATTTAGAAGCGTCTTTTGTATGTTCTTCCATACGATAGTTGATGCACCATAGTTGTTCTTTTGACGTGTTAATTCTAGGAAAGAATTTTGTAGTTGTTCAAGCTTGTCTTCAAGTTTATTGTCAGTTGGTGAGATAATTGACTGGCCTTCATCATATGTTTTGATACACTATGTTAGCTTAAGCTCTTATGCATAAGTTCTGAATTCTTGCATTTTGAGAAGGCCATAAATGTTTTGGAGGAGACCAACCACATCCCATTGTACTATTATATTTTGATCGATAACATAGGGAATCTAGCTAGATAATTCTTTAAATTTTTTATTATATTATTGTACTTAATCATTTGGTTTTTTTAATTTATTTTAGTTTTCGTGCTCCCAAGTGCTTGACATCTTGGGCCTTGCATAGCACGAGGAAGAAATTCTTGATTTTGATTCTCAATTTCTGTTGCTTCTCCATAAGATTCATGAACCACATCAAAGTACGTTTTGTCAAGGCTACAGTGAATAGTGCCATTTGTTGGTCTTCATTAGTAACATCGTTTACTTGATAAAAATTTTTGCAGACGAACTAGTGTTTATTTGGATCTTCGTCGCCATCATAGCGGGGTATATGGTTCAATCCCATTTTTCTTCTTTGGGTTATCAATGTTCGAAATATTGGAGTTTTAAGTGGCTGGTTGTTTTCGATAGTGTTGTAGCTCAACCTTGTGCAATTAAAAAAAATCAAAATTTGAGGAGGTGAGCTTGAGCCAACAATAAAAATTAAAAGAAGGTTATTTTGATGGTCATTTTTTTGATATTATGGAGTTGGTTGAGAAATTATTGCTTCATTTTGGAAACATAATGCTTGTAATTTCTATAAAATAAATTGATAATAATGCTTGTAATTTATTCACGGGAATTTTTTTGCTCTCGACCTCTTATGAAAAGAGATTCTTTTATTTAAAAAATCATTGGACTAAAGGCCTAAAAGTCAAATTTTCCATATCATGAGACAAGTTTTGAAGTCCACCAATATTAGCGCACACACAAGGAACTAGACCAAAGGAGGAGCCCATGATGGAGCCAACATAAATGCACAATGTATCTAATAGTTTTGGGTGCACTGGGCACTACAAAGTATTTATGCTATGATACTATGAAAATGTGGGATAAAATGGTTTCACTAAATAAAAAAATGCTAGAGGACACACCCATATAATCAAACATTTCAGAGAGAGAGCATAATAAGGATCTCTAGCCTATATGAAAGGACAATTTTGCTCAAGGTTTTTTTGGGTATGGAATTGTGACAAATTCATTTTCTTCTATCACCATAGATGTGAATGTGAAGCCTACCAAGTTTCTATCACTAGCAGAAGCTAAGCACAAAACTTCAAAATTTACCTCAAGAGAGATTAGAACTTATAGTTCAAATCATAAAGTAGAGGAACCCATCTCTATGCCAGCATGATGAAGAGATAGAGGTTGACATTAATAGTTTTGACATTGAGACTCTTTGGGAACTTGATAGATTTGTCACCAACTATGAAAAAAACTTGAGCAAGGATAAGAAAAAGTATTTTCTTGCTGATCAAGTGAATAGATCCAGTGGACATGGTTCAATCAGAGATAATAATTTGATGATTGGAAGAGTGCTACTAATGAAAAATAGAAAGGGAGAACAAGGTGAGAAGGATGGTGTTTATGCAAACAGATCTAGAAAATTTAGTAGCTCTAGTAGTTATCAAGGTCTTTTTCCAGTAATTCTTATTCTGAGAGTTCCTAGGGAAGTGATGCCAATGTTGCAACTTCACCTCCTATTGGTTCAAACACATCATCTAGGGGTTATTCATAGGATACTGTAGCAGAAGGTGAAGATAGATTACCATATTAAATTCAAAAGAAAATGTTTGGTTTTCATGCAATGGAACCCAATTTCTTTAGAGGGTATAATGTAGGAATGCAATGTCATGAAATCTATTTATTCACCATTGACTAAGGCATTGTTATAACAAAAAATAGAGTAGTATATTTTTAATGCAACTGCATTATTGGCACACAACTCAAATTCAATCCTGAAATCTTCGGTAACAAAATTGAAAGAGACACGCAATGTTTGAGGTTGAAGAGAAGAGAAGAATGATGCAAGAATAAGAAGTTGAAATGTCTCCATATTCCAATTCATAATGAAATGCCTCCATATTTCAATTCACAATGGTGGTTTTTGAAACAATCTCTTAGAATTTTTCACTTCACCACATGTTATATGTCAACCACAATTTCTAGTGGGACAGCCAATGGTTCCATGGAGAAGGAAATGGAATGCAATTCAAATAATGTTGACTTTATTCTTATGCTAGATGCAAATAAAACAGATGACTATGTTGTGTGGGTACATGATGTCAAATAAGAAAATGTAATATTCATGTACCTTATTACCAGTAGTCTCAATGGTGCCTTTCGTGTAAAATTTGAAATGACAAAAAGGTGTCCTACATAAATAAACTACTATGATACCCTCCTTGCATGAAATTCAGGAAAGTGAATGCTACATATAATTTTTTATAAAACATACCCAAAATTGCTTGAGGATGATAGTTACACATGACAAAATGTTGATTAATTATGAATTTTCTAAATAGAGGAATGGTAGGCTCATGCTTACAAGTAGATGGTGAGTGGAGATTTGAGGCGGTCTCACTATTTTCAAAAAGATGGGAGACGCATTGCGATTCTCTCACTAAGTTTGAAAACAAACATATCTAGATCAAATGACCTATTGAGATTATCTTGTTGTCATTTTTGGAACAATGTAACATTTTAATTTGATACTAGTAGCATATTTATCTTATGAAGGTAGCGGGAGATACGTATGACCATATCAAAAACGATACTTATTGGAGAAAATGTTCAAGTGTGGGATTCATTCCTCTAACTAATAAATGCACATAGGGAAGTCAACAAACATATATTGGGATTATACTCCTTGCAAGTATCCAAGTAATCTATGGTCCACAATATTCATGACCAAGATCAACGAAGTCTCAACAATATGACATCCACAAAAGTTATGCTGAGGGGAATCCTCGGGAAACAGATTCCTCAAACCACCCATCTGGCAATCAAGGATCTATAGTTATCTGGGGGGGTCTTCAACAAATTCTAGAAACTACTAAGGGAGGTCCCATAGATGGTTTATGGTTTTCTTGAAACTCCCAATGGTTCAATCACATATACATGACAAAACATTAGGTCCCACACACAACATTCAGTTCATTTTAATTGTTTTTGATTTATAGTTTTGAGTTAAAATTATGATGCAGAAACATTATGAAGGAGCGAAGGTTTTGATTTCGTAAAAGGGATTTTAATATTATATATATCATCATATTATATTTAAAATGTTATATTTATTTGCAAATAATTTTAAGAGTATTTTGTAATTTCTCCAAAAATCATTTTGTAATTGATTCAAGAATGTTAGATTGGGGAGTGAGATAAAAGTTTGAAAGAGTGATTGGGTAAGGGTTCTAAGACTCAAAATTTGAGAGATTGTGTAATGTAAATCTTCTTGGAAGATCAATAAAGGAACACCAAATTGATTCCAGATCTTGTGATGGATTGTAGTATGTGGTGTTTCTTTCCGCTTTGTTCTTTTCATCTATGTTTTTCTTCATTTGAGGTAAATGCATGATGCAACATGTATTTCTTTAATGAAATACATATTTATTTGTCAAAACACTTGTGTTTTCTTTGAAGGGAGCCTTAATGGGCTCTCCATTGCCTCCTCATTATCATCTCCTTTGTTCTCACTATTTTATTCGCCATTGTCTTCCCAAGGTGTAAACATTGGATTCCTTTTGGTCCAATGTGATAAACTCTATTCCAAACTATTTCCTCTTCCATTTATAAATTCTTAGAGTCTGCATTCACTTAACTAAGGCTGTTTTGGTTGAACGAGTTCATATTCAATATTAAGTTAACATTACGCTAAATAGTGTTATTTCTCTAGAAAGTGATCTCATTCAAATCTTTATCAATCTATGTGGATATCCTAGGCACTGACCTCAAGTAGCCAGAGGTTGTCTCCAGGGTTACAACATCTTTTGGCGTCATTTTCGTGGAACAAAGAAACAAAGTTATTTTTCCCTCGGTATTTAAGATCTATTTCTTGATGGAGAACAATATTTAGATATCGAAGTTTGGTTGTTTATCCTTCATCTGGTGACTCCCCTATAAAATATTTTATTGAAGAGTAAATTTTGCTAACCAGGTATTAGATGTTGAGATTTTTCATTATTTTTTATCAGTTTTGTTATTTATTTTCTTGTACATGTCAAGAGGATTATTTATTCTCTTGTATGTGCTGACTAGTGCAATCCCTGAGCTATGTATTTTTCCATGAAAAAAGAGGATTTATCTTCTTCTTTTCTTGTAAATATTTATCCTATTCATTATTCTGAATAAAATGATCAAAATCATATTAGCATTACAATCCCTCACGAAAATAACCGGCTTTTTCAACCTATAACTAGAGAGACTCATTCATTTTCTTTATTAGTCACTACTTCACCTTTCAAATGACCCATTCCTATTCAGTCCAAAATCAGGGAAATTTTTAAACCCCTGAAGTTTCCCTCAATCCTGCATGATTATCCTCCAAAATATTTTAAATATATGCCTCAATTCAATGGGGAAGACAATGTTACAACATAGCAACATTTGTTGGCATTTAAATGATTTCTGGATAGGTTTGATATTATTCATGAGGATGTGGATTTAAGATTATTTTATTATTATTTAAAAGGAGATGCTCAATGGTGGTTTCAACATTTAAAATCATATTCGATTGACTCATGGAAAAAATTCTTGACATTTTTCTAATCTATTGGGGAGAACACAAATCTCATGAGAAATATCTTTCAAAAATGTACACCATGTACAGGGAGAGTGGTGAATCAATTGCCATATTTAACATAATATTTCAGAAACTTTACTTTAGTGTGCCATAATAAATTCATCGTCGTGAAGCTGCTACTATGCTATATTATTCAGCAACCCATCATCCTGATTTGACATTTTATCTTAGGTAGAGGAGGCCTTGCACTCTGGAAAAAATGTTTATTGATGCTCAAGAAATTAAGGATAACCTTTGGGCTTGTGGGAAGATTCCAAGTCAAGATTTGCATGTAAATATGGAAATAACTCAACAAGATAAGGAATATAAACAATGATCACCATATTTGAATATAAAATTTTCTTCTTCTTCTTCTAATTTTACAATTTTCAAATCAGATTCTTCTACAATAGATGAGTTTCCCTTTCATGAGATGATGAATGGTTTTTAAATGGGGTTTCTTGAACATGATGTTTCCAAAATTAGCAAGATATGCTCACATTATACAAATTATTTTGTTGATAGTGATGCAAGTTTCTTAGTTTCTAGAAAAAAAATTATCATATCAACAAATTGGTGAGAAATAGCTCATGTCAGATTCTCTGAATTTTTTATTTCAGATTAATTTTTCTTCAGTAGAGGTGTGTGAGAAATTGAACAAAGAGTTATGCAAGAATATTTCTGAAGGAAAATCCTTTTTGCCTAATTCTGAAAAGAAACTAGTTGTTATATAGCCCAAAGAAAAAATTAAATTGGTTGAACAAGAAGGCATTTTCACTCATGCTTTCTGTGACCCTATGGTAGATTATATGACAAATTTCTTAGGTCAACATTCAATATTAGTTTGGGGGTATGTGCTAAATTTTCTTTTTGAAGAATTTTTGTTGTTCATGTCTTCTTTTATTCTCAAAATCAAAGAATAGAGAATTGGTGTGAGGTCCAACACTCAAAATCTGGCATGGTTTCATTGGAAAATTGATTTTATTTGATTAAGATCAGTTATGCATATAAGTAGAGATATTGTACATAAACAAGCTCAAAATTTCAACATTTAAATTTTAGTTTTCCAGAGGTTTTACTTCGGTTCATAGGTCCAGAAGAAGACTTCTAGCAAATAAAGTTTCAAGGAGATTACTGTTCGAAGAATTTTTCACTCCATTCTGAACAATGTTATTAGCCCATTGTTTTCAGTGTCATGCAAGAAAAACATTGTCCCCATTTGGAGTTGATATTGTAGCTCAATCTTGCACAACCGAAAAAAATATACAAAATTTTTGGAGGTGAGCTTCAACCAGCGATACAAATTAAAAGAAGGTTATTTCAGTGAAGTCATTTTGTTGATATTATGGAGTTGATTGACAAAATATTTCTTCCTTTAGGAAACATAATGCTTATAATTTCTATAAAAAATTGACAATAATGGGCATACATTGGCTTTTCACGAGATTTTTTTTGCTCTTGACCTCTTATGCAAAGAGATTCACCCATTAAAAAAAATATGCAGAAGAGGTTCTTTTATTTAAAAAACTATTGGGCTCGAGGCCTAATCTCTAAGTAATTTTTTCCATGTCACAAGACAAGCACTGAATCCTACCAATCGATAGGAAAATTCCAACAATATTATTGAATACACAAGGAACTAGACCCAGGGAGGAGCCCAAAAGGGAGACAACATAAATGCACAACATGCCGATTAGCATTGGGTGAAATGGGAACTATAAAGTGTATATCCCATGTTCTTGTGCAAATGTGGGATAAAGGTTTTTCACTAAATAAACAAAAATGCTACAAGATTCACCTATACAATCGAACATTTTAGAGAGACCACCCAATAATGATCTCTAGACTTTATGAAAGGACAATTGTTTTGAAGGGCTTGTTGCATATGAGGTTGTGACAAATTCATTTTCTTTTTTCACCCTAGATGTGAACATGAAGCCTACCAAGTTTCCATCGCTAGAAGAAGCTAGGCACAAACCTTGAAAATGTACCTCAAGAGAGATTGGAACTTATAGTTCAGATCACAAAGAAGAGGAACCCATCTCTATATCGGTGCGATAAAGAGATAGAGGTTGAAATTGACAATTTTGACAGTGAGACTCTTTGGGAGCTTGATATATTTGTCATCTACTAGAAGAAAAACTTGAGAATGAATATGAAAAATGTGCTGCTTTCTGATAAGGTAAGAAGAGCCAATGAACATGGATCATCCAGAGATAAGCATTTGATGATTGGAAGAGAGCTACTAATGAAAAATAAAAAGGGAGAACAAGGTGAGAAGGATGTCATTTATGTAAATAGATCTAGCCGCTCTAGTATCTCCAATAGTTATTTGGGTTCTCCTTCCAATTACTCTGATTTTGGGAGTTCCTACGAAAGTGAATCTAATGCCTATGCGACAAATTCACCTCCTGTTGGTTCGAACATATCGGTTAGGGGTCAATTCAAACGATATTGTAGCAAAAGGTGAAGATGGTTTATCATATTTGGAGTCAAAGGAAGATGTTTCGATTTCATGGGATGAAACCCAATTGCTTCAGAGGGTATAATGTAGGAATGTAATGTCATGTAATATGTTTATTCACCACTGATTGAGGCATTGTTATAACCAAAACGAGATTCGTATATTTTTAATGCATGAACATTCTTTGGGCACAACTTGAATCCAATCTTGAAATTTTCGGTAAAAGAATTCAAATAGACGTGAAATGTTTGAGGCTAAATAACATAGATGAATGGTGTAAGAAGAACAAATTGAGATGTCTCCATATTTCAATTCACAATGGTAGTTTTGGAAACAATCTTTCAAAAAATTTCACTTCGCAATGTTATATGTTGACCGCTATTTCCAGTGGGAAAGCCAATGATGCCATGGAGAAGGAAATGGAATGCATCTCGAATAATGTTGACTCTATTCCTGTGTTGGATGCAAATAAAATAGATGGCTCTGTTGTGTGGCTACACGATGTCAAATCACACAACGCAATATTCATGTACTTTATTACCAACAACCTCAATGGTTCCTTCCGTGTAAAATTTCAAATGATAAAAATGTGACCTACGCAAATAAACTACTATGATACCTTCCGTGCAAGAAAATCAGGTGGATGAATGCTTCATATACGTTTGTAGAAAACATAACCAAAAGTGTGTGAGGATGGCAATTACACGTGATGGAGTGTTGGTTAATTATGAATGTGCTAAAGAGATGAATGGTACTCATGCTTACTAGTAGATGGTGAATGGTGAATTGAGGTGGTATTTCTATTCACAGATAGTTGGAAAATCCCTTGTGATTCTATCGCTAAGTTCCAAAAAAAACATATATATATCGACCTATTGAGATTATCATATAGCCATTTTTGGAACAAGGTAACATTTTAATCTTCTCTTGTGAAGGTAGCGGGATATATGTTAGACCATGTCAAAAATTATACTGATTAGATAAAATGTTGAGGCGTGGGATTCATTCCTCCTACTAATACTAACACATACGGAA
Organism: Pinus tabuliformis; assembly: GCA_031772625.1. Lineage (NCBI taxonomy): Eukaryota > Viridiplantae > Streptophyta > Pinopsida > Pinales > Pinaceae > Pinus > Pinus tabuliformis. The sequence goes on along the minus strand of CM062818.1, from coordinate 879,745,674 downwards.
GTCATCGAAAAAAAATGGGATTATAATCCTTACAGGTATCTAAATAATCAGTGGTCTACAAAATTCATTCCCAAGATGAATGGAGTCTCAGCAGTATGAAATGCACACAAGTTATATTGATGGGAACATTCGAGAAATGGATTCCTCAAAGCACCCATCTGGAAATAAAAAGTCTATATTTATCCCTAGGAGTCATCAAAAAATTATAGAAACTGCGAAGGGAGGTCTCGAATATGGTTTATGGTTTTCTCAAAACCCGCAATGCTTCGATGACGTATACATGACCAAGCACAGGGCCTGCACAGAACATTTGCTCCATTTTAACTGTTTTTGCTTTTTAGTTTTGAGTTAAAATTCTGATGCGTAAACCTTATGAAGGAGAAAAGGTTTTTTATTTGTAAAAGGGATTTTTAATATTATGTATAATTATATATATAATATTTAAAATGTTTTATTTATTTACAAATAATTTTAAGACAGTTTGTATAAGTGCTCCAAAAATCACTTTGAAATTGATTCAAGAACATTAGATTAGATTGGGAGTGAGATAAAAGTTTGAAAGAGTGATTGGGTAAAGGTTGTGAGGCTCAAAATTCGAGAGACTTTGTAATGTAAAGCTTCTTGGAAGATCAATAAACCAAATTGATTCTAGATCTTGTGATGGATTGCAGTATGTGGTGTTCCATTCTTGTATGTTCTTTTTATCTCTTTTTTTCTTCATTTGAGGTAAATCTATGAAAATTTTATATTTGAAAATATGTGTGTTTTTTTGAAGAAACCCTTAATGGGATCTCCGTTTCCTCTTCGTTATCATCTCCTTTGTTCTCATTGTTTCATTTTCCATTGTCTTCTCATGGTGTAAACACTGGGTTCCTTTTGTCCCCATGTGATAAACTTTGTTCGAAACTATTTCCTCTTCACTTTATAAATTTTTAAATTATGCATTCACTCAAGTAAAGGCCAGTTTGGTTGAATGAGTTCATTTTCAAGATTAAGTTAACATTATGGTAAATAGCGTTATGTCTCTAGACAATCATCTCATTAAACATTATCAAGTTCTGTGGATGTCCTAGGCACTGACCTCCGAAAGCCAGAGGTTGTCTTTAGGGTAACAACAGGTAGGATCGACAATGGGTCAATTGTTATTAGGCATGTTATTTTCTTCTTTGTTGATGATTTCCTCTTAAACTCATTCATTGATTTGGCATGCTATATCTATGTATTAGGTGAACCAACTCCCTTAGGGTCATGAATGTTCGTCGATCGGTTCTATTCTTTCAACATACTTGACAAATACTAGATTTGGAAACAAGGGAACGCTCGTGAGATTTCAGAGTTGGAGAAGTACTTTTTCTATTTCATTATTGTTACTGTTTGGTCAATATTCACCGGTATTTTCAATTTCTACATGGTTTCTTTGTTCTTTTTCATTATGCCAGACTACAGGTATGTATGAATAATTTTGTGATGTTTTCTAAAGGAATTATTGAACAGTGGTACTTTTTATTGCTATAGTTTAAGTTCTTCTTATTTTTGGAGCAAGAGTCATCAATTTCCATAACATCTACTTGCTCTCTAGGGCTTATAAGTAGACCATTATTCTCTGTCAGAGTGTGCAGTGCTATGCCTCCAAAATCATCTGAGGAGTCCTATGCATATTCACTCAACTCACTCTCTCGATTCTTCATTCTCATCCTTTGGTATTCTTGCTCTCTTATTTGTTCTCGTCATTGTTATCTCTTGTCCCTTGTTATTTTTTGTATGTTAGCCAACTGCTTATATTGTCGGTTTTTGTTCTGTCAGTTACTTTCGTGTTGCTTATTTTTGGCAATCGACCTTCTTCCTTCCATCTTTGTGATTTATATATGCTTCTACAACTTTACTCTTTTTTCCTTTTTCCCTTTTTATTTCTCATAATTCGTTACCCCCTCATGCCGACCTGACTTAGTGTCTGTTCATAGGGGATTACCAAACGACCATGTTTATTTTCTTAAAAACTAATCCCACACTTCGTTTATGCCATTTGACTAGGTGCTAAGGAATTTTTTCTATTCAATTTAGTCATTTCACCAATTAGTATTGGCTAGGATCTGCAACGGGGGTCGGTACTCGACAATATGTCCTAGTCCCTTTTTAAGGAGAAACTTATGTAAAAGGGTAGGTGTTATGTGGAATTTACGATTTTGGACAAAGGTATGTTCCCTGAACCTAGTGGACTAGTATAGAACACAGAAACAAAACAAAATAGGGTTTCCCTTACATAAATTGAAGAATGGGAAGGAGGCTTACTTGGAATCCATCGCAAGCTTTACTTTCTTCCCGGATTTTAAGCTCCAATCGTAGCACTGATTGTTATAATTAGAACCTACACATATAATTGAAACAAGCCAACTTAGGATCCACAACATCTACGTAGCATAAATTAATTACTCTATTCAATGGATCAACGAAGCATTCAAATACATGAATGTAAGTGTAACATAACACATATAGTAAAATTATATACTCTTTATATTAATAGAAATAGGAGAGAGTTTACAACCAAGAATATTAGTTGATCTTGTAGAGATCTCCCCAAGTTGACTTGTCATTCCTTGTCATGAAGCACACCTCAATGTCACGTTAATGCATGAAGATGAAGACTCTCTTAGATTCAAGGAAGAAAGATGAGGGCATGATCAGCCTCCAAAAGCCAACCCCAATGTTGTAGATGACAATAAATTTATGAGAGAGGGGTGGTATTTTATGAATTCTTATCCATTTAACAATTTAGGCTTGAGATCCACTGAATATGGGAGGATGAACTCAAGGTACTAGAGATGAAATATCCAAGGTAGGATCAGATAGGACTTAAGCTTTTTATCCACGGTAAATGGTTAAAACAACCCTTTGAAGCTTCTGGAAGAGGAAGCTTTAGGATTCATTTTAATTTTCCCAAATTTCTAGAATCAGTGCACCCCCAGTAAGGAGCAAGTTGTTGTTCATCGGCATTGGTGTAGAAAGGAGCAACATGCTGTTGAAAGTAGGTATCTAAAATTGCAAGGTGTGCTAGGACTTAAAAGCACTAATTTGAAGTAGTTAGACCGAGAAACTCAGTCATTTGGAAACGTCATGCTTAGTGGTTTATGTAGGGATGATAACAACATGTTCACATATTATGGTTGATTCCGTTTGTTGGCCTATTGACCAGATGTGACAAAATGACATATAACAATAGGAATTGTGCCTAGGAAGTTGTGGAAGTCATTGAATAATATGGACTTAATGATTTTGATAGAGGTTTAACCGTCTATTACTTATTCTTCACAAACATCATCCGAAATTGACTTAACCCACTCATGTAGATTTGTTTGATTGTCATTTGATAGTTTCAACAGAAGTCAAGCATCAATTTCATTATGAGGTTTTTATGGGTGACTCGGTCAAGGAATTTCTTGATCTCTATCAGGGCACCTTTGATAAACTTCTCGTGCACTTCTATGAAGCAATTGGCTCTAGATTCTACTATTGATAATCGCTTGTGCATATTTCTTTAGGTAATTACTGATTTTTGTCTCCTACCATAACTATATCTACTCCAACGTTAACATTTATGCTTGTATACTTTTTTGACTCGAGTTCTGACTACGGATAATGAAATAATTTTATAATCTAGGGAAAAGTGCACATAGTTACTAGTAGTACAAACATCATCCAATCACATAATAAGCTTAAGTAAATATACACAATTACAATAATGGAGAACCAACAAAGGTGCTTTGATATATTATCTCTTATTAGCCAAATTAGAACTAATATATATATATATCATCGGGGTAGTTAAAGCAATCTAACTATCCAACCAGACATCTTAACTATACCGACATTAATTAACTCTTATGGTATTTATTGTTATAATGTATTTTTATCAACTCGACTTGGGCTAGTCGAACACACTGACTAGATCCTCCAATAGGAACCCACCACCATGATGTGCAAGAAACTACTTGCAATAGGCTACAACCTAATTGAGGCACTAACCACAAAATGTGCAAAAACTCACTTGCAATAGGCTACAACCTTATTGAGGCACTAACCTCATAGATGAAAAAGCTTTGACTTGTGGTAATCTTCAACCTAATTTAGGCACCAACCATAGAGATGAGAAAGCTTCGATATGATGTATGCTTCAACCTGATTGAGGCACCAAAATTAGTGATGATAAAGATTCAACTTGTTGTAGGCTTGAACCTGATTGAGGTACCCACCGCCTTCTTCAACTTTGTGTGGACCAATTTTCACAATAGTTCAAACTTGATCCACATGCTCTTCAAAAAATATAAAAATTCAAAATAGATCTAGCTATTATCATAATTATGTCATCAATTTTTCATATCATGTTCATACCTTGTTACACCCTATTCATCAACATGGTCACATAAAACTTTTCTTGGAACCTATAGGCCATATACACAACACTTACTGCAACCTTCTCATATGTCCCCAAAACACATAAAATTGATTATGGACATCAAAATTATATCATCAACACTTTTCATGTCTTTAGAACTATTCACAATTAAATCCTAATCATCATGCTTCTTTTGGAATCGAATTTGGTTTCATAGTGAACCTAAAACCATATAAAATAAAAAAATTAAATCAATTATTTTCCAAATGGCACAATCTGGATGCGCTCTACAAAATCGACAATGCTCAATAGGAATTATACAGTAATTATGCCATTGGTGGATTAATTATTCAACAAAATGTATTTCCATTGGAAAATAAAAACAATAAAATCATCCACCAGTTCAAAACTCTGACCTCACAGAAAGAAAACAACATGCCAATGAATTGTACTATACAATACCTTGTGCAAGGGTGGAGCTTCCAGTTTATTTGAGTCAATTCAGAGGGACCTTTGCTTTTCACATCTTTTGATCCAATCATCGGGCCGAGCTCATTACAGTTGGACAAAATCTAGGCCAACAAAAAATGCCAAGTCATCATGCCAAATATAAAGATCCAAATCTAAGCCAATCAACACTACCAAGTCACCAAGCTAAGTTTGAGCCACTCAATAGTTTCAAGTCATAATGCAATATAATCAATAGTGCCAAGTCCATAACGAACTAGTATGATTCAATCAATAGTGCTAAGTTATTGTTCCAAAAACACCATACTGAGCCAATAAATAGTGGTAAGTCATTATGTGAGCCAATCAACACTACCAAGTCGTTGTGCCAAAAACATGGAGCCAGTCTAATCCAATCAACAATGTCAAGTCATCATGCCAAAAAAATGAGCCTATTTGAGCCAATCAACATTGTCGATGTAAGAGCCCTTGATTGATTTTCCATGTAAATAAAATAATACCAAGTTCACGTGGTATATATTCCAAGCTTAATGAGGGGAAAACATCACATTTGGCATCACTTATGGTTAATTAATGGCTATGGAAATTGGCAAAGGAAAAGAGACATTAAATCAAAATTTGGTATGAGAAATAAAGAAAAATAGGAGAAAATGGAGATGAAGAGACATAAATATGCATGTAAGTGAATTTAGAGAGAAATTAGAGCAAAATCAAAGAAAAAGGAAAAATTAAAGGAAGAGACTAGACATCAATGATAGAAAGGAAACTAAGAAACAATTCACAACTTTTGGGCTCAACCTTTTATTAGTATTAGAAATCGCACTCCAGGAGGAGAAGGAGCAAGCACTTGAACAAGAAAGTAAGGGAAGCAAGGGTGTGTAAGAGGAATTTTGGATAGCTGCAAGTAAGGAAAAAAATTAGCTGTGGATAGAAGGTAATAGTGTGCATGTGAGATTTAACATGTTGCAATTCAAATGCATGGTGCATGTATTGGTTAGTTTCTTATGTTCCTATCATTGACATGGAATTTTCCTAGATTGACAGTGGTTTTAGCCTTTCCTTGCCAATTTTTGGATAGCCATGGTGTTGTGGGTTCCCTATTTTGGTTTAAGCTTTTGATGGCCGGTAGAATTGGATCCTATTTGAGGTGTTATTGGGAAAATTCCCAAGGGTCAAGGGTAGATATGGGTTTCTCCTAGAACTCTTGACAAATGGGTGGAGATAGGAAAACTACTTTGGATATGGGAAGGAATTTAGAGGCATCCAATCTTGTTTGATCTTTGTGATTTCTAGGTCGGTTAAGGTGAAATCATTACGGTTAAGGGTTGAGGTGGTTTTGCCTCTTGAAGCCCTTGATGGTTCTATTTTTGTTTAACCCATATGATCCAACATTCATGTTTGGAATATGGCACGAGGGTGATTGGTTGAAAGAGAGATTTGGTTCAGCCCAATCTATGATCAGATGATACATGGAAGTCCCTAACTTTGTTGGATTTTGCATACATTAATATGAGCTATTTTCTTATTGTGATTAATAAGCACATGTGTTGGTTGTTATGTTGATCTTATGGTTGATTTATCATGGTTTCTATTCTGGTTATATGCATTGTTCTATGATGTGCTCTAGCTATGGATCTGTTGATGGTCCTAAATGACTAGATCAACATTGGGGAAACCACCCAATCGAGATCTTAAATCAACTCCTTTTATGTTTGGAGTGATGGCTCTGACTCGAATTTTGGGACCATTTTCCCTTTAAATAAAACTACATGACATGTGGTGGATGTGGTATGTATTCTAATATAACTAAGAACTAAAATAGAAACTAATATAAACTACTATTAAACCTAGGTAAGATGATAGAATATGTGTTATAAAGATGTCACAATTAACATAAAAATATAGATCATCAAGCAATATGATATTAAATCAATTATAGAAAATTATTTTTATTAAATAGTTAATAAAATTATTTTGTTAAAACATCACATATACTGAGATCTCGTTGTTCACAATATAATTTAAATCTCAATCAAGCACCTCAATAGTGATAATGAAAGATTGACTAAAGCATGCATGTGAACAATAACATTAAATCATTCCATTCAAAGAAAATTTACAGAAATAGGATAGTAATACTCGATACACCATAGATCTAATCATCATAGAAAAGAAAGTGGTTCAGCTTAATATTAAGAAAAACTTAATTACAGTAGTGCAACTTAAGTCTCTTCTTACAAAATTTTAGAACCCCTTCTCCATCTTGGAGAGAGAATTTATAGTTTTTCAACAAAACATAAAAATAGATTGATCGAACAACTCTTCAACAAAAGTAACAATAAAAGGAAAATTGGGAAATGGTTGCAAAAAATTTCCAAGCTTAGGAAGAAGACTGTCTAATAGTTAGCTATTTCATGGTGTAGATATCTATCAAAATGTTGAGCTCTGGTGGGAATTTGGGCTTGATCCTTGTTTTACCTGTAAAAATAACATTTTTCAAATATGTCACCATCTATATGGTGACGTTGGAAAGGAAATAGAGAACCGACCATTGAATTTGGGCTTCAGTAGAAACTTCCAATGATGCTCAATATTAACTTTGGTCAATTGATCGATTATTTTGGTGATCTTCTTGAAGTGTTCATGCCATATCTTTGATAACACTATGGTATCGGGAAAGGTACCTTCGGGACAACTCAGAATGATATTAGATGACAGTCAATTATGATTAACTGATTCAACAATAGAACTAGCATGATTTTTGGCTTCATTTATGGTTTCTTCAGCTTGTTTCATTTGAATCTCCCATTCCATGAAAACAATGATTTTCTGAGCCTCATCAATCTTTTGTAGATAAATAGATCTACCTCCCTCACTTTTTTGGCAATTAAGGAAACTTGTGAACTTCTCATTCATTTCTTCAAAGTAGTTTGTTATATCTGACAATTGGTCAACAAGAGAATCAGTAGTCTTACATTGATATTGAATTATCACTAATTTACTGTAGAAGATTTTATGTTGTTGCCCAAGAAGAGCATTTAACTCATTGGCTTCCTTCTTAAATTTTGTCAGTTCAGGAATAACATGCATTTGTTCAATTTTCTTCTTCATTTCCTGGATCTGATCATTTTTTTTATCTTCAAATCATTATCATATTGCAACTTTAGAGAGTCAAACCTCTGTCGTAAATCTGTCAACTGTGATTTTCATTGGTCAATGATCCTCTGCTTCTCATTCTCAAGATTCTGATCCAACAGGAGGATTTTTTCTTCCTTCTCCTTTAGAAGTCTTTGAAATTTTGTGGCCTTATTAATAGTTGTTGAGGCATAATAACCTATGAACTGAGTTAGTCTCCCTAACTCCTCTATTGGTTTTGCAATAGATCCCTTCGATAAAACCTCAGAAGGGGATATATTTCTAGGTACCGATGTCTGTGATTGATCTAGATTTCTTTTCTTTCTTCCTCTTTTCACTATAGGCTTGTGTTCAAGACTATAGAAAATATCCAAAGGAGGAATCCCCTCAATATTCAAAACAATTTCAGAGGTAGGAAAGGTAGGAATAATTTCGAAATATTTCTCATCTTGAGCCTGAGATTTATCAGTAGCCTTCTTTGCTTTAGAATTCTTAGGAGTATCATGAACCTTTCTTTGCTGTGAAGCTTTTACAGTATGAGGATCGTAATTTTTTTAATTTATAGTCTGACTAAACTCTTTCCATATTTCATTCAATTTAGGATTAGATACAATTCCTTTTGCCTGAGATGTAGAGGAAAACAAAAAACCTTTTTTTTTGAGAAGGTATTGATGACTATGAATAACAGGCAATCTAAACATTAGGAACTAAAGTGTTTTCTTGAGTTAGCTGCAATAAACCCAAAGGAAGTTTGGCTATTCTAGAATTTTGGTATTGCAGAAATTGAGCCTTCTCCTCTAGGGAGAATTATTCTTCTACTCTCTTTAATACCATTGCATAAGAAGAGGATTTCTTAAACAATTCGTCCAACCTATTAGATTCATGAACAAATTGATAGAGGTTTTGGGAAGCAATGAACATTTTAACTACAAAAATAGGATCATATTTCTTGTTGGGAATAGCAGGTAGGCAGAGGGCCTAAATCGCATGAATTTCCTTCTCTACATGATTATAATTTTCTAAGGAAAATATACAAAACTTAATAGGAAAAGATGGCCACATCCACTTATTTGAATCTTTCGATGTTTTAGAAATGCCATAGCCTACCATTTGATAGGTTATTTCTCTACTTAGAAGCTTATCTAGTATGTATAAAGGCATGACATGAGGATGAGATAAAATTCCATAAAATATAATATAAGTAAATAGCTCCTCTCCAAACCAATTCCCAACCTTCTATGGATCATCTTCAGCATCTTGGGACATGTGAGGTGGCCTTGACCCAAAAATAGATTCATAAATTGGAATTATCACTCCATGGAAAATGTGATAGAAATGCTTTAAGTAATTTGACTCCCATAGGACATCATGGTAGATATGAATGGTTTTGGGGACCTGGATTGTTCATTTCCATCCCATAGCTGAAAAATCCATTGAAAAGCAAAGAGCATCCATAATATATGAAAACATATAGAAACGAGGAATCTTATTTTCATAGATATTTCTTCCTCTCCTAAAGTCCAAGGTTTGAGTAGCTATATTATTAGAGAGAATGGTGTCCCAATAAAAAATGAAACCCTTAGCCACACCATCAATTAAAGGAACCCGATCATCACGAAATTTTGACATGTTAGGTTGCAAATACAACCGACATATCATCATTCCTACTTGGAAAAATGGATGAGCAAGGGAATAAATCGAATACTTACCTAACTCCTCGGCTTTATGCTTCTTAGGGTCTTTGTGCCACTATCTAATATTTTTAGACGGGTGTCCATTTTTCTTCACAAATGATTCATCATATTGATTATTATATACATATTGTGGTTTTGGCAGATTATATATATTTTTTCAAATATTTTCTATGGAAAGATCCTATGATTGTTCCCCTTGATGTTTTTATGTGCCTTCTTGAAATATCCAAGTTCTCTATAGCCCAGTGAACCATATCAGTGTAGAGCATTAATTTGGGTCTTGCAGAAATTCTATGAAGGAATGAATTAGCGGCATCCTTTGTCATATGCTCAGAGACAGGAATGGAGTAATATGTTGTAGGTGTTCTTTATGTGACTTCAGGTCCTTCCTCTTGAAAATATTTGTAAATTGACTCCCAGGAGGAAATTCTAGAATCCCTGGTACAAACTCTGTTGGAGAATAATCCCACTCCTGGATTCTTCTCATCAGTATCTTCAACAAATGGACAGAAAGGTTGTTGTGGTGGATCCTTTTTCTTGGGTTTTTGTCATTTCTTCAATTCTTCATGATGATGAGAATTAGATATTTCCTGTAATGGAGAGGCATAAGAAATTAACAGATACACAAACTTATCCAGAAATTAGCCTTAATAGAAAAACAAGCTTTACAATGAAAATCCTTTTTGGAACAAATTTTATGAGGCTAAAGCGAATTAAATGAAAATTTTATGTTTTCAAGACTTATTAAAATCCATTTAAATCCACTTAAATCCACTAATTACACTAACAAGAACCCATGTGAAAGATGACATGTTAGTTTTTGGATATAAGATATCGGAGATTTATTTAAAATAGAGTTATAATATTTCAGACCTCATAAATGAGAAGCCTTCGATATTACAAAGGTTATAAAGAGATATCTCAAAAAGAGCCTTGAAGTAAGTGTTCTAATGAGAAATATGAAAAATTTTATGAGGAGGATTTATTTCATAAGACTTACAAAATAATGTTTCTAAAATATGGAATCCCGATATAGAATTACCCATAGTCGAATATTACAAACATAAAAGAGTATTGAGTGTTATAATTTCGGAGGTATCACGTTACGTAAAATTCTTTTTAAAGAGGCTCTGATGAAATAAGTTCTGATAAGATTATCATCGAAACTTGATGGGATTTCAGAGGAATTTGTTTTCATAGTTGTAATAAAAATGCAGTTTTACAATGAGAAAATCCGAAATGAAATAATTTAATCAAAAAAAATTGGGGGTTGTAATTTTGGAAAAGTCACTAAATTACACTTTACGATATTAAGAGCTATGAAATTGAAAGTCTTCAAACATTATGAAAAGCATCAGGAGGTCGGACTTGGGGGATGAGATTTTTTGTAATGTTTATTAATAAAACTTACGAAATGGAGATGAGTTGATAATGAAGGAATTTTAGTACAAAGGCAACTTCAGGGAGTGTGCCCATCGGAATTCCATTATTTCGTAATGTTTATGAACAATAGGATCTTGTTTTTGATTTTATAAGTGATTGAATGGTTGATGAATGCATAGGATAACAAGTATTGTTGCAGCTACCTTGAGAGGTTATTGGCCCTTCTGGACAATTCTCTGATGAATTTTAGAAGCTTATGATCATATATGCATTCATGACTTAGAGCTTCGATGTTAACTTTCTATTTGATGAAATGCCTATCATGTATTAGGAAAGTCTTGGTTAATACCTTTCCTAAGTATTAGTTGTTTAGACTTGTTATCACCTAAGACTTGAATGTAGAAAGTTCTGAGAAATTCTCAGTAGTGGCCTATAGACCAGCCCTGAAAAATTTGCATTGATCTCGCAACAACATGCATATAACTGGAATATTTTGGTTATAACCACATGTAGGAAGGTTTATGGGTGTGGTTAGAGCCTTACAACTGCATGCATATTGTGTCATTCATTTGGTTGGAGTTTTAAGTCTGAAAAAAGAAGTTCTAGCTCAGGGATTCATCATTAGGGATGGTTGTCAATGACACATGGTTGATCTAGGGTTCGTGAGGGGTGGCATTAAGTGTTCAGGTTAGTAGGACCCACTTCCATAACTAGAACTTGGAGGTCAGATCATGTCATAGTAATACTCAGCTCATGCTTGTCCTTGAGAGCTTGTAAAAGTAGGTAAATGTGGGAGTAGGCATTACAACCAATTTATCATGTGAGTCAATCAACAGTGCCAATTTATCATGAGAGTGATTCAAAAATGTCAAGTCATCATGCAAAAAATGATGAGCTAGTGTGATACAATCAACAATGAAAAGTTATCATGTAATCCAATCAACATTTTCAAGCCATCGTGACAAAAATGAGCCAGTCTAAGCCAATCAACACTGCCAATTTATCATGCAAGCCAATCAATAGTGCTAAGTCATTGTGCCAAAAAAAATTAGCTAGTTTGATCCAATCAACAATGTCAAGTTCTTGTGCCAAACAAATTAGCCAATATGATCCAATCAACAATGTAAAATCATTAAGCCTATTGTAGATATTTCTTGAAGAGATTTCTTGGCTGGAAACTATGCCAAGAGATTAACTCAACCAAATTTAGGTTCACGATAGCCCTTGAGCTAGAGGGGGCTCCCTCAGATATTACAAAGCTTACTTTTATTGCAAATGAACAATAGCCTTTTGAGCATAATGGCTAAATTTAGGGGTCCTTTGATAGGTGTTTTCTTAGGGTTCCAAATCCATACTTAAATGAATAAAGCGCTACTTACAGAGACCTAATCAAATTGTTGGCATTCAACTATGATAAAATAATATGGACTGAAATATGTTGATTGAGGAATGAAGAAGAAATTAGATAATCAAATAACCTCCTTGAATATCTAATTATTTAATAATAGCACAAGCATATAGAATAATCTCTATAGAAAAATATTATTACATATAAGAATTGGTGGAAAAGGAAACAATATAATGATGCAAAGTAATCAGATCAAACACATTGTTTAATCAATTAAATCAGTAAAGAACATAACATTGTAGTGGGATGTTAGGGATGTTGACACTTAACCTAACATTTCTCGGACATATATACAACCTCGACATCTATACAACCTCAGATATATGATGAGAAAGATAATGAACACTAGAAGAACTCACATGTAAACAATGTTTGTCTTTAGTAAAAGCTAAAAGCCTTTTATTAAACTCTTATAAGATTTACAAAAAATATATTTTTTTTTTAGCCTAAAAACCAACCCATGGTCATTACAAAACAAAGAATATATAGAAAAATAGATATCTAACTGTTACTAGTCTTTACGAATCAAATCATATCTAATAAACTAAGAATAAAAATAAATATCAACATAATTGCAAGAAAAATATAAATTCTTCATTGATTGTTGATTGATTGCCTTCATTCCTAGAACGTATTTATCAAATCATGCCTCAAATATACCTTTAAATATGAAAGTAATATTTATCGTGTTGATCATTTGCCTTGGAATATGGAGTTGTTGAGGTTATCTCCACAAAATTTGACAATTATCCTTTAAAAGTGAATTCTCTACCACCTATCTCACCAACTATCACACAATACATTTCTCTCTTTGACTTCAAAAAGGAAGTGTTTTAAATGAAACCCCTCCTTGGTGATACAAACTTAAACTAGACACTCGACACTTTTTTGCACCCAATATGAGTACTGATTATTGGGTGAAAATGAAGGAGAAAATAAGAGGCAACATATGATCATTTGTATACAAACACTTTTTTAATCCTCACCAAAAGTTAGGAATGACTTTTTCATTGAAAATATATTTTAAATAACTTGACTTTGTTTTCTCAATCTTCAAAAGAATATAATATTTTGAAAATACAAAGGCAAGTCCTCCTACTGCGTATTAATTTATTTATATTTCCTAGTGCCTCTACTAATGTTTGGAATCTTCTTCTTATACCATTGTTTGGAAAAATTAACAACTAGGAAATTTACTTTTTTGAGTCATCATCCAATTTCATATGTACATAGCATCGCCAAGTCTATGCACAATGGATTCCATGATACCCTAAGTTTTGTTAGCTAAGATGATAACATAAAAAGGTTTTCTCCTCTTCAAGCTATCAATAGGCAAGTGAAACCAACAAATGTACACAAATGAATGTTATTACTATGATTAATCCATATCCAACATGATATTGAACAAATTTTAAATAAGCCAAATTTAAAACCAACTAATATGACTCTTCTTTTTTCAAATAAAGCTCTCCTGATGATAAGCCTCCTTGATATTTGCGTTGAATAAATTCTATGTTTTCATGGTTGAGAGGTGTTGATGGATAAAGTGATAATGGTGTAAATATATTAATTGAAAGTCCTCTATCATAATCCTTCATTATGTGTAGAAAAATAGTCACAGAAAGAATAATAACAAAATTAAATATCTATGACATTATGTTTCTTCCACTTTGACCAACCATGTCCCTGACAACACATTGTTATTTCCACTACCAATTATTTGAGTGCCAATTTTTCCTTTCTCCCTTGATCCATAACCATTTGCAGTAACATTAATATTCAATGTTTGTTTCTAGAATGATTTCTATCTCATAACTAATTATCCATTCATCACTGATTCAAAATTGTTGTGAAGAAGCCTCCCCAATGAGCGTTTGTCAGGTCCTAAAACACAAACTAATATGACTCTTTTTTTTGCAAATAAAGCTCCCCTGATGATAAGCCTTCTTGATCTTTATGCTAAACAAATTCTATGTTTTCATGGTTGAGAGATGTTGATGGATAAAGTGATAATGGTGTATATATATTAATTGAAATTCCTCTATCATAATCCTTCATCATGTGTAGCAAAATAGTCAGAGAAAGAATAATAACAAAATTAAATATCTATGACACTATGTTGCTTCCACTTTGACCAACCATGTCCCTCACATCACATTGTTATTTCCACTACCAATTATTTGAGTGCCAATTTTTCCTTTCTCCCTTGATCCATAACCATTTACAGTAACATTAATATTCAATGTTTGTTTCTAGAATGATTTCTATCTCATAACTAATTATCCATTCATCACTGATGCAAAATTGTTGTGAAGAAGCCTCCCCAATGAGCATTTCTCCATCCTGAAACAAAATCGACCAAGGCTAGTATACACATTTTCCAACAAAGCTACCCATGTCAGGTTTTGAAAGGTGATAAAGGCATTGATATGGCCACTACAGATAACTAACATGGTAGTGATTTTCCTATGTAATTTGTAGAAATGCGAAAAACTTGATCGAGTTTCTCAAAGGGAATTGTTAGCCAAATTATAACCTAATACTAACTCATCAATTTTTCTAGGGCTCATTTATGAAGTAATTAATTAGAAACATTTTTTTTTCTTTTGAAACATAGAGAATATGAAGTTAACTCTTGCAATGACTGGTTGCTTCATCAAACATTGTTGATAACATAGAATTATCATGCAAATGTTGAGAAATTTCATCAAGAATCTTTTTGTGAAGACAAGGCATTTTCACCTGTATAAACAAAGTTAAAAGTTTGTATTTTTTTACCCAGTGGAATTTCATAACTCTTAGCCCCCCAAACTTTCACCAACTCTCTACTCCATCATAGACCTCACGCTGCGTTTGAGCTCAAACTGGGTAAATTCATTTATCACTTCCAAATATGGACCAAAAATATGTCATAGGGTATCTGATAGACTTAAACTCCATGCTTGCATTGTAGAAATATAAAAACCTTATGGGAACTTGAATTCATCATCCATTTTTTTTATGCTTAATAGCTTCTCAACCAAAAACTACGTTTCCAATTTCTTCGCAAATTCAAGGATTTCATCATGTTGGCAGTGCTCAACCCACCAACATTCAGGGGATCACCGCAGTATGAAGTCCCAACTAGACCTCACACCACTTGGTGTGGGAATCCCATCTGGTATGATGGCCCGGTTTCCATTGTCTTAAGGATTTCCCTCAACAGGAGAGTGGTCTTCTTTGTCTTCGAGAAGTGAGGTTTGCGTGCCTAGTGATTGCTAGTGTTACTTGTGTCAATGGTTCTTTCGCTATAGAGGGAGAGGGTGGGAGTGAGTCCCAAGTTGGTTGGGATGAAGTCCCAACTCGACTAGGAACACACAACACAACAGGATGTGCACAAATTTCAGAGGAGCACTCCACACGGATGCGGTAGTCACCACACACAAGGTAAGATAACACGTACAACACTCAGCGGATGAGTTTGCATGAGTGTAACGGTTTTTATAGCAATTTTTATGTGAACGGTTTGTTTGTTGTCCAAGGGGGTAGCCACCACAGGAGAGACACCGTTAACAAGATATACAACACATTTTCATTAATAGATTATGTATTACAACAAGTGAAATAAGTCCAAGTGTTCAATATAGGTTAAAGCAACATGCATTACAAGTGTTCAAAATTAGTCTTACAACAGTTACAATACATGTGTGAAAACTTTCTAACCTGTTAGTAGGCTTCTAAATTAAGCGAATGTTCCAAGACACATCATTACACCATACATCACTAACCCCGAGCGCGGGGCATTGGAGCCACTACTTACTCCTAAAATAAAATATTATAGACTCTCTTGGCTATGTGGGAGGAGCCGAGGTGAAAAGTCCTTTTGATGTACAAATGAAGGGGTATTTATAGCCAAGGGTGAAGTTGACCCTTGTGGCTATTCGACTACCCTCATGATTGTTTGACTTCCATGACTTTTCGACTTTACATGACTCTATGTAAAAAAAGTGGGTCCCTTGGACTTCCACATTACATTACATTGATTTGACACCATGGCCCACAATGGAGATGTGGACAACATGACTGATGACATGACTTGACATGACAGTGTTGGTACATTTGTGTTGTTGTTGGAGTGCATGTCAAGCTGCATTGTTGCTGGGTAATGGATGTCTTCATGGTGTGTCATAGCTTCACCTCTGCATGGAAAACTGCACAGAGTCTTCAATGGTTGTTGGTTCGCTT
Organism: Pinus tabuliformis; assembly: GCA_031772625.1. Classification (NCBI taxonomy): domain Eukaryota; kingdom Viridiplantae; phylum Streptophyta; class Pinopsida; order Pinales; family Pinaceae; genus Pinus; species Pinus tabuliformis. Next base: position 879,728,972 of record CM062818.1, on the reverse strand, counting down.
GATGTTGCTTTGGCACGTTGCTCCTTGCTTGTATGTTGGAAGGCTTGATAGGCTCATCTGTTCACGAAAGTTGTATGCTCATCTGTTCGTCCATCCTTGAGCACATCTTGCATGTTTTCTCCTTCGTCCATCTGTGAAAAAATCTTTTCATGATCATTCATTCGCAAGCACATCTCTTCACATGCGTTTTTTGTTCGTTAATTGGTGAACCTGTCCTTCTTCTTGTGTTCCCTTTGTTCATCCCATTCATCATAGCACCATGTTTGTTGGTGTACTTGTACTTGTAGTCACTCATGACGAGATGACTTCAAATACAAAAACCTCCTAGTCTACCATGACACATGATCATTTGGGATGTAGGTGACCAGGAGAGGTAGCAAGGTTGCGAAGCGAAATGATGGCTCTAGGCAATGCTGATGAAAACTACGCAAGAGTCACTAGGTGATGAAGATGGGCAATCCAAGTCAACAGTGACTATCTACGAGGTCTAGCTCAGTTGGAAGGAAAAATTGTGCAAATTTTGGGAGGGATAGTCTGAGCTACAGGAAAGCAAGGAAAATAGGATCTACGCATTTTCTAGAACGAGCGAGCAGCAAGGTCTTGACAACAAAATTTTTGCAATTTTTTGGAGGAATAGGTCGGGCTGTATGGAGGATCAGCAGGTAGAAATTGTGCAGTTTTTTGGATGAACTGGCCGGGAGCCCTGCATCCAAGACTACACATTTCTTGGAGGGAACTAGTAGTTTGCTGCTAGGTCACTAGCAATAGAAACTATGCAATTCCCAATGGGAATAGATAGTTAGTTGTCGGGATCTTGGAAGCAAAAACTATGCAATTCCTGGAGGGAACTAGCAGTCTACTATTTGGAGCTGCTGGCGAGAGAAACCGCAGTGAGGTTGGGAGGTCAGCCTTCTGATCATCTCTCCACAATTTCTGAGCTGAGAGGACTATTTGGAAGCAGAGGGCTTGCTCATGAAAACTACACAATTTTCTGGATGAGCAGTCAATCGACTGTCCGGAGGACTACCTGGAAAAATTACGCAATTTTCTGAGGGAGACAGGGACAGACACTGGGTGTCTATTCAGCTTGTATGTGCAATTTCTTCAGTCAGTAGAATGGGAAAGGTCATCAGCCTTTGCTTAATTTTTTAGGGGAGTCAGTCTTGGGTGGCTACTGAGTCTGATTCTCTAGGTGGCCAGCATGAAGGTTGATTGAATTTCTTGCGAGAACCGCAACTTGAAAAGACTTGCTTGGTGCTTCTGTGTTGTTCTAGGTGATAGTTGATCGAGTCGATGGCGGGGTGACAGTCTGGCTATCAGAGGGGAGTTTGGTTGCCAGAGCTTCAACAAAATTACTAAGTGTGTGAATGAGTGAAAGATGCAAATGTGATCTTACAAACACACACCCTCATGACTTTACGATGAGACGACTCAAACCAAATAGACATACATGTTCAACATGACTGACCGACGGTACAAGAGACAAGTGCAAAATTCGTGATTGATCATTGATCGACCGTGATGACACTTGCATGATAGTGAATGTGACTCTGTGTGTGAGCACGATAGATGATTTCATAGAAAACATAACATGTACACATGAAGCGAAGACCTTGAGCCTGACTAGAACATGGTCGCAAGCAAGACGTTAACATAAAAATGCTAAAGCTTTGATGAAATGAATAAGCAAGGCAGATGCAAAGACCCACATGGGCTCACGGAGTGGACCCGAGTGTGTGCAGTCATCAAGTGAAACTCTCAAGGGAGGCTACGAAATTAGGTGCAGGCCAAAATTTTGGAGGGTGGTTGTAGCCGCTACAACGCTTGGCAACACACTCGTAGAACTCCATCTTCTCTGTTTTGGTTCATTGATAGCACAGGGCCTCGGTCTCTCGGGGGGTATTGAATCACTATGAGGGTTAGTCCGGCTTTCCCACTTACCCCATCGACATACATGGTTTTCCTTTTGCAAACTCAGTCAAACACAAAAAGTTCATCTTGATCACAGTGTTTCGAATCTGGGAAGGGTAGTTTAGCTAGCGAGTTGAAAAATTTCAGAGTATAAGTTTTCATCTTTGGGGTTGCTCCACTGCCAGCAAACTTGGACAGTACCTCGGTGGAGTCACACAGGAACACACACATTTCTCCACTACCAGCGACCCTTTTCATTAGCCTGGTGGAGTTGCATGCTTCACCTCTCTGCGCAGGAAGCCTTTCTCTTCTTTCACCCTTGTATTTTTGAAGAGGACTATGCATAGACACTTATTTATTTTTGGGGTGGAAGGGGGGTCCTGAATTATTGAGAGAAGAAGAGATTGTTCCTTCAGAGAAGCATGTAAGACCTATGACATAGGTTTGCTCATATAGATTTTCCCCTTCTCTGCTTCTACTAGTTGGATGAGTTTTAACACACAGAGCAGAAGGCCGAGTACAGGTGTGGGGCTTCCTGGTGTGGACCCAGGTTCATGGTTGGACCAAAACTTACCTTGCAGATGGTTCATATTTTCCGTCAGGACTTCATCGGCCGAAGGTTATAACCAAGCATAAAGAAGATAGACACAAGATTGGCCAAGTTCTGTAGTGTCACAAGTCTCTTCAATTTCAACAACATACTCTATTCAGAAGCCAGAATGTAGTGGTTAGCAACACTTATTTCCGGAAAAAAAATAGTAATATATCAAACAATCCAAACAAATGTAAACAAAAATAGTAAGAAGAAAAACCAAGTAAAAACAAAGATAATAAGAAAAGAAAATGAAATGAAAAAAACAAGTAGCAAGCAGACTATGTGCATGGCATGAGCACGGCCCGACCTACTGGGAGTGATGCTTGAGATCTTGGTCGTTGACAGGAAGGTTGTCAACCCTCCCGTCAAGTGATGACAGATGGTACGTGTGCGAGCCAAGCTTTTCATGGACCAGCATAAGACTACTAGGTTCCACTACCGGAATCTGGAAGTATCCAAAAGACCTTTAGGTGAGGATGATATTGTTGTTTCAGACACTGCGTGAAGCATAGGCTCTGATGATGCCATGGGGTAGTTGTTTTTATTCCGAGAGTGGTTCAAGTTTATGAAATCGATTCATAAACGAATTTCCCCAAATTTCTTATGTGTAGAACTTAAATTAGAAACCCATGTGTGGTGACGAACTTTGTAAGTAACCCAAACATCCAACAACTTAGTCAATTCTTTATGTATAAGGAGTTCAAATGACATATGTGTTTTACCTTAATTTTGCTACAATTATTTGGCTCCTCCTTTACCTGGAATCCGTGTTGGGTTATTTGTGTGCCGTATGTACTTAGGTCATCATCTACCAACATGGGCACATCACGGTATTGTTTGATCAGGAAGTCAAAAGCCTACCACTACTGCGGCGTGCAGTTTGTACTAGGATTGACTATCTTCAAATCATGATTGGTCCCCAGATTACTTTGTTCATTCGTAGTCGTGGGCTTGTGTGTTCTTCCATTTCCTGGCCCTTGAACAAAGTTTTGAAAATCATAGAGCTTGTTGAGAGAAACCAACCCCTTGAGGATAGGGTTGCCTTTCTGGCCCTCAACTGCAGTTTTCAGAAGTTTCTCATGCTTACCTTAATCAGTTTTTATGTCCTTGAAAGTATCAACATTGTTTGCAGAGTGTAGTATCACTTTAAGTGCAACCACATTGGGGCTGATGCTCCTTTGTAAGCCCAACACGAGTGCTTCATACTCAGCGATGTTTTTTTTGCATTCAGATTCTAAGAAGCTTGAAATTATGCATTTCTTGTTGTTTTGGGTGACTAATATATACCCGGTCCTTGAGCCATCATGTGTCTTTAATTTGTCAAAATCCATGGCCCACATCTTGTTTATACACAGACCATTTGACATGCTTGTACTTTTTCTACTATTGCTATTATTGGTACAATGAACTATACAAGTTTCATTACCATTAGTTGGGCAAGGAAGGAGTCCCAACTGTGCACTTGGTGGGGTTATAGCTGGCTGTACAGGATAACACTCCAAAGTTGTCTCCAGGAGGCAGTTTCCAAACATGATTTCTGTGAACGCCAGCTATTCATTCTCACCATTAATGGGAGTGACATTGTGTTAAATATACCTCTCGGATAACACCTGGATTTGGTTGCATCTTCCCTTGTACAGAAGCCACATGTGAGACCAGTCTGTAGCAAAATATCTATCTAGCTTGCTGGACCAGTCTCTACTGAGTAGCAGACCATATGCTTCTAGTATATCCACAACAACTATGTTGATGCATTATTAAACTCGATTGTCATAATATATTCGGATGATCACGTCTCTCACTTCACCAATGCTTGGTACTGATGTTCGATCTAGTTGGATGATTTGTGTGGATGTCTCACTCCATTTCACATTAACATTCTTAGCAATGGAGAGCGGTATGACGTTGGTTGTCGTGCCAAAATCAACCAAGAAGTTGTGAACATTGTAGTTAAAAACTTCAAATGAAAGTAGGAATGGAGGGAAACCTAAGTTTGCTTCATCAATCCAGAGTGTATTGAGCATAGTGAAAAGTGATCTGGGAGGTGTGCTTGCTCCCTTGCTAGTAGGGGCTGCGCTGTCTATTGTTGTCTATCCCAATGCACGCAACAGGATGTCTCGCTAACTCTGGATCTTGGCTAACTCGAACAAACTAATGTTCACCCGAGTTTTCTTCATGTCATCCACAATATTGTAGTTGAGAGGTGGTAGGCTCACCGAGGTGTTCAGGGTAGGATTGATGTTCGTGTTATCTGGCAGAGTGTTTTGCAGTTTGCTTCTCATGGAGGTACTCTTGTCCACCGCTGTCTTCCCAGATTTGTTTTTTGTTTTCTGCTTTGGGGCAACTCGTGGATCAACCTTCCTCATCAACAGTCTCATATTCTCTTGCATTTCCCCAAGTGTGAGGGGAGCCCTCTTTACTCCTAAGATTGTAATGATCATTTTGATTTTGGGGCTGTTTCTCGGTGTTTTTCTTAGGCATTACTTGCGAGCACTGATACGCGTTCACCACATGTCCATAAATTGATGCTTCATCAAGTGCAACTTCTTCGTCATCATCAATGTCTTCCGGCTACTCCTGCATATTTCTTTCCATGTTGAGTGTATGACTGCAAACATAGCTAACAACTCACTTCCAATCCAAACAAGAGTTCTCAGGGTGATGTTCTTCGTGGAAAGAACAAAACTTAGGATCTACGCACTATTCGAGTTGGAACATAGGCTTTTGTGCAGTTTTTGGAGCGACTGGTTGTTGCCTAACGAGCTACTTGCCTGTCTCTACCTAGGTGGATGACTACTTGCAAATGTGTCTATTTTTTGTTGTTTGAGCTCAGAAACTTCTGTGGACAATTTCTTGATGACACGAGTGAGGGTTTCAATGTCAATTTCTTCCTTGTCTCTACCCTTACTCGCCATCGCTTGGGACTTCCTACTCACATCTTTGGAGTCCTTTGCCAATTCATCATCCTTGATGACTCAAATTGTGTGTAGGTCTTTCTTAACAGCAATAGCCTCTTCATAGTTTTCTAAGAGTGTTGGTTTCGTGGCTCGCTTGATGAGATGTGCAATTATGGTTGGCAATGCGGACGTGTAGTAATCAATAGTGATGGAGTCATGAGGTTTGGTGCCCACTGTAAATTTGTTCAACATGTGTGTAAACCTCTGATTGAAGTCTTTCAATTTTTATTTTCCCTCCATCTTCAGGCTTACCAATTCTTTGAGTAGCATGGCTGGGGTCTTGTCATCAACAAACGTTTCTAGGAACATGCATTTGAATGCACCCCAGTTCTGTATAGATTTTGGTGGAAGGTTGTGATACCATGCAGCTGTGCGACCGTCCAAGGTACATGGGAACAATCTACATGCTACATTGTCATACCATACCTCAAGGGTCTACAACTATAGGTAGAAGTTGTCCAAGGTGTCTTCTGCCTTCCCCGTGCTGTCAAGGTTGAACTTGATGTTTATTCTCTCTGCTCGCTTCGGCATCTTGTGAAGAATAGCCGAGAGAGCCACTAGTCCCTGAGTCATCCATTCATGATTTGGGTCAGCCATTTCGTCTTCTTCTTCATCTTCCTCTTCTCTTTAAGAATCTGATGGTTCTGGCTCTGAGTCCATTGGTTTGTCTCTGCCTCTGCCTCCTCCGTTGCCTTCCCCTCTGCCTCATGTACCGAATTTTGATCCCAAGATCACAAGCGTTTCTTGTTTACCTTTCCAAAAGACTGGAGGTTCCTCTCCGTATTCAATAGCTTCTGCCAGACCTTCAAGTGTGGCAAGGAATGCTTCTTCCACCGATGATACAACAACTCCTGTTGGAGTGGCTTTTCGCTTTCTTGATGTGCATGGAATATGTTGTATGCCTGGGATCAGTCTGACGGCTTTCGCAAACTAGCGAGTGATGGAATGGATGGAGCAAAGTTGATGATATGGAATCTCGTGTTCAAACTTGGGCGGTGAGGAGTAACCAACTACAAAGTTACGCATAGGTGAGAGGGAGTGCAGGTTACTGCATTGACCAGATGGTTGGTAAATGAGTGTGAGAGGATGTTTAGCCATATACAATTGGTTTCCCTCCTTCTAGCACTAGAAATGTTGATAGTGCTGGACCTGCCAACATTCAGGGGGTCACCTCGGTATGAAGTCCCAACTAGACCTTACACCACTTGGTGTGGGAGTCCCATTCAGTAAGATGGCTCAGTTGCCATTGTTTCAAGGATTTGCCTCAACTCTTGCTTGTCAGCACAGGAGAGTGGTCTGCTTTGTCTTCGAGAAGTGAGGTTTGCATGCCTGGTGATTTCTAGTGTTACTTGTGTCAATGGTTCTTTCAATGTAGAGGGAGAGGGTGGGAGTGAGTCCCAAGTTGGTTGGGTTGAAGTCCCAACTCAATTAGGAACACACAACACAACAAGATGTGCACAGCTTCTGGAGGAGTAGTCCACACGGATGCGGAAGTCACAACACATATGGTACGATAACACTTACAACACTAAGCGGATGAGTCCGCACGAGTGTAAGGGTTGTTGTGTTATAGCTCTGATACCACTTGTTATAGCTCTGATACCACCTGTTATAGATCTGATCTAAAAATATATGATAATAGAGATAAACCCAAGGAAGAACAAAATCGAAGTAGATAGAAATGTTTCTTTATTGATAAAACCCTTAAGGTAGGACAACACCATACATTCACTCCTTAAGGAAGGAGAACACTCCACAAGCCATATGCCTGTTCATACAATAATCCTTGACATCTCTCAATGGGGAGTCTCTACATACAATACCATGGGTCATTACCATGGTTCCCTCAATACCATCTATCGAATACCATGGGCCCATTACATTATTACTAACTACTTGTGGTCCCTTACATGATGCGGCTTAACCACCTTATTTATTACTATGGCCCGTCCCATTATTACATTATTCCCTTGGGTACCTCCTTTTGTACCCCATATTATCCCCCCTAGGTATACTACATTCCACCCCCCTTAACATGTTTTGTCCCCAAAACATGGGAAGAACACAAATAATAAGATCTACTCAAAAGAGTAGTCCACTGGTACCATGCATGTGCATCTAGCCATCCAAGAGAAAGGTGAACCCTAGATCTTGCTGGTGCCTCGCTCGCTTGAGATGGAAGTTTACCTTGACAGCTCTTCTGTGTTGATGTGTAGTAGGTGGATCTTTGCTCCTCTCTATCAGTCATGCGTGGGTTGTTGTCCTTGTGGCTAATTCGTTGCCATCGTGTTGGTTGTTTTCTTGCTGGGTGATGTGGGTGGCGATATGCTGAAGTGTAAACCAACGATGTATCTTTCTCTAATTCACCACCTAATGGATCTTGATGGGTATCTCGTACTTGTTGTGGTGCCTGTTTTTGTTTCTTATTTTTCAATATTACTTCAACCACTAAGTCCCCCTCTGATGTAACATTTTCTGCTTCCGCCTCTACCTGTTTTTCTGGTACCTGGTTTGATGTTTGTGTGTGGTTGTCGACCATCAATGGCTCATAATCTAATATGTCAGTCCCTAGAACATCTTCTGCTTCAACCTCTGTGGACTCTACCTGTTTATTGATGGAAATATCCTGTAATGATTTTCTTCTTTTTATACCAGAGCTTTAGGAATTTCTTCTGCACATTAATATTGATAGTACCCATGGATTCCATCCAAGGATATCCCAAAAAAACATCCATGTTATCCATATTTGAATTATAAAAATCACCATCCAACACATACTTATCCATAGAAAGCTTCAAATCCTTATAAACTTGAACATCCTCATCATCAATTTGTATGTTTTCAATCTGTTTTGCTGGAACTTGCAATTTTTTTGCCAAATTAACATTAATAAAATTATGCTTGCAGCTAGGATTTATAGACACCATTATCTTCTCCTTCTGAATCAATCCATGAACCTGCAATAAGGAGACACTCATAGAAAATAACCCCTTATGTGTCTCATTCTCCTTTTTTCTAGCATGAGACCATTTGTCTAAAATGACTCTTTCAAATTCTGCATCTGAAAGTTTGGTCAACTGCTTGTAGTCAAGTGAGAACTACCATTTGGCAGCCTCATCTTTAAAACCCATCCACACTGAATCCTTCCAATCTTTTGACCATACTGACTTTTTTTGTTTTATGTATTCTTCAATAGGAGGACCATTATCTTTTCCTGTAAAACATAGAACCGCCATGAAGAGGGTTTTGAAAAAAAAAGGTCAAGGATTATTGTATGAACATGCATATGGCTTGTGGAGTGTTCTCCTTCATCTGAACTCTGATTCAACTGATTTTTTTTTTGAACTTGGGAATTTTTTCACAAAGAATCCAGATCTACAATTAGATTTTCCAGATTTTGCCCCAAAATGTACAAATCTGATCTGAAAACTCGCCTCCCCAGAAAGTTCTTGCAAAAAATTAAAAAAAAAAAAATTCTCCACTTTTGCCCAAGAAGGTGTTCTAATACCACTTTTTATAGCTCTGATACCACTTGTTATAGATCTGATCTGAAAATGTATGATAATAGAGATAAACCCAAGAAAGAACAAAATCGAAGTAGATAGAAATGTTTCTTTATTGATCAAACCCTTAAGGTAGGGAAACACCATATATTCACTCCTTAAGGAAGAAGAACACTCCACAAGCCATATGCCTGTTCATACAATAATCCTTGACCTCTCTCAATGGGGAGTCTCTACATACAATACCATGGGTCATTACCATGGTTCCCTCAATACCATCTATCTAATACCATGGGCCCATTACATTATTACTAACTACTTGTGGCCCCTTACATGATATGGGTTAACCACCTTATTTATTACTATGGTCCATCCCATTATTACATTATTCCCTTGGGTACCTCCCTTTGTACCCCATGTTATCCCCCCTAGGTATACTACATGTTACAACAAGTTTTATGTGAAAGGTTTGTTTGTTGTCCGGGAGGGTAGCCACCACGGGCGAGACAATGTTAAGAGCATATACAACACATTTGAATTATCAGATTATGTATTACAACAAGGAAATAAGTTCAAGTGTTCAACACAGGTTAAATCAACATGCATTACAAGTGTTCAAGATTATTCTTACAACAGTTACAATATGTGTGAAAACGTGCTAGATTGTTAGCAGGCTTCTGAATTAAGCGAAAGTTCCAAGACACATCGTTACACCATACATCACTAACCCCGAGTGCAGGGAATTGGAGCCACTACTTACTCTTGAAAGAAAATATTACAGACTCTCTTGGCTGTGTAGGAGGAGCTGAGGTGAAAATTCCTTTTCATGTACAAATGAGGGGGTATTTATAGCCAAGGGTGAAACTGACCCTTGTGGTTGTTCGACTACCCTCATGAATATTTGACTTTCATGACTTTTCGACTTTACATGACTCTTTGTACAACAAGTGGGTCTCTTGGACTTCCACATTACATTACATTGATTTGACACCATGGCCCACAGTGGAGATGTGGACAACATAACTCGACATGACAATATTGGTACATTCATGTTGCTGCTAGAGTGCATTGTGAGCTGCAGTGCTGTTATGCGATGGATGTCTTCATGGTGCGTCACAGCTTCACCTTCACATGGCAAAGTGCATGGAGTCTTCAATGGTCGTTGGTTCGCTTGATGTTGCTTTGGCACGTTACTCCTTGCTTGTCTGTTGGAAGGCTTGAAAGACTCATCTGTTGGTGAAAGGTGTATGTTCATTCGTTCGTTCGTCCATGAGCACATCTTGCATGTTTTCTCATCCATCCGTCCGCGAACACATCTTTTCATGATCATCCGTTCGCGAGCACATCTCTTTGCATGCATCTTTTTTTTGTTCATTGGTGAACCTGTCCTTCTACATGTGCTCCCTTCGTTCATCCCATTCATCGTCGCGCCATGTTTGTTGGTGTACCTGTACCTACAGTCACTCATGATGAGATGACATCAAATCCAAAAACCTCCTAGTCTACCATGACACATGATCATTTCGAATGCAGGTGACCAAGAGAGGCAGCAAGGTTGTGAGGCGGGATGATGGTTCTATGCACTTCTGATGAAAACTACGCAAGAGTCACTGGGTGATGAAGATGGGAAATCCAAGTCTACAGTGACTATCCACGAGGTCTGGCTCACTTAGAAGGAAAAATTGTGCAATTTTTGGGAGGGACAGTCCAAGCTATAGGAAGGCAAGGCAAACAGGATCTGCACATTTTCCAGAATGAGCGGGGAAAAAGGGCTTGATAGAAAATTTTGTGAAATTTTCTGGAGGAACAGGTTGGGCTGCATGGAGGATCAGCAGGCAGAAATTTATGCAGTTTTTAGGATTGACTGGTCGAGATCCTGGTAGCCAAAACTACGCAATTCCTAGAGGGAACTGCCAGTTGGTTGTTGGGTCACTGGCAGCGAAAACTGTGCAATTCCCAATGGGAACAAGCAGTCAGATGTCGGGAGCTCGGTAGCAGAAACTGCACAATTCCTAGAGGGAATTGGCAATTTGTTGTTGGGAGTTGCTAGCGAGAGAAACTGCACTAAGGCTGGGAGGTTGGCCTGCTGATCATCTTTGCATAATTTCTAAGCTCAGCGGATTGTTGGGCAGTAGAGGGCTTTCTCATGAAAACTACATAATTTTCTGGATGAGGAGTCGGTCGACTGTCGGGAGGACTGACTGGAAAAACTACGCAATTATATGAGGGAGACAGGGATGGGCACTGGGTGTCTGTCCGGCGTGTCTGCGCAATTTCTTCAGTCAGCAGAATAGGAAAGGTCAATAGTCTTTGTGCAATTTTAAAGGGGAGTTAGTCCTAGGGTTGCTACCGAGTCCAACTCTCCAGGTGGCCATCATGAAGGTTGATTGAATTGCTTGCGAGAAGCACAACTTGAAAATACTTTCTTAGTGCTTTTGCGTTGTTCTGGGTGACAGTCGATCAAGTCGATGGCAGGGTGACGGTATGGCTTTCAGAGGGGAGTTTGGTCATCAGAGATTCAACAAAATGACAAAGTGTGTGAATGAGTGAAAGATGCAAATGTGATCTTACAAACACACACCCTCATGACTTGACGATGAGACGACTCAAACCAACCATAAACACATGTTCAAAATGACTGACCGACAATGCAAGTGACAAGTGCGACATTGGTGATTGATTGTTGATCGACCATGACGGTGCTTGTGTGACAGTGAATGTGACTTTGTGTGTGAGCACAACAAATGCTTTCATAGCGAACATAACATGTACACACAAAGCGAAGACCTTAAGCATGACTAGAACATGGTCGCAAGCAAGACATTGACATCAACATGCAAAAGCTTGGATGAAATGAACAAGCAAAATAGATGCAAAGACCCACACAGGCTCACGGAGTGGACCCGAGTGCGTGTAGTCATCAAGTGAAACTCTCAAGGGAGGCTCTAAAATTAGGTGTAGGTCAAAATTTTGGAGGGTGGTTGTAGCCACTACAACACATCAAAAATATGTGGTAAAACACATTCGTAGGGAAATCCCATATCCAACAATTTTTGGAAGAAATGGGAATGCCTTTTGGAATATCATCATTAAGGAATTTATCTAGTTGGCTGAACTATGGATAGGTTTTACAATAAAAGCCTCCCATTTCATGAATACTTAGAGCTTCAAAAGATCATATGTATCTTATGTTTTTAGGTGGGTGCTACATCAAGAATATCTGGGCAATTCATATGTAATGATACCAGTTATCTTGCAAAGTATATCAATAGTCTCGGTCATAATATATTCATGTATGTAATGTAAAGGTTGCCTTGGTCACCTCCACCTGTATGGTTATTTTAAATACTTCCTTATTTACCTATGTATACATATTGAAAATAATAAATATACTCTTATTTAATTTTTTGAACATTAAATAAGTATAATCTTTCATCTATCATTATGATTTTTCTTTAATAAGCACATGATTATAGCTCACAATATTTATAGATAAATGGTTAAAGATATATGAATAAGAAGTGATGTGTTTTAAAGATGTTTTATTCATAATTTCTTTCCTTATAAGGTTTGTAAGGCTTACCAGATAAGCCTATTAAATATGGTATAATTCTTACCCACATTTTAAAACTAGCATGTATAAAGCAATACTTCTAATATTGATGGGGGTGATAGTGAAGGGGTCATATAAACATGGACTTAGTTAGTATGTTCCAAATTAATTGAACGCTAGATCATGGTAATTTTAAATAAAAGTATTATGAACACTGACCATATACAACACCATGTATTAGGTTCTATGCATAGAAATTTTGAGAGAGGATGAAGGATGGAGAGTGAAGGAAGGTCACAAGAAGATATTTATAGGACTAAAAGCACACGGTGGAAGTGATATTTCTACACATCTTGTTGATTCTAGAAGGTATCTTGAGAAGATGGAAAATGGAGGACCGGGAGGTAAGAAGGGCCAAACAGTAGGGAACTGATTGGGCAAAGAAAACCTATTATTAGTAACAAGGCTAGGAGGGATAGGGGGACATTGAGGACTGGTCCAAAAGAGCCAAGCCTTAACTAACCAAGAGTAGTTGGCAAAAATATAAAATTAGAAAGTTGGGACCAGAAGAAAAAAAAGGATGGGAATAGTGGGGATATAGAGAAAAGGTTAGCATTAGGTTCAGCATTCGATGAGCTTCACTCATGAAATTGGTTGTGAAGGAAGAGGCATGAATTGGATAATGTGTGGTTGGCTTCACAAGTTCCACAAAAGGACCTGCAACACCAAAGTTTAATAAAAACGACCTACATAGACTCATAGGCTAGGTTCTTATTGTTTCACACCTACTTGGTGGCTAGGTGCTAGAGTTATTTAGCAGATAGTTGATATATTGTGAATGTTACAGCATTTAGATGCTAGGATCATATTAGCATAATGCATTTATTAACACTAAGATAACTAAGATGCGATTAGTATAACTAAAACCTATCTTATCATTGTCTTAGTGCCAGATGGGCTTTTCTTACCTGAGTCCATGAGTCCACACTTGGCTAATATAGTAGCCTGAATAACATTATCCTTTAGAGGCAAAAGACTTTGTGGATGATGTAGATACACCTGGGTAATACTAATATGCATCACCTACTCGGAAATGATAAATCAGAGTATAATGAGTTGACTTAATCAATATTCGACCATGGGTAAGCCTTTATATCAATACACAAGAAACATGAATTCCATATTACTATAAATGAAAATAATGTCCAAGTTCGAGTTGATTGAGGGTGGAGATTATTCATCTCTGGAGTCCCTCGTTTGGTAAAGGGTAGGGACCATAGGTTACCCTAGATTAGTTTCCTTTTTTAGTGTTCAGAATCAGAAAACTCTAGATTCCCAGGATTGGGTGGAGTTTCTAAGCAACCTTAGGGTCGAGACAAATCTCTATAACCCTCAAGAAAAGTGAGGGTTCATATGTTTATATTTGGAGTCCCTTATTGGCCAATGGGTGGAGATGTTTATCTTTGGAATCCCTTGTTGGCTAATTGGTGGAGATGTTTATCTCGGGGGTATCTTATTGATTAATGGGTGGAGATGTTTATCTCTGGAGTCCCTTGTTGGCCAATGGTTGGATATGTTTATATCTAGAGCCCCTTGTTGGCCGATGAGTGGAGATGTTATCTCTGGAGTCCCTCATGGGATGATGGGTGGAGGAAAAAAAGTACCTCTGGAATGCCTAAATCAACATACAACCAAACAACAATATGTACGGTGGATGTGGGACAAACCTTTGGAATCCCTGATGTAAACATTGAGATAGGTTTCTCAAGCTAAGGGATGGAAATTGCACAACTCAAAGTTGTCAATGGTTGGGAGGAAAATCATGAAACCTATCCCTATGCCCATTCTAAGGTATCATATTAACTATGATGCCCACAATCCATCCAGACCGTTCACCACATATCAGAGTTACAAAATGGCAGGTGCATCCTAAACTGCATGATATTTTTTAGTTATCTTGAAGCCATGTATCAGCATGGACAATATTGTAGACACTATGGTGGAATTTTTAGTCATGGACATTATTGTACACTTAGACATCATAGCTACCTCATATGCTTTTGGGACGATATTATTCTTATGGAACATTGAACCTAAGGAAAGGTCTGGCAAGGTATTAAGTATCATTAAGACTGAGCATTTTAATAAACCTTATGACATCATGGTAGAACATTCCTTGTTTCCTCCATTACAATTCATGAGGTTCATAGGAAAATATCCTAGTGTTCTTAGGACATCTAGAGTGATATTACTTATGCACAATATTGGGCATACTAATTGTGGCTCATTAAAGCTCTATTCCTAATGTAGCATTGATTGATAGTGGCTTATGATAACTCTATCCATGTTAGTTCCTTGTTTAATCTCGGTTGATATTAATACTATTCATAGAATTCATTTTTATGTGACCTATCTAATAACTACACAACTGATAGTCTTCTCATACATATGTATATAGTCGAGAAGAGAAGATTGTACTGTATTAATTGTTGTAATTTTATTAGAATTCCCTCATAGACAACAAAAGAAACTTGGGATTGTATGCAATATTTTTAGTTTCCTAATTGTGTAGCCATCACGTGAAATTGTTATGCATTACTTCATTATAATCATTGCTACATAATTATAATAGATGAAAATAAGCTATCTCGTTTGGGCATGATGTCAACGCGCTACCATGGTGTATTCATACTTGGGAAGAATGTCAAGTAGTAATTTAAATTTAACATCAGGAAGGATATATTTCTCAATGGGCATGATGTTATAAGTAATCAAAACATATTAGTTCATGTGGTATTCTTGATGGTTAGACATGATGTTATACTTTACCTTAGTACAGGGTACAAAGTGATGTTACCAAATTTGTGTATTTGTTTTTTATTACTGGGCAGTATGTCTCGCTACAACAACAAAACGATCAACACTGAACTACTCATCTAGTGTATAGCGATATTATTATCATAAAATCTTTTCCCATTGATAGCCAAACTAGTGGAATATCAAAACTTCGTTATGCTCATGCTAATTATCACCAATTTTGCAAAAGACAACTGAGTCATGGAATCTTTTAAACTATAATGGTAGCTTAACACTAATTTGTATATTTTGTGTAATTTTCAAATCCATAGGTTGGCCTTTATATGAGAGATTACTCTCACTTGAGTGTGTAACCATGTTAAGCACTAGCATATAGACAATCAATTCTTGATATGGTATCTATAGCATTAAGAACTTGGAAGGTTGAAAAAGATTCATGGACATATTAATGCATTTATGAAATGGATTTTCCATGGTGATTTTCATGTTTACTTCACAGAGAAAAATTCATGGATTACAACTCATAATAGGGATTTCATTTCCTTGTACACTCTAATATGAGCTAAAGATTGTCATGTTATTGGCTATGTTATGTCATAATATGTCTCCTATATGTACTGCAATAGCAATCACCGTGTGTAGTTGGTCAAATTGGGTATATACTCGATGACTTTTCCCACATGTATGATGTATTAAACGACTACAAGTATAGCAACATAGAGATGCCTCCCTTTGAGGCACAAAATAGTTATTTAGAGATAGTAGTATGAAATGAAAGTTGTAGGTTTCACTCCACACTTGAAAACCCTCTTGTACTGACTCCCTTGCAGGAATTTATAACACAACCATGCAAATTCATTTAACAGGGTCCCAAGTTTTATGTAAGGTGGTGAATTTTATAACCAAGTAAGAATAATTATGTTTTGTAGACAACAACATTGTTCAATGCTATAACTATCATGGGATCAAGACGAACCAACTAAAAAACTCCACCAAACCGATTAACTCAGATAAGACTCTAACTCTATTTACAAGAAGGATATTCAAGGAACTATATTCTTCCAAAATGCAGATAGCCAAGGAGAGACCAATGGTTGCAATAGAGACGAATCTACCAGGTATGGTCACTTCTAGTGGTCTGTTATCTACCTAGGTCTGCAAAAGCCCTAACAAAATGACAATAAAAGGAGAGATATTTGCCAAAACCTTAAGATTCCAAGAAGATATTGGCCTTGCCAAGTATAAACATTGTTCAGTTTTGGGATAGTGGATATATCCTACTCTAGGATACGATTTGCAACCTTTGTATGCTTAGGTATGCAAAGTAGCCTGCGAACCTAACCTTCCAGCTCATAACAAGTATCTAGGGGGCAAGTAGTCTTCCAACCTTGTAAATCCATCCGACAAGTTTCAAACATTTAAGACACAATTAGTGGAACGATGAAGGTAAGCCCAACATGTGCAGAATGGTGTTGGAAAACAACATAATAATGTTCAAAACTAATCCATTCAAGGAACGTTGGATCACCCCAAGCATAAAAATGAACCCAAAAAAAATTACAATTAAATATGGGGGTTGTTTACAACATAACTCCTCAATGTGGACTAAAACAACAAATCCCATAAGCCAATGCAACTCCTTTATATATCCATAAAATTCTTCTCTACCTATTATAAGTGATAAACATAGTGAAATGATATTCAATATGGTTAGTGCAAACAAAGATCCAAGATAGATGGGTGTTGCTATCACCACATCAATTCGTTGATCTGATCGATACTGAAGCGTTTCTTCCTCTGTTAATGTCTTGGCTAGATAACATACAAAGAAGGGTTTTTCCACACTTAATGAGATCAAAATTGGTCCAGCAGAAACTTTCATGATGGGAGTTGATCCAGTGGTGAGATAGAGATTCATAACAATGATACTAAAGGTGATTTCTATCACAAAGCTCATTAAAAATCTGCAGATAGATAATTTCTCCTTTTGTAATCCATAAGTCTGGTTTTAGATCTGGATCCATCCCATATTGACAAATGTAACCTGTTTACAAGCGCTAGTACCAAAGGGAAACTATAAGCATAATTGTTGAGGGGGTGGGTGTTACTAGTTTGTAGTTTAGAGCTGGGTGGTCCACTTTTCATAAGAGCTAGCCACGTAGCCATATGTGGCTTTAACAAAACAACTAGTAGTGGACCCCTTCTTCTATTAAACTTTAAACAAACTGGGGGGTATGCTTTTTAACTCCATTCATCAATTTAATAGTCTCAATACCCACTATTGAAAGTTGCAAACATTTTATATCTTGTGCACTTCCACCATTGAACTCATATCAAATCCAAATGTATGTTAATGGAAGTGTGTTCTAAGGATGACTTCCACGCATCATTGATTGCTGTTCACATGAATATTTAACTTGAAAAGTCATATGGACCAATGCTTTAACTTCTCTTTTTTCATTTCTCTAAAGGGACCATCTAGACTAATGTACAACTACCATTATTTGTTTTTGTCGAGAAAACCCTTCAAGGTTTCATCAATCTCTTCCAAATTATATACAACTTTTTGAAAGAGTAAATATATGACCACATAAAATAGGTCATCGTCCCTCAACAAAATAGTGTATAACTTCAACTATGGTAATTTGATGCAATTCATCTCTACAATCAACAACAACCCTTTAAGAAGGCTCCATTTCTAGTATAGAAATGAGTGATGGGAATTTTTTGACCAAATATTAACACTCTTAGGATACTCATCATGAATTGGTCTTGAAATATTAATTTGCAATTGCAAAGAAATATCTAGGGATACTAAGTGTGAACTTTCTTTTAACAATATAACCAATATTGATGTGTCAAGTGTTCTTTAAAGTTTCACAACTTTAACAGAAGACTTCTACTCTATATTTGAGTGTAAAGAACTTTGACCACAAGCATTTTCTTTTTATTAGAACTAGTCGTCACCATTATTAGTGCATGTTGTTGATCATTTACTAAGATAAAAATTCATTGTTATTTCCATACTAACCTCCTCATTAAATTTGATAGTTATACAATTGGAAACATGGAACTAGACTATCATCGTGCCAAGACATCCAAAACTTAACTCCGTCTTTTTAATGTGCCAATGATAAAATGGTATTTTCCAAAAATAATGTATAAAAACCATTGGAAAGAAGAGACAAATTAGACAAGTCGTTTAGTTCTAGAAAAACCTTCCTGATGTAGCTCTTGTAGATAGTTCCCTTCAAAATCATTCCCAAGGTGATGAAAACATTCAATATGCTAGTATATTTTTGTAAAGCTCAAAAAAAAATTCACTGGCTCATTTTGACAAGAATATGTTACAACATAGGATCCCACTAGGAATTTCTTCCCCCTATGGGATGTGGAGAACTTGTAGACCATGTGCCTTGAATCCTTTGGGCATGGAGTCATGCCAATATTATCAATGATATCTGATTTTATTTGTAACCTACAATTTACAATATTAACCTACTTTGTTGAAACTGAAAAAATTCACCTATATGCTAAAAGGTAATTGATCTATTGCACACTGAATGCTCACACTTCAAACTTATTCAATCACACAACCCTACTCTAATCAACTAAAAATTTTCACTGTTAAGTATAGTCATACTTCAAGTGAAACTATGTGAGGAATGGATTATCTAATATACTAGCTTGCATACATATGATAACAAGAAAAGGATATACAAGATGCAAATGAAATTCCATGCACAACTTATATTTACAGCTACAAATTAGTAAGTTGTTGAAAGTTGATACATTGAATAAATTTGAAGAATGCACCCTTAGTTGACGTTTGAAATTTTTTATCACTCCTAAAATGAAGAAAAATATACTACTAAATAACATTATTATCGGGCCTTAAGAAAACACAACAACAAATGCATATGATATCTTGAACCAGTGGAATATGCAACCCATAGAATCTCCAAATAAAAACAAAGTGGAGCTGCTAGTTGAAAGAAATGTATCCAATATCAAATCTCTAGTCCTTGTTCACCATTAAAGAATAGTTCTAATCTTTTATAATTCTCCCAAGGAAAGATTTCTTCATTACTACACTCCCTGACTACGATGCAAAATGTTGTATATATTTGTTGAAGATAGTTCTTGGTTAGAAACCATTCCAAGAAATCAACTCAACCAACTTTAGGTTCAAGCTAGCCCTTGAACTAGAAGGGGCTCCCTTAGATATTAGGAGGTTTATAGTTCATGGAAATGAACAATAACCTTTTAAGCACAATGGCCATATTTATGGGTCCTTTGAGAGGTGGTTTCTTAGGGTTTCAAATCCCTTCTTAAATGAATCAAAGTTATGATATTCAACTATCACAAAGTAACATAGAATTAAATATGTTGATAGAATAATGAACGAGAAATTAGAGAATCAGATATCCTCCCTAAATATCCAATTGTCTAATAAGAGTAGAAGTGTATAGAATAATCTTTATAGCATTCGAAATATTGGAAACCAAGACACTATTGAGAGGGGGAGTGAATAAGTAGTGTGGAAAAATTATACAATTCTTCATGAATTACACTTTTCAATCACTTTAACAATTATTCATAACATCATAAACATCAATAACATGAGAAACATATACACAATACACCAATCTTATTTTTATTACAAGCTTCAACTGATTACATCATGGCCCCACAAGCTATAACTTGTAGGTTTATCGGCCGGTACTAAAAGGAACTTCAATCCTTTCTCGTTTATCAGCTACCACTAAAAGTGACTGCTTCCCCTACTCATTTACCAGTATTCACTGGAAGGGACTCTTGCCCCTACTCATTTATCAGTTTCTACTGAAATCAATTGCTTCCCCTGAACATTTACTAGAATCCACTAGAAGGAGATTCTACCCCTAATATTCAAGCTACCACTTTCCATCCCTATTGATCCATATTTCATCCATTTTCAAACTTACATCAATAGGACACTTACCTCATAAACCAATAAAAAAATTCTTACTGCAGCTGCTCACCAAATCTACCGTAAAACGCCTTGAATGATCTCTCATTCCTGATAAAAATCACCATCATCTTCAACAATTTATGATTGTTGAACCACCAACACCAACAAATCTACCTCATACAATATGTTTCTCTTTCATGCAACACCCCGCAACATTGTGTTTCTCTCACAATTTCGTCGCACTTTCTCATGCAACCATCCAGCTCCAACAACTTTGTTTTTCTCTCGCTTATGAAGCAACCATCAGCTCTCACATAATCTACTAAAATCCGCACAATCTTCTGCTTGACTCATCATTCAACACTCCATCCCTTATACCCACCTTCTTCTTCTTACCACTCATAATTTCTCTCTACTACTCGAGCTCTGCTTTAAAGAATTTTGCATTGATATTTTTCAATTGAACTGTTGTTATCTTGCTGTCAAATCTATTGCATGAATTAATATATTTTTTTCATTTTTCCTGTTCAGATTAGTCCTCTCCCTTTGTTTAATATTGATATGTTGTTTTGGGCTTGAAAACTGAGTCAAACTATTGTTTTCCTTAATTATAGATTTGTTACAGGATTTAGAAGTGTTCTTTTAAATATTTTTAATTGTTTCCAACAATGGCTTAACTGCCAAATTTATTGCTACTTAACTCCTTCCAACTCGTTCATTCATGCAGCTAAATTGGTTGTCGATCATTCATGCATTTGCATTCTATTGTGTTGTCATGTTTGTATTGACTTCCAAAATTCACCACTTAAACAAGCTGCCAACTCATTACATGTTGCTATTAGGCTTCCAAACTCCACCACAACCACTAGCTACTACCAAACCTGGTTTCCATGCTTACCACTTTTTTGTAGGTTGAGAAGACCTTCATGGTCCTTTTTAATTTCAATACAATTTTTTTTCGAAAACTATCGAATTGACCTTAAGCACCTTCTACCTTGCCTCCCTTACATATTTTGCGTCATAGGACTAGGGCTATGTAACCACTGCCATAAGCCCCAAGCTCTTAGGTTGCTTGAGCCCTTCACAGGCCAAAAGCCTTTGTTAATGGTTCCATGTCATTGGTCACACCTCTACGTGAGGTGACCACCCATCAGACCAAAGGCTAGTGCTTAGCTATGGCAAGAGCCTCCATGGCTATTTTATTTCCTTCGCACCCTTTGTTTCTACGCAAAACAAACAAGGGCTAGGTCCAATTACTTAGCCTAGAATCCCTTATCTTGGTCTGGCACTTCCTCTTAATTGCAAATTTTTAACAGTTATGGGATTTCAGGATCCGGACTTGTCCCCACACTCTATAGATGTTGTGCCCCTAGTCTTAATAGCTATATGGAACATGTTCCTGGCACTAAGGCTGGAGCCCCCTTTAACCTGCTAAGGTTTTTCTGCCAGGCTAACATTTCCCTAGGGACCACTCGATGGTCTCTCTATTAGTTGTCGCTTCTTCTACCATGGCCCAACTCTCTCTTCCCAATGCCACCGCCATTTTCATTTACCAATGTCGTTTAGGTAAATCTCATGGGATGAACTATCCTTCAGGGTCCTCCTTGAACTTCTTTAATTGGTTGTCTCTCTGTAAACGTGCCAACGTGGCCCATCTCTAGTTGCCTGAAACTTCTCTGTGCATCAAAAATAAACCATCAGGAACCAACCTACAACAGGACATCAGGATGACATCACCCACGCTACATTTCAACCTCTGAGTGGTGACTCTTGACACCCAAAAAAAAGGCCACTTGGCTGCCCAAAAACACTAAATTCCCCTGCCACGTGTCCTATGATGTGTCATTATTTGTTGTCGTTTGTGCCAACATGAACCACCTCTTATCTTGTTGTTAGAGAGGATATAGGAGGTCCCCCAAAGTCTTGTATTGCATCCTTTTCCTTCATTAATTCATTTTTCGACTTACTAGTAATTTTATCCGGGCTCGAGCCTTTAGTATTTCGCACCACTCTTGAGCAGATTATGGTTTTGGGAGGGGTTCCCCCAGAGTAGCTCTCTTCCATTGAAGTACACAATCAACAATGTGGGAACCCACTTTTGGGACCATAGATCTCATCTAATAGACTATATCCAATGCCCCCTGGAAATCTGCCACGTGGCCCAACATTTTCCTCCTCGTCCATTCCTTTGTGCACCAAAGGGTTTTGCATTGGGGCGATGTCGTCAGGTTATCCTCATTGGGTGTGCTCCAACCTCTCAGTTCTTCTTGACACTTACAAGTTTGAGCCATAACTGCAACCTCTGGGGTGAACCCTTTGGGTATGACCATAGGGATGGTGTCATCTCAGTCCTTCTCTCCTGGTCACTTAGACTTGGTTTCTAAAATGGTTTCATCGGGGTTAACCCTTTGGGATAGCCTGTTAAATGGGCTCAACCTTTGGCCAATGAAAAAATTATTTGTGACTTTTATGGCCCCCACTTAAGCCTATAGCATCACATAGAGGCTCTTCTACTAAGTTTGGCACTTGTGCCAATGTTGATTGCATGCCAAAGGCTCGTCTAAACGTGCTCTAAACACCTCTTAGCTTTGAAAACTTTGACTTGGGGTCATATAACTTTTACCGACACTATATGATGATCGAGGAGGCCATTTTTGGGCTTCTATATACTATCGTAAATCTCTTTCAGAGCTTTATCCATATGGTGGGTTTCCTCTACACCTGAGATGATATGCTGCTCCAAAACTGACTCCAAAGCTTCTACACCACACCTTTCTGCTAATGATTTCCATGCTTACCTTTGCCTTTTCTTTGCTTCTGCCACCTTTGTTATTTCCTTTGTTGACTTCCATGCTTCCCTTTTCCAATATTTTCCATTTACCATCAATGACAACACATTTCCAATAATCTCCCCCTTTGGCATTGATGGCAACACCAAGATCAAACAACACATAATTGCCAATGATCATTACCATATTCACACTTCTCTCTTTGCTTTGTCATTAATAATTTACCACCTTGTGTTTTATCAATAATACTTCTCCTCCTTTGACATCAATGGAAAAGATACTAACATGTGCCCTCTGTCAACAATCTTCCTATGTCTTCTGATCCTGTGGACCTGTTAGCTGCTGCTTCTTTTGTTGAAAACCTCAGGTACCTTTATGATCCAAGCAACTTCCTTTATATCATGTGAAGAATATTGAATAAAAGGGAAAGGAGTATTGACTCCCAATCTTTTCCTCAAGCAAAAATTAGGGATATCTTGCTGAAACAACACATGCTTGTGCAACTAAGCCATGAGAAAATGATTCCTATTGGTTTGAGTCTCAGCTAGGATTACATTCATAACAGTGCCTACCTAGACACAGAAACATATCCTCTAGCAACAAGAACAACATTTCCCATGCATGAAACCATCAATTATCAACAAAGTACAACATTTTGACAAACATAAAGGGACTCTCACCAATGCCTACCTAGACCAACAACGCAACTTGTGCTTTACCTGATAGACTTCTAATGACGACAAACTCAACATTAAACATTTGACTCCTCATGAACAATAATCATATCAATACTTTCCTATCAACACTAGACCACATGAACACCATACTCTGAAGAGGATTCCAATTACTGCAAATACAAATTGACAATACCTTTACTAGAAAGTGATACCAAATTAAAATTATGCCAACTGTGAATCGATGCCACTATTACAAATAGTTGAGCACTTGATGACTAAGTGTCGTCATCCTTTGATCATGCTCTTGTCATCATAAATATGATGTCTGATTACCAAGTGGAACAATATCATAAGATTCAATCCATTTTGATTACTCTCATATGCATCAAACACCATTAGCCTTTGTCACGTAGCCACAACTGATACCAATTAATGATACCAATTATAAATGCATACTCAAATATGGACTTGAGTATACTCCCCCTGTGACCAGGCTCCCTATTTGTATTTGAAATCTATAAAGAAGACTAACTATAAAACCTTGTAAAAATATCACCACCAACAGAGTTGACAACAACATCACACTACTCAACAATCAACATAAAATGACATACTTCACTTTGCCCTTTAGACGCATTCCTTGGCATGTTCCTTTCTGCTCCTCGCATTTAACTTTTTTGGCTTCCCTTGAAGCTAGCCTATTTTTTTCAATGAAGAGGAACAACATATCTACTCTCCTTGAGTAGACTATTGTCCTTTTTCTTCCACATCTGCACATGTTGAATTTTCTCAACACAATGAGCTTGTTTCCTGTGTTGATTTTTTTCTAACTGGGCGTATTTTTGCCATTTCCTGAGCATGCAGACCACTTTTTCTCTTCCTTCTCAATGTATTTCTTTGGTGAATTTTCAACATTGATGTTTCTTATTTTAATTCACTGAAATCTTTACCTATTGTCAGTTGTATAGGAGAGATCGACCACTCAAATTTCAGACTTTGAATCTTCTTCATAAAACATTGTTTTTAGCTGCCTCCATGCACCATTTGATCTGCCTTTCTTCTGGGTGCTGAAATAGATCCAACACAGTTTTATTTTCTAGATCTCATCATAATCCATGCCACTGATTGCACATTTATAGTAAAAATTGCATGTGGTTGCTTTGTAACCAAACTTCTTACACTTGTATCATTTGACTTTATTCAAGAAGGAGGAAAGGAACTAAACTTCTTATCAAATATCGTGCTTATCCAATTTCTTAGACTGGTATTCATTCTCCTGCTATTATTGGGCCACTAGTTATATTTTCTTTGAGGGAAAGTGGATTTATGTACTTGGTTGTTAGAATCTCCCTTCTGAGGAATTTTTTTGTTGTGGTTGAACCTGCGAATTCCACCTATGTTGTTGCACCTTTGATTTCCTCCTTGGATACTTAGAGGCAAAATGCCCTACATTTCTGCAATAAAAAAAAATTAGGGGTTGCATACCATCTCCTGGATGTTGCGTTATTTTCTTTGCTACTACTATGCTATGGGATTTTCCATTGACAAAGTTTGGGGGTCCCTTTAACTTTGGTACATTGTTGGATATGTTTTCGACAAAGTTGGTGGGATTTTTTAATGATGCTTCTTTGTCACTTTTATCTTCCAACATTATCTCATCCTGATAAGAACATTGGTTGGTATGAACGTCTTTAAACACTTCAAAATTCTCTTTATGCAATTGAAGATTCAACAACTTCTCTTTTAATATCCTATACCCTTATTCCAACTCCATATTTCTGGCTTTTATTCCCTTGATCTCCTCAAGAGATGATATGAGCTCCTTCTTCAAATAGGTATTTTCATTAATATCTTCCAAGTCACTACAGCAACAACTGGATTCACAACAAGTGTTTATTTCACTCTCATCTTGTTCAAGAGCTTGTTCCGTTGATGACTCTAGGGATTCCTCTCCTTCACCAAAGGTGGAGCCATTTTATTCTAGATCTTCTATTGCTACTAAGGTAGACCTTTCTCCAATAGAACTTGATAAACAACTCTCACTTTCACCAGTTGAGCATTTTGAAAATAAATGGCCTATTGTTCTACAATAACAACAAAACAACAACTTACTTGCATTTTTCATCTCCTCTGGGTGTTGATAGTCAATTTTGTCTATTGATACAGAAGAATCATCATCTGAATCATGATCTTGGACATTTTGAATATTTACTTGAGTCATTGATCGATCCATCCTCCATGGAAATCCATATATCCAAATCAACAGATTGCAAGTAGATTCTCATCCTTACCTTCCAAGTTGTGTAATTTAAACCATTCAAGAATGGAACTCCATCTAAGGTAATCCTATCCTGGTTCTCCATGATCCCTGATATTCCTTCCAAATGTTAAAATGACTCTAAAATACACTTGCTCTAATACCAATTGTTAGAAATAATGAAAATTAGGACACTACCTAGAGTGCGGGTGAAACAATAGTGTGGCCAAATTATACAATTCTTCACAAATTATACTTTTCAATCACTTTAAAAATTATTCATAACATCATAAACATCAAGAACATGAGAAACATATACACAAGACACCATTCTTTTTTTATTACAAGCTTCAACTTGATTACATCATGGCCCCACAAGCTACCACTTGTAGGTTTATCAACTACTATTGAAAGGAACTTCAATCCCTACTTGTTTATCAGCTATCACTGAAAGGGATTGCTGCCCCTGCTCATTTACCAGTACCCACAGGAAGGGATTCTTGCCCCTGCTCATTTATCAATCTTTGCTGAAATGGACTATTGCCCCTGAACATTTACTAACATCCACTAGAAGGAGTTGCTACCCTTGATCTGCAGGTCATCACTTTCCAGCCTTGTTGATCCATCCTTCATCCATTTCAAACTCATGTCAATAGGCCACTTACCACATAAAACAATAAAATTCCTCTTTTTACAACTTCTCACCAAAGCTACCATAAAAACACCTTTAGGAGTCTCTGGTTGCTCAAACAAATCACCATCACCTTCAACAATTTATGATTTCTGAACCACCAACACCAACAAATATTCCTCATGCAATCTATTTCTCTTTCATGCAACAACTCAACGACATTCTGTTGCTCTCACAATTTTGCTTCACTTACTCATGCAACCATCCAGCTCCAATATATTTTTGCTGCTATCACTTATGTAGCAACTAGTAGCTCTCACACAATCTGCTGCAATCCACACAATCTACTACTTGAAATTTCATTCAAAACTCTATGCCTTGCAACCACCTTCTACTTCTTACCAATCATAATTTCTCTTTGCTTCTCAAGATCTACTTTAAAGAATTGTTCATTGATATTTTTGAATTGAACTGTTGTTATCTTGTTGCCAAATCTGCTGAAGGAATTAATTATTTTTTTCTTTTTTCCTATTTATTTAGTCCTTTGACTATGGTTAATCTTGATCTATTGTTCTAGGTTTGAAAACTGAGTCAAAGTGATTTTTTCTCAATTTTGGATTTTTTACAGGATTTAGATGTGCACCTGCTATTCTTAACTGCTACTAACAATGGCTTAACTACCAAATTTAATGCTACTTAACTCCTCCCAACTCGTTCATCCATGCAACTAAAATAGCTGCTAATTGTTCATGCATTTTCATTTTTCTATGTTGTCATGTTTGGATTGACTCCCAAACTTCACCACTTAAACAAGCTTCTGAATCATTACATGCTGCTACTGGGCTCCCAAACTCCACCACAAATTCTAGTTACAACCAAACCTGGCTACCATGCATAACACTTTGTTGTAAGTTGACAAGGCCTGCATGACCCTTTTTAATTTCAATACAAAAATTCTTCCAAAACTTTCGAATTGGCCTCTAGCACCTTTTTCTTTGGCTCCCTTAATTGTTTTGCACCATAAGACTAGGTCTTTGTGACCATTGGCTTAGGCCCCAAGATTTTAGCCCGTTTGAGCCCTTCATAGGAAAAAACCCTTCATTAACGGTCTCACGTCGTTGGTCAATCCTTTCTCCCTTTTCCCAACTTCATTGTACTAAAACTACCCATTGATTCTATTTTCGCATTCCCGATTCTCCTAAGAAACTAATCCCCTTTATTAAACCCTAAGTCACTCATAAATCAAAATCCTAGTTTCCCAAATCTTTCCCTTCATTCCCCTACTCCACTTCATTACTATTGTTCCATTTATAAAATATCTTCATACTCATTTTCTTTGTCCCCACCCATTATCATTGTTCACCATATCATCATCACATTATATCATAGAGACAAGCATAGAAAGAAGCAGTGAATCAGATTTTGAAGAAGACACACTTAGTAATAGCTCAAGGGAAAGAAATGTGCAGCCCAAGAAACCTCACAAAGGTGGAAACATCATTAGGGAGGAACCTATCACCATGAGTGAACTCCTTGCTTGCCCACTAGCCACCACATGTTTCAGATATCAGTCCTATTTTGAGTTTTGTGAAATGGTTGAGAGGGTCAAATATCACCATGAGTTAGCAAGGAAGTTTGTGATAAACATGGATAATAATATGGTACATCTTTCTACAGTCAACTTCACTCTTTCACCAACTATAATTGCAGAAGCCACAAGAATTCTAGATGTAGGGGAAAAGTGGAACAAAAGACAAAATATTAGTAAGCAGCATTATCAGCCTTATATCAAGGCCAAGTATCATGGTAAACTTAGCAGGGTGTTTCCTTTTAAATTCTTGGAGGACCGGTATGTTCCACTCATGAAACTTATCATCAAATACTTTACATGTGAGGGTAGGTTCTCCAGACTTTATGCCTACCACATCAGATTGCTCATGCATTTCACCAGGGTCAAAATGGTGAGCATCCCTTATTTCATATGAAAAAACATAGAGAGGATGACAATGATTGGAAAAATAAAACCATATCCACAGTAGCTCAATAGCATTTATCATTTTTCTATCATCAAAATTGTTGTTTGGCATCAACTCACTCAGTTGGGAGTGCCATGGGAAACTTTCATTACCCATGAGTGCTTCAAGGGGCCTCAAATATTTTCAAATCCTCAATAGGAAGGTGAACCTTCCGGGCAACAAAAGGAGCCTGAAAATAAAACAAAGGATACTCATGTTCCTGTGTTTGTCACCTATGAAAGAGGCACTAGAATTCTCTTTGTAGTTGCCAAGCGAGTACTATCTCCACAAGGGGTGGAAGGGGTCTCGTTTTCTTCACCAGACCACAGGAAAATGCTATCTTCACCAGGGGTGAAAGGGGCTTTGCCTTCTTCTCCAGCTATACAGGTTGGCCAGCAGTCAAAGGGTAGAGATAAAGGAAAGCAAAGGATGCATGAGAAGAGCCCTCCTGAAGGGCAAGATATGGATTTTGTTTTGATTGAGGAGGATGTCACTGATTTGGGCTCAAAAAGCTCAAGACTCAAGGACATGATTATCAAAGAGAAGGAGGCTGAGATACAAGTCTTATCACTTAACCTTGAGAGGGCCAAATGGATCATCAACTTTCTTGAGCAGGAAAACAAGCAACTGATAGATAAGCAAGCTATTATGGAGTTGCAGATGATTAGGGAAAATAGGCAAGAGGCAAAGAAAAGAAAGATCAAGATGACCTCCCTTGAGCAAGAAATTGAGGATGACCGAGAATCATGGTTGGAGAGGGCGAACATTCACCTTGAGAAGATGCTTGAGAAAGCCAACAAAGAGAAGAAAATGCTGTGCCATATGGCCTATCACTACCTAACCTAGAACAAGATTTGCAAAACAAGGGTAAAGAGGCTAAAAGCTAAGTTAAGGAGAACCTTGAGGGCCAAGAAAGAACATGATAAACTCAAAATTTTGGCTGAAGCTTCATTAGGTCAGAAAAGCACTTAATGAGGTTGCCTCTTGCCAAATTTGAGGAAATTTTGGGAACATTTTGTCATTTCGCAATTTTGTAAATAGAAACACAGGAAATTTCAGTTGATGCGCAGTGCCACCGGCGCTGCGCATTGAATTGGATCACTCTTTTGCGCATTGAATTATCTCACTCTTTTGCCAAATGGCTTGTAGTTTTGGATTCAGCATGAAAAAAAAATCAAACCCAGAAAGTTTCATCAATTTTGGAGAAGATCTAGGTCACTTAAATGGAAAAAAACACCTAAACAATGCCCTCTTTGCCACTTTTGGACCCATAGGAAGCAGTCTTGGGAGAAACGATTTTTGAAGGGGAGAACCAACTCCAAATCAGAAAAATCAAAGTGTTCCAGAAACTAGATAGGAAGAGCTTTCCAACAAGCTATCTTGGGCCTGATTTGGTGAAGTGAAAGGCCTCCAAAAGCAGTCATGAAGCGGCATTGTGCATCAGGCTCAGGGCACTGCGCATTAGGGAAACTTTTGCCAATTTTGCCTAAAACTCAGAATTTCCCCCAGTTTCTTCAGTGGTTGACATTTCTTCTTTTCTCGGTAAATGTATGCATGGTAAATGATGTATTTAATGTAAGAATATTGATGAAAATCAACTCATAGGGTAGATACATCAAGTTCCAAGTGATTTTGAATTGTAATGAATTGGTTTCCTAAGTTTTAGAGGCAAGCTATTCCACTGCCTATATTCCCGTTCTTAGTTTAGATATGCTTGAAACCACCCCTTTTCTCATGGATTCGACCTTGATTGCTAGCATGAGTGATTTCCTTGCCTATATTATGTAATTTCTTAGTCATTTGTAAAGGTTGGACTTTGGCAGAAATGTTGGACTCACTGAACATTTGTATCAGTAGTTTGGCAAGGAATAAAACCAGGTTTCACAGCTATTTTTGTGGGATTCTTGTGATAGTGAGTTTATGTATTGTTTCTTCTTTGTAATGAGTTTCTTTTAATGTTTTATATGTAAGCACATCTCTCTCTCTCTTCTAAACTAAATTATTCAAGGTGAATAGATAAAATACACTAATTTACAGTGCTTTGTCTTGGGAATGCATTTGGTTTTCAATGTTTTCACTGTTTGAAGGGGATTCATAGTTTCTTATGCCATCCTCAACTCCTCAGTTGTCTACTCTACCATCTCAAATCCATTGCTAGTACATAAACCCTTGTCTACCTTGCCCCACAGGACATGACTATATCCATGAGGTTATTTCCTGGACCAAATCTACCTTCTCCAATTGATCCAGCAACCAAAATCTAAAATCAAACAAAATCCTCTGATCTACTATACCTAGCCTAAAATCAGCATTCATTTCAGTCATCTCAAGCCCTAGTTGCCATATTCTAATTGAGATTGACAAGGAGAGAGCCCTCTCCCAACCTGGTAGGGCTAGCTACCAGGTTAAGCATGGTTTGATGTTACCCTAGACCTGCCTTTCTTTAGCCTGAGGTAGATTTAGGCACTAACATAGTGGCGACCATACTGGGGAAGAACTGAAAAATATTACCCCAGTACTTTAAAAAACAAATTCTAGACTTTTGGATGATAGGTTTAGAATTCATTAGGCTGAAAAAATTGTAATGTCCATTTGAATTTTGGGGAAAGATCAAACACATTGGCTTCAAGAAGATACACCAGGGCCAATCCTAATCTTGATCCTCCTCCAGTGTTTGAAAATCCTAATCTCATTCCAAGAATACTTAGGCAAGAAATTTCATTGAGTCCTAGACCGGTTTTCAAATCTCATTCATGCCCAGTCAAATTTCAATATCTTGAAGATCTCCCTTTTGATGAACACTTTGATTTATCTTTGTTTGAAACCAAATCTGAAAGTGCGATTGGTGATACCGTTTTAAATCCACAATTTGTTGAAGACCTTGAAACTGAAAGAGCAAATAGATCAATTGATGATTATATTTTGAATTCTCTTCAATCATCTATTGTGACTACCAATATCCTTGAGCTCCTAGATGTTGGGTGTGGGGCCTGATTATCTTCTATATTCAAAGGTATCGCCACATAGGACCCCAGTTCGAAATGCCGCCCCTAAAATATTCGCGGCAGGGGGGGTCCAGGGGGGGTGGCTGTGACCTTTGGGAGCCCCCCCTTGGCGGGGGGTTTCGGGGGCAGCGCCCCCGAAGCTAAAAACAGCTGTAAAATTGCCTTGTAAAAGTATAGTAATCTCTAGTCAATCTAGACCGTTCAGTAGGCGGATGATCTGACGGTAGAACTTATGTTTATTTTAGGGTTTTTTTCCCTAGAAGGCAACCCCTTTCTTTGTATGAGGGTATTGTATTTGAGGCTGTGTGATAGATGTGTATTCTGTGAGCGAGAAACAGAGAGGTGATACTGTGAGAGAAAACAGAGGATATTACAGCGGATTTGCTGTAGGTTGTGTCCCTTCATTTTGCTGGATAATAGAAAGGAAGGACTGGCTGTTCGAGGTGGACGTAGCCCAAACTGGGTGAACCACGTATATCTGTGTCTCTCTTGTTTTGTGCATTTTCTGTGTTTATATTTCTGCAATATTTTATGTGTTCCATTGCTCCGTAATATATAATTTTCTAACAACGGACTCTGGACACCACATATCTCCACAATGGTATGATATTGTCCACTTTGGGCCTAAGCCCTCATGGATTTTTTTGGGCTTTACCCTAAAAGGCCTCATACCAATGGAGATATTTGTCCATCCTTATATACCCATGATCCTCCCCACTTCTAGTCAATGTGGGACTTTGATCGTATACCCAACAATCCTCCCCTCGAACAAAGGACCATCGAGCCTCCCCTCAAACGATTATCCATCCGTCCACTCTCTACCAACCAGGATTCTCCGCTCCAATGCGTTGGAAGCACACGCCTTACATGGAAGCACCACCTGCCTCGAGAGCTTGCTCTTCCTAGGTTAACTCCTCTTCACCGTGTTGGGACCAGGACATGTCCATGAAGAATCTGGAGCACACCGCCTGTCTAACCGAGCTCATCCACGGATCCCATCGTGATATTACCGGGACCCACGACCTTCACTCGGGATTCGAGAATTCATCCACTTGGCTAACTTCGGGGCATGGCTCTGATACCACTTGTTAGAAATTTACACAAGAACATAAATTAATTACGGAGAATTACTGAGAGAGAAACAAATATAAAAATAACCAACAATAACCATAAACACATGAACACACATGTTTATTTGGGAAAACCCCAAATCTGGG
This sequence comes from Pinus tabuliformis, assembly GCA_031772625.1. Lineage (NCBI taxonomy): Eukaryota > Viridiplantae > Streptophyta > Pinopsida > Pinales > Pinaceae > Pinus > Pinus tabuliformis. The sequence goes on along the minus strand of CM062818.1, from coordinate 879,696,091 downwards.
GAAAAACCCGATCATAATGAAATTTCATTATCCTTGGCCAAAACCCTGGCCAATCCGGCCAAGTGAGCCTTCACCGCTCACCTCCAGGCCTCCCCTTACAATGAAGTCCTTCCAGCCTTTTATAGGCTCCATTACATATAATACCACAGGCAGAATACCATGGGTGCACAATACCATGTGCCCCAAAACCATCACTGTTTAACCTCCTTTGACTCTATCCTGAGTCAAGTTTACCTAACACTAGAATCAGCATCTGCTACTCTTGGTTCATCTATTGTCTTATCTAGTTCTTAAGTTCAGTCTCAACCTTAGTTTATCCCCACCCTTCCTGTTCAACCCAGCATATCTAATCAAAGATCTGTCATGGCTATTCCTCCTTCAACCCCTCAAACACCCATCACATCCACTGCCCTTGTTGTTATAAATCCTCCTGTTTCACCAAGGCCAGTTTCCAACCCACCTCGAGGCTACTGGATATGCACCTCTCGTTTTGCCACAGAACTTGGATGCTATGCCTGCTAATTACCAAAGTAAGATACCATTGTTTGATGCTACTCAAGGTATCACAGTGCAACAACATGTTGATAGGATGAATGACTTCTTTGATCTTCATGAGATAGATGAAGAGAATGTGACCATGTGATTATTTGTGCAAAGTTTTGGAGGCGAGGTTCGAAAGTGGTTCAGAGCACTACTCACAGGGACTATCAATACATTGCCAATTCTTCACAGACAATTCCTAGATCATTGGGAGGTAAAGAAAAATCCACTCCAAATTCTTTCTGAGTATGAAAATATAAAGAGGAATGCTGGTGAAAGTGTTCAGGATTACTGTGTGAGATTCAATACTATCTATAATGCTATTCCAGCTAATATCAAGCCACCGATGGGGCTGGCTTTGATAAAATTCCCTGATGGTTTTGATCCCAACATGGCATACCAATTGAGAGAATGAGATCCTACTACATTGGAGGATATGCAGAAAAATTCCGTGAGTGTGGAGGCAAATCTGCTAGCTAAAAGAGCTAGGACGAAGACTGAGAAAAAAGTGACCATAAAGGAAGAGGCTTCTTCCTCAGATGTAAAGGTTGATCATTTTCTCTGTAAAATTGAGAATATGTTTGACAGATTGACAATTACAGATAAGCCTAAGACACCAATCAAAAATCCAAATTTCCGCGGTCAGCAGCAACCACAGTTCAGGATCAAATAGCGGGAACAAAGAGCACAAGATCAATCAGCATAGCAGCAAGTCAAAACACCTCTACAGCAGAATTATGTGCATGGCCTAGAGTCAGAGGATGATGAAGATCCCATAGGAGAGGAAAATCACTTTTCTACAGTAGATTGTTTGCCTATCTATATCATGGAAGATAAGGAATATTCAGAGATCCCGGCTATACAGAAATATGACGATTTTATACTAGCTAATGAAACAGTCCTAGAAGAAGAATCAGATGAATATCAGAGGGGATATATGAATGCACTAACAGTGCAACAAAGATAGTATTCACTTAGTAGCAGGGATGTACCAATCAATCCAGTCCAAAAGTGAAAGTAACCATCACAGCCTAAGAACGATTCTTCAAATGTTCAGAAAAAAGGAAAGGAGCCAGCAAATCCTACTTCCAACAAAGTATAATCTGCAAATGAGAAGACAAATCAGCCAAGTACAGCAAAGGAAAAGTCTGAAAAGAAGGATTCTCCAGTCAAAGAGGTAGATAAAATTACAGCCTTTAGCTTAGAGAATGAGATTGCTAAGTTAAAAGTGTCAATACCTCTGACAGAATTAATGAAGAATAGCGATTATAAGAGTCAACTGTCAAAGATTTTGAATGTAGATCCCCTGTCTGATATGGTTAATGTGGAATATGACCAACCCGAGCTTATTTTTCATCCTGCATTAGAAGGCCAATCTAAGGATAGTGAAGTAGCCCCGTTTTACATCAGCCTTAGATTTCATGAGTATGTCTTGCACAACACCATGTTTGATTCAAGAGCATATCACAATCTGATGCCAAAGGCAATTATGGAAAAATTGGGTCTCGACATCACTCATAAATATCATGATATTTATTCTTTTGATTCCGGTAGGGTGAGATGTATTGGTCTCATTAAGGATTTGGTTGTGACTTTAGATCAGATTCCAGCAAAGAATGTTCTCATGGATGTAGTTGTGGCCGACATTCCCCTTAGATTTGGCATGCTTTTATCTAGGTTGTGGGGTGCAAAAATGAAAGGGACATTGCAATTAGATTTCTCCTATGCCACTATTCCCGTGTTTGGTCAGTTGAGAAAATTATATAGAGAGAAAAAGATGAAGTATATGATCACAAGCAAGGAGAAACCTTCGAATCATCCAATTAACTCTGTACATATAGATTTAGAATTTTTTGTTCTTTATTCAAATAGTGGTTTTAACGATGCAAATAGCCATCTAGTTGAAGTGGAAGATGTTCTAGAGATAACAGAAAATTTCAGTGCAGTACTTGATCAAGAGAGACAAAAGCTTGCAAGTACCGCTGAGTAGTCTACGTTCCGCCAATAGCAGAAAATTGATGGACATCAACCAAAGGTAGAAGAGCAAACCGAATTCTAGCACTTGGAGGAAGAAGTCGGTTTATAGAGTATGGATTTCGACAGAGCAGTAGGTAAGGATGGTGCAGGTATTGGGATTTGGATATGCAGCCCTATTTTCCTACCAATTAAAGTCCCAAGCAATGTAAGAATTTGTTCATATAAATTGTTTTTCAATTGTTCTAACAACAAAGCCGAGTATGAGGCACCGATTGCAGGGTTGAAGATACTCAAGAAGTTGAATGTAAGGAGAATTTCAGTTTATGGCGACTCAAAATTAGTAATCAAACAAGTCAAGGGTGAATACCAAGCCAAACATCTGCAAATGAGGGCTTATCATAATGCAGTTTTAGATATTTTGAGGTTGTTTCCAGATTATAGCTTGACATGTGTCCCTTGTACACAAAATGTCATTGCAGACTCTCTTGCTACAACTGCAAGTAATTTAAAGATCCCAATGAATTCAAACAATAAGTTTGAAATTCATGTGAAGCATCGCCCAGCTGTCCCTAATAATCTGAGATATTGGCAGGTGTTTCAGGATGACAAAGAAATTGATGATTTTTTGCAGAATGAAGGCAAGTATAAAAACACATCTATAGATGGTGAGCAAGATGATGGTGAACCAGAAATAGAGGTAAATTTGATGGAAGTCTTATAGTTGAAAGATAATTTCATCCCTAAAGGCCTTATACCTTTTGAGGAATTATCTGATGAAGATGATGTAACCCAAAAGCCAAGCTTAGTGCTGACCAAGAAGGGTGTTGAAGATGTAAATACTGGAATAGCAGAGAATCCAAAGATGGTGAAGTTGTCAAAGGCATTACCTCCTCAGGTAAAAGCTAAATACATTAGTTTATTGTCTTCATTTTCTAATGTATTCGCTTGGGACTATACAGATTTAAAATAGTATGATAAAAGTATAATTCAACATATAATTCCTATTAAGCCAAATCAAAATCCATTTCTCCAAAAGCTAAGAAGAATAAATCCGAAGTTGCTGCCGTCAATAGAAAAAGAGGTAAATTGATTGTAAAAGGCTGGTATAATCGTTCCGATCAGATTTTCAGATTAGATCTCTAATCTGATTCCTATGAGGAAAAAGACGGGTGAGATCAGATTGTGCATAGATTTCAGAAATTTGAATAAAGTGTCATTAAAAGATAACTACCCGTTGCTGAAAATGGATCACGTTCTCCAGAGAGTAGTTGGAGCATCTCGTATGTTGCTGCTCGATGGATATTCTGGCTACAATCGAATTTTGGTTCATGAAGATGACAGGGACAAGACAACATTCGCCACTCCTTGGGGAACATTCCACTATGCCAAGATGTCGTTTGGTTTAAAGAACACTGGAGCAACATTTTAGCGTGCCATGAAAATTGCCTTCACAAATAAAAAAGATGTGTTTTTAGTAGTGTATCTTGATGATTTGATTGTCTTTTCAAATTCAGATGAAGAGCATCTTTACCATTTGAAAATTGTTTTTCAGCGTTGCAGAAAATATGGAATATCACTCAATCCCAAAAAGAGCTTGTTTTCTATGGATGAAGGGAAGCTTCTCGGTCACATAATATCAAAGGAAGGAATCCACATCAATCTTGCTAGAGTGGAAGCTATACAGAAGATAGATTTTCCTCGTAATAAGAAAGAGATCCAAGAATTTAACAGTAAGATGAATTTCTTACGTCGTTTTGTGCCTAATCTAGCTGAACACTTGAGGGAAATTACTAATATGTTGAAGAAAGATAGTGTGGTCAAGTGGACTGAGGAAGCTATGAAGTCTTTTAACCTGGTAAAGTTGGCTCTATCTTTAGCCCCGATTTTGATCAGTCCAGATTATTCACAGGATTTCATATTATTTTCATTCGCTTCTGAACATACTATGGTAGCAGTTCTAATGCAGAAAAGAGATCAGCTAGAAAAACCAATTGCCTTTTTCAGCAGGACAATAAGGGATGCAACCTTGAAATATAACATCATTGAGAAGCAAGCTCTTGCCTTAGTTAAAGCTTTGAAAGATTTCCAGGTATATATTCTGCACTCTCATATCCTTGCTTACATCCCTAACACAGCAGTTAAAGATGTTTTGGTACAAACAAATCCAGAAGGAAGGCAACACAAATGGATCACAGCATTGCTAGAACATGACTTGGAGATAAAGCCAACAAAGCTAATCAAGGGGTATGGTCTAGCAAAGTTAATGGCGAAGTCCAATCTACATGCATTGGATATAAATCTGATTGCAGCCATGTTTGAAGAAGAAGAAGATAGTTTGCTAATTCAGGTATCTGAAATTTTTCTCCAATCTCCTTGGTATTCAGATATTGTGTACGTGCTTTAGCATCTTTCACCACCACCGGGGATGACTAAAAATAAAGGTAGAACTCTAAAACTTAAGGCTACTAGATTTTGTATTCTGAACAATGCACTTTATTGGAAGGATCCCGAAGGTATTTTGCTGAATTTCTTAACCGAAGATGAAGCCCAAAAGGTCATGAGTGATTTTCATAAGGGAGACTGTGGAGGTCACTTATTTTGGAAGACGACGGCTAACAAAATTTTGAGAGCAGGGTACTACTAGCCTACCTTGTTTGCTGATGTTTATAAAACTGTCACAAGTTGTCATGAATGCCAGATTTTTTAGGGAAGAAGAAAGTTACAACCTCTACCTCTCAAGCCAGTCGAAGTTAGTGCACCATTTCAGCAATGGGGCCTAGATTTTATTGGAGAGATTCATCCCACATCTTCATCTCAGCACAAGTGGATCTTGACAGCGACAGATTATTTCACAAAGTGGATTGAGGCAATCCCCACTCGGAAAACCACAAAATCGGTAATAATTCAGTTTCTTGAAACAAATATTTTGTCACGTTTTGGCTGTCCTAACAAACTTATTACAGATAACGCAGCCACTTTCAAGTCCAAAAATATGATTGACTTTTGCAGCAAATACAAAATTACCTTAGGACATTCTACTGCATATTATCTGCAAGGTAATAGATTGGTTGAATCCTCAAACAAGTCATTGGTCAACATCATTAAAAAGATGTTGGAAACCAATAAGAAGAGCTGGCATAAAAAATTGGTTAATGCACTATGGGCTGATAGAGTAAGACAAAAGAAGTCAATAGTAATGTCTCTGTTCGAGATTGTATATGGTATTGACACGGTATTCCGGACATCTCTTGCAGTCCCGGTTGTTAAACTTCTGCAGGAAGCTGGCAGCAAGGAAGATCATTTTCAGCAAAGAATAAGCCAAATGATCCATTTACTGCAGATGAGAGAGGAAGTTTTTCAGAATACCTTCAGGTTGCAAGAGAGAATTAAAAATATTTATGATCAGAAGGCAAAGGTGGACAAATTTCAGATTGAAGAAATAGTGTTACGATGGGATCCTAGAAATGAGGATAAAGGCAAGCACGGAAAATTCGAGAACCTGTGGAAGGGACCATACAGAATTGTTTCATATAGAGGGAAAAATTCTTTTCTACTCAAAGAAATGAACAGGGAAGATTGTCCAGGAGGACCAGTAAATGGTCAGCTTCTGAAACAGTACTATCTCTAAAAACTTTTCTGCTATCACATTTTGTCATTGTACATACCATTTTATTCCTTTCATTGCAAAGTTTACACTATCACCATTCATTTAGCTTGGGGACCGAAGTGAATGCTATAAAGTTGAATGTCTAGCTTCAGTTTTTTATTATTTAGTGTCATTTTTTGAGTTGGTCATAGTTGAGTCGGTTTAGCTATGAGTCTTGAGTCAAGGTGTTTGTTTTGGTGTTCTGAAGTTATTGACTCCATATTGCCCAATGGATGAAGGCACTAGTCTGCTTTTCCAAAGATCTGTGGTTCTTGGCACCTCCCAGGAGCTACCATCCCCATTGGAGCCAATGTTAGTGTCAGTGTCTTCACACTTCCATCAGTGATCAAATTGCTCTTTTGCATGCATATTAGGTGTCTCATTTGATCAGCTGCATTCCATTAGGTCATGGATCAACTGATGGTAGTGGTTTCATTTCAGTTTCCCTCATGTCATATACCTGTTGGCTTATTCAAACCTCTTTTCAGTCATTTATAGTCATTTTAGTTCATTTCATTCAATTTTAGGGTTTAGTTTCACTAGGTCTTAGGGTATGTCATCATGGTCATCCAAAATTGAATAAAAAGGTCAACAGGCACATGAGGAGGATAAAAAGGTTCATAAAATCATAAATTTACTTCTGATATGCTCAATAAATCTTTTTCACCTCAAAACTCTGTTTTGAGGTGAAAATAGAGTTTTTCCATTTTTATAAAAATTCCATGTAATTTAATTATTTCTATATGTAATAAGCTCAACAATTGTTCCTGGTTACCTTGCCAACTCATGCCACTGTGAAAAAAAAAAAGCATCAAGACATCAGTCCATCAAAGTGCCAAGAAAAAGTCAAACTTCAAACTGAAAAATAGAGTTTTTGAAAAAGTGACTAAGACTTTATAAAAGTGGGTTTGCAATGAAGAAAAATTAAAGTGCATCATATATAAAGCAAATTCATGCTAGCATGTCATTCCATTGTGCACAAAGTCAAGTGGAGAGCCAAAATCGCATTTTGAAGGGAAATTGAACAAAAGAGGAAGAAAACCTGGATTTTGCAGCAAATTTGCCTGGCGCTGTGCATCAGAGGGTCAGCGTTGTGCATTAGACAACTTTTCTCTGTGTAAAATTACACAGGTGCTGCGCATCAGGAAAACGTTGCGCATTGGGCCCAGTGCACTGCGCATTGGCCAGGGAGGCTCCAAACTCACTCAAATTCATCCAAATTCTGCCAAATGCTATATTTAGTTCCTACAAGTAAGTGTTCATCTATCTTGAGCTGAAATAAGTCTTCTTCATGTTTTTTTCATGAGTTTTGCTTCCTAAAATCAAAACCCTAGCTTGCATCCATACTTATTTCACCTCATTGCAAGACCAACATCCTTTGTCCATTTTGCCAACTTCATTGTACTAAAACTACTCATTGATTCTATTTTCCCTTTCCCTATTCCCCTAAGAAACTAATCCCCTTTAGTTATAAGAAGAGCTTCGGCGTAAATCACATATAGAAAGACTTTTGTCGACGCGTTTCGAGCCAGCAAGTGTGGCTCATCATCAGGACAAGTTGAAGAAACGGATCTAGCTTTGCGTGTTAAATAGTATGAGCAGGGCCCCCAACAGCTATCTAGATTAACAGCTAGCTTTGACTTAGGGACATTCAAAAAGTCAAATTGATTATTTCAAGGAAGATAGCAATGACCATACCTATATATAAATATATAATTATATAAATGAAATAATTTAAGAAGGGGTTTACTTTAATAATTAGTTAAAATGTATAATTTAATAATTAAATTTTTTTATTAAATGGGAATTAGTTAAATTGAAGACCTAACTTATTTATAAACAAGGTAAATGTAATTAAATAAAATAATAATACAAATCAGCAAATAAATAAATAATAATAATATATATTCACTAGATAAATAAATAAATAGATAAAAATCTATATAAAAATAAAAATAAAAATAATATATATAAATTAGTTATGAAAAAATAATAAAGTAAATACTAATAAGAAAATAACAATGATATATATCCGTTAATAAATAGATAAATTACCAATACTAACAATATATAAAAATTAGTGACGAAAAATAATAAAATAATAATAATAATATATATTCCTTAATAGATAAATAAAATTAGTATATAATAAAATAATACTAATATATATAAAAATTAGTTACGAAGAACTAATAAATAAATAATAATAATAAAAACATAAGTAAATAAATATTTGTTATAACAATAATAATTAGGGAAAGGGGGACGACTCACCAATAAAATAAGCAAAATAATAATATATATTCGTTAATAAATAATTAATTAAATATATATATATATAGATAATAAAAAAAAAAAAAAAAAAAAAAAAAAAAAAAAAATAAGTAAATAAATAAAAAATAAATAATAATAATAATAATAAGTAAATAAATATTAGCTATAATAATAGATACCAATATCCATCTGGGAGAAAGGAGCGACACAAAATAAACAGGAGAAGGCCTGGAAAGAGTCCAGAGCCAAAAAGGATAAACCAAAGGAGAAAGGAAGGCTCCAGGGGAATGACAAAAGCGAAAAAAGATGAAAGGGGGGGGGGGAGACTAAGAAGAAAGGGCAGGGATCCAACATCTACTGATCTTCCAACCATCATCTCTATTGAGATTGTTAGGCCTTCTTTCGATCTCAATAGCTTCCCTGAGTTTCCGATGATGGAACTGGGCAACCTTGGCAATAACCTTAGCCTCCTCAATACAAACGTGATGCTTGGTCTTATCCACATGCTCTGCCAGCGCTGAAGACTTGGTTCTCCCATGTTTTAGGTCAGCTGCATGTTCACAAATCCTCTGATGGATGGAGCGCCCTATTTCCCTGATGTAGGGGGTCCCACAAGAACAAGGGATCAAGTAGACACCCTTCATGTCCTTGGGGTTAACGGGATCGTTAACCGATCGGAGGGAATTACGAATAGTTTTGAGGGGCCTAAAGGAAGAGGGAATATTATACCTTTTAAGGATCCGAGCAATCCTGTCCGTGGTTCCTTGGACATATGGAAGGTACCACGGATAGGATTTCTCGGATCCTTAAAAGGTATAATATTCCCTCTTCCTTTAGGCCCCTTAAAACTATTTGTAATTCCCTCCGATCGGTTAAAGATCCCGTTAACCCCAAGTACATGAAGGGTGTCTACTTGATCCCTTGTTCTTGTGGGACCCCCTACATCGGGGAAATAGGGCGCTCCATCCATCAGAGGATTTGCGAACATGCAGCTGACCTAAAACATGGGAGAACCAGGCAGAGCATGTGGATAAGACCAAGCATCACGTTTGTATTGAGGAGGCTAAGGTTATTGCCAAGGTTGCACAGTTCCATCATCGGAAACTCAGGGAAGCTATTGAGATCGAAAGAAGGCCTAACAATCTCAATAGAGATGACGGCTGGAAGATCAGTAGATGTTGGATCCCTGCCCTTTCTTCTTAGTCTCCCCCCCCCCTCTTTCATCTTTTTTCGCTTTTGTCATTCCCCTGGAGCCTTCCTTTCTCCTTTGGTTTATCCTTTTTGGCTCTGGACTCTTTCCAGGCCTTCTCCTGTTTATTTTGTGTCGCTCCTTTCTCCCGGATGGATATTGGTATCTATTATTATAGCTAATATTTATTTACTTATTATTATTATTATTATTATTATTTATTATTTATTTTTTATTTATTTATTTATTTTTATTTATTTTTATTTTTATTATATTATATATATATATATATATATATATATATTTTAATTAATTATTTATTAACGAATATATATTATTATTTTGCTTATTTTTATTGGTGAGTCGTCCCCCTTTCCCTAATTATTATTGTTATAACAAATATTTATTTACTTATGTTTTTATTATTATTATTATTTTATTATTTTTCGTCACTAATTTTTATATATTGTTAGTATTGGTAATTTATCTATTTATTAACGGATATATATCATTGTTATTTTCTTATTAGTATTTACTTTATTATTTTTTCATAACTAATTTATATATATTATTATTATTTTTATTTTTATATAGATTTTTTTCTATTTATTTATTTATCTAGCGAATATATATTATTATTATTTATTTATTTGCTGATTTGTATTATTATTTTATTTAATTACATTTACCTTGTTTATAAATAAGTTAGGTCTTCAATTTAACTAATTCCCATTTAATAAAAAAATAATAATTATTAAATTATACATTTTAACTAATTATTAAAGTAAACCCCTTCTTAAATTATTTCATTTATATAATTATATATTTATATATAGGTATGGTCATTGCTATCTTCCTTGAAATAATCAATTTGACTTTTTGACTGTCCCTAAGTCAAAGCTAGCCGTTAATCTAGATAGCTGTTGGGGGCCCTGCTCATACTATTTAACACGCAAAGCTGGATCTGTTTCTTCAACTTGTCCTGATGATGAGCCACACTTGCTGGCTCGAAACGCGTCTACAAAAGTATTTCTATATGTGATTTACGCCGAAGCTCTTCTTATAACTATTATGGATCACAGAAGTCTCAATTCAACAATTAATCCCCTTTATTAAACCCTAAGTCCCTCATAAATCAAAACCCTAGTTTCCCAAATCTTTCCCTTCATTCCCCTACTCCACTTCATTACTATTGTTCCATTTATAAAATCTCTTCATACTCATTTTCTTTGTCCCCACCCATTATCATTGTTCACCATATCATCATCACATTATATCATAGAGACAAGCATGGAAAGAAGCAGTGAATCAGATTTTGAAGAAGACACACTTAGTGATAGCTCAAGGGAAAGAAATGTGCAGCCCAGGAAGCCTCACAAAGGTGGAAAAATCATTAGGGAGGAACCTATCAGCATGAGTGAACTCCTTACTTGCCCACTAGCCACCACATGTTTCAGATATCAGTCCTGTTTTGAGTTTTGTGAAATGGTTGAGAGGGTCAAATATCACCATGAGTTAGCAAGGCAATTTGTGATAAACATGGATAATAATATGGTACATCTTGTTGGGGTCAACTTCACTCTTTCACCAACTATCATTGCAGAAGCCACAAGAATTTCAGATGTAGGGGAAAAGTGGAACAAAAGACAAAATATTAGTAAGCAGCATTATGAGCCTTATATCAAGGCCAAGTATCATGGTAAACTCAGTAGGGTGTTTCCTTTTAAATTCTTGGAGGACCGGTATGTTCCACTCATGAAACTTATCATCAAATACTTTACATGTGAGGGTAGGTTCTCCAGACTTTATGCCTACCACATCAGATTGCTCATGCATTTCACCAAGGTCAGAATGATGAGCATCCCTTATTTCATATGCAAAAACATAGAGAGGATGACAGTGATTGCAAAAGGAAAACCATATCCACAACAGCTCAATAGCATTTATCATTTTTCTGTCATCAAAATTGTTGTTTTGCATCAGCTCACTCAGTTGGGAGTGCCATGAGAAACTTTTATTGCCCATGAGTGCTTCAAGGGGCCTCAAATATTTTCAGATCCTCAAGAGGAAGGTGAACCTTCCGGGCAACAAAAGGAGCCTGAAAATAAAACAGAGGAGGTTCCTGTTCCTACGGTTGTCACCTATGAAAGAGGCACTACAATGCTCTTTGCAGCTGCCAAGCGTGTACTATCTACACAGGGGGTGGAAGGGGTCTCGCTTTCTTCACTAGACCACATGCAAATATTATCTTCACCAGGGGTGAAAGGGGCTTTTCCTTCTTCTCCAGTTGTACAAGTTGGCCAGCAGCCAAAGGGCAGAGATAAAAGAAAGCAAAGGATGCATGAGAAGAGCCCTCCTGAAGAGCAAGACAGGGATTTTGTTTTGATTGAGGAGGATGTCACTGATTTGGGCTCAAAAAGCTCAAGACTCAATGACATGATTATCAAAGAGAAGGAGGCTAAGATACAAGTCTTATCACTTAACCTTGAGAGGGCCAAATGGATCATCAACTTTATTGAGTAGGAAAACAACCAACTAACAGATAAGCAAGCTATTATGGAGTTGCTGATGATTAGGGAAAATAGGCAAGAGGCAAAGAAAAGAAAGATCAAGATGACCTCCCTTGAGCAAGAAATTGAGGATGACCGAGAATCATGGTTGGAGAGGGAAAAAGATTTGCAAAACAAGGGTAAAGAGGCTAAAAGCTAAGTTAAGGAGAGCCTTGAGGGCCAAGAAAGAACATGATAAGCTCAAAATTTTGGCTGAAGCTTCAAAATATTAGCAAAGCACTTAATGAGGTTGAATCTTTCCAAATTTGAGGAAATTTTGGGAACTTTTTGTCATTTTGAAATTTGGTAAATAGAAACACAGGAAATTTCAGCTGATGTGTAGCGCCACCGGCACTGCGCATTGAATTTGCTCACTCTTTTGCCAAATGGCTTGTAGTTTTGGATTCAACATGGAAAAAAAATCAAACCTAGAAAGTTTCATCAATTTTAGAGAAGATCTGGGTCAGTTAAAGGGCAAAAAACACCTAAAAAAACCTCTCTGCCACTTTTTGGACCCACAGGAAGTAGTCTTGGGAGAAATGAGTTTTGAAGGGGCAAATCAACTCCAAATCGGAAAATTCAAAGTGTTCCATAAACTAGATAGGTAGATCTTTCCAACAAGCTATCTTGGGCCGGATTTGGTGAAGTGCAAGGCCTCCAAAATTAGTCATGAATTGGAGCTGTGCATCAGGCTCAGGGCACTGCGCATCAGGCAAATTTTTGGCAATTTTGCCTAAAACTCATAATTTCACCTAGTTTCTTCAGTAATTGAATTTTCTTATTTTCTTCGTAAATGTATGCATGGTAAATGATGTATTTAATGTAAGTATTGATGAAAATCATCTCATAGGGTAGATACATCAAGTTCCAAGTGGTTTTGAACTGTAATGAATTGGTTTCCTAAGTTTTAGAGGCAAGCTATTCCACTGCCTATATTCCTGTTCTTAGTTTAGATATGGTTGAAACCACCCCTTTTCTCATGGATTCGACCCTCATAGATAGCATGAGTGGTTTCCTTGCCTATATTATGTAATTTCTTATTCATTTGTAAAGGTTGGACTTTGGCAGAAGTGTTGGACTCACTGAACATTTGTATCAGTAGTTTGGCAAGGAATAAAACTAGGTTTCACAGCTATTTTTGTGGGATTCTTGTGATAGTGAGTTTATGTATTGTTTCTTCTTTGTAATGAGTTTTTTCTGATGTTTTATATGTATCCACATCTCTCTCTCTCTTCTAAACTAAATTATTCAAGGCGAATAGATAAAATACACTAATTTACAGTGCTTTGTCTTGGGAATGCATTTGGTTTTCAATGTTTTCACTATTTGAAGAGGATTCATAGTTTCTTATGCCCTCCTCAACTCCTCAGTTGTCTGCTCTACCATCTCAAATCCATTTCTAGTACATAAACCCTTCTCTACCTTGCCCCACAGGACATGATTGTATCCCTGAGTTGATTTCCCGGACCCAATCTGCCTTCTCCAATTGTTCCAGCAACCGAAATCTAAAATCAAAGAAAATCCTCTAATCTACTATACCTAGCCTAAAATCAACATTCATTTCAGTCATCTCAAACCCTAGTTGCCATATTCTAATTGAGATTGACATGGAGAGAGCCCTCTCCCAACCTAGTAGGGCTAGCTACTAGGTTAAGTGTGGTTTGATGTTACCCTAGACCTGCCTTTCTTTAGCCTGAGGTAGATTTAGGCACTAACTCCAATCACAAGCTGCCACATGTCTTTTTGTCAAAGAGGAGAGATGAGGTCCTCCAAAGTCTTGTTTTGCAGCCTTTTCCTTCGTTAATTCTGTTATCACCTGGATTGAACCTCGGGCTGCAAGAAGGTAATGCCAGGGTAACCACAAACCATGCTTTTCTAAGTAGCTAGCCCTACTATGCCAGGAGAGGGCTCTCTCCATAAGGATCTCAGCCAAGATGAATGGATCAAGAAAATGATATTAGGCTAGGTATAGTTGCACAAGGTTTGATTTGATTTTGAAGGGTTTTACTGGATCAGGAAGAGCCAAACAGTTAGGGCAAGGAAATTAGGTCAAAATTGCAGGGTTTTGATGGGGCAAGGTAGGCACAAGGCTCAGCACTCTAGGGTTTGATGGGTGAGGTGATTCAAAGACAGGTGAGGAGCTAGAAAGAGCATGTAAGCAACATGTATTCCTCCTAAACTGAAGAAAACACACACTGTGAATATTTTCCCAAAACAGAGCAGAAATATTATGGGTTCTACCTATCAACTTGAAAACATCCAATTAAAGAGTGTGAAATGATAAATGGAGTCATCAATACATTTTAACACATTAAAACATAAGAAAATCTGAACTAAAAATCATACCACATGGATCCCAAAGAAATATCTGCAACTTTTCATTAATCTCCTGTTAAAACTGATACAAATGATGTCTACTCAAAGCATAAGCATCCAGATGAGTCCAAACCTTAACAATGAGAAAGAAGAAGAATATATAGACATTTATTCAACCTCCTCCCATCCTCAGGGGTCGAATTCCTAAGATGAGGAACTAATCCATAAAAAACTAAACAAGAAACTGGAATCTAGGCAACCTCACAACTTACCTCTAAAAGTGAGGAAACTGATTCATTTGTCCTCAAGATAACTTTTAATCTAATGAATATACCTTCTAGTACTTATTATCCATCCTATTTACATGCCTAATCACCATTTACATCAGTAAAATACCATCCATGAGAGGAAACCCAAAATTTCAGTCAAGGCATAGTGAAGTGGAAACCCAGCACAATTTTTGTCCTATGCGCAACGCCCAAGCTCTATGTGTAACCCTTTTTGTAGTGCCATTTTGGAGGTCTTCCTGATGTCCAAATTGAGCTGAAGATAACTCATTGGAAATATATTCAAGTCTAATTTCCAGAACATCTTGAATTTGCTCATTTTGAGTTCATTTGACCCCTAAAAAACTGATTCTCGCAAGACTTCTTCTGTGTGTCCAAAAGAGGGAAGAAAGGTCATTTTTTGGGTGTTTTTTGACCTTTTGGTTGACCAGTTCTACTCTAAAAGCTTAGAAAATGCACAAGGTGCATGTAATCATCATTTTGAATCCAAAAATGTTGACCATTTCCTCATTGGATGCCCCTAGGAAAAGCGTAGCACTAGTGGTGCTGCACATAGAGCCAAAATTTTTGTGTCAAAAATTGCCAAATTCTTCAAAAGGCAAAAATTCTTCAAAACTTGCTCAAAATTTGTGGAAAACACCACCATTAAGTATCTTGGTTACCCAAGGAAGCTTTAGCAAGAAACCTAAGCCTATCATCGTCACTTTTTCCTTTGAGTGCTTGTTTTAGCCTTGTTTTCATTTGCTTGACCCTTATGTTGCAAATCTTATTCCGGGTCCTGTAATGGCGAGCCAAATGCCTAATGATTCAATTGTCCATGTTGGCCTTTTGTAGTAGCTTCTCCAAATGCAAATTGAGTTTGTCAAGCCAAGTTTCTCTATCCTCCTTAATTTCCTTCTTAATTCTTTGCTTTGCAGTTAAGGTAACTGGTGTTTCTTCCTCTTGCATTACTGATTTTCCCTTGTCACTTTGCCTCTTTGCTTTGAGAAGTTACAGCTCCATGAGGACTTGTTTGTCACTTAGCTGTTTATTCTCTTGCTTAAGGTATGAAATGACATACTTAGCTCTCGCCAAGTTTTCCATCAATGCTTGGATCTGTGCATATTTTTCCCTTATGGTTATGCTTTCGTTTGTTGCCTCATCTTGAGCCTCCAAGTCAACTATCTCAATGTCATGATGGATGTGTGGCTGTTCTGGTTCATCATCTTCCATCAAATCAAATTCCCTTTCCTCCTCATCATCAAGGCTTTCCTCCAGCATCTTTTCCTTCCCTTTATGCAGCTGCTACACCTGTTGTACCTGTTGTGTCGATGAAGAAGGCAAAGCCCCTTCCACATTTTGTGGAGCAAGCATTTTCCTATGGGCTGATGAAGAAGGCAAGGCCCCTTCCACATCAAGTGGAGTAAACACTTGCCTATCCACTGCAAACAACTTTCTAGCCCCTCTCTGATATGTCTTGTAGGCTTCTGGATCCTCAACAGCTTTAGTCTCTTTAACCTTCTCATATTTCTTTACTTTGGCACTACTGGAAGGCCTTTCTGCTTCTTGAGGCACCGGTGGAGGAATCTGAGGACCATTGAAGATGTCATTGGAAATAAATGTATCCCAGGAGATATTGAGGAGGTTGAGATGATGTAGTACAATCATATTAATTAGGGAATAGTGATAGATACTACTCATCTATTGGAGGTAAGGCTTTTTTTTGCACAATGTAGGCCATCTTCTCAATGTTCCTGAATAAGAAATACAGGATGTTCAACATTTTCACTCTTGTGAAATGCATAAGAAGTCTAATGTGATAGGTGTACAATCTAAAAAAAATACCCTCACATGTAAAATACTTCATAATGATCCTCATCATAGGGGCAAACTTCTCTTCAAGGAACCTAAAAGGAAAGGTCCTCTTCTTTTCATTCCTATACCTAGATTTGGTGTATGGTTCATAGTAGTGCTCATCCAAAGCTTGTTCCTTATACCATTTTTGCCCCACATTTGGAATCGTTGTAGCATCAACAATGATGGAGGATGAAACTGTAAATGTCACCCCGGTAAGAGTTACCTTGTTATCACAAGATTGGCTACAAAAAGCCTGGTCAACTCAGGATGATGTTGAACACTTTCCACCTGCTCACAAAACTCATAACACCCTATATGCCTGAAACAAGAGGTATTCATATGAGAAGCCTATAACTCTTTGATGTTTGATGGTTCCTCTCTGATGATTCTGCCTCCCTTATGTGGTTTTCTCTGATGCTGAGGTTCATCTCCCAAGCTTTCATTGCCACTATTTTCCTCCTCCTCATAACCTCTATCCTATTTGTCCATGTTTGTTGAATTTTAAAGCCTTGTAACCCTAGAGAAGGTAATCAAGGAGTGAGTTATGGTGAACAGGGATAGGGGAAGCGGAGATGAGCTTATGCGGTGTAGGATTGAATATATATGATACGACAGTGAGGAGGACGATATTTTTCTTTGGTAGGGACTGTTTAGTAAATAGGGTTTTAGGATTTTGTTTTGGGGATTAGGGTATAAGGGATAAGTGGAGGAATGTGTTTGAGGGAATTAGGGTATAAGGAATAGGTGGAGGAATGTCTTTGAGGGAATTAGGGTATAGGGAATAGGTGGAGGGATTTGTAGGCAATCTAGGGTTTGAAATTTGAAATAGCAAACCAACTTCAAAATGATGAACTGAATGCTGGGAGGATAGCTCAAGGATTGAACTTACTTGTTTAGAAGTCCTAGATGGCAAAAAACATGATTTGGATGGTTGATAGGGTGTTTTGGCGCTTGTTGGTCCTATGTGCAGTGCCCTCTACAAGTGCGTAGCTCCAGCTCTATGCACAGCGCCGTGTAAAATTGCACTGGCGAAACTACCCTATGTGTAGCGCTCCATCCCTATGCGCAGTGCTCCGACCTCTGCGCGTAGTGCTCCTTCTCCTATGCGCAGCGCCTCTTGCTCTATGCGTAGTGCCTCCTTTTTTCTTAGCCACCAATTGGCCTCAATTCCCCTCTCTCCTTCAATGCTCTTCTTTCTCTTTGTCAAATGAAAGTGATGAATTTGGAAAAGGAATTTGACATCTTATATAGAGGTTGATTTTGATTTTTCTTTAGAAAAACCCACTTTCTAATGTTTTGGAACTTTTTCTTTGTCTTCAAATCTCTGTTTAATGCTTTTCCTTCTTTGTCTCTTTTCAGGTGGATGGATGCTCTGATTGACTTGATTTCTTCAATGGTTTCATTTTCTTACAACAAGGAGAAATGTTTGGGGCAGCTAGGAACACTTATTACATAAAATGATTTGAATTACATCAAAAAAAAAATATAAATCAACTAAAAATACTTTGTTTTCATCTCAAAAACATGTTTTTGAGATGGAAATTATATTAGTGACATAAGATCTCTTTACAATAACCATGACTTACTAGTAATCACTCTTTGTTTATTGGTCATCCTCATACTTTTTATGCCCTTTATTTACACTTGAAACCATGCTTTTGACCTTGGAAATGAACCCTAAGACCTAATGGAAAGACAACTATCTTGACACTAAAAATAACATATTTGAAACCACAACTGAATACAACATGGAGATGGGTCGGCAAATGTACCTCAGAAGGGAATATTTTGATTTTTTGAGAAGAAGACAACCATCAGTGGACCATTTTGACATGACCTAATGGAATGATCCAAAAATTTAGTATGAGACACCTAAAATGAAAATGCAAAGAGCGGATTTGATCCCTGATGGAAGTATGCATATACTGACACTAACAAATTCTTTTTTTGACTTATCGACCATTTTCTTCAGGTTCGAGCCTTTAGTCTCTGACACCACTCCTAAGTGGATTGTGGTTTTGGGAGGGTGGCCCCTAGAGTAGCTCTTTGTCATTGATCTGCATGATCAGCTATGTAGGAAACCACTTCCGGGACCATAGATCCCATCTAATGAACTGTCTCTAGTGCCCCTCAAAAATCTTCCACGTGGCTCGATATTTTCCTCCCATTCCATTCCTTTCTGCGCCAAAGAGTTTTGCGCTGGGGTAATGTTGTCGTGTTATCACTATCAGGTGGGTTCTACTTGCTCAGTTCTTCCTAGCGCTTACAATTTTACACTGTAACTAAAACCTCCGAGGTGAACCCTACGAAGTATGATCGCCAGGATTGTGTCATCGTGGTCCTCCTCTCATAGTCACTTAGACATGGGTTATAAAATGATTTTTCCACAGTGAACCCTCTAGGCCATCTTGTCAAATGTGCTCCACCTATGGCCATTGAAAAACTTCTTCCCTTTTGTTGTGGCCTCCTCTTAATCCCAAGGATTCATGTAGAGGCTTCTCCATTGGGTTTCGCACTTGTGCCAACTTGTTGGAAATAATACTGAGAGGGGCGGTGAATCAATATTATTAGGTCAAATATTTTTTATTTCACACCCAGTTCATATACGCTACTTCAGTTAGAGAAAACCGTGTATATACGCAACTTCAGATAAGCAAACCAGCGTATACCATGCAGACTTATAATTTAATGTATTTTACAGATGTTGATCATTAATCTATGCATCAGAGTCATATAAACTGTAACCAGGAATAGTAAAAATAGAGCAGAAGACAATCACACACAAGAACACAAGATATAAGGTGGAAACCCAATGTGGGTGAAAACCACCTGTTGTAATTCGTCTCTATCTTCTTTTAATTAGAAACTTCTTTTTACAATGATTTTGTACTGGTGCGGACTTATACCAGTACGTAGGCTGCAACCTCCAGAGAGCTACAACCCTCTCTCGTTCTCTAGCTTCTCCTGGAAGGGAGCTACAACCCCCTTAGCTCTTGTACTAGCTGAGATACTAGTATGTAGGTGCTGACCTACAGAAGGCTACAACCTTCTCTTCTCTTCCAGGGACCACGTTTCATCAATTTTCAGACTAGATCCATGAATATCAAACAAACATCAAATATATGTGCATCTACCAATCTCCTTTCCACAACCAACTACTGAATCCACCAATAACTTCTCAGAATGTTGTAACTGGAAAACAATACTAGTAACCAGACACCAATGCTGAACCCAGAGCACTGCAGTAATCCACAGAAGTAGCTAAAACATATTTCAAGAGACGTACGCTACTTCACTATATATAAACCTGCATACATACGCAGCTGAATCAAGGTAAACCAGCGTATACGCTTTCTTCTCTTGCTGAACCTGCGTGTATATGCGCCTTTTAAGAGTTGAACTTGTGTATAGATATATAAAAGAAAATCCACCCTTTACACTTAAACAGACTTCAGTTATACTCAGATTATCATATTTATAGATCTAATTATGCGCCAATTATAACAAATCAAATCACAAAAAGATATAACTATTCAAGCCTTGAGATCTCGACCCATCAATAGAACTTATCTATCTTGTAATGCTCAGGTTCCTCCTTGATTCAAATCCAGCCACACAAACCAATCACTTGCACGTCTTCAGATATTCAATACATCAGATGATCCTTGCCTAATGATCTCCTTCCTCTTTTATAGTCTTCGGCCTTTCACAATACCACAGTCCAAAAACATAACAAACCAATACCATGGACCCAATACTTGGGATCAACACATCTGACGAGATACTATGGTCCAAAACCATAGGTTCAAATACCAAGGACTAAATACCACGGACCAAAAATAAGTTCTCCCATATGTACGCGCTTTTCCTTGTGTGAAAGTGTGTGTATACGTATATGCATCTTCTGAACGTATAACCCACGTGTATACGCGGCTTGGTCACAATGAACCCATGTATATATATTTTTCCTTCATTCTGAGAGCCTGAACTGAGATCTGTCACTAGAGTGAGTTGCCATCAAGGACAACACATGTTCCATAGTGCCAAACCTGTGTCATAATGCCAACAATCTCACCCTTTGGACTTGATGGCAACCCCAAGATCCTCAATGTCATTCTCCCCCTTTGTCATCAAGGGCAAAGGGTTATGCTCCCCATGAGTACTTGCTGAAATCTCTTCTCTGTTGTGCTGGCCATGCTCCCCCTGACTGTAGGCAAGATTTGCAAAAAGATGTTCTTCAAGAAGAACAATGACTTATACATCATAAAAGACCTTCCTATCACCAAAAGACTCTATACAAACATCCTTCGCCCAACCAAGTGGGGATCATCCACCCAACAAAGTGGGGATACATTAGAAGTTTACATATGACAACCAAGTACATTACATCATTCATCCCAAGCATAGTGGGGAAACCAAAAATAGGCCGTTACATGACCTTGATAGTAAAAGATATACATGACATAGAGACGAAAAATTTAGAGCAAGATTATGAAGGTCACTAATAACTAATATCAGCAACACTATTCAGATTAGCAATCATGTTCTCCTTCTGTTCTCCTTCTGCAGCTGATTGACCTGAACCCAAAATAGCTTGTGTACTCAAACCAAGAGATTCTAATGTAATGCCAACAATGCATTATTAGAAGATTATCTGCTCCTCCTGAACCTGTGCCAGATGGTCTCTTGTCAGACCCATATTAGACTCTCTTCAACCAGAGTCTGTCCCCACTGATTTCCTTCAAACCACCATATACGCGACTGTATCTGCATAAATCGGTGTATGTACGCGGATCCTCCACATGCAACTCACGTACAACCATATTTCTCTGAAACAGATAGGTTTCAACAGCAAGATGATGCATCAACTACCCCAGCTTTTATCTGAGGTATTCAAATGTCTCCCTGGGCAGTGCTTTGCTGAGAATATCAACAACTTGTTCCTTAGAGGGAGCATACTCCAACTTGACCTTTTTTTCAAGCACTTGTTCCCGAAGAAAATGGTATTTGATAGGTATGTGCTTGGTCTTTGAATGCATGACAGGATTCTTTGAAATGATGATTGCACTTGTATTACCACAAGAAATGGAAATAAGTGGAGTACAAATGATTTGAAGATCTTGCAATGTTTGCATCATCCAAAGGAGTTGTGTGCAGCAAGATGCAGCAGCTACATACTCTGCTTCAGCTATAGATAATGCAATGGAACTTTGTTTCTTGTTGAATCATGATACTAATCTAGGACCCATGAAGAATGCACCACCACTAGTGCTTTTCCTGTCATCCACGCTACCTGCCCAATCTGCATCTGTATATGCATGAAGTGTGATATCTGTGTCTCTAGGATACCATAAACCATATTTTTGAGTCCCTTGAAGGTATTTGAAAATTCTCTTGACTGCCTGAAGATGAGTTTCCTTTGGATTTACCTGAAACCTTCCAACTATCCCTACTGCATGCATAATGTCTAGTCGGGTCCTGTCAGATAGTGTATACTACCAATCATGGCTCTATAGGTAGGTTGATGTACAACTGCTGATTCATGATTTGTGCTGAGACTGCATCCTGTAACCATAGGAGTACATACTGTTTTTGAATCCTCCATCCCATATTTCTTCAATATCTACTTGAGACACTTGGTTTGTGATAGAAAAATGTCGTCTTTATTTTGCTGGACTTGTAAACCAAGAAAATATGTGAGCTCACCAAGCATGGACATTTGAAACTCCTTTTGCATTACCAAGGCAAAATTTTGACTCATGTCTTATTCATTGCTACCAAAGATGATATCATCAACATACACAACAAGTATTAACAACCTTTCATTGTCAACCTTTATACACATATTGCTGTCTGTTGATCCTTTTGCAAAACCTTGTTGATGAAGGTTCTCATCCAACCAAAAATACCAAGCCCTTGGAGCTTGTTTAAGACCATAGAGAGCCTTTTTGAGTCTGCATACAAGATTTGGATCATTACCAAGGATGAACCCATCTGTTTGTTCAATGTACACTTCTTCATTCAAGTCTCCATTCAGAAAGGTAGATTTTACGTCCATCTGAAATACTTTGAACTTTTGAAAGCTAGAGAGAGCAAGGAACATTCTTATAGCCTCAAGTCTAGCCACTGGTGCAAAGGTTTATTCAAAGTCTACGCCTTCTTGTTGTGCATATCCTTTACAAACAAGTCTTGCCTTGTTTCTAACCACATCTCCATTTTCATTCAGCTTATTTTTAAAGATCCACTTTGTCCCTATGACATTCTTATCTTTTGGTCTGGGAACCAACTCCCAAGTGTTATTCCTTTCAATCTACTCAAGTTCTTCATTCATTGCCTTGACCCAGCATTCATCTTTGCATGCTTATCTTACATTTTGTGGTTCGGTGGAGGAGAGCAATGCTACATAGCTTGAAGCTTCTAAAATGGTTCTCCTTGTCTGTACCCCTGCCTCTTTCTGCCCCAAAATTTGAGATTCTGGATGATTCTTCTGAACGTATCTGGATGGAGTCTTTTCTTCTATTCTTATTTGTTCTTCTAGTGCCTCATGGGTTTCTTCATCATGAATCTAATTTGACGTTGAGGGATAGTCCTCATCATCTTCGAAAAATTCAGTTCTTTCCTCCCTAGGGGTATTTCCTTCTTCATCAATCACTACATCAATACTTTCAATAATTTTTCCAAGTCTTTTATTGTAACACTTATATGCTTTGCTATGGGGAGAGTAACCAAGAAGAATGCCTTCATCTGCTCTAGGTTAAAACTTGCCAAGATTTTCATCAGTCCTTTTAATGTAGCATTTTCTTCCAAAAATTTTGAAGTATTTCACCGTGGGAGTCTTACCATACCAAAGTTCATGAGGAGTCTAAGTGTCGTTTACCCGGACATTTGCCTTGTTAAGAATTGTTACTGCAGCAAATGTGGCTTCACCCGAGAAGGTTGCGAGAGTTCCAGATTCATCGAGCATAGCACGAGCCATTTGTTGAACCGTTCTGTTCATACTTTCCACTACTCCATTTTGTTGGGTGTCCTTGCAGTAGAAAATTCCCTTCTTATGCCATGTTCTTCACAAAAATTGAAAAATTCATCTGAGGTAAATTCTCCTCCTCAATCAGATCTGAGACATTTGATTCATCGATCTGATTCATTTTCAACTAAGGCTTTGAATGATTTGAACTTTTCGAAAGCTTCATCTTTATACTTCATGAGTCCTAACCAACACATCCTTGAAAAGTCGTCAATAAACAATATGAAGTACTCTTCACCTCGAGGTGACTTCTTCCTAGTTGGACCGCATATATCAGTATGGACAAGTTCAAGTGGCCTCCTAGCTAATCCTTCCTTCTCCGGGAAATTAGTTCTGGTTTGCTTACCAAATTAACATGATTTTCATATTGTATTGTCTAGAATTCTGATGTCAGGAAGATCACGAACCACCTGATATTTGCATGCTTTCCTTATCTGAGAGAAGCTAAGATGCCCCAATCTTCTGTGCCATAGCTAGTGTTCATCATTCTTTCTTAGATAACATTGATGTTTTCCTTCTTTGAATATGTATAAATTATTTGTAGTTCTTATGCCTTTGATCACTGTTTTTCCTGTGTCAAGATCACGAACACTACATCCATTTGATCAAAATATTACCTCAGTTCCTTGATCGCACATCTAATTGACGCTCAATAGATTATGCTTTAAGCCATCAACATACATTACATTTCCAGCTTTGACCTTTTCTTTCAACTAAACAGAACCTTTACCTTTTATGAACGCAGGGGTGTCATTTCCAAATGAGACCTTCTTTGCCTTTTCTAATGCACTATATGATTGAAGTTTTTCTTTATCACCTGTCATATGTTTCGAACATCCACTATCGATATACCATTGATTTTCTTGTCCTTCTACATATAAGGCTATCCCACATCTTCAAGGTTGCAGTTCTTTCATTCTCCATGTTTTGGCACTTGAGACTTGTTCCTACTGAGTTGTCTACCAAAACCTGCTCCTGCATTCAAAATCTTCATGACTGAAGTTGTTACAAACAGAACATTCTATTTCATTTTCAAGAGCAGAAAAGTTATTGTAGGTCCTTTTCGTGATCCTAGTCATACTTCTTTGTTTTTGAGCTTCTCTAGTCATGATTGTCTTATAGGCAACACATTGAGCTGCTTTATGACCAAAGTTATGACAAGAGAAACACTGGCCATTGAAGAAACTCCTGCGATTATCAAATCTACCAACCGAATGATTGTAGTTTCTACTGACATTCGCTCTTGAGGCAAATTGAGAATGTTTTACTTGTGGCTGGTTGTAGCTTCTGTTTATCCTTAAAGTAGATTGCCCCTGATTTACCTGGTAGTCTCTGTTCATTCTTGATGTAAATTGTCCCTGATTCACCTGGTGATCTCCATTGTGCCTTTGCTGTCAATTGTCAATTTGTTCACTCCTCCTTGCTGCATCAAGATAACTTTCGGAGGTGGATGGCTCCTGTGCTTGAGACGCTTCTTCATTATATCCCAGACCTGTCTTGATTAGTGGAGAATGCTGCACTTTGATAATCTCATCTAAAGTTTCAGATCCTTTAGCAAATCTGAGATTAAGGGCTTTTGTTTTCTCAATTTCTTTTCTAAATCCCATAATTTCACATTCTAACTTTTCATTGTATTTATCTTTTTCGCCAAGTTGGAATGTTAGAGTATCTATAATCATATTATTTTCCTCTAAACAAACTTTAAGTCTAGAAATTTCTTCATAAAGACCTTCTTCATTTATAGCATCCAAGAAATCCTCATCTTCAAAAGCCATCAAAAGTCTATCATCATTACCTCGTTCATATTCATCACTATTTGACAATCCATCACTGTCTTCATGCGTGTAATAGCTCTTCTTATTCTGATTTATGTTCCATCTGACAAGTTCCTTACCTTTGTCTAGTTTATCTTTATGAGGACATTTTTCAGAATAATGACCGACTCTTCCACAAGCAAAGCATTTGAAAGGCAGCTTACCTCTGAATCTTCCAGTTCCCCATTGGAGGTTCTTACCAAAATTTGGTTCTTCCTCTTCTTCTGACATATGTCCTGACTCATAGTAATCTCCTTTGCCTGAAGCCTTGAATGCAGCTTCTCTCCTGTCTGATAGTCCTCCTTTTCTCATTTCGTAAGCAGTTAGAATTCCATGTAGTTGTGACATGGTAAGGCTCTGTAGGTTCTGCTTTTCTTCTATGGAAGAAACTTTTGATTCAAACTTAGAAGACAAAGATCTTACCACCTTTTCAACCAAAACAACCTCTTTTATTTCTTCACCCAAGTTTTTCATACAATTAACAATCTCATCTATACGAAGGAAATAGTTAGCCACACTTTCTTCATTGTGCATTCTGAGATTTTCATACTGAATTCTGAGGGTTTGAAGTTTTGCTTGTTTTACTTGTTCATCTCCTTCATAGCTCAGAACAATATTGTCCCATATTTCTTTTGCGGTTTTGAGCTACATAACCTTGACGAATTCTGTTTGAGATAGACTCCCTAATAGAGTATTGACAGCCTTTGCATTTGTTTCATACTGCTTCTTCCCAACCGGATCTGTAGGAGTTGCTGATGGAAAAGTTTATCCTGTATCTATGATATCTCAGAATTCTGTACCAAGAGATTGAAGATAGGCTGTAATTCTTACCTTCCAATAGACGAAGTTGGTCCCATAAAAAATTGGTGGCCTGATCGAGGCTTCTCTCTCATAGTTGCTCATGATGATAGATCTTCCTTCAAGCAATCAAGCTTCTACTGAAGGACCTGCTATTATACCAATTGTTGGAAATAATACTGAGAGGGGGGGGTGAATCAATATTATTAGGTAAAATATTTTTTATTTCACACCCAGATCATATACGCTACTTCAGTTAGAGAAAACCGCGTATATACGCAACTTCAGATAAGAAAACCAATGTATACCATGCAGACTTATAATTTAATGTATTTTACAAATGTTGATCATTAATCTGTGCATCAGAGTCATATAAACTGTAACCAGGAACAATAAAAACAGAGCAGAAGACAATCACACACAAGAACACAAGATATAAGGTGGAAACCCAATGTGGGTGAAAACCACCTGCTGCAATTCGTCTCTATCTTCTTTTAATTAGAAACTTCTTTTTACAATGATTCTGTACTGGTGCAGACTTATACCAGTACGCAGGCTGCAACCTGCAGAGAGCTACAACCCTCTCTCGTTCTCCAGCTTCTCCTGGAAGGGAGCTACAACCCCCTTAGCTCTTGTACTAGCTGAGATACTAGTACGTAGGTGCTAACCTACAGAAGGCTACAACCTTCTCTTCTCTTCCAGGGACCACGTTTCATCAATTTTCAGACTGGATCCATGAATATCAAACAAACATCAAATATATGTGCATCTACCAATCTCCTTTCCACAACCAACTACTGAATCAACCAATAACTTAGAATGTTGTAACCAGAAAAAAATACTAGTAACCAGACACCAATGCTGAAACCAGAGCACTGCAGTAATCCACGGAAGCAGCTAAAACATATTTCAAGAGACGCACACTACTTCACTATATATAAACATGTGTACATACGCAGCTGAATCAAGGTAAACCAACGTATACACTTTCTTCTCTTGCTAAACCTGTGCGTATACGCGCCTTTTCAGAGCCGAACCTGCGTATAGATCTATAAAAGACAATTCACCCTTTACACTTAAATAGACTTCAGTTATACTCAGATTATCATATTTATAGATCTAATTATGCGTCGATTATAACAGATCAAATCACAAAAAGATATAACTATTCAAGCCTTGAGATCTTGACCCATCAATAGAACTTATCTATCTTGTAATGCTCAGGTTCCTCCTTGATTCAGATCCAGCCACACAAACCAATCACTTACACATCTTCAGATATTCAATACATCAAATGATCCTTGCCTAATGATCTGCTTCCTCTTTTATAGTCTTAGGCCTTTCACAATACCACGGTCCAAAACCATAACAAACCAATACCATGGACCCAATACTTGGGATCAACACATCTAACGAGATACTATGGTCCAAAACCATATGTTCAAATACCAAGGACTAAACACCACGGACCAAAAATAAGTTCTCCCATATGTACTTGATTTTCCTTGCGTGAAAGTGTGTGTATACGTATACGCGTCTTTGGAACGTATAACCCGCGTGTATATGCAGCTTAGTCACAATGAACCCGCGTATATATATTTTTCCTTCATTCTGAGAGCCTGAACTGAGATCTGTCACCAGAGAGAGTTTCCATCAAGGACAACACCTGTGCCATAGCGCCAAACCTGTGTCATAATGCCAACACAACTTTGGCCGCATGCCAAAGGCTCCTTTAAACACCTTTTAGCTTTGCAAACTTTAACTTGGGGTCATAGAGCTTTGATTGGCTCTATCTCACAATATAGGAGGCCATTTTGGGGCTTCTATATATCGTTGGAAATCTATTTCAGAGCTCTATCAATATGGGTGAGTTTCATATGCACCTGAGATTATCTGTTACTCTAAAAATGACTCCAAAACCTCTACACCATACCATTTCTACCAATCATTTCCATTCTTTCCTTTTCCTTTGTTGTGCATGTTCCACCTTTGTTAATTTCATTGCTGACTACCATGCTTGCCTATGTCAATATTTTCCATTGGCCATCAACGAAAATATTTTACTAATGCAATTTCCTTAGCCAATATTTTCCATTGCCTTTGCCATCAATGAGAACACATTTGCAACAAATATTGAAACATTTATACATATAAGAATTGGTACATAAGGCAACAATCTAATGATATAGAGTAATAAAATCAAACATAATGTTTAATCAATTAACTAAGTAAAGATCATAACTTTGATTGGGATGTTAGAGAGGTTGACACTCAACCTAACCTTCCCCATATATCTATACAATCTTAGATGTATGTCGAAAAAGATAATGAACATTAGAGGCACTCACATGTAAAGAATGTCTACCTTAAGTAAATCCAGACGCCTTTTATTAAACTATGAAGTTACTGGTTTTACAAAAATTACAAGTGTTTCTATGCCCAAAAGATGACCATTGCTAATTAAAAATCAAATATGATATAGAAAAATACATCTCTAACTATTACTAAACTTGGGGAATAAAACCCCATCTAATAAACTAGAAATAAAAAGAAATATCAACATAATTGCAAGAAAACAAGAAATGCTTCAATGAATGTTGATTGACTTCCTTCATTCTTGGAATGGATTACTCAAATCATGCCTCAAATCTGCATTTAAATTTGAAAGTAATCTTTATCTTGTTTATCCTCTGCCTTGGAATCTGGAGTTGTTGATGTTATCTCCACAAAATCTGATAATTTTCCTTTAAAAGGGTAAGCTCTACCACCTATCTCACCAAATATCACACAATACATTTTCCTCTTTGACTTGAAAAAGACAATGTTTTAAATGAAACCCCTCTTTGGTGATGCAAACTTAAACTAGACACTCGACACTTTTCTACACCAATCCATGTATTGATTATTGGGTAAAAATGTAGCAGCCAATGTGAGGAAACATATGATTATTTGTATATATACACTTTTTAAAACCTGACCAAAATTTAGGAATGACTTGTTCATTGAAAATACATTTTAAAGAGCTTGACTTTGATTTCTCAAGTTCCAAAAGAAAATAATATTTTGACAATACAAAGGAAATTTCTCCTCCAGCATATTAATTTATTTAGCTTTCCCAATGCCTGTACAAAATTCTGGAATATTATGCTTCTACCATTTTTTGGAAGAATTAACAACTAGCCAATTTACTTTTCAGAGTCATCATCCAATTGAATATGAACATAACAGAGCCAAGTCTATGCACAAAGGGTGCCATGATACCCTAAGTGTTGTTAGATAAGATGATAACATAAAATGGTTTCCTCCTCTTCAAGCTATCAGTGGGCAAGTGAAACCAACAAATGTAAAAAAATGTGTGTTGTTACTCTCATATAATCTAGATCCAGCATGATATTAAATAAACTTTAAATAAGCCAAATGTAACACCAACTAATATGACTCTTGTTTTTGCAAAGAAATCTCTCTTGATGGTAATCCTTCTTCATTTTCATGTTGAATATATTCCCCCTTTTCATTATTGAGAGGTGTTAATAGATAAAGTGACAATGGTGCATACATATTCAGTGAAAGTCTAGTATCATAATCCTTTGTTATGTGTAACAAAACATTCGTATAAAGAACAATGACAAAACTATAGGTCTATGACACTATGTTGATTCCACTTTGACCAACCAAATCCATAACAACACATTTCTATTTCCGCTACCAATTATTTGAGTGCCAATTTTTCATTTTTCCCCCGATCCATAACCATTTACAGTAGCATTCACAGTCAAAACTACTTTGTGGAATGATTTCTATCTCAGAACTAATTATTCATTCATCACTGATTCAACATGTGGTGAAGAAGCCTCCCCAATGAGCATTTCTCAGGTCTCAAAATAAAATCGAGCAAGGGAAGTATAAGTCATTTTCGAATGAAGCTACCCATTTCATGTTTCAAAAGGTGATAAAGGCATAGATACATGATCACTATGGGTAGAAAACATGGCATTAATTTTTCTATATAATTTGTAGAAATGCCATAAACTTAATCAAGTTTCTCCAAGGGAACTTTTAGCAAAATTATAACCTGTTACTGACTTATCAAATTTTCGAGGAATCATTTATAAAGTAGTCAGTCATAAACATTTTTTTTCTTTTGAAAGAGAGATAACATGAAGTTAAATCTTCTAATGACGCATTACTTCATCAAACATTGTTGATGGCATAGAATCATCACACAAATGTTAAGCAATTTCATCAAGAATTATTTTGTAAAGGCAAGTTGTTTTCACCTATAGAAATATAGTTAAAAGATGGTATTGGTTTATCTAGTAGGATTTAAGAACTCTTAGCCCCATAAAATTTCACCAACTCCCTACTCAATCACAAACCTCACGGTGCACTAGAGCTTGAACTGGGTAAAATCATTTATCACATCCACACCTGTACCAAAAATATGCCAAAGGGTATCTAACAGACTTAAACCCCACACTTGAATTTTACAAATATAGAAAGTCTATGGCCACTCAAATTCCTAATCCACTTTTTTTACACTTGGCATTTTCTCAACCAAAAACTATGTTCCCAATTTCTTTACAAATTGAAGGTTTTCACAAAAAATCAGTGGTAAACCATATCTATAGGAAAATCCCATATCTAATAATTTTTGGAGGAAATGTGAATGCCTTTTCGAACATTATCATTAAGGAATTTATCTAGTTGAATGAACTATTGATAGTGTTTATGACAGAAACTTCCCATTTCATGAAGAATTAGAGCATCAGAAAAGAATATATATCGGCTCTTTGGTGATGGGTACTCCATCAGGAATATGTGGGAACTGCATAAGTCCTCAATGTGGGCTAAAATAATGGGGCCAATAATCCACTGCATCTCCTTTGTATATCCATCGAATTCTTATTTTCATGTTATAAGTGATAGACACCATGAAATGTTATTCAATACAGTTGGTGGAAAAGAATATCCAGGATCGTTGGATGATTCTATTATCACCACATCAATTCCATGATCTGATCCATACTGAAGCACTTCTTGCTCTGATAATGTCTTGGACACATAACATATAGAGAAGGGGTTTTTTATGCTTAATGATATAGACATTGGTTTAGAATAAATTTTCATCATGGGAGTCGATCCAGTGGTGAGATAAGATTCATAACAATGATACTGAATGTGATTTTTATCACGAAGGTCATAAAATTTCCACATATAGAAAAATCCTCCTTTTGTAATCCATGAGTTTGGTTTTGGATCCGGCTCACACTCAGATTGACAAATGTAACCTATGTAAAAGCATTAGTACCAAAGACAAAATCTAAGTAAAATAGTGGGGTGGGGGGGTGTGTGTTATCAGTTTCTAGTTTAGAGCTGGGGGGTTCAATTTTCATAAGATCTATCCACGTAGCAATATGTGGTCTTAAAAGAACAACTAATAGTAGAACCCCCCCCTACCTTACAATTAAACTTTAGAGAAACTAGGGGGTCTATTTTTGACCTCCATTAATCAATTTATTCGTGTCAAAAACCACTTTTGAAAGTTGCAAACATTTTATATCTTGTGCACTTCCACCATTGACCTCATATAAAATCCAAATGTATGTTGCTAGAAGTGTGTTCACATGATGACCTACATGCATCATTGATTGATGTCCCCGTGAATATTGAATTTGAAAAGTCATATGGACCATTTTTTTAACTTCTCTTTTTGCATTTCTTAAGGGGCCATTTGGACTAATGTACAACTCTCATTCCTTGTTTGTCAACAAAACCCTTCAAGGCTTCATCAATCTCTTCCAAATTATATGTTTTTTTTTTGAAAGAGTAAATATATCACAACGAAAACTATGCTTTCATCTCTTGAAAAAATAGCATAGAAGTTCATCTATGGAAATTCGATGCAATCTAGCTGCTGTCACCTAAAAAATGATCGCCTAGCCATTTATAACTAGGTGAATCGAAATACACCATGTAGGATTAATTTTAGTAAAATCATTTTCACCATAGGAAATGATTTAGTAAACCACTTTTATTAAATTATTTCTGATTAAAATTAGAAAACCCCATGGGAATAATTGAATAAATCATTATTTATTTAATTTTCTCTAGGAATAATTATTAGATAATTATTTGATAATGATTCATTGTCACATTTGACTAAATCACCTTGGAATATTTAAATAAATCACGATTTAGTTATTATTCCTTAATCATATTTTTGGAATAATTGTCAAATCACTATTTAATAATTATTTCAATTTCACACATTTCTCAATCTTCAAGAAGTAATTAATAAATCATTTTATTTATTATTTATTTCTAAATAAATATATTTGACCATTTTGAATATCTTTTCCCTCTTGAAAAAATAGAATAAAGTATTCCTAATGGTTAGATATTGATTTGGTCAATATTGTATTTTAATTTTCCATTTTCGAGATCAACCCAATACTTTGCTATAAATAAGAGGGTTTTCTATTCAATTTTCACCATGATCATTATCATCGTCGCCATTATCATCCTATGCCATTTGAGCTCCCACTTGAGTTCTATCTTTGTTTTGGATTTTCTGCATATTGAGAGAGAGAAAGAAATCGTTGAAGCAAGAGGACATCAAAGGACCCATCCCATAGATTGGGATTTATAGACCCATGTTGTAAATATTCTTCACCAGGTGTTATTAATAAAAATATTCTTCATTTAAAGTCTTATTCTATTGGGTTATTGCATCAATTACTTCTTGTTGTTCTATGTTTTAGATTGTTAGTATTAAAATTCTTAGTGCATGTACCAAATATACTTCACTTAAGTCACTAGTGATAAGTGACCCTAACAACAATATGTGGCTTCTTATGCTTCATATCTATAATAATAAAATGAGAAAAAATTGCAACAAAGAGATTGTAGGTGATCCAAAATAGAAAACATCGATAGATATCCAATTTAATAGCCCAATATGGAAAGAATTTTAAAATGCATAATATTTATTAATAACACCTCGTGAAGGAGATCTACAAAAAGAGTTTGAAAATCCCCCTCCATGGGATGGGTCCTTTGATGTCCTTGTGCTTCAACGATCTATTCTCTCTCTCAATATGTGAAAAACCCATAACAAATATTGGAACTCAAGTGGGAGCTTAGATGTGAGAAGATGATAATGGTGAGGATGATAATGATCATGGTGAAGAATGAATGGAAAACCCTCTTATTTATAGCAAGTCTTGGGTTGATCTCGAAAATGGAAAATAATAAAAATTATAATATTGACCAAATCAAGATCTAACCATTACTAATAGTTATTATATTTTTTGAAGAGGGAAAATATATTCAAAACGGTCAAATATATTTATTTAGAATAATTAACAAATAAAAATGCTTTATTAATTGTTTTGCAAGGATTAAGAATGATGTGAAATTGAAATAATTATTAAATAGTGATTTAACAATTATTCCAAAAATAGAATTAAGGAATAATAAATAAACACTGCTTTATTTAATTATTCCTATGTGATTTAGTCAAATGTGACAAGGAATAATTACCAAATAATGATTTAATAATTATTCCTAGAGAAAATTAAATGAATAATAAGTTATTCAATTATTCTCATGTGGTTTTTTAATTTTAATCAAAAATAATTTAATAAAAATGGTTTACTAAATTATTTCCCATGGTGAGAGTGATTTTACTATGGTAAACTTAATCCTACATGGTGTATTTCGATCCACCTAGCTAGAAATCGCTAGGTGAACATTTTTTTTGTGATAATAGATTGCCCCCCAATGTATGAGTGTTAGGAGAAAAGTGTATGATGAAATACATTGTAGGTTACACTTCCATGAGACACCAAAGGGGAGTGAGAGAGAGAGAGAGAGATACAATTGAAGCAATTGAAGGAAGGACAAAGGAATGGAGGGGGTGAGACCTACTAAACTTATATAAGTATTCTTTTATTTTGGAGTACATGATATTAAATGTGGTGGTAGAGGCATACCCATACCCACTGAGATAACTAAGTAGAAATAATAATAGTGAGCCAAACAATGTGGGACTAAGCTACAAAGTACATGATACATGGTATGCTGGCATCAATGGGCCAGAAACTAATACAATGAACCCCATATACATAATGTTCTTGGAAAATAGAGGCCATGACTATATAGAATAATATCTGAGTACATGAGACATAATTCCTCTCAAGCTGACATGGTGAGGGGGGATCACAACCAAAGAAGCCCTATTGAACAGGAAAGTGCTCTAAAGATCTGAATGGATTATCTAAAGGAGACATGCATTCGGTGGGTGTTGCAAGCAGCTAAAACCAAACCCATCAAATCTGTGGAACTTTATCTGAGGTTGGATCAACATCTGCAAGCATCCATGCATATGGGTGGCTACCTGAAGGGCCACCCCCTCGTGAGGTTTGGAACATCTCACACACAACAGAGAATCATTGGTACAATTGTCTGGATCACCGAACCATCAAGTGTATGATTCTCAATCGTGCGATAATGAGACGGCATGGAGCACGTGAGAAACAACCAAGTCAAAGGGAAATGATGATTGCCTCTGCTTGATTTGAGGCACTAAAGAATAATGAAAACTACAACCAAGGTACAGTTCCCTCTAGACCATACTTCTGTAATAAATGTGTCTAAGTCGATGTAAGAGGGCTCGCTAGAGTTGAGGCAATGAGGAACCCTCATCAAAGGCACAACGGATCATAGTAAAGTGACTGATGAACTGACACTAGGGATGATGATGGAAATAAATAAGATGAGAAGTGGATTGACGAATTCCCTTGTCAACGCATGATATGTATGGTGGACCTGGCAGCGACTGACTTGATTCCAGAGGGGACAGTCAAGTACTCATATGATGGATTTTCAAAGACATAGCAGTGTAGTTGGAGGCCAAATATGAGTATAATGAGATGAATACGACACAAATATGTACATAACAATGTAACTAGCCTCAAGGGAGCTTGGAACGAACTCCATAGATACAAGGGTGACTCATCTCTGATGCTCTGAACAAGGGTGAGTCGGTCACGCTGCCACATGGGGGATGCCCATAGCAGACCATAAAAACATGGGTAAATGATGGTTATTCATGACGAAAATTGACACGTGTGTCAACCATTGAAAAGGTAAAGTGATACTAGAGTACAAGTGGCTCAAATGAAGAAATTTGATTTTAATAGGTGGAAAAGTGAGAGCTCATGGAAAAAATGGCTTCCTAGTGAAGCGTCAAATTACCAAAAATGAAGGGAGACCTATTAGAGAACTCGGTGAGAGATTTCCAATGGTGCTAATGGTTGATAAAACTGAGCTATAGTTTGGTTGTAATGGGCGACGAAAAAAATAGGGTTTTTCCTATAAAATGGCTTCTTGCCCCCAAATCCAATTCGTCCGCATAGTGAGTTTTTGGATAATTTGGAGAGGAGGAGAAGGCCCTAAATCTTGTGGAGATCATAGTAGACAAAATCAATGTTAGTATTCATATCTGTGAGTTTTGGGTAGGTGAGCTTACTGGTCTAAAAATAGCCTTAATGCTTCTTGGAAGGATGGTTCCTGGTGAAGAATCAAGGTAAGAAAGGAATACAGGAATGAAATACTAGCGAAGGTCTAGTATCATCCCCACCCACCAAGTTAAACATGGGGACTTGGTGGTAAGTGCGGCATCACATATAGTAGAATGTTCGAACATATGGTATCAATCATTTACAATATGTGATGTCTAAATGGCTCGTTGGAGAGGCTGGTAGAAAAAACTATCCAAGGAATGAGAGGATAATCAACCATACCTAGATCGTTGGGTCTAGGACAAGACTGATTTTGATCAAGTGAGAAGGTTTATAAGGCCCATTATTACCCAAAGCATGAGATATTCCCCCCCAACATGTGATGATTGAGGGGACTGATATGGTGAGAATGATGCTCCCTATATGGATGAGTTTGTAGAGTGTAATTGTGTTCCAAGTGCTCAAATAATGGATTCAAGCATTTAGTCCTACTGGCACAAGATCTTCTAGAGGATGATGAGGAGATCAAGGAGAATAATTGCCCCCAAGTTTTGTATGTATGGTTATAACATGTTATGGACATGCAAAATGTATTTATAATAATGAATTCCAAACACATTTTGATGATGTGGTTCGCCATTTGTTTATGCTATGGATGTCTTCTTGTGGGAATAATGTATGATGGGTGTAGTATGAGAAAGGAAATGGTGGACTACCAATCTCACTTGGAACTAAATATATGAATCAAATGGACTAAATTTATGGGTTCACATACTTGGTGTCACCATACAAAAGAGTGGCTTCGGATATAATGAATTGATTCTTACCAAAACGACATGGTGTTTGAACGACAACAATGTTTAAGGGATTGGGTCTTTGATGTAAAATGGAGGAATGACTAAGTGGATCATCCCTAGAGTTATTTGAAGTGACATGAGACTCTAGAGGTTCTTATAAATGGGGAAGAATAATGGTACTAGAGTGGACACTACCATATGCACTAGGAGGGTTGGGGAGAATTGCTTCTCCTGGACTCTCAAAATTGGATGGCCCCTTACCCAAACATTAAGTGTCAATGTAAGGGCCACAAGGTGAATGTGGATCAAAATCATGGGTTCAAAGTAAGGGGTTTTTAAACCAATCAACCTCACCATGGATGAATTCTTTGGACTCCACATCATATTGGTCATAGGTTTGCTGCAGAAGGAAGTAAGCACGATGGTGCATATCATCCCAAGGATAATCTAGGGTGGCCATGGCTTCCATGATGTATTCATCAAAATGGAAGATTGGAGGATGGGAGGAAGAGAGACCACATGATGAAGAAAAGCTACATGAGGCATATTCATGAGAGACAAGGTTCACATGCACATCATCAACAAGGGGAGATAGATGACTAGTAGATGTGACATTTACCAATGTTGAGACCGAAGTGTTCATCGAATAAGGTTTGACAAAATCAAAATAGGAAATGTCAATAGATTCCTAATAAATATATCCCATGGATGATGTTAGGTAGAGAATTAGGGTGAAACTATCAGTCATCTCGACATCAAGAGGAGGAATCACGATGGGTGGTTGAGATACCTCTTTTTCTAGCATATCAATGGGACTAGAGCCTACAGCTAGAGTGGAGGTGGATTCACTATGAGCGGCATCTAACTTTCGAAGCACTTTAACTGTATCAAAAAAGTATTCAATACAGGAAAATGATGAGAATAATGGCTATAGTTATCATGCAAAGCATAAGGGTGATTCGTGTGTAAGGATATGTTCTTCTCAGCTGACTCAGGTAAGGTGACTTGGACCTCAGGAATGTTAGAGTGAGGACAAGTATCAGAGACCAAATTCCATATATGAGGGAGCTTAGTAAAATTATTGGTGGCATGTCCCACAACATTACACAAAGAGCATGGAGGATTAGGCTTTGGCATTTTAGGAGGAGATGGAGTTGGTTGGGGTGCCTTATCTTATGTCCCTTTTTATGGGATTTCCTCCCCTCACCATATGCTTTCAGAATGAAAGTAGGTTCCTGTTAAGGTTGCTGAGGAATGAAAGAAAAGGAAGGGGTAGGAACAATAGGTTGAATCGGGGTCAAAGCAATGTAAGGTTTGAGTTCATTAGGGGGAGTGTTTGTAATAGGATCAATGTACCAAACTAGGATCCCCAAGGTAATGTTAGTTAAACTCAACATAACCATGACTTGTGTAGAATAAACTCCAGGGAGTGGGAATAAGAATGGTATCTGACTAGAAGGGTAATGACCTAGGGGAACTACTCCAAGATTGTTAAGACCCAGGGGAACAGTTCCAGGTGGAAAAGGACTAGGATAGATACCAGCAGAAGGAAATGGACCTTGAGGAGTACTACCTAAAGGCTAGTTTGAGTTGGGAAAAACAAGTTGGATAGGTGTTTGCTACTATGAAGGCATACCATACTGCTTGTGGGAGGCTCGTGACGCTTGAAGCATGAAAACACTGGAAGAGATAAGCTTTGAGGGCTGAGGTGGTGGACCATAATAAGAACTAAGTAGTGTGGAATATTTGTGGACTCTAGGTGAGACATTGGGGAGGGCTGTGACAGTCTTATTGCCAGTCATCGATGAGATAGTGGACTGGGGGGACTTCGTATCATAGTAAGTCAAATGATCGATAGTGACGATCTTTCTCTTATGAGGAAAGCACATATTGCAAACGTCTCCAGATGTGACAATGGAAATGGCATAGGTGTAACTATGACCCAAGAGGATGTTATAATCTAATGGGGTATCAATTACCTTGATGTCAATGGAGACTATCTTGCCAGCAAAAATAATTGAACAGTTGCGATATAAGTCGAGGGGATGCGAGGGATGACCCTCCAAGCACACTGATGGGGACAAGTTAGATGAGCCAAGCTGCTTCCAAACACTAGCAACCATCACACATGTGGAAGTTCCTTCGTCTATGATACACTACTGAATAGTGGCATTTCTTATGGAGACTAGTATTTGAAATGCAACAGATGAAGGAAGGGGGGGATGTTCTGATTTGTCAACGTCAAATACAATCATGCAATCATCATAAGGATCCACAACACCCAAATTAGAGAGTAGAGATTTTCGTTGGGATGGGCATGTATGGAGGACTTCCAGCATTGACATGGAAGTGGGAGACTGCGCCATGTCATCTACTATGTTATAGGTATGGGCAGATTCATAAGAAGAAACATTTTGACGTAATGGACCTTTGGGGATCTTGGGGATAACATCTACCTTAGGCAGAAGAATCTATAAGGCATCATTTGATGATGACAGAGGCTTGGTGGAAACTTGAGGTTGGTATTTAGTCATTGACTTAGCAGGTGGCTTGTCATATTGTCGCGATTGAGTCTGAAGGTTGACTTGTTTGGTATTGACTTCGTCGGAATTGATTATAAGGATATGGTAATCATTGAAATCAGATTGGTAAGGTGGAGGAGTTGCATGACCTTATGTAGGTTGAGAAATAATATATACTTGATAAGGAAAAGGATTGGTAAGCAAATCTGGTTGAGATGAAGCAGGAGGATGAGGAGGTGGAGCAATGGGCTGAGGTCCTTTAGAAGAAACTGCTTGGGCTTCCCATACTTTGTACATCTACGTTAAAAGGAGACACTAATGAGTATAATGTCTAAATAAACCACAAAAGTCATAAGTCGTGTTCATATGAAGGGTCTTTCTTTTCTTGGGTTGTACTCCCTATTGTTGGGTTGCATGATTAGGCTAGTTTCCCTTAGGAGTGTTAGGTGGTGGAACCTGGTTACCCTGATTACCTTGAGATGGTTGGTTCCTATTACCTTTCCTCTTTTTCCATTTCTTGGGGTCAATGATGGGATTAGTTGCGCTCTGCTGAGCTTACACTTGACCTTGAGGAGGAGGTTGCTACTGTGGCAGAGGTGGAGGAGGCATGGGGGGCTGGGGTGCTAGTGTTAGAGGGGATGGAGTGTTAGGCAGTGCATACAAATAGTAAGAAGAGGGGGAAACATTCGCATAAACAAGTGGAGCATGGGGTCTTCATTGGGGAAGTAATGTCGTACCATGTGTATTCATATTGGGGGATAGATATTGAGGGGAAAATGACATAATATATTGAGCATATAATAGGGAGTAAAGGGTTTTTATATTAGTAGGTATAAAAATGGAGCTCAAAGTTATTGAAAAAATATAAAGGGGTACAAAAAATGTTATTGAAAAAATGGATACATACAATATCTAGTGAATGTAGGGGTTTTTTAAATTGGGAAGGTGTATTGGGTTTGTATTGGTAGGGGGTTAAAAAATGTGATTTTTAGAGGTATTTTCCAATATGTAGTCAAATTAGGGGTATTGTTTAGTATGCCATGAACACATGTGATATATCAGAGGTTCATTAAGTAAATCCATTGTGAGGTGGAGCAACAGTTAGCCCTATCATTGATTGATGTAGATGAGGTTATGTGTATGAAGTGTTGGGACCTAGATAAGAATTTCCATGAGTATTGGGAGGGTGATAGGTGTAAGAGGAATGCCCCCCCCCAGGATTGACCATAACTCATTGGGGTGGAACATATGGTGAAGATTTAGGGTGTGAAATGGATCCAACAATACCATCAACAACATGAGATGCCCCCAACGCATTAGCAACATCAGGCTGAGGCAAATCAGGAATGACAACATAAACATATCATAATTGTGCATAGCTCAGGTCATATTTAAAAGCTACTTGGAGTGGATTTCCTCATATTGAGGGAAGTCAGAAGTGACATCTTTACCAATGGGGGCCAAAATCTATATAAGTAACCAATCCATATAGACATGGTCTTCAAATTCAAGATCTTTACATATTCTCCTCCTTATACGCCATTCTTGAACATGGTTAGAAAGGAGGGTGCTATAAGTTTGACAAAAGAGGTCAAGAGTTTGGTCCCAGTGTCATATTGGAGAGGCAATTGGAAGTATGATAGAAAATCTTTAGTTGGAGTCGCAAAAATGGAAAGGGAAGCACGTGGTTGGTCCACATACCATTTAGCAGCAGCTCCAATAAGGGTGCCTTGGAACAAACGAAGATGAATGGAGTCTTCAATGATAGAATTAGATGAATACCACATATGAAAGGAGCGAATATGATTTGTGGGATCCTCTCCATGATGACCTTCGAACTTTTGGATGTTTGAAGGAAGCTTGGTAGGCATAGACAACTAATTGGGGTCATGGAGAAGAGGGTCATTGATGAGCTGGATGAAATTAGGGAGGCCCAAACTAACCATAAAAGGAAGTAATGGAGTAGGAGTGACCATACAGGTGGAAGTTCCTCTTGTGGGGTTACCTCGATTACCACCCTAGTTAACTCCTCAGTTTCTCATACCCACATTTGTGCTTAACATGGTGGTGATACGGGGTTGGGAAGACGTGGAATCAAATGAACAACTAGAAGAATCAATAGAACCAGAGTTAGAATGAGGAATTAATCGAGGACTAGGGAGATGAAATCTAACTCAATGGGGAGGAGAAAGATGTATTAAATGAAACTGCGGGTGAAGGCCATGAAGTCTCCTTAACAAATTCCTAGGGGCGCAATGAGTTCAAGACAACTATGACTCAATGAACTAAAGGGTAATGATATGATAAAAAAAGAAACAAAAAACAATAAAACACCTAGTGCATTTGTGCCAAATGAAAAATAACTATATTAAGATGCTACTCTAATTCAAGCAAACAAATCCTATCAAATAAAAATGACCTATAGCCTATAGGTGATTTAAATCCTCAAAAAAATCCTAAATCTGTTGTTTTAGATGACCTTCCAAAGAAATTATTACTTGACAGAATATGATCCTCACAAGTATAGTTGTCCAAGGAAAGGTGGGGTAAAGAACCTATTGTTTCCCACAACCAGTCCTATAGGGTGTTTTCCTAAGATTGGTCACTGTGGTTCTATTTTTCCAACGGGGGTGGTTGATTCTTGAGCTTATTGGTGGTCATCCAATGCACGAGATTCCTTGCCGTGGGTTGGATAGCCCTGAGGAGAATTGCTCGCACAATGACCTAGCCTAACCCCCTCTGAATTGGGTCTTTGACGCACTCCAGCTTTGGACCATGGTATGGTGAAGTTTTTTTGGATCCCTAATATGTCAACTTCTGTGTCTCAATGTAAGTGATCAATGGGTGTTACTGGAAGCCTATCCCACCGATCCTACACCTAAACTACATAGATTTTTTGGCCTTGGTGCCGAAGTGGGCTTAATCTATGTGTGTTGAATTATTAAGGTGTAGTATTTCAAGTCTAGGCTTGGCGATGTGAACCAAGCTCACGTTCGCTTAGGGTGTGAGTGTGTGAAAATGATTTTTCAAGTGGATGAGTTAATTGAGCATGTTTTATGATGCCATGTGTTGCTAAAAATAAAGCGCTGAAATATTGTAAATAATGTTGAAAATGGATAGAAAAATAAATAACAAATCAATCACAGAAAACCCCACCCAAAATGGATATCAAGAAACTAAGAAAGAGAAGGAAAACAAGCTACTCAAAGACACATAAATTTCTTAAAATATCTAATTTCAAAGGGACTGTGATCTAGAGGCACTAACCTACTATAAATGGTGTAGACACACAACAAAAATTAGAGGTGGAAAATGTTGTAAAGCATAGGTATGAAGCTCCAAAATCTAGGATAATCAAGGGAATCCTAAGGGGGAAAAGAAAAACCCAAACTCTAAATGGAGAAAAGGGTAAATAAATGTAGCCAAAAGGGTTGTAAAATAATGGATCAAATCCTTCAAACCAGTGGTTGACAATGTTGCACCCTAGACTCCTCAACCTAGCCAATCTCTTCCTAAAATGGTGGAGGTGTACTCTAAATCCTAGGGGTCTTTTTTCCTTCCTCAAAGATAAAAAAATAAGAGAATATAGGCCTATGGCAGACTCAAAAGGAGATAATAAACCCTTCCCAATCCACACACAACACTCTCGGAAATTTTGAAAAAATTCTAAAAATTTCTCAAAAAAATCAATTTAGGTACTAACCTGGAAACAGTGGAAAACACAGAAATCAGGCCAAAAAGGGTGTTATGGAATGTAGATATAGGGCTGAAAATTTCATTTTTCTCCCAAGACTCTCATTCAGTACATCTCATACAAAATTTTCCATCTGCTACTTGGTTGGTACGTGTGACCTGCAGAAAAAATTGAAAAACCAGCAGAATCCAAAATTTTGATAGAAAAATAAAGGAGGGATAAAAATAGAAATTGAGAGGCTAAAAATAGCTGAAGAAAATAATTAAAAAATTGAAATGATAGTCACGAAGGATTTGAATTACTACTCCAGTGGAGTCGCCATTTTTTGATGACAAATGTAGCTAAAAACCCAGTGGAGTCGTCATTTGTTAGTATGAAAATTCTTAGTGCGTGTACCAACAATACTTCACTTAAGTCACTAGTGACAAGTGACCCTAACATCAGTATGTGGCTACTTATGCTTCATATCTGTAATAATAAAACGAGAAAACCCTACAGCAAAGATATTGTATGTGATCCAAAACAAAAGACAACAATAGATATCCAATGTAATAAGCCAATATGGAAAGAATTTTAAAATGAATAATCTTTATTAATAACACCTGGTGAAGGATATCTAAAAAAATGGTCTACAAATCCCCCTCCATGGGATGGATCCTTTGATTTCTTTGTGCTTCAATGATCTATTCTCTCTCTCAATATGTGAAAACCCCCAAAAAAGTAATGGAACTCAAGTGGGAGCTCATATATGAGAAGACGATAATGGTGACGATGATAATGATCATGGTGAAGAATGAATGGGAAACCATATTATTGTAACAAAGTATTGTTTGATCTCGAAAATGGAAATTATAAAATAATATT
Organism: Pinus tabuliformis; assembly: GCA_031772625.1. Taxonomy (NCBI): domain Eukaryota; kingdom Viridiplantae; phylum Streptophyta; class Pinopsida; order Pinales; family Pinaceae; genus Pinus; species Pinus tabuliformis. The sequence continues at coordinate 879,652,440 of CM062818.1, read as the reverse complement.
AATCAAATCAAGATCTAACCGTTAGGAATACTTTATTATATATTTTGGAGAGCGAAAATATATTCAACATGGTTAAATATCTTTATTTAGAAATAATTAACAAATAAAACGATTTATTAATTATTTCGTGAGGATTAGGAATGGTATGAAATTGAAATAATTATTAAATAGTTCTTTAACAATTATTCCAAAAATAGAATTAAGAAATAATAAATAAATAGTGATTTATTTAATTATTCATAGCTGATTTAGTCAAATGTGACAAGGAATAATTATCAAATAATGATTTAATGATTATTCCTAGAGAAAATTAAAGAAATAATGATTTATTCAATTATTCTCATGTGGTTTTTAATTGTAATCAGAAATAATTTAATAAAAATGCTTTACTAAATTATTTCCCATGGTCAAAGTGATTTTACTGTGATAAAATTAATCCTACATGGTGTATTTTGATTCGCCTAGTTAGAAATCGCTAGGTGATCAGTTTTTGGTGATAACATAGATTGCACATGATCCTTTTGTTGTAGGGTTTTTTTCTTTTTTCATTAAACATATGAAGCATAAATAGCCACATCTTTTTGTTAGGGTCACTTGTCACCAGTGACTTAAGTCAATTATTTTTGTTACACTTTTCTGAAATCTTTACACTAACAAATAACAACTCCACTGGGTCTTTAGCTACATGGTCATCAACAAACGGTGACTCCACCAGTGTAGTAATTCAGATCCTCTGTGACTTTCATTTTAGTGGCTTTCAGTATTTTTTCCCACTATTTTTAACCTCTCAATTTCTATTTTTAGATATACTTTTTGTTTTGGAAAAAAAATTTGGATTTTGTTGGTTTTCCGCATCTTTCTGCAGGTCCCAGTACCAGCCAAGCAAGAGATGGAAAAATATTGGCAAGATCTACCAATTGAGAGTCACAGAAGGAAAATCTACTTTTTGGCCCCTTTTCTGTGTTATGGAATGCACTTTTTGGCCAGTTTTCCACACTCCAATGCTCTTTCCATGTCAGAAGTTGCATTTTGCAGTCTTTTCAGAAAAAATTTCAGAATTTTTTAGATTTGTCGACTATGCTACGTGTGTATTTGGGAGGGTTTATATTATTTCCAGAGTCATCCCTAGGTCTAAATTCTCTTATTAATTTCTCATTGAGGAAGGAAAAATACCTTTAGGGTTAAGCGTACACCATCATTTAGAAGCAGATTTGCTAAGTTGAGGAGTCTAGGGTACAACAATTTCAACCACTAATTTCTAGGGTTTTGTCCTCTATTAGATAGTTTTCTTCACCCTTTTAGTCCCTTTAGAGTTTGGATTTTTCCTTTCCCCCTTAGGATCCCCTTTATTATATTAGGTTTTGGAGCTTCTTGCCTATCGTTTGCAACACTTTTCACTTCTGATTTTTGTTGTTTGTTTGCACAATTTATAGCAGATTTGTGCCTTTAGATCATAGTCACCTAGACATTAGATATTTTCTTCATTTATGTGTATTTAAGTAGCTTGTTTTCCACCTATATTTTAGCTTCTTGATAGCCATCTTGGTTGGAGTTTTGTGTGCTTTATTTATTGTTTATTTTTTTGTACATTTTCAACATTATTTACAGTTTTTTAGCACTTTATTTTCAGCGGCACATGGGATCATAAAACATGCTTAATTAAATCATCCACTTGACACATCATTTTCAAACACTCACACACTAACCAAACAAAAACTTGGTTAACACCACCAAGCCAATACTTGAAACACTACACCTTAATAATTAAACACACATAGATTAAGCCCACTTGGGCAACAAGGCGAAACAATGTGTAGTTAGGTGTAGGATCAGTGGGATAGGCTTCCAATAATACCCATTGATCATTTACATTGAGACATAGAAGTTGACATATTGGGGAGCTTAAAATCCTTCACCATCCCACGATCCAAAGTCAAAGTATATCAAAAACTTGATTCAAAGGGGGTTAGGCTAGTTCATCATGTGATTGGTTCTCCTCGAGGCTACCCAACCCATAGTAGGGAATCTCGTGTGGTGGATAATCATCAATAAGCTCAGGAATCTATCACCCCCATGGGATGAAGGTAACTATGGTGACCAATCTTAGGAAAACACCCTATAGGACTGGCTATGGGAAGAAATTGGTTCTCTACCCCACCTTTCTCTGGACAACTCTAGTTGCAGGGATTAGATTCCATCAAGTAAGAAGTCTTTTGGAAGGCCATATGGAACAATAGATTTAGTACTTGTTAGACAATTTAGATCACCTATAGTCTAGAGGTCATTTTTATTTAATAGGGCTCATTTTCTTAAATTACATTAGCATCTTAATATAGTTATTTTACACTTGGCACCACTATAGTAGGTGTTTTCTTGTTGTTTGTTTCTCTTTCTCTCTTATCCTCCCCTTTTAGTCTATTGAGTCATCTTTGTTTTGACATCATTGCGCCCCCTATGCATTTGTCATGGAGACTCCATGGTCATCACTCCTAGTTTCCTTTAGGACATATTACTCCTCCCCATTGAGTTCAAGTTCATCCTCCAAGTCCTCCATTGAGTCCTCTTTTTGACTCTGGTTATGTTGATTCTTCTAGTTCTTACTTTGATTTTGTGTCTTCCCCACCAAGTATCGCCACCATGTCAATCACCAATGTGGGTGTGAGAAACCAAGGTGGTAACCAAATTAACCCCACAAGAGGAACCTATACCAGTATGGTCACTCCTCCTCCATTTCTTCCCTTTATGGCTAGTTTGAGCCTCCCCAATTTCAGCCAACTCATCAATGAACCTATTCTCCATGACCCCAGTTGGCCAACTATGTGTTAGAAAATCAAAGACGGTATATTAGGGTTTGATTCTCCTTTCTTGATAATTACTTGTGAGTCTATTGGCTTCTTTGACTTCTTTATTATCTTATATTTCATCAAGAAACTACCATATTATGTGTGTATAGAGATCACAAAACAAGAGACACAAGATATAGGCACATGCTAGGGGAAAACCCCCCTCAAGGGGAAAACCCAATCAAGATAATTCTTCCTTTAAATAGTATTCTTTGAGACTATTTATCATACACCAAGATCATACTTTCCCTCCACACCATGTCAGCCTCCCAGATCTTTGACCCTTCTAGCAACTTCGACTAGGCAGTAGCTTCTGGCAACATGCAAATTCTAGCAACAGTGAAATCTTAGGAGACTTCAATCTCCTAACCTAGACCACGAAACAGAGAGATAGAGGCACCAAAATCTTGATTTTCTTCCTCTCTATATACTTCCTTGAACTTGAACTTATTTCGACCTCCCAACAACAAACTTAGAACTTGTCCAGCTCTTCTTGAGATATCAAACTTTCCTAAGAATGAATGCTCCAAATGAATTCGACCTTCTTGTATATATGTGCGTCATTTTGGGTCGAATGAGGTTCCTTAGGCTAACTTGATCTCTCTTAGGCTGACATGATGTGGAGGGTACATAATTCATATTTGACTTGATACAAAACCTTTTAACATTATTCAAAAGACCAAGAAGGGTTTCTTTGAATGTACAATGACTCTATAAACTCAATATTAATCCTAGGAGTCCAAAATGGGGACTTTGACTAATATAATGATAACCCAAGCATGAAACCCATGCTTTAATAAGTCATTGCTACAATAATGAAAAATATTTTATTTATCTATTTTTTGACAAGTACATTACATAATGACTCAAGTACATTATTGAAGACCGAACATAGTTACATTTTCTAACACTCCCTCTTAACTAGGGAGGTATTCATAATGTGCACATACAATGGAGGATCTCAAAGTATATGAAAACATGAAGAACCTTTAGGAACTATAATGCCATGGACTAGATTCTTGACCAAGGCAATCTATCCAACCAGTCACTCAACAATTTAGGTATCGCAATGCCATGGACTAGATTCCTGACCAGGTCAATCTATCAAAGTGGGACTAAGGTGGACTTAATATTTCAGCCCCTCTAGGTACCTTCAGGCTTACTTTCTAACCACAAACCCAAACTATTGAAATATAGAAACAAGAATATTCCAATTTAATTTGTCCTTGAATTAAATTGTGAATTAAAATCGAATTTAGTCTTAACAGCTACTTGGAAATAATTAATTTATTTATTTTAAATTAATTAGTTAGAGAAATTCAAGTTAGAAGTCTTTCCAAAGTCATGCAAGAGTTATCCTTTAAATTAAGGAGATAAGATTGAGTTATATTTGAGTTTTAATTAGTTAACTCATTTTAATGATTTAAGTCTAGTAGTTCCAAACTGTTTGAGGAAATAATAATGAGTTAACAATCAGTTGATGCATACATGCACTCAACTAATGCTACTCCAGTTAATTGAAGATTCCCTCATCAGAAACTCATGCATGTCTATTCTAAGAAAGACCCAGTTGAGATTAAATTTAAGGACAGTGTACTATTAGTTGCATGTGTTTTCTCAAAGAGAAAGCTCATGCATGCAGTCAAGGATTTAATCCTTGAGGATTGCACAGTTTTGAAGGAGATCATCCACTTGGTAGTAGGTGAATCATCCACAAGGAACAGCGCAAGGAAATATGAGCTTGGAGGACAGTGAGGAAGGCTAGAGAGAAGCCAAGATTGCCTGTGAGCATCTGTGAGGATTGTACTGAGAGCCGGTTAGCTGTGAGAGCTAAGGATTTGTATAATTCCTATGTATTTCCACCTTGTATGATAATACAAATAGTGGGGTTTTTAGCTGAGGCTTTCCCCAAAGTATTTTCATGTGTATTGTGGATTGATTCTTCTTCTTCTGGTTATATTGTTAAGCTTGATCTTTAAGCTTCTGCAAATTGATAGTAGAAGTAGGTTATAGTATTCTGCTTTGATTTATATTAAATTATGGGGTTAACCTACACAGATTTTCTACATGGTATCAGGGCTGGATTTGTAGAAATTTTGTACATGGTATCAGGGCTGTGAATAGTATACTGAGAAGAGAATATGAATTTTGAAGTTCGGGGTTGCAGGTGCAAATCGAATTCATATCATACTTCAAGGTTGGCCAATGGCGTTCTATGGCTTGAGACTCGAGTATGCCTTGGAAGGTAGCTCAAATTACATAACATGGAAAGATAGAACGGGGGTTGTATTAGAAGACAATGGCTTGAAGGAATTCATTGATCAAGAAATCCCAAAGCCAGCTTCCACTAATGCACAAGAGTTCGCTGAGTGGAAGAAGTGTGTGGCGAAGGCGAGACGAATCATCCTTGAGGGAGTTTGAGACCATATTGTCTTGAGTCTCCATGGGAAGGTGTTCTGAAACCAGCTCACAAAAAGATAGAAAAGATAGATCAACGCCTTAGAATTCAGCCTCTTCAAGGGGCAACCTCCTTTACATTACACAAATGAACAATTCTTCGATGATACAAATGACAAGACCTCCTTTCTATATATAGGAGTCTAAGGGGTCATAATATAATCAAAGTCAACATAACCATAATAATGTAAGGGCACAATAATAACAATAGTGGGCTTCTATGGGGCACAATAATAACAATATGGGGACTACATGGGTACAACAATATAATAAGGGGGTTGTAGTAATAACAATAAGGGGTTACACTAGTAGTATAGGGGCCTAACATGCCCCTCTCCTTCAAAAAGTGTTGTCCTCAACACTTGAGTAGTTCTTGATGCTTTTGTATAAAATTCTTGTCCTCCCATGTGGAGTCTTCAGCAGGAAAGTTCTTCCACTTGATGAGATACTCTGAAATTGATCGAATTTGTAGCTGTCAGGTTCTTGTTTCTGTGACTGCTCTAGGTTCCAATATGATTTTTCCTTCCTCTTCAAGTTCTGGCAATATTTTTTGAATTGGTATATTCTACAACTTTTGAATGAGTGGCCACACTTCTTTGTCCTTCTTCCATTCATCCCTTGCTTCATTTATCCAATCTAGTTGGATAATAGAAATAGCACAAAACAATGCTTCCACATCCTCATCCTTTCTTGAGAGTGCATCTGCAACAAAAATTTTCTTCCCTTTTCTGTAGATGATGTCAAAGTCACAACCCAACATATTTGTGACCCATTTTTTCTGTTCTTCTAAAGATAATATTTGTTCTAAAAAGTATTTAAGACTATCATGATCCACTTTTACCTTGAAGTGTCTTCCCATTGGGTAAGGTCGCCATTTCTTAAGTGCATGTATTATTTCCAACATTTCCTTCTCATAAATAGCTTGCTTGAGATGTAGCCATAAAAATACCCAATCACCTACATCAAAAAAAAATTCACTGCGATGTTGATCTACTTGTTGTTTCATTCGATTCTGCACCAAAGTGGTGTTATCCTTTAAAATTTGGAGAACTTGTTGTTGATGCTCGATGTGATCTTTCACTGCTTGAACCTTTTCCTTCTTGATATGTCCTTCTATCTTGAGAGTTTGAGGAGTGGTAATTTCTTCCAATTCTTTACAAGATATGGTCAGATTCATTTCTTGATGCTCGATGTGATCTTTCACTTCTTGAACATTTTTCTTCTTGATATGTCCTTCTATCTTGATAGTTTGAGGAGTGATAATTCTGGCCAATGCATTACAAGATATGGTTGGATTCATTTCTTCTTTCTTGATGTGATCTTTCACTTCTTAAACCTTTTTCTCCTTGATATGTCCTTCTATCTTGAGATTTTGAGGAGTAGTAATTCTTGTCAATGCTTTACAAGATATGGTTGGATTCATTTCTTCTTTCTCTAGGGTTGGGTCCTGGCATATATCCTCTTCTTTTGATGTTTCTTGATCCTTTTCTTCCTCCTCTTCATACTCTATGTAAAATAATTTCTTCTCAGCACACTTATGACCTTTAGTGCATTTTTTTATCACAATTGTAACAAATCCCTTTTTCTCTTTTTTCTTCTAATTGTTGTAGTGTAACCCTTGTAAGTTGTGGAAGGCTAGGAGAAACAACACTTCCATCTTTATAGTTGTGAGGGGTAGACTTCCTTGTTGCCATAATTTTTCTTTCCACTTTGTAACAAAGCCATTTTTCTCTTTTTTCTTCCAACTGTTGTGGTGTTGCTCTAAAGAAGGTGTTGCTCTTTGTATCCTCATAATGTGCTATAATTTCCTCCGTGAAAATGGACCACGTAACAAGTGGTTTACGAGAAAAAAGCCCTTTATACCATAAAAATTGATCTTGTTCTAAATATGAAGATGCAATACATACCTTTTGTAACAATGGTACACCATGTAGATCAAAATATTTCTCCATCTGTAGTATCCAATTTACCGGATCCTTGCCATCAAACTTCCTCATCTAGATTTTTCTTGATTTTAGGAGCTCAATCTTGAAACTACTGTAACTCTGTAATTTTAGATCTCCAAGTTTTGAAATTTCTTCCTGCAGTATCTCTTTGAGTTCTCTTTCTAACTTTACAAGTTTGATCAGAATTTGATTATCCAAGAAAGAGTTATGCCAAATCTCCCACGGTGACCTGATTATAGGCTGGTTCAATAGAGCGAAATTGTATGACATGCCACGTCTCACTGTTTCAACCTTAGTACCTGACACTGATATATAGTAAACTAAAGGAAGTTCTCTTTCTGAAACTTCTTACGAAAATTCAATCTGATGCTCAGAGAGAAAGTTATGACAATTTTTCCAAGGTGACCTGTTTGGAATGTAATTCGGGGGTCTGCAAACACCCTAACTTCCTCAGATTATATCTCCGAAACTATAGCGACACAGGATCTGAAATTTAGAGCCGAGGTTTAGACCGAGTTCTTCTCAAATGGGTTGTTTTATAAGAATTTGGAACTTTGTAGAGAAAGCGTTATAGCGAACATTCCACAATGACCTGTTTTAGATGAAATTATGGAGCTTGCAAAAACCCTAACTTCTGCAGATCATATCTTCACAAATATAGCGAGACAAGATATGCAATTTGGTCACAAGGTTCAGCATGTTTTCATCTCAAATGGGTTTTTTTTTTCACTTCTGAAACGTAACAAAAAAAATTTATAGTGAAAGTTCCACGATGGCCTATTTGGAGCAGCGAAACCCTAGAATCCAAAGCTCTAACACCAAATGTTATGAAACCAACTCACAAAAAGATAGAAAATATAGATCAACGCCTTAGAATTCAGCCTCTTCAAGGGGGAAACCTCCTTTACATTACACAAATGAACAATTCTTCGATGATACAAAAGACAAGACCTCCTTTCTATATATAGGAATCTAAGGGGTCATAATATAGTCAGAGCTGACATAACCATAATAATGTAAGGGCACAATAATAACAATAGTGGGCTTCTATGGGGCAAAATAATAACAATATGGGGACTACATGGGTACAACAATATAATAAGGACATTGTCCTAATAGCAATAAGGGGTTACACTAGTAGTATAGGGGCCTAACAAAAGGATACTCTATTTTCAATGTGGAAGACATTGAAGGACCTCTACCAGAACAATAGCGACCAAAGGAAATTGGCGCTCAAGGATAAGCTTTGAAGAATCAAGATGGAGAAGGGAAATACTATTTCCACATATCTAAACAAGATCACCACCTGTAAATATGAGCTTCGTAGTGTGGGAATAACTACTGCTGATGATGATATGGTGAGTCTCACTCTCCTTGACCGTCCAAAGAGTTGGAATAGCTACCAGGACTCTGTGAATGGAAGGGAGAAACTGCCAGATTGGGAATGGATGTGGTCAGATCTTATGCAGGAGGAGATCAGGAGGAGCACACAAGATTGTTCTTCATCCAAGAATGATGATGAAGAAAATCTGGCCTTAGCATGTAAGGCAAGGAAAGGGAAGGGGAAGGCTTCCCATTTCTAATCGAATTCTTCTCATGGAGGGAAGAAGGGTGACATGTCTAAAGTAAGATGCTTTAATTGTCACAAGATGGGACATTATGTGATTAATTGCCCATCGAAGAAGTCCGAGAAGGGATCCTCGGAAGGATCGGAAAGTGAGGCATTAGCCTCTCAGTTTGAAATGGACTTTACCCTCATCGCATGCATGGTGTCATTGATGATGGGTTGTGTCTGGTATCTTGATAGTGGAGCCTCATTCCACATGACCGGTGATAAAAATTTATTCAGTGCCTTGGAGGAGAAAGACCTCAAGATGTGCCTAGATGGGTGACGACGGAAGGTATAGTGTTTCAAGAGTCGGCACGATTGCTTTTCAAGGGGAGCATGGAGCTCCTCTCACCTTGACAGATGTGATGTGTGTGCCTGGATCGAAGAAGAACTTGGTATTGGTCGCGATGTTGGAGGACAAAGCCTACAATGTTGTCTTCAGTAAAGGAAAGGTGTTCCTAAGACACATAGCCACGGGTTAGACCAAGAGTATATGGATTCGGGTGAAGAATCTCTATAAACTAGACGTAGATGATTGTGCAACATTGAGTACGAAAGAAAAATTGGTGCAAAGCCAAGACATTGGTGAGTTGTGGCATAGGCAGTTGGGCCATTTTCATCATGGGGCTTTGAAGATAATGAAACAGATATCTACAGGACTTCCCAAATGTAAACTTGAGCAAGTTGACACATGCAAAGGTTTCACCTTGGGAAAGTACACCAAGTCTTCCTTTCATGATTGAGGCAGTCAAGCAGAGGCTATCTTAGAGTGACGTCATAATTATTTGTGTGGACCATTCTTGATGGCATCCACAGTGAAGCAAAGGTATTATGTGACTTTCATTGATGACTATTCTTGTAAATGCTAGATTTATTTCATGCAGAAGAAGGACCAAACCTTCACAAAGTTTTGTGAGTTCAAAACTTTGGTCGAGAAAGATTTAAGGAAGAAGATCAAGGCCTTGAGAAGCGATAACGGTGGAGAATATGTCTCTCAAGAGTTTAAGGAATTCTATGCAATGGAATGAATTAAACGAGAGTTGACGGCACCTCATAACTCACAACAAAATGGGGTGGCCGGGAGGAAGAACAAAACTATTGTACGGGAAGCACAAGAAATGCTGCATGACCAAGGCCTACCACTTCACTTGTGGGTTGAGGCATGTAACACAACAGTCTATTTGCAGAATAGAAGACCGCATTGCATACTTGGGATGAAGACAACATAGGAAGCTTTCTCTGGTAAGAGACCAGATGTGGGTCACTTCAGGATCTTTGGCTCATCGGTATATTTCCATGTGACAAAGGATGCATGGAATAAGCTTGATCTGACAGCAGAGTTGGGGATATTTGTGGGGTACACTTATACACCTCACAACTATCAGTTGTACTTTCCTACTAGTTGGAGGACAATGGTTCACAGAGATCTCAAGTTTGATGAGCAAAAGGCCATGCGAGATCCCTTGAGAGGGAGATCCAACTACAGGCTATGGAGGAACTGTTGGTTCCTAAGGAGGAGGAGCCTTAGACTGATGTAGAGAAGCTGCATGTAGAGGTTCCATGAGTGGACACATACACTCAAGCAGAGTCTTCCAGAGATGGATGGAAGCGCACAAGAGAAGCTAACATATTGTTGGAGGATTCGAGAGAGAATGTGGGAGCACCATCTTCTCAGTGCAGACAGAGGAGGTCACCCGAGAGGTACACTGGATACATGGCCCTTACTGGGGAATGTGTTGAGACCGAGCCATCTTCCTTTGAGGAAGCAGTGCAGCAACCGATTTGGGTTGATGCTATGGTGGAGGAGTATGACTCCATAGCTTGTAACAGTGTTTGGGATGTGGTTTCAAGACCGAAGAACAAGTTAGTTGTGAGTTCCCATTGGCTTTACAAGGTAAATCAAGATACTGATGGTAGTGTGGAGAAGCATAAGGCAAGATTTGTTGCCCGTGGCTTTTCACAGGTCGAGAGGATCATGTTGCTGCAGTATATTTCGATATAGGAGCAAGATGCTGACATTTTGACAAAGGCATTGTCAAAGTGTAAATTCAAGTTCCATAGAGATAGGATTGGGGTGGAAGATAATCCATTTCTTGTTGAGAGGGAGTGTTGAAATATGGCAACAATAATATTCCAATTTAATTTGTCCTTGAATTAAATTTTTAATTAAAATCGAATTTAGTCTTAACAACTACTTGGAAATAATTAATTAATTTATTTTAAATTAATTAGTTGGAGAAAGTCAAGTTAGAAGTCTTTCTGAAGTCATGCAAGAGTTATCCCTTAAATTAAGGAGATAAGATTGAGTTATATTTGAGTTGTACTTAGTTAACTCAGTTTACTGAGTTAAGTCCAGTTAAATTAGTTCGAAACTGTTTGAGGAACTAATAATGAGTCAAGAGTCAGTTGATGCATGCATACACTCAACTAATGCTACTCCAGTTAACTGAAGATTCCCTCATCATAAACTCATGCATGTCTATTATGAGAGATACCCAGTTGAGATTAAAGTCAAGGATAGTGTACTATTAGTTGCATGTGTTTTCTCAAAGAGAAAACTCATGCATGCAGTCAAGGATTTAATCCTTGAGGATTGTGCAGTTTTGAAGGAAATCATCCACTTGGTAATAGGTGAATCATCCACAAGGAACAGCGCAAGGAAATAGGAGCTTGGAGGGTAGAGAGGAAGGTTGAAGAGAAGCCAATATTGCCTATGAGCATCTGTGAGGATTGTATTGAGAGCTGGCTAGCTGTGAGAGCTAAGGCTTTGTATAATTCCTATGTATTTCTACCTTGTATGATAATACAGATAGTGGCGTTTTTAGTTGAGGCTTTCCCCAATTTATTTTCATGTGTATTATGCATTGATTCTTCTTCTTCTAGTTATATTTTTCAGCTCAATCTTTAAGCTTTTGAAAATTGATAATAGAACTAGGTTATAGTATTCTACTTTGATTTATATTGCATTATCGGGTTAGCCTTCACAAATTTTATACACAAACATACAGGTGTGTATCCAAAATAAAGCTCAATAACCAACACCACCTTTTCAACTTCGGGATCCAGAAATCAACATAGAGTGTCGACCTGATGTCTCCCCAAGAAATGCTTCACTTGGAAAGCATTAACAAATCTCTTCCATTTCCTTATCATCAATACAATCACCAATATCTACCAAACCGAGCAGGTCTCTTATACATTCGAACTTATTTTTATGAAGAACCTTTGTTATTATGTCAACTACCTGTTCATTTGTCGGGACATACTCTACCTTCACGATCCCATCCTGCAGCAAGTTCCTAATAAAGTGGAACTTATTATTGATATGTTTCGTCATCAAATGAAACACGTGATCTACAGACATCTTGATACAACTTTTATTGTCATAATTCATCACAGTAGGACCCAAAGACTTCTTGAACAAATCTATCATAAGCTTCCTTAACCAAATAGCCTCTTTTCCTACTTCACATGAAGCCACATACTCTGCCTCGACACTACTCAATGCAACATGATCTTGCTTCCTACTCATCTATGAGATCATAGTAGCTCCCAGACTAAAGCATCCTCCATTAGTGATCCTTCCATTAGTCTCACTTCCACCCCAATCTGATTCTCTAAAGCCAATTATCTTGACTTCCTTACTATCATACTTTAGGCAGTGATGTATATTGCCATGAAGATACTTCAATATATGTTTTGAATCTATCCAGTGATCATAACGAGGCCCCAAATGAATCTGACTAAGAATTTTTACTGCAAAACATATATCTAGCCTATTATTTACCAGATACATCATGGAACCCACCCATTGTCGATATGAGGTAGGATCCACGAGACTAGAGTCAACGCTCCTCAATATCTTGAGGTTGGTGATCATAGAAGTAGTCATTAGCTTGGAATCCATCATCCCAAATTTCTACAATAACTTGATGATGTACTTTCCTTGCCCCAAATATATCTCCCCAGGTCTCTGCCATACTTTTAGACCTAGGTAATAGTGCATCAGTCCTAGATCCTTCATTTCAAATTAAGCTACCAACATCTTCTTGCATTCTTGAATTCTTCGCTCTACACCTACGATGAATAGATCATCCACATATAGTAGAATAATGACATGCTCATTATTCATGACCCTGAAGTATAGATTTGGATATGCAATCAACTCTTTAGAAGTGTATTTCATACCATTATCAGACCTCATAATACTTATCTGGCTTCCAATTATGGTTTCCACTTCAACCATGAACTCCTTTAACTTATCAAATACTTCATCTATATTTTTGAGTAGGTAGAGCCATGTCTTCCTCGAATGATCATCAATGAATGTTACATAGTAAAGATGACCTCCAAGTGATTTTCTAGGCATGGGCTTGCTGTCTAGGCAATCCTATCTGCAGATAGAGACGATCCCTCTAGCCCAATGAGTTGGACTAGCAACCTACGTGACAATCTACTAGACACTTTCCTAAGTTACAATCGAAATAGGAGAAGAGGAAGATGGCCTACCTTGTTTTGATGCTATAACACCCTCCTTTGTTGAAGACTTTGAATCACTTGAGTCACGGGCTCAATCCTACTGCTTACAAAGTTTGAATGCCTGCACAAGAGATCAAGACACAACAAATCATACAAGTACAAATAGCATATTCGAATGTAACCTACATAACAGATCAAGGAAGATTGAGATAAATGATGCATTAACACACACATTTATGGAAAGTGAACCAACATTTGTATATATATTAATAGAATAAAGGAGGAAGAATACAAAAAAGCCTTGATATCAATAAGCTCTCCTTGAGTGAATGTCCAAGTCCAAGCTCAAGCTCTCCAATCATTCCTTCTTCAAGCCAAATGAGTAGCATGTAGGGACTATCTCAACATAAGGGTGAAAATAGCCAAAGACCAACCATTTGGGAATGGGAGGGGATGAACATATAGGTATGGAAAGGGAGTTAGGATCTCTCCATAGATAGGAGAAGACCCTCATCTCAAGGAGATAGCACATAGGGATAAGACCAAAAGGCCAAGTTGAGAGAACTCAACCTCATCGACACCGAACAACCTCCAACTCATCGTTCTGGAAGCCTCTAGATCACGAAGCTTCTTGTCCTCTTTTGGATAATTTTCTTTTAGGGATCATCGCTAGTATCCAAGCCAAAGTGTGCTGGCATCGCGGGGCTAGTATAGTGAAACTAACGACCATCGCGGTTTTTAGTGTCAGGGGAGCGATGATGCTACAATTAGGGTTTTAGAGCTATTTCCTTCAGGGGAATCTCAAGGCATTTTTCAATCATTGTTTTAGGGAGGATCTGAGTTGCAAATCTGGATGAGTACCCTTCATGATGGTCATGTTTTAGGCACTTCGAGGTGTGCCATAGGGAAGTGCAGGAAGCATGACAAAAAAATTGTGTAACAGATACCCCCTAAAGCATGAAGGATGAATAGGGAGTGATGGATGAGATGCTTTATGAGCTTTTGAAAGGATGAGAACAAACATTTTTAGGAGACCTAAAAATCAAGGACACATATACATATACATATCTGATATCAAAACATGAATCCATGGTATGGACACAACCATACAGATAGTAAGGACTATGTGTAAGGATCCATGGTATGGGCACAACAATCCAAATTAAAATGATCATCTGTAAATCTAAGATCCAAGGTATGGGCGGAACCATCCGATATAGAAGGATCATCATAAATGTAAAGTCCCACAGTATGGTCACAACCCTCTCTATAGTAGAAACATGTGTACAATCATGAATAATACATAACTCCATGCAACCTGAGTCATATCAAGCAAGACTCAAGGTCTTAAGCTCCATCCCCACCTGATTTAAGTACAAATTCTAACATGAGAATGAATGTGTCAAAGTCGAACATGCTAGAAAACCACCTGATTACCAGGGAATGACATGGAACGTTAACATGCATGAGAGAAACCACCAGTAATGATAATGATTCTTAAGGTACAATAGTACAATCCGTGAATGTGAAAATGAATTTGAATTCGAACACTCGTGGAATCATCCGATCGAAGGCCAAAGATGAAAACCTGTTGTTGAATGCAAATAAATTTCCATTAAGGCATGCAAGATCCAAGGTACTGAAAGACAGTCTCTAGGTTATCTTCCTGGATAATGAGTTGATGTTGATAGGAAGTGACTCGTCGAAGGAGGGCCATGATGATTTCCCCATCATTGACACGAGACGAGGGATAAAGTGGAATGAAATGAATAGGATCCAAGACTGTAGCAAAGGGTTAGACAATGTATAGGTAATGAACTACAGATAGGACTTCTCTTGAACATCGGCTACACAACTCCAGACTGTGGCAGCCTTTGACTCAACATAAGACCAAGGGTCATGATGACGACATGGGATAGTCAGATGAGAGGCAAAATGGATCACTCAAACCCAAGAGGAAAAGTGACTGAGTGAGGACATCCCAAACTTGACACGAGAAGCAAAAGAGTGGCATGTTCAAGAGCGACATGGTGCCTATACAAAGGATGTTTCAGCTTCATTTTTCTCCACTATTTCTAGCGAGTACCCCAATTATTTTTTATCACAGGCTTGAAGGGAATAACATTTTCTTGTTATATAAGTTCATCCTTCAAATGAATCCATCCTAGTAAGTTTTACAAGTCCTAGGAAGGAGAAACTCAGTCTCGTCATGGTGACGAGTATTTCGTTGTAAAATTTTCATATTTATAGAGTTTTAGAAAGACGAAAAAGAAAACTCCATCATTTCCCTTTTCGTAATTTTTCTCTCGAACCCGAAAAGGTAGAAAACAATATTCGAGAGAACCTCTTGACGATGTCGACCAAGGTGTACCTTTTTCCTAAATAGTCAATCTCAACCCAAAAAGGGGTAAACATATACTGAGACAACATCAATTCATTTAATTTAACGAGTTCAGAAAGACAAGTACTCAATGATCTTTTCATATTTAAGAGTTAGAAAAGAGCTTAAATATGACTCCACCTGGAGGAATGAGTGGTATAATAGGATAGAAACTAGTTTCAGTGATGATGGAACTACTCAAAACATGTAAAGGTCAAGAGACTAGCTAATAAGACCACTCATTGCAGATGTTCCCCAGGCAAGGGTAAAACGACCAAGTGAAAGCGTATGATCAACCAAAGAGATGGTGGCGATGGAATGAAACAACCAAGGCTGATATGGAAAAAATCAACTAATAAAAATGGCAATCACGAGATGTAAAGTAGGAATGGTTTCATTTTTATACAATCTTGAAACATGGGAAACTATGCTTGAGGATACTTGAATATGGTTTCATTTTTTCACAAGCTTGAAACATGAGAAAAAACTATGCTTGGATTTGGTTTCATTTTACACAAGCTTGAAACAACGATAAACTATGCTTGTGATAAGTTTGCATGCCCCCAGCATAATGACTCAATTTGAGGTACATGCCCCCCAAGCTTCACTTCATTCACCTAAGTAAGCTACTGGTTACTAACTGGTGGATGGAATGAAGGTTCACCTACAAGAGCAAGTGAAAGATTCGACTGGAATTTTACGAGATCTAATTAAAGACCTGAATTGGAAGGGGATTTGTTTCATTTTTTAACGAGCTTGACATAGGAAAAGAACCATGATCATGACCTATTTCATTTTTTAATGAGGTTGACATAGGTAAAAGAACCATCCTCATGGAGATCTATTTCATTTTTTAACAAGGTTGGCATAATAAAACAGCTATCCTCATATCCCTTGTTTCATTTTCTAAGGAGCTTGACACAAGACAAGGAACTCTGCAACAAACCCTTGATCACAAAGCAAAAGAGGCCATGGCTTCCAAGAGGTTCTCATCAAATGGGAGAACAAAATTCTGGAAGGGGTACATGTCCAGGGATCCAAATGAAAAATTGGGCTCCAATGCCCCCAATACATGATGTACTACATCACCTACTAGATCATCAGTAGATGTGGGCATAGAACAAGTGGCCACATAATTAACCTATGGCGAGGGTGATACTGCTTGCATCTAATAACCATTTAGGGATGATGGTTGAATGGGAGTTAATTCAGGACCAATGAATGTAAGTCAATTAATGATCACAATGCTTCCTTCATGCGGGAAACACATCACTCGAAAGAGGGAAGAGATAAGAGCTCTCATGACATAAACAAAGTCACGGCCAAGAAGTAAATTAAAATATTAAGGGCCTTGGACAGCCATCACATCTATATAGATAGTATTTCCTCCCAAAGTAATAGGCTACTTAAGAAGGATACCTAACGATTGACTGGTTCCTCTGTTAAAAGATAACATATTTTGGGTGACGGGGACAAGCTGAGGAGAACCTAAATCTTGCCAAGAAGTTGAGCACAGGATGCTAATAGATGCACCTTCATCTATGACTGTGCTAGGTACGGCCATATGGTAAGCCTGTATTATAATATGGAAAGGCACATAAGACGGAAGGCAATATCCTACCAGTCGAATCCAATTAAAAGAAGTGATCAAACTACTTGGAGGGGGTTTCGTAGGAACATGAGAGCTACCTTATTTCTCTATGGGAATAGGATAAATTCTCTCATGCACCTCAGGAACGATAGGATTTACCTCAAGTTCATTCAAAACTAAAGAAACCATAAGAACCTGAGTAGTATGAGGCTCACTATCTATCATAAAGGTACGTTAACTAAAGATGGAGCCAAATCTACCATTCTCTCAACCAATGGTTGGTCGAGAAAAGACTCACGAGACTCACTTTCAAAGAGAGCAAGGTTAACCAAGGATGACTTTTAATCAATCACTAGATCAACTAGTGAAGGATCAGGGGAAAGCTTCTGATAACCAACTGGGAGATAAGGCTGGGAAGCTATAAGGTTTTCCAACTCTTTGGAGCCTCATCCAAAAGAGGACAAAGGTGAGTGGGATGATTACCTTCATGCAACTTACAGGGAATTTGACTTTTCCCCTTTTCCCATGGACCTTATTGCTACTAGTTGAGGGTTTGTCACTAGCATGAACTCTAGAGGTGGATGACAAAGGTTAATGTGAACTTGTGGACCACACTTCTAAGACCTTAGTAATACCAGGAAAATTTCGAAGAAGGTGGTAACCCTTACATAACATGCAATGGAATTTTACTTTTCAAGGTTGGTTGGAAGATTTTTCTACATCAGTTTCATCAGTAACAATAATTATTTGGTTGCCTCCTTTTTTATTTTACTTCTTCTTCTTTGTCCTCCTCTTCTTCTTCTTAGCTTCATGGTTACTAGAATCTATACTTTCACCAGGCACAGAGGACGAACGAGGTGAAGAAGGCAAGGGGTCAACTTTAGGATCGACATGAGGTTGAGGTTGTTCAAGTGGAGGAGAACTCGGTTGAAAAGCAATTTGGACACTCAGAACCACAAAGGTCAAAAACAACCAAACTGGAAGACCAATGGTCAGTCCAGGAAGGGACAACATTTCCATATAGGGAGCACGAAAATTTGCAAAAGAATGAAAAGAACTAGGATTCCCATCAGAGGGGTTTCCTTGACTGGTAGACTCAGGAAATGTTGCCATCAGTATCAACCTAAGATCCACTAAGGAGTATTTCCACAAGAAGGATGTTTTTCCGCGGTCAATGATTGATTTTAGAAATTAACAAAACAAAACAAAAGAGGAGTAAGCTAGGCAAGAGGGTTTACCAAGTATTCGTGAACCGCTATATACACCTTAGCCGAAACCAAGTACTTAACGTACGGAGGCCAATCTCCCCGAATGTTGTGTTCGGTGTATCACATTTACAAGGCAGCTGACTCGGTTACCAGTGTATAAAATATAGAAACCTATTGGGGTCTCCCAATATATACTCAATGTTACAAGGAGCACAATTATGTGTTAAATTGTCTAATGCATAACCATTCGGTGAGATAATTCCCATATACTTTCCATAATAGGGTGCCTCCTATATACCCAAGAGTACTGGAGAAACTCTGATATACTTCCGTACTGGAACGAGATTTCATCCTCGGGATACAATGTAGGAAGCTAACGACAACTATTATGTTCAAAGACACCAGAACACGTCTCTAGCCTACACCTCTAGACATTTGTGTTAAGTTCCAAATTATCCTTAGGCTAATTGAGGTAAATTTTAAGTTTATCTTCAATTAAGTTTCAGTTTTAAGGCTCAAAACGATGTCACATGAACACCTATGATGCAACTATATGAGAAAAGGAAAATTTTTTGTTTCAATGAAAGTTATACTAATCAAGGGAAGAAATTTCAATCAATAATGCATCAAACAAAATGCATCAAGCAAAATGCCTTTCACCAACTTTCACTTTTGTCTCCCAAATGCAGTGCCAAAAGGAAAAATGATTTTCACTTGTCACCATCCTAAATGAAAATTTTCGAAATCAAAATGATTTTGACTTTACTAAGATGCAATTATATGAATTATGCTTTTCTTTTCATTTTGAATGATTTGATGCACCTAATACATTTTTAGATTTTGATCACTGAAAAATGTGATCTTTTTTCAATGATGAATCTCAAAAGATAACTTTTCAATTCAACTAATCTAATGCATTTTCACGAAAAGTAATTTAAAAAAAAACTAAAACAAATGCACAATGATGTTCTCAATTATTTCCACAGAAAACAACACTCAGTCAATTAGCAAAACCAATAGATAAGTGACACCAACAAGCAACAAGCAATGACCAATTGACCAGAAACCCTAGAACTCGGTCAGATTTCACTTTGAAGCCAATGAGACAAATTTTTCAAATTAATCAAGACAATCAATCAAAGAACTAGCAAATCGAAGCATACAGGATGGGAAAATACCCTAGGGGCCAAGACACATTGGATTCTAAGGCAGAAACCTTAAAACTCGTCACATTCTAGGATCAACAATACTTTAGATATCAAAACCCGTGATGATTGGGTTATCAGCGCTACTTTACATAGCCAAACCCACATTGGTTAGGGTCATCAGCACTAGTTTATATAGAAAAAGTAGCGATGATTTTCAGTGCGAGCAAACAAGGTGGAAAATTGTTTCCAACATGACTGTACAGGTAAAAACTCGTGCTGCCAGCGCGACTATCACTGGTAAAACTCATGTTGAGTGAGGAATATGGGTGAAAACAAAAAATATTTCAACAATCACTCTAGACTTAGCACTCTAAGGCAGCAACCATTAACTATATAAACCGAGACTGATGCATACAATCTAAGAAATCGATAGTTGGTCAAACTAATCAAAGGATCGGATTGAAGGAATGGATGGAAAGGGTTATAGCTTCCCCACTGGAGTCGCCATTTTGTTTTCTTGGAAATCCTCTCCGCGGACAGAGATGATCCCTCTAGCCCAATGAGTGGGATTAACAACCAACGTTACAATCTACTGGACACTTTCCTAAGTTACAATAGAAATAGTAGAAGAGGAAGATGGCCTACTTCGTTCTGATGCTATAATGCCCTGCTTTGTTGAAGACTTCAAATCACCTACGTCACGAGCTCAATCTTACTACTTACAGTGTTTGAATGCCTACACAAGATATCAAGACACAACAAATCATACAAGTACGAATAGCATAATCGAATGTGACCTACTTAACAGATCAAGGAGCATTAATATAAATGATGCATTAACACACACATTTATTGAAAGTGAACGAGAAGTTGTATATATATTAATAGAAGAAAGCAGGAAGCATACAACAGAGCCTTGATGTTAATAAGCTCTCCTTGAGTGAATGTCCAAGTCCAAGCTCAAGCTCTCCAATCACTCCTTCTCCAAGCCAAATGAGTAGCATGTAGGCATTATTTCAGCATAAGGGTGCAAATAGCCAAAGACCAACCACTTGGGAATGGGAAGGGATGAATATATAGGCAGGGAAAAGGAGTTAGCGCTCTCCAAAGATAGGAGAAGGCCCTCATCTCAAGGAGGTAGCTCATAGGGATAAGAGCAAAAATCCAAGTTGAGAGAACTCGAGCTCATCCATGCTGAACAACCTCTAGCTCATCGTTCTAAAAGCCTCTATATCACGAAGCTTCTTGTCCTGTTTGGGATAATTGCCTTTCAGGGATCATTGCTAGTATCCAAGCCAAAAGCGCGTTAGCATTGCGGAGCTAGTATAGTGAAACTAACGACCACCGCAGTTTCCATTGTCAGGTGATTGATTGTGCTACAATTAGGGTTTTAGAGCTATTTCCTTCAGGGAAAGCTCAAGGTATTTTTCAATCAGTGTTTTAGGGAGGATCTAATTTGCATATCTAGATGAGTACACTGCATGTTGGTCATGTTTCAGGCACTTTGGGGTATGTCATAGGTAAGTGCAGGAGGTGTGAAAAAATAATGTGTAACATCAATGATCATCAATGAATGTTACATAGTAAATATGACCTCCAAGTGATTTGTCAGACATGAGCCATGTTAGGAAACTAGCTCACAAAAAGATAGAAAAGATAGATGAACGCCTTAGAATTCAGCTTCTTCGAGGGCGTAACCTCCTTTACATTACACAAATGAATAATTCTTGGATGATACAAATGACTAAACCTCCCTTCTATATATAGGAGTCTAAGGGGTCACAATATAATCAAGCCAACATAATAGTAATAACATAAGGGCACAAAAATAACAATAGTGGGTTTCTTTGGGGCATACTAATAACAATATGGGGACAATAGGGGCACAATAATAATAATAAGGGATACAATGACAATAGTAATGGGGAGTCACTAGTATTATAGGGGCCTAACATGCCCCTGTCCTTCCAAAAAGTGTTGTCCTCAATGCTTGAGTAGTTCTGGATGCGTATGTATAAAATTATCATCCTCCCATGTGGAATCTTTAGTAGATAAGTTCTTCCACTTGATGAGATACTCCGAAATTGATCTATTTCGTAGCTGTCGAGTTCTTATTTCTGTGACTACTTCCAGTTCCAATATGATTTTTCCTTCCTCGTCAAGTTCTTGCAATATTGTTTGAACTGAGAGCTTGTCACCTATAACCTTCTTTAAACATGAAACATGGAAAACTGGGTGCACTCGAGAAGCTACAGGAAGCTCCAATTTGTATACCATAGTACAAATCTTTTGCAACACCTTGTACAAACCATAATACTTTGGTGATAATTTATTATCCTTCTTAGCTTGCTTGAGGGACATTTCTTTATATGGTTGTAGCCGTAGGAATACCTAGTCACTTACATCAAAACTTCTTTCGCTGCGATGTTGATCTGCCTATTGTTTCATTGTTTTCTACGCCAACGTGAGGTTATCCTTTAAGAGTTGGAGAACTTGTTGTTGATGCTCGATGTGATGTTCCATTGCTTGAACCTTAGAATTTTCTCTTAAATATGATGTGATGGATGGTGGATGATATCCATAAAGTGCCATAAATGGGGTCATTTTTGTTGCAGTATGGAAGGAAGTGTTATACTGCCATTCAGCCAGAGGAAACCATTTGACCCATTGTGTCTGTTTATCAAATACAAAGCAACGAAGATATCCTTCCAAACATTTGTTTGCTATCTCAGTTTTCCCATCAGATTGAGGATGATAAGATGAGCTATGAGCTAACTGAGTACCGAGACAAGAAAATAATTTTGTCCAAAAAGTTTCAATGAAAATGGGATCTCTGTCGCTTACAATAATCTTTGGGTTTCCATGTAGCTTTTGAATTGTTTCCATAAATGTAGTAGAAACTGTACTGGCTTTAAATGGGTGTGATAATGCACAAAAGTGTGCATACTTGGTAAGTTTGTCAACTACCACCTTGATGACACTATTTCCTACAGACTTGGGTAAACCTGTGATAAAATCCATTGAAACCTCCTCCCAACATTGGCTTGGAATGGATAAAGGTTGTAATAGACCTGGGGTCTTAATTGTTTCAACTTTATTTTGTTGGAAAACCAAACATTCCACCACAAACTTTTGAATATCTGATTTAAGGCCATCCCAAAAAAATTCCTTCTTAACCCTGTGGTAAGTTCTTAAAAATCCTGAGTGCCCTCCTAAGGGAGAAGTGTGCAATTCCATAAGAATCTTTTGTTTGAGTTGGGAATTCTTACATAGGTATAAGCGATCTTTGTACCATAACAAATCATTTTTCCCGCTAAATGTATCAGATGTACTGGGATCTTGTTGTAACTTTCAAATGAGTTCCCACACTTCTTTTTCATTCTTCCATTCCTCCCTTGCTTCGTTTATCCAATCCGATTGGATAATAGAAATGGCGCACAACAATGCTTCCACATCCTCATCTTTCCTTGAGAGTGCATCTGCCACAACATTTTGCTTCCCTTTCTTGTAGATAATTTCAAAGTCATAACCCAACATCTTTGTGACCCATTTTTGCTGCTCTTCAGAGGATAATATTTGTTCTAAAAATTATTTAAGACTATCATGATCCGTTTTTACCTTGAAGTGCCTTCCCATTAGGTAGGGTCGCCATTTCTTAAGTGCATGTAGTATTGCCAACATTTTCTTCTAACAAATAGCTTTTTGTAAATACTTTCTCTTGATTGGACGACTTTCAAAAGAAATGGGTCTTTCATCTTGCATTAAAATAACACCAATTCCATTTCCTGAAGCATCACATTCCACAATAAAGGTTTTTGTGAAGTCTGGTGTAGCAAAGACTGGTGCTTGGCACATTGCCTCTTTAATATGTTCGAAGGCCTTTGTTGCTTCTGGAGTCCATGAAAATGTATCTTTCTTCAATAATATTGTTATAGGTGCTACTATTCTCCCATAATTCTTAACAAACTTGTGATAATACCCTGTCAACCCGATAAATCCTCGTAGATGCTTTATGGATGTGGGGATTTTCCATTCCTTAATGGCTTTAATTTTTCTAGGGTCTACCTTAACACCTTTGTGAGATACAATATGACCTAGATATTCCACCTCTTATACTCCAAAGAAACATTTGGAGATTTTTGCATATAATTGTTTCTCCTCCAATAGTTTGAGCACCCTGTCAACATGTTCAACATGATCCTTCCAAGAATTGTTGTAGATTAGTATAGCATCAAAAAATACTAACACAAATTTTCTAAGGAAGGGTTTGAAAATGGAATTCATCAAACCTTGAAATGTAGGAGGTGCATTGGTAAGGCCAAAAGGCATGACCAAAAATTCATAATGACCCTCATGAGTTCTAAATTATGTTTTCAGAATGTTTTCAGTCTTCATTCTGATTTGATGATATCCTGAATGAAGATCCAACTTGGTGAAGTAAATTGATCCATGCAATTCATCCAATAATTCATCAATGACAGGAATGGGAAATTTATCTTTAACAGTGAGCTTGTCAAGCTCCCTATAATCCGAACACATGCGCCATGACCCTTCCTTCTTGTGCACCAATACTACTGAAGTAGAGAAATAACTTTGACTAGGTTGAATTATACCAGCCTCTAGCATTTCTGCAACCATACGTTCAATTTCACTCTTTTGGGTACGGCCTGATGTTTGGAGGAACACTTCCTAGAATCAAATGAATAGCATGATCATGATCACGAATAGGTGGGAGACCTTTGGGAGTCTCAAATACCTTGGAATGATTTTCCAAGACTTTTTGGAGATCTGGAGAAATAGATGATTTCGATGTGGGAACCTCTAGTGAACATAATTGTGCAATTACACCTCATTGTCCCTTGTTTAGAAGCTTTGTCATACTGTTAGAGCTGATTATATTTCCCACTTTCCCTGCAATACCCCTTAATTCAACTTCCTTTCCTTCAACACAAAAGTTCATGAAAAGTTCTTGAAAATTAAAAGCTATTGTACCCAAGGATTGTAGCCATTGGACTCCTAATACAACATCAGCACTACCCATTGGAATGGAAAGCATTGGGCTATTCAATACATATTCTCCTATGGATAGCTTGATATTATGGCACTTTCCAGATAAATTTATGGTTCCTCCACTTGCAACCATCACTTGACACTCTGGTGCTGGATATAGGAAGAAATTCAATTCCTTTGCTATCTTACAATGAATAAAACTATGGGTACTTCCCAGATAAATCAACACTATTACATTTTTCTTCTTGATATGTCCTTCTATCTTGATAGTTTGAGGAGTGGTAATTCCGACCAATGCATTAAAAGATATGGTTGGATTCATTTCTTCTTTATCTAGGGTTTGTTCCTGGAGTATAT
Organism: Pinus tabuliformis; assembly: GCA_031772625.1. Classification (NCBI taxonomy): domain Eukaryota; kingdom Viridiplantae; phylum Streptophyta; class Pinopsida; order Pinales; family Pinaceae; genus Pinus; species Pinus tabuliformis. Next base: position 879,627,412 of record CM062818.1, on the reverse strand, counting down.
CCTCTTCTTTTGATATTTCTTATTTCTTTTCTTCCTCCTCTTCACAATCTATGTAGAATCATTTCTTCTCGGCACACTTACGACCTTTAGTGAATTTTATATCACAACTGTAACAAAGCTCTTTTGCTCTTTTTTCTACCAATTGTTGTGGTTTCAACCTTGTAGGTTGTGGAAGGCTAGGGGAAACAACACTTCCATCTTTATAGTTGTGAGTGGTAGGCTTCCTGGTTGCCATAATTTTTCTTTCCATTTTTCTTGCTACCCTAAATGCCTTCTCTAATGAATCAGGTTCCCAAAGGCGAACCTCATGTTGGATATTATCCTTTAAAGTCCCTATGAACACATCAATCATATGCTCCTCTGGAATATCTTTTACCCTTATGTTCAATTTTTGGAAGTCCTCAATGTGCTCCATCATTGAACCCTTTTGTTTGAGATTTATCAATTGGCTAAAAAAGGTGTTGCTTTTGTATCCTCATAATGTGCTATCATTTCTCTGTAAAAATTGCCCAAGTGACAATTTGTTTATGAGAGCAAAGCCATCGATACCATAAAAACTAATTTGGTTCCAAATATAAAGTTTCCATACGAACCTTTTGTGTGTTTTACACATTATGGAGATCGAAAAATTGCTCCATCTGTAATAACCATGTTTTGGGATCTTTGCCATCAAACTTCCTCATATCGATTTTTGGAACATGGTGGGTCTTCAATCCAACATTAGAGTCTATGAAATCATGATTAACATTTCTTTTGTTCTCATCATCAGTTTCCTTTACTACCTTTTCACCATTAGTGACCATTTCTTGTAGTAACTTATTCAAATTTATCTTCAATTCTTCCATCTTATCATCCATGCCATTCATCTTAGTGTCCATGCCATTCATCTTAGCTTCCATGCCATCCATATTAGCTTCCACACCATCCATCTTAGCTTCCACGCCATCCATCTTAACTTGCATGCCATTCATATTAGCTTTCATGCCATCCATCTTAACTTGCATGCCATTCATATTAACTTCCACGCCACTCATCTTGGCTTCATTTACCTTTAGTGAGAGTGAAATTTGTTGTACTTGGTCTTGTAATTTTGATATATCATGTTGCATTTCTTCCTCTTCTTCATGAGTCATGCTAGAGCCTTCAGCTTTCTTACTAGGTGTTTCCATTTTCTTTCTTTGGGGGGTTAATTAATGCTAATAATTATTCACTATTTCCTTTGAATTCCTTCAAACTAATTTTTCAAACCAATCTTATGCAAAATTTTAAAAAAACTACACAACTTTTTTTCACTTTGTAAGAGCTCGATATTGAATCTGTTGTATCTCTGTAACTGCGGATGTTGAATATATGAAATTGCATCCTGCAGTAGCCCTTTGAGTCCTCTTTCTAACCCCGCAGGTTGATCAAGATTGGATTCTCCAAGGAAGAGTTATGCCAAATCTCCCACGATGACCTGATTACAGACTAGTTCAGTAGAGCAAACTTGTACGACGTGCCACATGTCATTGTTTCGACCTTAGTACCCGAAAATGATACATAGAAAACTAATAGCCATCCTCTTTTTGAAAATTCTTACGAAATTTCAATCTGAGGCTCAAAACAAAAGTTATGAGGATTTTCCCCAGGTCACCTGTTTGGAATGTAATTCGGGAGTCTACAAAAACCCTAATGTCCTCAGATCATATCTCTGCAAATGTAGCGAGACAAGCTCTAAAATTCGGACCCGAAGTTTAGAATGATTTTGGCTCAAATGGGTTTTTGTTGTGGCTTCTGAAACATCGCAGAAAACAAGTCATAGCGAAAATTCCACGATGACTTGTTTGGAGTAGCGAAACCTTAGAATCCAAAGCTCTGATACCAAATGTTAGGAAACCAGCTCACAAAAAGATAGAAAAGATAGATGAACACCTTAGAATTCAACCTCTTCGAGGGGGAAACCTCCTTTACATTACACAAATGAATAATTCTTGGATGATACAAATGACTAAACCTCTCTTCTATATATAGGAGTCTAAGGGGTCACAATATAATCAAGCTGACATAACAGTAATAACATAAGGGCACAAAAATAACAATAGTGGGTTTCTTTGGGGCATACTAATAACAATATGGGGACAATAGGGGCACAATAATAACAATAAGGGATACAGTGACAATATTAATGTGGGATTCACTAGTATTATAGGGGCCTAACAAGCCCACAGAAATGAGAATGGATGACGTCTAAAAATTCTTTAGACCTAGTTTCATTGTTATGAAAATTCTTTCTAGTATGTTCCCCAAAGAGCATCCCTTGCACACACCTTCATGATCTAACTTCATGTTAGGAATACCATGAACCATTGGAATAAGGGTAGGGATGACCCGGTAATGAACATGACCATACCTCTAATGTCATATCTCAATGGGAATTATTTCAAAACTTGAGGAGATGTTGTAGTGACTCGGTAAAGACTTCCTTCACGAGCTCCAATAACCCTAGCTTTATCAATGCTAGAGTCTTTTCCCCAAAACAATACTTTTCCATCAAAAAAATAAACTCTTTTCCCTTCATATTCTAAAAAGAAATAGAAAGTAAATTATTTTTCAAACCTGGAACATAGAGAATGTTGTTGAGATGCAACTTCGATCCATTATCCATCTTTAATGATGTTGATCCCATACCTCTAACATCATAGCTTTTGTTGTCCCCCAATTCCACTACATGAGAGGATGGCTCCTTTGATAGAGTATGAATTTTCTTTCTTTCACCTGTCATGTGTCTCGATGCTCCACTATCAATGATCCATGCATTGTCATCAATAAGAGAGTCTGTAAGGGAAACGAAGAATCCTTGACTTTTGACCTTGTTGAACAAGTAGAAGATGACCTTCTTGATCCAACTTCCAGTAGTATTGTAACCTAATATTATGTAGTTTACCATATAGGGATAATCCATGCCAACAAAGTCATCTTCGTCTTATCTTGACCTTAGCTCTGATATCATGTTGGAAAATGAAAGATATTATAGTAGAGATGGATTCTCCTTTATTTATAGTTACTTGTGATTATGTTGGATTCTTTTACTTGTATATTATATTATCTTTCATCAAGCAATTATCATATTATGTTTGTATAAATATCACAAAACAAGAGACACAAGATATAGGCATATGTCAGGGAAAAAAACCCCTCAAGGGGAAAACCCAGTCAAGATAATTCTTCCTTTCAATAGTATTCCTTGAGACTCTTTACCCTAGACCAAGAGCAGAATTTCCCTCCACACTATGTCAACCTCCCAGATCTTCGACCCATTCCAACAACTTCGACTAGGTAGCAACTTCTGGCAACATGCAGCTTCTGACAACAACGAAATATTAGGAGACTTTGATCTTGCAACCCAAATGATGAAACAGGGACAATGAGGCACCAAAATCTCAATTTTCTTCCTCTCTATAGACTTCCCTAAACTCGCATTTATTTTGACCTCCTAGCAATAGACTTCTCACTTCTCTAGCTCTTCTTGAGATATCGAACTTACTTCCAAATGAATTCGACCTCATTGTATATATAGGCTTCTTTGTGGATTGAATTAGGGTCCTTAGGACGACTTGATCTCTCTTAGGCCGACATGATGTGGAGGGTACATAATTCATATTTGACTTGATAAAAAACCTTTTTACATGATTCAAAAGCCTAAGAAGGGTCTCTTTGAATGTACAATGACTCTATAAACTAAATATTAATCATAGGAGTCCACAATGGGGACTTTGACTAATATAATGATGACCAAAGCATGAAACCCATGCTTTAATAAGTCATTGTTACAATAATAAAAATTATTTTCTTTATTTATTTTTTGACAAGTACATTACATAATGACTCAAGTACATTATTGAAGACTGAACATAGTTACATTTTGTAACACTATGCCTACCAAGCTTCCTTCAAAGATTCCTAAGCTCGAAGTTAATACTGGAGAAGATCCCATAAGTCATGTTCACTCAATTCATATGTGGTGTTCATCCAATTCCATCACTGAAGACTCCATTTGTCTTCGTTTATTCCAATGCACCCTCACTGGAGTTGTTGCCAAGTGGTATGTGGACCAAATGCATGCCTCCCATTCTACCTTCATGACTCTAGCAAAATATTTTCTTTCATGCTTTCAGTTACCCCTCTACTATGACAATGGTACCGAACTCTTAATCATTTTCCGTCAAACTTCTTCCTTTCTCCTATCTCACCATATTCAAGAATGGAGTAAATGGAGGAGCATATGTAAAGCTCTTGAATTTGGAGATTATGTCTATATGGATTAGTTCCTTAGATCATTTTTTCCCCCATTTGTAAAGATTTTTCCTCCAACTTCCCTTATTCTGAGGAAGACACACTCCAAGTAGCTTTGAAATATGATCCGATATATGCGCAAATCAGGATATGTTTATACTGTCATTCTCAATCTTCCTCGGCCTAGTGCTTCTAATGCATCGGGGACATCTCATGTCATTGATGGTATCATTGGATATATCTCACAACCTCCACCTCCACCATATCCTCAACCTCACATTAGTTATGGTCATCCCCAGGGGGGGTAGTGTTAGGGTCCAACCCCTTCAATTATGGAATAAACCTAATAGGGTCGAGTCATAGTCATAGTTAGTTCAAGAGTCAATAAAGCCCATATTTTGTAAGTGGTTGACCCACATTTAAGAAAGGGACCACAGTTAATTGCAAATAGGCCATAATTAATAAATAAAGTGATTAACCCATGTTATGCAAAGGACCACTAGTCATTAGATTGTTGAAGGTAATTTAGCTATAAATAGTCATAGTTAGAAGGGAAAAATAATCGAATCTTATTTTGTAATCGAGCTCTACTTTGTTGGAGGTTCCCCCCTCGAAGAGGCAAGTGAACATTGCTTTTATCTCTGAATAATAAAAAACTTGTTGTTTTTATCATTTTATTCTATATTCTGGGTTGTATTTCTTCACATATTTGGCATTCTGGAATTTCTCACAGGTCAAGAGAATAACAAGTGGTATCAGAGCACTTTCCAGGGTCGGTGGTACCTCCATTTTTGGAAGAATTTCTTTTTAGGCTAGAGACGTGTTCCAACGTCTTTAAACCATGGGATCTATCGTTAAGTGCATAAACCTGCGGATTTGGGGATGCATGCACGCAGGAAGTACAAGAGGTGGTCATGCTTGTCGGACTCCCTTATAACCCCTGTGGGTACCCCTTCGAGTAGTAGCGCATTAGACAGAACCGTGCACGGACTACGATTCCATGTACCCTTTAGGTATATTGGAAGCCACCTAGGCTCACCTCAAACCTCGCCTTAGATAAGCCATCAACCGTCTTGCTTCTACAATACACTAAGAGCAGCACTTGGGGAGATTACTCGTGCGTACGATAGGGTAGTCAGTAGTACAACTAAGGTTATGGCTGATCTTCCTTAGTTGGTGCCCTGAAAGATTGGGCTGAGTACTATTGTTGGACCCTTATGTATATTGCGATATGTAGCTCCTGACACTCCTTTGTGACCATAGTTCCCTCGGCTCTCTGAAGATCACCCATTATCTTATTTTCCATATCAGATCCACCAGTTCGGGTTTTACCGCTGCAGTATAATTTAGATCTAACAGTTGGGGTTTTGTCACGGCCACACCAATTAGATCCACCAGTTGGGGTTCTACCGCCGTAGTAAAACTCACATTCAACAGTTGGGGTTGCGTAGGTAGATATAACCCTCTGCATAGTGAGGCTTGTTGCTGCTATAGTCTGGGCCCGATTTTCCCAGGACATTAGGCAGGATCAAGTTTTCTGGAATTTGGCCATTGTAGTATTGATCAGCGGGGAGTAAAAATCCATGCAGAGTAATATATATATATATATATATATATCTGAGGCCTTCCCGAGATGCTTACAAGAGACTTAGCCCATAAGATTCGAGACGACTAGCTAATCGGAGTGGTATCATTCACTTATCAACTTCAATTTTCTTGCGGCCCCAAATTTTTTCGAATTGATGTCAAGTGACCAAGATCTGTGTATGGTAGAAATCAGAGCTCAAGAAATGGCCAATGATAAGATCGAGCACCTTGAAACAAGGTTGGATACTTTCCAGGAACAACTGGAGAAAATTTCAAAATTCATTGACCACATCACTAAGAGCATGCTGGGGTTGCATCATAAGGCACATAGTATTGATGAACACCTTGAAGGAGAATCCAACCATCATATTCACTTCCATGGAAATCACCAACATTCCCACCCTTGGCCACCCAAGCTGGACATGTATAAATTTGATGGCTCTAATCCTGCAGTATGGGTTGCACAAATGGAACAATATTTCATTATGAATGATATCCGCGATGATCCAACTAAACTACATGTGGGATCCCTTTACATGGACCAAGAGAGATGGAAATGGTGGCAATGCCATGTGAAATTTTATCCCGGGAACATAACTTGGCAGGTGTTTTCAAACTCCCTTTGTGATTGCTTTGGCAGAGAATCTAATTTTTTGGGCTGTCTTGCTAAGCTCCAACAAACAGGCACAGTAAACGACTACATTGTAGCCTTTGAGACATTGGCCATACGAACAGAAGGTCTAGGAGATGAATTCTACTTGGAGTGTTTCATCAGTGGTCTCAAAGAAGCCATCCAAGCACATGTTCGGATGCACCACCCACCTACATGGATAGATGCTTGCACAAAGGCTATCGAAGTGGAACTTGCTTTAGCTTCCCATTCTGCTCGTCCAAATTTCATAGCCAATGGGGGTTCCACCCAGGCTCAGGGCCCTACCCAAACACTTAAGATTCAAAAGGTGTCTCCAAAAGAAATTGCTAAAATAAGAAAACAATGATTGTGCTACTAATGTGATGAAAAATACTCCCTAGGGCATAAATGCAAGGAACCAAAATTCTTTCAAATTGGTGTTACTGATCACAACTCATATGAGGAATGACCACCCCTTGGGGGGCTAGAGGATGAAGTTGAGGAAACCTAACAGGACAATGATCTCACAGCTATGCCAAATGAACCAATTATCGCGCTACATGCATTGGTGGGAATTTTTGTGCCCCCAACTCTCAAAATCAAAGGCTTTCTTAAACATCTCCATGTAGTAGTATTGATTGATAGTGGCAACACTCATAACTTTATCCATAAGCAAGTCACTGAAGCTATTCATTGTTTTGTAAGGGTAGTCTCTAATTTTGAGGTCCTTATTACTGATGGGGGGATAATGAAATGTGAAGGCCGCTGCGAAAATATTAAACTTCAAATGGGAGACTACCACCTAAAGACCCACATGTTTGCAATTAACATGGGTGGTTGTGACATTATCTTGGGTGCTGAATGGATTTGCACACTAGGCCCAATCACAAAGGATTTCCAAGAGTTATATATGAGCTTTAAGTAGAATGACCACATTCATACACTCTGTGGACTCCAGGCAGGTGCTCCTTCTATCATTAGCTCGCATCGAATGGAAAAGTTGTTGAAAAGGGGCCATCATGGAGTCATCACCCAGTTTAATTCCATATAGGCCATATAATCCACTATTCTTCATATTCATCTTGAGATGCAGCAGGCCTTGAACTGCCCCCAACAACTATTTCAAAAACCTAAAGAGCTTCCACCCTCTAGAGGGGAACATGATCATAACATCACTTTGGTCAGAGGGGCCTAGCCATCGAATGTGCGCCCATATTGATATCCTTTCGCCCAAAAGAAGGAAATTGAAAAAAATCATCAAGGAACTCCTTGAAGCAAGTGTTATTCATCCTAGCATCAATCCTTATTCATCACCAATGGTCATGTTGCTAAATAAATATGGTGTATGGCGCATGTTTCCAGACTTTTGGGCCCTCAACAAGCTCACTGTCAAAGACAAATTCCCTATTTCGGTTGTTGATGATTTGCTTGATGAAGTACATGGTGCTAAATTCTTTACCAAGTTATATATTCCCTTTGCTATCACCAAATACGCATGAAAGATGTAGACATTCCCAAGGCTTCTTTCTGAAATCATGAAGGCCATTATGAATTCTTGGTCATGCCATTTGGTCTCTGTAATGCTCCATCTACTTTTCAAAGCCTCATGAATCACCTGCTGAAACCATATCTCCGAAAAATTGTCCTCATTTTCTTTGATGACATTCTCATCTACAGCCTAACCTAGGAAAAACATCTTCATCATGTAGACTTAATCTTGCAACTGCTCTGGAATCACAAATTATTTGTCAAATTGTCCAAGTTCTCTTTTGGCATGGAAGAAGTTGAGTATTTGGGACACATTATGGGTCATGAAGGTGTCAGGGTTGATCCCAAAAAGATACAGGCAATGCAAGATTGGCCCCAACAAAAAAACTTGAAGAGCTTGAGTGGATTCTTGGGTCTCACCAGCTACTATCGCAAATTTGTCCGCAATAATGATCGCATTGCTAAACCCCTCACTAACCTTCTCAAGAAAAATTCATTCCTCTGGACTGATGAAACACAATAGGCATTTGTGGCTCTCAAATAGGCCATGTGTTCCACTCAAGTATTGGCACTACCTGACTTCACCAAATCTTTTGTGATTGAATGTGATGCTTCAAGTACTCATATTGGTGTTGTCTTAATGTAGGAAGGTCGACCCTTGGCTTTCACCAGCCAACAATTTAGTGGGAAACATATGGGATAATCTACCTATGAGAAATAGATGATGTCCATCTTACATGCAGTAGATACACGGCGACCATACTTATTGGGGTGGCAATTCCAAATCTGCATAGACCATCAAAGCCTCAAATATTTTTTGGAGCAACGTTTATCCTTGCCACAACAAAATAAATGGCTGGAAAAAATGTTGGGATATGATTATGAGATGATTAACAAGAAAGGGTGTGACAATGTAGTAGCAGATGCTTTATCATGCCAATTTGAGGATGAAAGCACCCTGCTATCAATCTCTCTTCCCATACTAGATTGGATTGAGGAAGCCTGGAAGGAATGGTTTTTACACCCCTCTCTCTCCCAACTCATTAATAACTTGGGAGAAGATCCTAATTCCTCAGGTGGCTACTCTTCGAAGGATGAGATTATTCTCTACAAGGATCGAGTAGTTATATCACTGACATCCACCCTCAAAACTCGCATTTTGGTAGAGTTGCACTCATCTCCCACTGCAGGGCATGCAGGCTTTCATAAGACTTATGCTCGCACTTGTCGTTCTTTCTTTTCGACGGGTATGAAAACTAACATTCTTACTTTTGTAGCTAAATGTGATGTGTTTCAATGCCACAAAGGAGAAAAGGTCAAGTTACCAGGAGCCTTACAACCATTGCCAATCCCTACCTCCGTTTGGACGGATGTTTATAGGGATTTCATTATGAGTCTTCTGAAGTCAGACAACAAATTCGTCATCATGGGGTTGTGGACAAACTTTCTAAATATGCTCATTTTTATGCTCTACCCCACCCATTTACTCCCACTTTGATGGCTCAATCTTCATGGACCAGATCTTCAAACTGCATGGCATGCCAACTTCCATTTTTTCTGATCGTGACCCAACTTTCACCAGCAAATTTTGGCAAGAAATTTTCAAGCTACAAGGAACCCACCTCCAACTAAGTACTTCTTGTCATCCCCAAACTAATGGTCAAACTGAAGCAGTCAAAAAATGTTTGGAGACGTACCCAAGGTACTTCACTTCATAAAAGCAGCATCAATGGGTACAGTGGATACCTTTAGCTGAATGGTGGTATAATAATAACTATCATGAAGCCACCAAGATGAATCAATATGAAGCAGTGTATGGACAACTCCCACCTTCACCTATTTCTTATATCCCTGGATGTTCTAAGGTGCAATCAGTTGATCAACTCCTACAAAACCATGCCGCCATGCTATCTCATCTTAAAGATAATCTCCATCAAGCTCAGAATCAAATGAAGCAACGGGAAAACTAAAATTGTTCAGAGAGCACATTTCAAGAAGGCAATCAAGTATTCTTGTGGCTGCAACCATATAAGAAAACATTGCTCAAAGAAAACGGCTACCTGAAATTAGCTCCAAAATTATACGACCTTATCAAATACTTCAGCGCATTAGAGAAGTAGCCTACAAGCTGTCCTTGCCACCAACTTCAAAAATCCATCCAGTCTTCCATGTATCATGCCTCAAGAAAGTGGTGGGGAACAATTGTAGAATTTGAACCATTCTACCTGAATTGGATGAGGAAGGTTCACCCTGGCTCCAACCTAAAAAGTTCCTTGATACTCGTGAAATACATCTGTGCAGCCACATGATCAAGGAATTCCTCATCAAGTGGAAAGACACCTCTCCAAAATATGTGACCTAGGAACCAGCCACTATTCTTCAGTAGTTTCCGCAACTTCAGCCTTGAGGACAAGGATACTTTTGATGGGGGAGGGCATGTTAGGGTCCAACCCTAACCCCTTTATTTATGTAATAAACCCAATAGGGTCGAGTCATAGTCATAGTTAGTTAAAGAGTCAATAAATCCCATATTCATAATTGTAAGTGGTTAACCCGCATTTAAGAAAGGGACCACAGTTAGTTGCAAATGGGCCATAATTAATAAATAAAGTGGTTAACCCATGTTATGCAAAGGACCACTAGTCGCTAGGTTGATGAAGGTTAGTTAGCTATAAATAGTCGTAGTTAGAAGGTAAATATCATTGAGTCCTATTTTGTAATCAAGCTCTGCTCTGCTGGAGGTTGCCCCCTTGAAGAGGCAAGTGAACATTGCTTTTATCTCTGAATAATAAAATACTTGGTGTTTTTTTCATTTTATTCTGTAAACTAGGTTGTATTTATTCACATATTTGGTATTCTGGTATTTCTCATAGGTCAAGAGCATAATAGCCAGTTCCACTTATACCTATCCCCCTCCTGCTCCTTCCTATGGAAACCCATACCAAGGTTCAAGCACATCATACACATATCCCCATTCACATCAGTCGATGCCAGAGCCAATTGTTGCTTCACCTAGTTATCACAATGTTGTTGCCTCTTCTTTCTATCCTTATGCACTTCCTAGCACTCTAGCCCCCCTGACACCAGCATCCCAACCTCCCATGCCTCCTCCACTTCTGCCACAACAACAACCACCTCCTCAAGGTAAATCATATGCTTAACAAAGTGCAACCAATCCCCCCAACGCCAAGAGAAAGAATAATGGAAGGGTAATTGGAACGAGAAATCGCAAGGTGACCAAGGTAACTAAGGTCCACCACCTAGCACACCTCAGGGTGAAGAACCTACTCCCATGACCCGACAACAAGGAAGAAAACCAAAGAAAAATAAGGCTCTTCGTATGAATATACCTTGTGCATGTTGCAGATGATATGGCCATTATTCTCATGAATGTCCCCTATTACTTTAGATGCGCCAATCATGGTAATATCAAGCAGATGCATCTAGAGGACCTCAGGCCATTGTTCTTCCTCCTCCCATCCTTCTTCATCAAAATCGGTTGTGCTAACCAATCCTTTTACCCATTAGCTATATATAGCTTCCCAACCCACATAGGGTAATGCAACTTCTCAACCTTCACAATCTGGACTGAAAAATTACCAGATTCTCGTGATGAATTTCAATGAAGTCAACACCCAATAATTCAACCTCCAAACTCGGTCACACCAATATGACAATCCCCCTATAAATTTTGTGTCTGATTCCCAACCCAAAGTATCCATTAAGCCTCTGTCATCACCAAATGACACCTTAAAAATCCCTCTTCCTAAAGTCGAGGCTCCACCCAAGATCCCTAAAGGTCCATTACATCGAAATGTTGCTTCTTCTAAAGTCATCCAAACCTATAACATAGTAGATGACTTGGTGTAGTCCCCAACTATCATATGAATGCTAAAAGTCCTCCAGACATTCCCATCCCAATGATAGTGACGATCCTATTGATGATCAGATACCTTGGTTTATGAGTTGCTCCAATATGACATTGATTCCTTGATGAATGAAGTTTCTTTGATGACTTGACTGATGAATAAGTTAATATAATCAGATCTGACAATGAACAGTTGGCACAAGTTTAGGGGGAGCATTTTTTATTGCTTCTTATAGTACATTGTTGGCATTATGATTTCTTGATTATGCTGTTGAAGAAACATATGTCATTGACTTACTTTTGATGAGGTTCATAGTGTTGTTGTCTGATGCTTATAGTACAAATCCTATATGGTATATAGTACTGAAGACTACCCTCATCTTGTTACCTCACTATTGAGGTCTTTGGTCTTGGTTATGAATGTCATATCTATCATTTTATGTAAAGGTAATGTAAAGACCTATGATGTAATAATTGTAATATTCAGTCATGAATGGATTCTTGGGGTAAAGTCAATTATGTATGTCATCCCATGTTGTGGATTTGATGTAATATGTAACTCCGCTGCGTTGGGAGATTGGTCCATATTAGTTATTGGTGATATGAAAAGTCATGTATGGTTACTTCTTTGTATATCTTCAATTCAACATGTGCTTAGGGGAGCATGGTCCGCATTTAGTGATCTGTATTTAACAACACTTAATTCCATGATCTACAACACTCACATTCAGCATTGGTTAGCCCTTTACCCTTGATGCCAAAGGGGAAGAAAAACTTGGTGTTTGGAGAATACTTGGTATATCTACAAATGTGGTTAAATGTATGTACATGTGGTGGTGACCAAACACCAAAATAGTTTCCATAAAATCCAAAGGGGGAGATTGTTGGCACTATGAAAAACGTGTTGTCCTTGATGGCAACCTACTTGGTAAACATGTCAACATAATGGTAGAGGAATAAGTATATAGGCCAGTATAGATGTGACAAAGATATCAAATAAAGACAAAGGAATGATGAAGGTAAATTTTGAGGAAGTATACGGAGGTTCTGTGAAGCAAAGGCATGTACATATGCGGGTATGGAGAAGAAAAAGTGTATACAGTTTCTGCACCATGGTAGCCTAAATACCAAGGATCTTAACCATGGTATTGGCCCACAGTAATGAGCACAACAACATATATTTGACCCTGTCTAAGAATACCATCAACATTACTAAGGATTTGACCTATGGTATTGGATAAGGCCTAAGCTATATAAGGAGATGAAGATCAAAGTGTTCAGTGTGCAAGTAATGGGCTATTGATGAATTGTTTAATCTGAAATAAGTCTACCTATAGATAATTTGCGTGTCAATTTCACAGGATGGATATATCTATATGCGCTTGTTCTTAGTAAAAGGCACATACATACGCGAAAATATTTTATAAGGGTTGTGTACATATGCTAAGGTTTCTGAAGTATGTGCAGGTAATTATATCTGATTAATTTTGTTGTTGTCTATTGATGAGGTCTTCTTCATAATAATCTGTATATGTTAGTTTTGGTGAAGTTGAATGCCTTGTGAATGAAATATTGAACTATATTGATGTTGGTATGTAATGATATGTAAGTAGCTCAGAGATATTTGATGAAGGATATATGTGTTTGTGATTGATTTCAGAAGTGCAGTGATTAAGTTTCAGGATTCAATGTTTTGATATTTGTACGCATGTTATAAGAAGAGAAAGTGCGTATATATGTGGGTATTATTCAAAATAGTAGAGTAAACCTTTTCAGATATTTTTGATAAAGTTTTGAAGTTACAATAGTTGGTTTTAGTGATAGATAATAGTGTATGGCTTGATGATTGACAATGCATTCACATGATATGTTCTAGTTTACTTTGATTGGTTGCAATAAGATTTAGTGATTGGTTTGTCTTAGTTGATTCAGTGATTTGATGATGGTAGTGGGTCCAATATGAAAATTTGATGAAACGTGGCCCACAGGTTGTAATGTTTTGACCAGGTGGATCCATTTTGAAACATTATGAAAATTGATGTACAATGAATTGAAGATAAGGGGGTTGTAGCTCCTTTCCAGTAGGTGCTAAAAAATGAGAGAAAGTTGTAACCTTTTGTAGGTGGGTGCCTACGTACTAGTATGAGTCTACACTAGTACAATATTGTAAAGAATATTTTTTAAGAAGCAAATAGAGACAACAACAATGGTGGTTTTTTTCCCACATTGAGTTTCCACCTAAAATCCCTAGTGTTCATATGTGTTGACTATGTGTGTTGATTTATTCTGTTCTTACTGGAATTGTTTACTATTTAACTAATTCCTGATGAAGGAGTGATACACTGGTTCACGTTAAAATGATGAAGAATTAATTGAAAAGATAGTTAACTAGATATACATTGGTTGTCTGCATAAAAATATCATACATACACAGGTTTGCTTCATTAAAGTTGCATACAAAAATATGAATAGAAAAAGAAGGTCAAGTAAGTTTTAAAATACTAATTCACCCCCTAGTATTTTTCCTCACAAATGGTATCAGAGCAGGTCCTTCAAAAGAAGCTTGATCGCTTGAAGGAAGATTCATCAAGATGAGAAACCAAGAGGGAGCATCATCCACCTGACCACAATTGTTTAATGGGTCGAATATGGTTTTTTGGAATGTCAGAACAAGATATTACCTATAGTCACTTGGATATGATGTTTGGGGAATCATTGAAGGAGGCTATCAATATCCATTCACCATTACCACAAATGAAGCAGAAAAGAAAAAGTAGGAGACCAATGCAAAAGTTGTTATTGCTTTGTTACGAAGCTTGGCAGAATCAAAATTTCTCAAAGTCATGCAGTTGAATACCACAAAGGCTATATGGTGTTGGGTTGTGTTATATTCTTTCCATGACTACCCCACATGCGGGGGTGGTATCCTCCCTGCACGAGGTCTGGGGCAGTGCCCCGAGGAATTTTGTTTGGACCATATATTAGGAGGGTGGACCTACCTATGGTTTTGTGCATGGATTTCGCACATGGTTTTGGGCATGATGGTTTTCAGTCCATGGTATTTTGTAGATCCGATCAAGGGAACTACGGTTATGTCCTAATCCAGGGTTAATGGATTGGGGTTTATGGATGCTTCGGCATGTATATATATGTATTGTAACATTGAAAGGAATATAATGAAAAATTTATCTAGTAATCCCGATTTTGGGATCCAGGGGAAAATCTTTGTGTATATCTATTTTATGTTTTATGTTCTCACCATTCTTTTTTTTTTTTTTAGAAATCATATGCAGGTAATTTATGTACGTGATTAAAACCTACATTTGGTATCAGAGCTATTTTGGCTTCAAGGGGATTCCTTTGTTGCTGAGGGGGTTTTTGCTCAGGCCTGTGGTAGACCATGTTCAGTGGGATATTTGTGGGATAGATTCTTGTGGTGAAAGAATATGGTGAGCAGTGGAAATATAGAGATCGAGAAATTTAATGGTCAGGGTTTTGAGTTGTGGAAAATCAAGATGGAGGATCTGCTGGTGGATAAATATCATTGGATCATAGTAGATTCGAGTACTAAACCAATAGAAATGTCAGTTGAAGACTAGGCAAAGTTGGATCGGAAGGCAAAGAGAATAATACAATTGTGTGTCTCAGATTCAGTATTGTTGAATGTATCAGGGGAATCTTTAGTAAAGGCTTTGTGGGAAAAGTTAGGGACTTTGTACCAATCTATGTCTCTGGTGAATAAATTGTTCCTATGGAAAAAGTTGTATAACCTAAGGATGAAAGATGGAGACTCGATGACAAAGCATCTGAATGAATTTAATACCGTGGTAAGCCAGTTATTATATGTTGATATTAAAATTTCAGATGAAGATAAGTGCATCAGTCTGTTGTGTTCTCTACCAGATTCATGGGATAGTCTGGTTGAGCAATGCAACTGCCTTGTAGTTTGATGAAATAGTCTCATCCTTGTTGTGGGAGGAGATGAGAGGGAAAAATATGGAGGGCCAGAATGGTGATGTCTTTTCTGTATGAGGAGGTTCCTAGAATAAAAACAAAAATAATTCCTTGAGTGGAAGATCTAAATCTATAGGGAGATCTAAATCTCCAGGAAAACTTGTAAAGGTGTGTTGGAAATGCAGAAAGCGAGGGCACTACAAAAGGCACTGTAAATCTAAAGCTCTTTAGAAAGGAAAGGGTTTTGATGATGCTCCTTCTGTGGGGCCGAAATTCACCTCAAATGAAGGTGGGGATGTGTACTTGGCTTCTTCTTCAAGTACACATGTAGATCATGAGGCATGGTTGATTTACTCAGGTGCATCCTTTCACTTCACTCCCCATAGAGAGTGGTTCTGCAAGTATGATAAATATGACGGTGGTGATGTCTTCTCAAGGGATGAAAGAAATGCTAGAATCATCGGTCACAGAAAGTTCAAGTTGAAGTTTCAAGGTGGAAGGATTATAACACTTCCGGGTGTTTTGCATATTCCTACATTGGCTAGAAATCTAATTTTTGTAAGCAAGTGGGATGATGTAGGTGTAAAAACAGTGTTCAAGAAAGATACTTGCAATATGGTTTAGGGAGAAATGGTATTGATGTGGAGAGTCTGGATTGGAAATCTGTACAAGCTTCAAGGTATCACTATTATTGATGGGTGCAAAAATTCTGTGGTTCCTGAAAGTGGAGCAGAAAATCTAGTGGTATTTGGAGAAAAGACCATGTTATGGCATCAAAGGCTTGGACATATTGGACAGAATTCCCTTCAAATACTTTAGCATAATTGCATGGTAGAAGGTATGTCTAATTTCTCTCTAGATTTTGATTTTTGTGAAAATTGTGTATATGGGAAGTAGAATCGAGTGAGTTTCCCCTCTGGTGGTAAGAGGGTGAAACAAATATTATAGCTTGTGCACAGTGATGTGTTTGAACCTGTGTCAGTTCCATCACTGGGTAAGTTTGTGTACTATGTATCATTTATAGATGAATTCTCAAGTAATACATGGATATATTTCCTCAAGAAGAAATCTGAAGTCTTTGACAGGTTTAAATAATTTAAGGCTCTAGTGGAAAACTAGAGAGAGAAGAAGACAAAGGTGCTCAGGATAGATAATGGTGGAAAGTTTTGCAATAAGAAATTTGAAGAGTTCTGTAAGAAGTGTGGTATAGCACGGTAGAAGACTACTCCAAACACACCTGAGAAAAATGGAGTTGTAGAAAGAATGAAAAATAAATTGATGGAAAGGGCAAGAAGCATGCTTAGTGGTGTTGGGTTAGGACAGGAATTCTGGGCAGAGGTGGTGGGGACTGCATGTTACCTAGTCAACATATCACCTTCATCAGCGTTAGAAGACAAGACTCCACAAGAGGTAAGGACAAGTAAGAAACCTTCTATTTCACATTTGATGGTATTTGGATGTGATGCATATGTACATGTTCCAAATGAGAAAAGAACAAAGTTGGATAGTAAATCTGAAAATTGCATCTTTATTGGGTATAAGGATGGTTTAAAAGGTTATAAGCTTTGGAACCCAGTAATAAGGAAGGTTGTGTACATCCAAGATGTGATGTTTAGAGAGGTGAAATATGTTATTAAACATGAATTCCTACCAAAGGAATCTAAGAAGATAGAGTTTGAGCTAAAGGAGGAAGAATCATACTCTACAACACAAGAGGAATAAGAAGATGAAGAGCCACAAACTCCGGTTGTGAGAAGATCAGTTCGAGAAAGAAGGCATCCAGAAAGCTATAGTCCATCTACTTTATGTTCAAATTTTGCTTTATCTATTACTGATGATGATCCCAAACCTGTTAGGGAAGCAGTAGATTCATAGGATGGATAACTCTTGAAAGACGTCATGGTTGATGAAATGGCATCTTTGCACAAAAATGAGGCTTGGAATCTGGTGGAGTTTCAGAATGGAAGGAAACCCATTGGTAGCAAATGGGTGTTCAAGAATAATATTAATGCATAAGGAAAGGTGGAGAAATACAAAGCTCGGTTGGTAGCAAAAGGTTATTCCCAAGTGTTGGGAATTGATTTTGGTGATATTTTTTCTCCTGTTACTACGGTAGCTTCTATTAAATTATTTTCATCAGTTGCTGCTACTTTTGATTTTGAGGTAGAATAGATGTATGTGAAGACAACATTTCTTCATGGGGATCTAGAAGAATAGATCTACATGAAGTAACCTGAAGGCTTTGTGGTGAAGGATAAGAAAGAACTGGTATGCAAGTTAAAAAAGTCTCTGTATAGGTTAAAACAGTCACCAAGGATGTTGTATTAGAAATTTGATACATTTATATGGGGACTTGGATTCACCAGAAGCAAAGCAGATCACTGTGTATCTTTTAAATTAACTGGTGATTGTGTTATTTATCTCATCTCGTATGTGGATGATATGTTGCTAGTTGGAAATGACAAAGAAATTATCCAGGATTTGAAGACCCAATTGTCCTCCAAATTCGACATGAAAAATCTTGGTGCTGCAAACTATATTTTGGGCATGGAAATTAAACGAGATTGGGCAAGGAGGAAGCTCTGGTTAAACTAGAGGAAGTATGTTGAGAATATTGCATAGGTTTAATATGAAGGATAGTAAATCAGTGAAGGTTCCTATTCCTGTAGGTGTAAAGTTATTTGTTGAACAGTGTCCCAAGACACAACAAGAGGAAGAGAATATGTCATATGTTCCATATGCAAGTGCAGTCGATAGCCTGATGTATGCAATTGTTTGTACTAGACCAAAAATTGCACATGCAATGGGAGTATTGAGGAGCTTTATGTCAAAACCAGTGAAGTATCATTGGACAACAGTGAAGTGAGTTTTCAGGTATTTGCATGGCACTAGTGATTATGGTTTGTGCTACCAAGGAAGATTAGGATTGGACAAATTTTTTGGACATCCATGGCTTTATTGATGCAGACTGGGTTGGAGATATGGATTAGAGAAGATCTACAAGTGGGTATGTGTTTAGCCTATTTGGAGGTGCAGTTAGTTGGATGAGTAGAGACAATATGTAGTGGCACTTTCAACTACAGATGCAGAATACATGGCAACCACTCATGCAAGCTAGGAAGCAGTTTGGTTGCATAGATTATGTTTAAGTATGGGGTTAGTACAACGAGCTATAAGGATATAATGTAACAATCAAAGTGCAATTTTGTTGGCAAAGAACCCTGCTTATTATTCAAATACAAAGAACATTGACGTTTAGTATCACTTTGTGAGGGATATGGTTGAGGACAAAAAGGTGTTGTTGGTAAAGGTGGACAATTTGAAGAATACTGTAGATGCATTAATAGAGTCTATGAGCACCAAGAAGTTCTATTGGCGTAGAGAAACAATGGACATTCTAGGGATGGATCATTGACTAAGCTCTCTTGTGGAAAGAAAACAACAAGTCGGAAAATGTTGGGTTGTGTTATATTCTTTCCACGACTAACCCATGTCGGGGGGCAGCCTACCTTGTATGTTGTGGTGGGTGATGTTGTGGGATCATAGGGGGGCTAGCGCTCCCCTACATTGTGTGCAGGTCAATGCCCCAGAAATTTTTTTTGGACCCTATATTAGGTGGGTGAACCTACCTATGGTTGTTTGCATGGATTTCACACATGGTTTTGGGAATGATGGTTTTCAGTCCATGGTATTTTGTAGATCTGGTCAAGGGAACTACGATTATGTTCTAATATAGGGTTAATGGATTAGGGTTTATGGATGCTTCAACATGTATATATATGTATTGTAACATCGAAAGGAATATAATGAAAAATCAATCTAGTAGTCCATGTTTTGGGATTCATGGGAAAATCTCTGTGTATATCTGTTTTATGTTTTATGTTCTCGCCGTTGTTTATTTTTTGATTTTAGAATTCGTATGTAGGTAATTTTTGTATGGGGTTAAAACCTACATATGGGATAATGTCATCCAAAGTTATGAAGGAGACACCAAGGTAAAGATTGCCAAACTTCAAACTTAGAATTCAATATGAAACTCTCAAAATTCATAATGACAAAAGCATTGCAAGTTTCTTTCTTAGAGTAGATGAGATCATTAATTCAATGAGAAATATTGGTGATGAAATAAAAGAATCATCTCTGGTCAAGAAAATATTAAGATCTCTAACTCCAAAATTTGATTCAAAAGCCTCTTCCATTAAAGAAATGGAGGATTTGAAGAACCTTACTATTGAACGACTTCATGGAATTCTAATAGTATATGAAATGAGAAAAGGGGTGTAGAAAATCTGATGGTTGGTTAAACTGATAATGCAATATAAATTAAAGAAGAATACTATAACCTACTTCTACTATCAATTTGCGGAAGCTTAAATATCGAGCTAAACAATATAACTAGAAGAAGAAGAATCAATGGCACAATACACATGAAAATACTTTTGGGGAAATTCTCAACTAAAAACCCCACACTATTGTATTATCATACATGGTGGAAATACATAGGAAGTATACAAATCCTTAGCTCTCACAGCAAGCCAACTCTCAATACAATCCTCACAGATGCTCACAGGAAATATTGCCTTCCCTCCAGCCTTCCTCTCTACCCTCCAAGCTCCTATCTCCTTGTGCTATTCCTCAAAGATGATTCTACTCTTCACCAAGTGGAACACTCCTCTCACACACTTTAAAACTGTTCAATCCTCAAGGAATGATGCCTTGACTACATGCATGATTTTTCTTTATAAGAAAACACATGCAACTGATAGTACACTATCCTTGACTTTAATCTCAATTGGGTCTTTCTCATAATAGGCATGCATGAGTTTCTGATGAGGGAATCTTCAGTTAACTAGAGTAACATTAGTTGAGTGCATTCATGCATCAACTAACTGTTAACTCTCTATTAGTTCCTAAAACAATTTCGAACTAATTTAACTAGAATTAACTCAGTAAACTGAGTTAACTAATTAAAACTCAAATATAACTCAATCTTAACTCCTTAATTTAAGGGATAACTCTTGCATGACTTCAGAAAGACTTCTAACTTGAATTTCTCCAACCAATTAATTTAAAATAAATAAATTAATTATTTCCAAGTAGCTGTTAAGACAAAATTCGATTTTAATTCACAATTTATTTCAAGGACAAATTAAATTGGAATATTCTTGTTTCCATATTTCAACACTCCCTCTCAACAAGAAAGGGATTATCTTCCACCCCGATCCTGTCTCTATGGAACTCGAATTTACACTTTGAAAATGCCTTTGTAAAAATGTCAGCATCTTGCTCCTCTATCGAAATATACTGCAACAACATGATCCTCTTGACTTGCGAAAAGACACAGGCAACAAATCTTTCCTTATGCTTCTCTACACTACCATCAACAGCTTGCTTTACCTTGTAAAGCCAACGGGAACTCACAGCTAACTTGTTCTCCGGTCTCGGAACCACGTCCCAAACACTGTTACGAACTATGGAGTCATACTCCTCCACCATAGGATCAACCCAAATCGGCTGCTGCATTGCTTCCTCAAAGGAAGATGGTCGGTTTCAACACATTCCCCAGCAAGGGCCATGTATCCAGTGTACCTCTCAGGTGACCTCCTCTGTCTGCGCTGAGAAGATGGTGCTCCCACATTCTCTCTCACATCCTCCAACAATCTGTCAGCTTCTCTTGTGCGCTTCCATCCATCTCTAGAAGACTCTGCTTGATTGTATGTCTCCACTCCTGGAACCTCTACATGCAGCTGCTCCGCATCAGTTTGAGGCTTGTCCTCCTTAGGAACCAACAGTTCCTCCACAGCCTGTAGTTGGAGCTCCCTCTCAAGGGAAACTCACATGGCCTTCTGCTCATCAAACTTGAGATCTCTGTGAACCACTGTCCTCCAACTAGTAGGCAAGTACACCCGATAGTTGTGATGTGTATCAGTATACCCCACAAATATCCCTAACTCTGATATTGGCTCAAGCTTCTTCCATGCATCCTTTGTCACATGGAAATACACTGATGAGCCAAAGATCCTGAAGTGACCCACATCTGGTCTCTTACCGGAATAAGCTTCCTGCAGTGTCTTCATCCCAAGTATGTGATACGGGCTTCTATTCTACAAATAGATCGTTGTGTTGCATGCCTCAGCCCACAAGTGAAGTGGTAGGCCTTGGTCATGTAGCATTGCCCATGCTGCCCCTACAATAGTTCTATTCTTCCTCTCGGCCACCCCATTCTGTTGTGGGTTATGAGGTGCCGTCAACTCTCATTTAATTCCTTCCATTGCACAGAAGTCCTTAAACTCTTGAGAGACATATTCTCCACTGTCGTCACTTCTCAAGGCCTTGATCTTCTTCCCTAACTCTTTCTCGACCAAATATTTGAACTCACAAAACTTTGTGAAAGTTTGGTCCTTTTCCTGCATGAAATAAATCCAGCATTTACGAGAATAGTCATCAATGAAAATCACGAAATAAATTTGCTTCATTGTGGATGCCGTCAAGAATGGTCCACACAAATAAGTATGAAATCGCTCTAAGAGAGCCTTTGCTTGACTGTCTCGATCATGAAAGGAAGACTTGGTGTACTTTACCAAGGTACAACCTTTGCATGTTTCAACTTGCTCAAGTTTACCTTTGGGAAGTCCTGTAGATATCTGTTGCATTATCTTCAAAGCCCCATGATGCAAATGGCCCAACCACCTGTGCCACAACTCACCAATGTCTTGGCTTTGCACCAATTATGCTTTCGTACTCAATGCTGCACAATCATCTACCTCTAGTTTATAGAGATTCTTCACCCGAATCCCTATCCTCTTGGTCTAACCCATGTCTATGTGTCTTAGGAATGCCTTTCCTTTACTGAAGACAACATCGTAGCCTTTGTCCTCCAACATCGCGACCGATACCAAGTTCTTCTTTAGTACAGGCACATACATCACATCTGTCAAGGTGATAGGAGCTCCATGCTCCCTCTAAAAAGCAACCGTACCCACTCCTGAAACACTATACCATCCATCGTCACCCATCTCTATGCACATTTTGAGGTTTTTCTCCTCCAAGGCACTGAATAAAATTTTATCACCGGTCATGTGGAATGAGGCTCCATTGTCAAGATACCAAACACAACCCATCATCGATGACATCATGCATGCGATGAGGGTGAAGTCCATTTCGAACTGAGAGGCTAATGCCTCACCTTTCGATCCTTCTAAGGATCCCTTCTTGGACTACTTTGATGGGAAATTAGTCGCATAATGTCCCATCTTGTGACAATTAAAGCATCTTACTTTAGGCATGTCACCCTTCTTCCCTCCATGAGAAGAATTTGATTTGAAATGGGAAGCCTTCCCCTTCCCTTTCCTTGCCTTACTTGCTAAGGCCAGATTGTCTTCATCATCATTCTTGGATGAAGAACCATCTCGTGTGCTCCTCGTAATCTCCTCTTGCCTGAGATCTGACCACAGTCGTTCCCAATCCTGCAGTTTCTCCCTTCCTTTCACAGAGTCCTGGTAGCTATTCCAACTCGTTGGAAGGCCAAGGAGAGCAAGGCTCGCCATATCATCATTGGCAATAGTTATTCCCACATTGCCAAGCTCATCTTTGTAGGTGGTTAGCTTTTTCAAATATGTGGAAATAGTATCGCCCTTCTTCATCTTGATTCTTCGAAGCTTATCCTTGAGTGCCAATTTCCTCTGGTCACTACTGTTCTGGTAGAGGTCCTTCAATTTCTTCCACATTGAAAATGGAGTATCCTTCCCATGGAGACTCGAGACAATATGGTCTCGAACACCCTCAAGGATGATCTGTCTCGCCTTCGCCACACACTTCCTCCACTCAGCCAACTCTTGTGCATTAGTTGAAGCTGGCTTTGAATGAATGCCTTCAAGCCATTGTCTTCTAATATGGCCTCCATTCTATCTTTCCATGCTATGTAATTTGAGCTACCTCCCAAGGCATACTCGAGTCTCAAGCCATAGAATGCCATTGGCCAACCTTAAAGTATGATATGAATTCGATTTGCACCTGCAACCCCAAACTTCAAACTTCAAATTCTCTTCTCAGTATTTTTTTCACAGATCCGATACCATGTAGAAAATATGATGGTAGGTTAACCTGATAATGCAATATAAATGAAAGCAGAATACTATAACCTACTTCTACTATCAATTTACGGAAGCTTAAAGTTCGAGCTGAACAATATAACCAGAAGAAGAAGAATCAATGGCATATACACATGAAGATACTTTTGGGGAAGGCCTCAGCTAAAAACCCCACACTATTATATTATCATACATGGTGTAAACATATAGGAATTATACAAAGCCTTAGCTCTCATAGCTAGCCAGCTCTCAGTACAATCCTCACAGATGCTCACAAGAAATCTTGGCTTCTCTCCAGATGCATGACTTCAGAAAGACTTCTAACTTGAATTTCTCCAACTAAATAATTTAAAATAAATTAATTAATTATTTCCAAGTAGATGTTAAGACTAAATTCGATTTTAATTCACAATTTAATTCAAGGACAAAATAAATTGGAATATTCTTATTTCCATATTTCTAAAAGGGGGTCCCTCGGATATCAGAGAACCCAAATTCGAGGCTACTTTTGAAGGAAAAGAAGAGGAGGAACTTAAGGAACCAAGTTATGTTTCAGATGAAGAAGAGGAAAATTGCATGAAGAAACTTCAAGTAAGTACTGGCAAATTCAAAGGTAAGATTCCTTTCAAATGTTTTTATTGTGGAAGAGTTGGTCACTATGCTACCAAATGTCCTTTTAGACAGAATCATGAGAAAGGGAATAATTCAACATAAGCAAATTTTCAAAAATAAAATAAGCTTCTACACTCATGAAGATAGTGACAGTATTTCAAATGGTTAAGAAGGTGAGTCTGATCAAGAATATCAATTACTTATGGCATCTGAAGATAAATGTATTGATAAGAATGGTGATGTTTTTATGGATTCCCTAGCAGAAAAGGATAATTTTATTGAAGAAATAATTCATCTTAAAATTAATTTGGAAGAATCTAAATTCATAGAAGAATCTCTAAAGAAACAAATAATACAAAAGGAGAAGCATAATGAAAAGTTAAACTAGAAATAGTAAGTCTAAGGAAGGAACTTGAGAAAACAAAAGGTCTAAATCTTATGTTTTCTAAAGGATCTAAAACCTTAGATGAAATCATCAAAGTGAAATGCTCTCCTCTCATAAAAATGCGTCTTGGATAAAGTGGAGAATCATCAAAGACCGTAAAGCCTTCTGAAACAGGTACAAGAAGCTATGTCAATGCATAAAAAGGAAGCAGTCAACGAAACTCCAACCATCAGTAAAATAATAAAGGATCAAACACTTCTCAGGTAAATCTCCCTTACTACAATCAAAAGGAAAACTACACAATAAGGTACTATACTCCCAAAAACTCCTATTTTAATGGTCATTGCTTCACTTGTCATAATTTTGGCCATAAGGTTTCTCAATGCTTTGCTTACAAAACTATCATGACTAGAGAAGCAACAAAGTAAAAGAATGAGATTGGGGTAAAGAAATACTCTTAAAATACTTTCTCACCTCTTCAAGATGAAATTGAATGTTCCTTTTGCAATAACTTTGGTCATAAAGAATCTAAATTCAAGAGAAAAATTCGATCAACACCTCAGAATGAACACAAGACAAGAATATCTAAGTTATGGAAAAAGAAGACCATAGAATTTGAAAACTATGGTCTAGCTTTATATGCAAGAGATCAAGAAAATATATGGTACATTGACAGTGGATTCTCAAAGCATATGATAGGTGATAAAGATAAGTTTATTTCCTTTAATGAAATAAAGAAAGAAAAGAATGTAACCTTTGGAAATAATTCACCTGTTGCTATCAAAGGAAAAGGAATTGTTTTGCTGAAAGAAAAAATTAAATCTGGGAATGTTTTGTTTTTTGATGGATTAAAACATTACTTGTTGAGTGTTAGTCAAATGTGTTACCAAGGGCATGAGGTTAGTTTCATATCAAAGAACTATGTGGTTCAGAATCTTGATACATGTAAAATCATAATAAAGGGAACAAGAGCTCTAGGTAATGTCTATGTCTTGGAAGGCAGTTTAGAACATTGTTACTTGAGAAAAACAGAAGAAATATAGCTTTGACATAGAAGATTGGGACATCTAAGCTTCAATCAACTACACAAGTCAAACAGAATGGGAGAAGTTCATGACCTGCCTAACATCTCTCTACCAGAAAGTATGATATGCAAATCATGTCAATTTGATAAGAAAACCAGGGTGCAGTTTAATGCCAAAGAAGGTACTTCAAGTAAGCCACTTGAACTTATTCATACTGATTTTTGTGGTCCTATGAGAAAGAAGTCTCCTCGGGGGGAACAATACTTCATATTATTCATTGATGATTTTACTCGCATGTGTTGGATTGGCTTAATAATTTGTAAAGATGAAGCATTTGATAAATTTAAAGTCTTCAAAGCTCTAGTAGAAAATGAACTAGATTTTAAAATCAAATGTCTTAGATCTCGTAGAGGAGGAGAATTTATATCAGATGGGTTTTTCAACTTTTTGAACAAAATGGCATCAAGGGGCAGTTTTCTATAACTAAAACTCCTCAACAAAATGAAATGGCAGAAATAATGAATAGAAAAATCCAACAAATGTCACATGCCATGCTTGATGAGTCTGGCACACCTCATGCCTTCTAGGGGGAAGCAACACATATAGTAGTAAATATCCTCATCAAAGCTCATGTTCGAGTAAACAGTGACAAAATTCCTCATGAACTATGGTTTGGTAAACCTCCAATTGTTAAGCATTTTAGAGTTTTTGGAAGAAAATGTTACATAAAGAATAATGATGATAAAATAAAAAAGTTTGAACCTAGAGATGATGAAAGAATTCTCCTTGGATATTCCTTGAGAAACAAAGGATATAAATGCTACAATAAAAGACTTCAAAATATTGTTGAATGCATTGATGTTGTGATTGATGAAGCATCCATAGGTACCAAAAAATGAAGCACCAACATATGACAAAGATACTCCTACAACAAGCCAAAAGAATGTTGGAGAAAGAATCAATGAAGCATTAGAAGTGACAGTACAAAAGCATTAGAAAAGACTACATCAAGATATTTTCATAAAAATCATCCATAATCTCAAATTCTAGGTGATAAGGAATTTGGAGTACACACTAGAGGAACTATTGTTGGAACTTTTAGTTATCTAGCCTTACTATCCACAATTGAACCACAAAATGTAAATCAAGCTAGAAAATATGATTTTTTTTTTAAGGATATGGGTGAGTAACTTGACCAAACAGAAAATAATCATACAGGGGAATTAGTACCAATACCTCATGATAATAATGTTATTGGAATAAAATGGGTATTCAAAAACAAATTAAATGAAAATGGGAGTAACTAGAAATAAAGAAATACTTGTATGCAAAGGTTATGCACAACAAGAAGGAATAGACTTTGAAGAAACGTTTGCACTTGTGTCCAGACTTGAAGCCATAAGAATGTTTCTTACTTTTTCAAGCTTTCGTCATTTCAAAGTCTATCAAATGGATGTTAAATTTGCATTTCTAAATGGAGACCTAGAAGAAGAAGTATTTATTCAACAACATGAAAGGTTCATTCTAGGAAATGATAAAAATCTTGTTTGAAAACTCAAGAAGGCATTATATAGGCTAAAACAAGTTCCTTGTGCATGGTATTATTGTCTTGATAGGTATGTTCATCTACAAGGTTTCACTAAGGGGTCTGCAAATAACAACCGATATGTAAAGATGGATGATGCTAAAATTTTAATTTTTGTTGTTTACGTAGATTCCATCATATTTGGCTGCAATGAAGAGTCCATGAGTCAAAATTTGCTTCTATCATGCAGCAAGAATTTGAAATGTCCTTACTTGGTTAACTAACATATTTTCTTGGTCTACAAGTACAACAAGCAAAAGATTATATTTCCCTCTCACAGACAAAGTACTTCAAGCGGATTCTAAAGAAATATTGAATGGAAGACTGCAAACTCGTCTGCACTCCAATGGTAACAGGATATAATCTTAGTTCACATGATGATTCTCCCCTAGTCAACCAACCAGAATACATATCTATGATTGGAAGCTTACTTTATCTTACAGGCACAAGACCCATTATCATGCATGCAGTTGGAATTGTTGGATGATTTCAAGAAAATCCAAAAGAAACTCATCTTCATGCAATCAAGATAATATTTAAGTATATACAAGGAAGTCAAGACTTTGGTTTATGGTATCCCAAATATGAAAATCTTACTTTTCATGCTTACTTAGATGCAGATTGGGCAGGAAATGTTGATGACCAAAAAAGCACTAGTGGAAGAGAATTCTACATGGGACCCCACTTGGTATCACGGTTCAACAAAAAATAAAGTTCCATTGCTTTATCTACTGTAGAATATGAATATGTGGATGTTGCATCTTGTTTCACACAACTTCTTTTGATGATGCAAACATTGCAAGATATTCAAATAAATTCCTCTCCACCTATTCCCATTCTATGTGATAATACCAGTGCCATAAGTATTTCTAAAAATCTTGTCATGCACTCAAAAACCAAGCATATTCCAATCAAATATCACTTTCTGAGAGAACAGGTGCTTGAACAAAAGTTCAAACTGGATTATGTTCCCTCAAAATAACATGTTGTAGATATATTTACAAAGCCTCTTCCACGTGATTCCTTTGAATATCTTAGACAAACATTAGGAGTGGTCTGTGCTTCATCACTTTGTTAATCATTCTAACCAATCCCTCAAGTTTAGTGAGAGATGAAAGTGAAATTTATTGTAGTTTAATGTCTGTATGTGGATTTTATGAAGCACAATCATGTATAT
Organism: Pinus tabuliformis; assembly: GCA_031772625.1. Classification (NCBI taxonomy): domain Eukaryota; kingdom Viridiplantae; phylum Streptophyta; class Pinopsida; order Pinales; family Pinaceae; genus Pinus; species Pinus tabuliformis. Next base: position 879,598,738 of record CM062818.1, on the reverse strand, counting down.
ATGTGTCTTTTGATCACTACAGTCATGTATGTTTCCTTGTGATGAAGTATCAGAAGATCTAACTCAAAGAAAAGTTATGATAATGATTCTAACAAGTGTTGCTTCTTGGTTATGATATTACTTAGATATAGTTTTCTAATGATCAGATACTTATGGTTTATGAGTTTCTCCAATATGACATTTATTCCTTGATGAATTAAGTTTCTTTGATGACCTGACTGATGAATAAGGTCATCTAATCAGATCTGAGAGTGAACATTTGGCAAATGTTCAAGGGGAGCATTTTTCCTTGCTTCTTATAGTATGTTGTTGGCATTATGATTTCTTGATTATGCTACTGAAGGAACACATGTTAGTGACTTACTTTTTATGAGGTTCATAATGCTATTTTCCGATGCTTATAATACAAATCGTACATGGTATATAGTATTGAAGACTATCCTAGTATTGCTACCTCACTATTGCGGTGTTTGGTGTTGAAATGTGGCAACAAGAATATTCCAATTTAATTTGTCCTTGAATTAAATTGTGAATTAAAACCGAATTTAGTTTTAACATCTACTTGGAAATAATTGATTAATTCATTTTGAATTAATTAGTTGGAGAAATTCAAGTTAGAAGTCTTTCTGAATTCTTGCAAGAGTTATCCCTTAAATTAAGGAGATAATATTGAGTTATATTTGAGTTGTAATTAGTTAACTAAGTTTATTGAGTTAAGTCTAGTTAAATTAGTTCCAAACTGTTTGAGGAACTAATAGAGAGTTAACAGTTAGTTAATGCATCCATGCACTCAACTAGTGTACTCCAGTTAACTGAAGATTCCCTCATCAGAAACTCATGCATGTCTATTCTGACAAAGACCCAGTTGAGAATAAATTCAAGCACAATGTAGTATCAGTTGCGTGTATTTCCTTATAAAGAAAACTCATGCATGCATAAGGTATTATTCCTTGAGGATTGTGTAGTTCTCACAGTGTGTGAGATCAGAGTGTTCCACTTGGTTGAAGGTGAATCATCCTAGAGGAACAACGCAAGGAAATAGGAGCTTGGAGGGCAGAGAGGAAGACTTGAGAGAAGCCAAGATTTTCTGTGAGCATCTATGAGGGTTGTACTAAGAGCTGGCTAGCTGTGAGAGCTAAGGCTTTATATAATTCCTATGTATTTCCACCTTGTATGATAATACAGATATTTGGGTTTTTAGCTGAGGCTTTCCCCAAAGTATTTTCAAGTGTATTGTGCATTGGTTCTTCTTCTTCTGGTTATATTGTTCAGCTCGATCTTTAAGCTTCCGCAAATTGATAGTAGAAGTAGGTTATAGTATTCTGCTTTGATTTATATTGCATTATCGGGTTCACCTACCAGCAGATTTTCTACATGGTATCAGAGCCAAGTTTATCGAAGCTGTGAATAGTATACTCAGAAGAGAATTCAAAGTTTGAAGTTTGAGGTTGCAAGTGCAAATCGATTTCATATCATACTTCAAGGTTGGCCAATGGAATTCTATGGCTTGAGACTCGAGTATGCCTTGGAAGGTAGCTCGAGTTACATAGCATGGAAAGAGAGAATGGAGGTTGTATTAGAAGACAATGGCTTGAAGGAATTCATTGATCAAGAAATCCCAAAGCCAACTTCAACTAATGCACAAGAGTTGGCTGAGTGGAAGAAGTGTGTGGCGAAGGTGAGATGGATCATCCTTGGGGGAGTTTGAGACCATATTTTCTCGAGTCTCCATGGGAAGGATACTCCATTCTCAATGTGGAAGACATTGAAGGACCTATACCAGAACAGTAGTGACCAGAGGAAATTGGTGCTCAAGGATAAGCTTCGAAGAATCAAGATGGAAAAGGGCGATACTATTTCCAAATATCTGAACAAGCTCACCACCTGCAAAGATGGGCTTAGCAGTGTGGGAATAACTACTGCCAATGATGATATGGTGACCCTCGCTCTCCTTGGCCTTCCAAAGAGTTGGAATAGCTACCAGGACTCTGCGAATGGAAGGGAGAAACTGCCAGATTGAGAACGACTGTGGTCAGATCTCATGCAGGAGGAAGCAGGAGGAGCACATGAGATGGTTCTTCATCCAAGGATGATGATGAAGAAAATTTGGCATTAGCAAGTAAGGCAAGGAAATGGAAGGGGAAGGCTTCCCATTCCAAATCAAATTCTTCTCATGAGATGCTTTAATTGTCATGAGATGGGACATTATGCGACTAATTGCCCATCAAAGAAGTCCAATAAGAGATTATCGGAAGGATCGGAAGGTGATGCATTAGCCTCTCAATTTTAAATGGACTTCCCCCTCATTGCATGCATGGTCTCATCGACGATGGGTTGTGTCTGGTATCTTGATAGTGGAGCCTCATTCCACATGACCGATGATAAAAGTTTATTCAGTACCTTGGAGGAGAAAGACCTCAAGATGCGCATAGAGATGGGTGACAACAGAAGGTATAGTGTTTCAAGAGTAGGCACGGTTGCTTTTCAAAGGGAGCATGGAGCTCCTATCACCTTGACAGATCTAAAGTATGTGCCTGGACTAAAGAAGAACTTGCTATCGGTCACGATGTTGGAGGACAAAGGCTACGATGTTGTCTCCAGTAAAGCAAAGTCATTCCTAAGACACATAGCCATGGGTCAGACCAAGAGGATAGGGATTTGGGTGAAGAATCTCTATAAACTAGAGGTAGATGATTGTGTAGCATTGAGTATGAAAGCAGAATTGGTGCAAAGCCAAGACATTGGCAAGTTGTGGCACAGGTGGTTGGGCCATTTGCATCATGGGGCTTTGAAGATAATGCAGCAGATATCTATAGGACTTCCCAAAGGTAAACTTGAGCAAGTTGAGACATGCAAAGGTTGTACCTTGGGAAAGTACACCAAGTATTCCTTTCATGATTGAGACAGTTGAGCAAAGGCTATCTTAGAGAGAGTTCATATTGATGTGTGTCGACCATTATCGACAACATCCATAGCGAAGCAAAGGTATTTTGTGATTTTCATTGATGACTATTCTCATAAATGCTAGATTTATTTCATGCAGAAGAAGGACCAAACCTTCACAAAGTTTTGTGAGTTCAAAGCTTTGGTCAAGAAATATTCGGGGAAGAAGATTAAGGCCTTAAGAAGTGACAATGGTGTAGAATATGTCTCTCAAGAGTTTAAGGACTTTGCGTAGTGTAAGGAATTAAATGAGAGTTGACGGCACCTCATAACCCACAACAGAATGGGGTGGCCGAGAAGAAGAATAGAACTATTGTAGGGGCAGCTCGGGAAATGTTGCATGACCAAGGCCTACCACTTCACTTGTGGGCTGAGGCATGCAACACAATGGTATATTTTCAGAATAGAAGCTCGTATTGCATACTTGGGATGAAGACACTAGAGGAAGCTTTCTCCGGTAAGAGACCAGACGTGGGTCACTTCAGGATCTTTGGCTCATTAGTATATTTCCATGTGACAAAGAATGCACAGAAGAAGCTTCAGCCGAAAGCAAATTTGGGGATATTTGTGGGCTACACTGATACACCTCACAACTATCGAGTGTACTTGCCTACCAGTCGGAGGACAGTGGTTCACAGAGATCTCAAGTTTGATGAGCAGAGGGCCATGCGAGTTTCCCTTGACAGGGAGCTCCAATACAGGCTGTGGAGGAATTATTGGTTCTTAAGGAGGAGGAGCCTCAGATTGATGCGGAGCAGCTGCATGCAAAGGTTCCGGGAGTGGAGACATCGACTTAAGTAGAGTCTTCCAAAGATGGATGGATGTGCACAAGAGAAACTGATAGATTGTTGGAGGATGAGAGAGAGAATGTGGGAGCACCATCTTCTCAGCACAGACAGAGGAGGTCACTTGAGAGGTACACTGGATACATGGCCCTTGCTGGGGAATGTGTTGATACCAAGCTATCTTCCTTTGAGGAAGCAGTGCAACAGCCGATTTTGGTTGATGCTATGGTGGAGTATGACTCCATAGTTCGTAACAATGTTTAGGACATGATTCCGAGACCGAAGAACAATTCAATTGTGAGTTCCTGTTGGCTTTACAAGGTAAAGCAAGCTATTGATGATGGGAGGTCATGTTGCTACAGTATATTTCAACAAAGGATCAAGATGCTGACATTTTGACAAAGGCATTGTCAAAGTGTAAATTCGAGCTCCATAGAGACAGGATCGGGGTGGAAGATAATCCCTTTCTTGTTGAGAGGGAGTGTTGAAATGTGGCAACAAGAATATTCCAATTTAATTTGTCCTTGAATGAAATTGTGAATTAAAATCAAATTTAGTCTTAACAACTACTTGGAAATAATTGATTAATTCATTTTGAATTAATTAGTTGGAGAAATTCAAGTTAGAAGTCTTTCTGAAGTCATGCAAGAGTTATCCCTTAAATTAAGGAGATAAGCCGTAAATTAAGGAGATAAGATTGAGTTATATTTGAGTTGTAATTAGTTAACTCATTTTACTAAGTTAAGTCCAATTAAATTAGTTCCAAACTATTTGAGGAACTAATAGAGAGTTAACAATCAGTTGATGCATGCATGCGCTCAACTAGTGTACTCGAGTTAGCTGAAGATTCCCTCATCAAAAACTCATGCATGTCTATTTTGAAAAAGACCCAGTTGAGATTAAAGTCAATGATAGTGTACTATTAGTTGCATCTGTTTTCTTATAAGGAAAACTCATGCATGAAGAAGGTATCATTCCTTGAGGATTGCGCAGTTCTGACAGTGTGTGAGATCCAAGTGTTCCACTTAGTTGAAGGTGAATCATCCCAGAGGAACAACACAAGGAAATAGGAGCTTGGAGGGCAGAGAGGAAGGCTTTAGAGAAGCCAAGATTTCCTGTGAGCATCTGTGAGGGTTGTACTGAGAGCTGGCTAGTTGTGAGAGCTAAGGCTTTGTATAATTCCTATGTATTTCCACCTTGTATGATAATACAGATAGTGGGGTTTTTAGCTGAGGCTTTCCCCAAAGTATTTTCAAGTGTATTGTGCATTGATTCTTCTTCTTATGGTTATATTGTTCAAATCGATCTTTAAGCTGCCACAAATTGATAGTAGAAGTAGGTTATAGTATTCTTCTTTGATTTATATTTCATTATTAGGTTCACCTACTAGCAGATTTTCTACATTTGGTCTTGGTTATAAATTCCATATCTGTCATTTGATGTAAAGGTCATGTAAATACATATGACGTAATAATTGTAATATTCAGTCATGAATGGACTCTGGGGTCAAGTCAATTATGTATGTCATCCCATGTTGGAGATTCTATGTAATACGTAGCTCCATTGCGTTGGGAGATTGGTCCATATCAATTATTGGTGATAGGAAAAGTCATGGCTGGTTACTTATTTTTATATCTTTAATTCAACATGTGCTCAAGGGGGGCATGGTTCACATTCAGTGATTAGTATTCAAAAGCACTTAATTCCATGATCTACAGCACTGGTCAGCCATTTTCCATTGCTATCAAAGGGCAAGAGAATCTTAGTGTTTGGAGAATACTTGGTGACTTGGGAGAGAAGATTGGTATATCTATAGATGTGGTTATAGTTATCTATAGGTATTGGTGACCAAACACCAAAATGTTTGCCATAAAGTCCAAAGGGGGAGAATTTTATCACTATGACAAATGTGTTGTCCTTGATGGCAACCTACTTGGTAAACATGTCAATGTGATGGTAGTAAAATAAGTATACAAGCCAATCAAAATGTGACAGAGAGATCAAACAAAGACAAAGGAATGATGAAGGTAAAGATTTAGGAAGTATAAGCAGGTTTTGTGAAGCAAAGGCACGTACATACACGGATATGGAGAAGAAAAAGTGTGTACAGTTTCCACAACATGGTATCCTAAATACCAAGGATCTTTACCATGGTATTGGCCCATAGTAATGAGTGTGACAATGGATATTTGAACTTGTCTAAGAATACCATCAACATTACTTAGGATTTGACCTGTGGTAATGGATAGGGCCTAATCTATATAAGGAGATGAATATCAAAGTGTTCAGTGTGCAAGTAATGGTCTATTGATGAATTGTTTAATCTGAAATAAGATTGCATAAGAAACATAATGTGGGATCATATCGTGTAGATCTGAAATGACTACATGAATTTCTTATGGGTTGATTTGTGATAACAATGTTCTAACATATGTTTGTTACTATATTTTTCGAGATTTGGGTTTGAATGAAGAACTGTTGTGCACAAAGGAATAAGTCAATAATTACATATTTGTATGCAAGCTTGTCCTAGCAAAGGTGCATACATATGTGAGTCTGCCTATAGATAAGTCACGTGTCAATTTTGCAAGATGGATAGATCTATACATGGGTGTGCTTAGCAAAAGGTGTGTAAATACGCGGAAATATTTTATAAGGGTCACGTACATATACTAGGGTTTCTAAAGTATGTGCAGTTAATGATGTCTCATTAGCTTTGTTGTTGTTCGTTGATGAGGTCTTCTTCATAATAATTGTATATGGTAATTTTCGTGAAGTTGAATGGCTTGTGAATGAAATATTGAACTATATAGATGCTGGTATGTAATGATCTGTAAGTAGCTCAGAGATCTGTGATGAAGGATATATGTGTCTGTGATTGATTTCAGAAGTGAAATGATTCAGTTTCAGGATTCAATTTTTTGAGATATGTACATGCTTTATAACAAGAGAAAGTTCATATATATGTAGGTATTATTCAAAACAATAGCGTACACCTTTTGACATATTGTTGATCAAGGTTTGTAATGACAACAATTGGTTTCAATGATAGATAACAGTGTATGGCTTGACGATTAACATTGCATTCACATGATTTGTTCTGGTTTAGTTTGATTGGTTTCAATAGGGTCCCACATGTGCCTATGCCTAATCACTATCCTTTAGAGGATCCTGGGCCAATGGCTCCATTCCACTGGCCCGTAAGTCTCGAATTGTCTGACCAGCCATAGCTATGCGCCTCGAGATACCTTTCCATTCAGAGTAAATCCCAGTGCACTCATTTGTATATTGATCTTCTAGCTCATGCCATCCACGCTATGTCACACCAATTAGTATTACATTGAACCTACGGTGGAGGTCCACCAGTAATGCATCATTATTTTCTCTCTGTCATGATGTCGACCCTCTCTGATCTAAAGCCCTATGTGTTGCAGCTCGTCTTGCATATCCTGTCGGCCTCATCAATGATATATCTACATACCAGAAGTTTGAAAATCAGTACCACATACATTTATTTTATAAAATTTACATGCAACCAAAATATAGCAACCATTACTTACCATCTACACCCCATGCTCGTCCTAGCGATAGTGGTAGATCAAGATCCCTCTGAAAGTTCATTCCACTATATGGATAGTCATCTACGCACAGTGGCATCTGGTCCCAATTACCAAAGAACTTAGGTTTGAACACCCATCTGACTCCACCTCCTCCACCTCATCACACTAGATGCTCCCAACAATGCATCCTAGGCTCTTATGGCCCCCCAACATGGATCTGTACATGTGGACAGATAGTCAGGATCTTTTCAAAGAAGAATGAGCACACAACTATCGGAAATTAACAATTATCATTGGTTTGTCACCTTCATAGTCCCAATTTTCATTTAAATGATGACAAAATCATCTAGGCCCACCCATAGTAGGTCCCTTCCATTACACTCTCTACAAGCATAATCTACCCCCAGTGATGTGATGAAAGCCATGACTACCCAAGATACGCAACATTGTTGCGGTTGTAGCCCATGTCTAGAGTCTCTCCAAGTCCTGAATCTGGATGGTCATGCCCTTTGCATGAGCACCAGGTACACAATTACACTCCATAAATTCCCCTATATGCCTCCCACAAGGTAGTATTAGATGTATCTCACCCACCACCCCCAAGGGTGGCAACCCTATCAAAAATTATATGTCCTCTATAATTATCTCAATCTTATTCCCCTATATCACAAAGGCCTCCTACTCTAAATCCCAATAACTAAAAATACTAGACAATAGTGGCTCACCAACCCTCCTCAATGGGTTCTCCAAGAACATCAATAACTCATATAGTGCCAGAGTCCCTCAAACTTCTTGGTTCCCCTGAACCTCAATATGAAGAGTATCAAATTCTTGTTCCTGCCATACCAGCATTATCTCAGGCATACCTACAAAATACCATTATGTTTTATCAGTTCAAATTCAAAAACATCCACTCCTGGTTCTTAGCTTCAGTTCAACAAAGACCACCAGACCTGATTTTCCCTTCAGCCCAAAACATAGTTTTTTCCCTCAAATTTGCATTGGACGCACTTATTGACCCATTTTATATGTTATAGAATGCATAACAAGGTCCAAAAAGTGCATTGTGACTGTAAGGAATAGCAAGGGTTCCCCCAGTCAGCTAACGCCCTAATATGAAAGTCTGATCCACCAAAATTGATGAGTAAGGTTAGGCCACCTACCTCCAACTCAAAGATATGAATTTCGACAGTTGATTTGTCTGCTATGATATCCTCAAGATTTAGGGCCTTCTCCTCCTCTTCAAATCCTCCAACAACTCACTATGAAAATGAATTGGATCTGGGGGCAAGAACCCCTTTTATAGGAAAATACCTTATTTTTCTGTGCCCATTGTGACCAAACCGTAGCTTGGCTTGATGAACCGTCAACACCTTTGGAAAGCTCTCACTAAGTACTATAATGGGTCTCTATTTGGTTTTGGTAATTTGGAACTTCACTAGGAAGCCATTTTTTCCACAAGGTTTTATTTTGCTACCTATTACAATCGAATTTCTTCATATGAGCCACCTGTAATATGGTACCACTTTACCTTTGCACTGTTTGACCCACATGTTGATTTTCGTCATGAGTAACCATTTTTACTCATGTTTTTATGGTCCCCTTTTGGGCTCCCCCCATGTGACGGCATCCTCAAGTCACCCTTATTCAGAGCATTAGAGATGAGTCACCCTTGCATCTATGAAGTCTATTTCACATCCCCTTGAGTCTAGTTATAATGTTTCAAACATATTTGTGTCACAATCATCCCATTGTGATCATATTTTTCTTCCATCTATACTGCTTTGTCTTTGAAAAGCCTACTTTTGAGTAATTGACCATCCCCTCTGAAATCAAGTGAGTAGCTTCTAGGTCAACCATGCATATCATGCTCTGACAAGAGAAGTCATCATTTTGACTCTCCTTTTGTATCCTTCCATCACCATCCATGCCATCAATCCATCAGTCACATTGTTATGACCCTCATGTCTTTGTTGAGGAATCCTCATTGCCTCACCTCTGGAAGGCCCTCTTCTATCGACTTCAGCACATTTATTCCAAGAGAGTGGTCTAGAGGGTAGTTTATCTTGGTTCCAACTTTCATCATTGTTCGGTGCCTCAGATCAAGCAAAGGGAATCATCATTTCCCTTTGACTTGGTTTTTTCTCACTTTCTCAACTCCAACTCATTATTGCATGATTGATAATCAGACACTTAATTGTCCAATGATCCAGCAGATTGTACCAGTATTCCCAAGTTTGTGGGGGATGTTCTATACCTCATGGGGGGGTGGCCCTTCAGGTATGCCCCCACATTCCGGGATTTCAGAAAATCTTGATCCAACCTCATATGCAATTCCATAGATTTGATGGTTTTGGTTTTCATTTCTTACAATTCCCACAACATGCATGTCTCATTCAGATGATCCATTCAGAACTTCATAGCCCTTCCGTGTGCATCAAGGCTTCTTCAGTTTTGATTCCCCCTCACCATGTTAGCTTGAGGGGAATTATGTCTCATGTACTTAGATCAACAGATGTTATTGTATCCCATCCTAGCCTCTGTTTTCTATGCACTTTACGTATATGGGACTCATTGTATTTGTTGTCATTATGGTACATGTGTTTTCCTGGATGGAAACACACATACAAGTCAGTTCATAAATGATAAAGGGAAACTCACATTGTAATAGGTCAATTCAGAGGTAAAAGAGTAATGGTATAGAAGAACAAGATGATGGGACAAAGGATTAGAGATCAGAATCAAGAAATTGAGGTAAGAGAATCTTTTCAGTTGTATACATTGTTTCACCTAGTCCAAGTAGTGTATACATGCAGGTACATAGAATAAAAGGAGCGTATACGTATGCATGCAGATTCACATAAGGAAAAGCGCATATGGGATGGAAAATTAAGGTTAAAGAATAACAAGGGTCCATACCATGGTATTAGCCCACAAATATTGAGAAGAATAATCATTACTTGATCTCGTCTAAGAATACCATAGGTTCTAAGTGTTGTTTTGGTGCATGGTATTGAAAAAGGCTCTAAGTATATAAGGATGAGAAGATCAAAGGGCTAAAGTGTGCAAGTGAAAGGTTTTTTCATGAATACTTCTATCTAAATTATATTTTGTGTTGTAAGGGTTATGGTTATGATATAGATCTGAAACATCTTGTGCACCCTTGGAAACAATGTTGGATCAAGATCATGAGACCTGAAATGAATTATAATTGTATTATATGATAATGGATAGGCTAGATCGAAGTGCTAATGCATGTTTTATTATTTAAATGATATGATCTGGGTATATCTGAAGTCTTGAAAAGTTGCGAAGTTATAAGTCATTATTTGCATATCTATACGCAGGTTCACTTTGATGAAGCCGCATATACATGCGGGTTTAGCACTTCCAAGTAGCGTATGCAGATGAAGGGCTTGTTGTTCATAAATGACTAATCTATTTGATCAGTAATGTTGTTTTATTGTTTTTTGTCAATAATTTCTTCATTAGATCTGAAGTAAAATTGATTGTATAAGGAGATTGAGTCTGGATGAATGATTGATTGAGTAAGATGGGTGATTGTTGCTTCAATCTATTTATAACTCTATAATATGACAATTGACCCTCAAGATATCTTTGGGTAGTACAGTTTTTGGTTCAGAAGATTTATGATTCAATATCTTTAGAGGTATATGCAGGTTGGGTTACAGAAAGTGTCATATACACACAGGTTGGCATCATTGAAGTAAAGTATACATTCTGACATATTATTTTTGAGGTTGCAGTTGATTTTGGTTGTTGATACAATGTTTTGGGTTCATCTTTGTCTTCTGGTGATAGTGATTTGACTATTCAGATGGATTTATTATGTTTTTCTTCAGATTTGATGGGTTTTAGCGATTGGTTGATGCAGTTGTATTTAATGGTTGTATTGCAGTGGTGATTGATTTTGAGCTTCAATGTTATTGATGGGTCCAATATGAAAATTTGATGAAAGGTGGCTTACATATTGTGTTGATGTGTACCAAGAGTATCCAATCTAAAAATTTATGAAATGTTGTCCCTGGAGAAAGAGTGAAGGTGGTAGCCTTTCACCTGTGTACTAGTAAACATATCAGCCAGTACAAGAGCTAGGGGGTTGGGTCTCCCTTCTAGTGGAAGCTGGAAAATGAGTGAAGGTTATAGCCTTCAACAGGTAGATGCCTACATATTGGAAAAATTTTGTGCTGGTAAAAAACTTGTAAACACCTTTTATAATAAGAAGATTGAAGACTGAGACGACAATAACGGTGGTTTTTTCCCACATTAGATTTCCACCTAAAAAAAATCCTAGTGTTGATGTGTGCTTCTTATGTGTGTTGATTTATTCTATTCTTACTGTGTTTTTTTACTACTTAATAACTGCATCATACTATGATTTAAGTTTTTTTACAATTTTATTATATATACGTTGGTTTCATTCATTATAGTCACAAACATGCACTGTTTGGTTTCTGTAAAATTGCATATACCGTTTGAAAAGGTAATATTATTATGGTGAAATTTAAAATAATGGTTCACCCCCCCTCCCCTCTCAGTTTTTTTCCCAACAATTGGTATTAGAGCCAAGTCCTTTAGAAGAATCTTGATCAGTTGAAGGAAGATCACTCAAGACCAGCAATCACAAAAAAATGGGATCTATCAGACCACCAATTTTCAACAGAAATAACTTAGCATATTGAAATATAAGAACTAGAGCCTATCTTCAGTCACTTGGAGTTTATGTTTGGGCAATTGTGGAAGGAGGATATCAATATCCAGCAGCAATCTCCACAAATTCAGCATAAAATAAATTATACGAAACTAATGCCAAAGTCCTCAATGCATTATTGGGAATTCTATCATAATTAAAATTCGTCAAGTCAGGCAGATCAACACAACCAAATCAATATGGGACAAAATCATTCAGAGCTATGAAGGAGAGTCCCAGGTAAAATGTGCTAAACTACAAACTCTCAAAATTCAATATGAAACTCTCACGATGCATAGTTATGAAAGTATTGCTAGTTACTTTTTATGAGTAGACGAAATTGTAAATCGTAAGAAGAATATGGGTGAAGAAATAAAGGAGGCTACTTTTGTAGAGAAAATTTTTAGATCTCTATCTTCTAAATTTGTGTCAAAATTATCCGCCACTGAAGAGAAGCAGGATCTACAATCTGTTACTGTTGTTCAACTTCATGGAATTTTAACTGCCTTTGAAATGAAGAAAGGAGGTCCATCAAAAAACAGAGAAGCCGCTTTCAAAGCCTCTGTAAATGGAAAAGAAAAGGAAGACCTCGAGGAATTAGGATATATATCAGAAGAAGATGAGGTAAACTTTGTGAAGAAACTTCAACAAGGTTCCAGAAGATTCAGAGGTAAGCTTCCCTTCAAATGTTTTGCTTGTGGTAGATTTGGTCATTATGCTGCTAAATGTCCTCATAAAGATAATCATGACAAAGCAAAGGATTCTAAAAAAGGTAATAGGATACAGTTTGTTAATAGAAGAATTTATTATACTAATGAAGATAGTGATGGCTTGTCTAATAGTGATGAAGATGAATCTGAACAAGACATCAAACTACTCATGTCTTATGAAAATGATAAGTTTATGGATGCCTTAGAATAATAATATTTTCATGAATAAATCATTTGACTCAAAATATTCTTGGAAGAAAACAATATGGTCATAGACACTTTGACACATCAACTCACCGAAAGGGAAAATCACAATGAAAAATTAGAGTGTGAACTAGTGAGTCTAAGAAAAGAACTTAAGACAAAATCTTTGAATCTTATATTTTCTAAAGGATCAGAAACCTTAGATGAAATCATCAAGGTTCAGTGTTCTCCTCTTATAAAGAGTGGTCTTGGATACACTGGAGAAACATCCCAACTAGAAAATTCTTCAGCGATCACCAGAAGCTATCTTGATGAAGCAAAAACCAGTCAACAATGCATCAATCCTCAGCAAAAGCCTAAAGGTACTCCCCAGGTAAATCATGCTCATTTTAATCCAAGGGTGAACATCAATATAAGCACCAACCAAAAGGTGAACAATACCAAAAGATTTTATGATCACAAAAACTTCTTCTTTAATGGACAATGTTTTTCATGCCATAACTTTGGTCATAAGGTTGCTCAATGTGTTTCTTACAAAACTGTCATGATTAGAGAAGCAATAACAAAGGAGCATGACCGAAATCAAGAAGAGCTCTTATAATAACTTTTCTCCTCTTGAAGATGAAACTAAATGTTCATTTTGCAATAACTTTGGTCATGAAGAATTTGAATGCAGGAGAAAATTTCGACCAACATATCAAAAGGAGCAAACGTCATCAAAATCCAAGGTATGGAAAAAGAAGGAACTACAGTCAGAAAGATGTGGCATAGCTCTGTTTGCAGGAGGATAAGAAAATCAATGGTACATTGATAGAGGATGCTCAAAACACATGACAGGTGATAAATATAAACTCATTTTATACAACACATTAGAAAAGGAAAAGAATGTCTCTTTTGGAGATGACACACCAGTTATCTTTAAGGGTAAAGGTTATGTTTATCTAAAAGAAAAGGTTAAAGCTAGAAATTTTATGTATGTTGATGGTTTAAAGCATAACTTATTGAGTGTTAGTCAAATGTGTGATCAAGGAAATGAAGTTTTGTTTTGATCAAAAGAATGTGTGGTTCGTGACCTTGACACATGAAAGACCATAATAAAAGGTACACGAACTCCAAGAAATATATATATACTAAAAGGAGGTCAAGAATAATGTTATCTAGGAAAAATAGAAGAGAACTGGTTATGGCACAGAAGATTGGTGCATCTAAGCTTTTCTCAAATAAGAAAATCTTCCAGATATAATTGTCCCAGAAAATACCATCTGAAAACCATGTCAATTCGGTAAGAAAAACAGAGTTCAATTCAATGCCAAAGAAGGATCAGTAGGTAAGCCTCTTGAATTCATTCATACTGATTTGTGTGGACCAACAAGGAAAAAGTCACCTCGTGGAGAAGAATACTACATTTTATTCATTGATAATTTTTCTAGAATGTGCTGGATTGGTTTACTAAAACATAAAGATGAAGCATTTGAAAAGTTTAGAGTCTTCAAACCTTTAGTTGAAAATGAATTATATCTAAAAATCAAATGTCTCAGATCTGATCGAGGAGGAGAATTCATATCAGATTAATTTTTTTAATTTTGTGAACAACATGGAATAAAGAGACAATTCTTTGTTTCCAGAACTCCTCAACAAAATGGTGTGGTGGAAATAATGAATAGAACAATTCAACAAATGGCTTGAGCTATGTTTGATGAATCTGGAACTTCTGACACCTTCTGGGGTGAAGCTGCACATACTACAATAAATATTCTCAACAAAGCTCATGTACGCGTAAATAGTGATCAAACTCCATATGAAATTTGGTATGGTAAGCTTCCCACTGTAAAACATTTCAAAGTTTTTTGAATAATATCTTTCATCAAAAAGATTGATGAAAAACTTGGGAAGTTTGAACCCAGAGCAGACGAAGGAATATTTCTTGGTTATTCATCTAGAAGTAAAGGATACAAATGTTATAATAAGAGACTTCGAAAAATTGTTGAATGCATTGATGTTGTAATCGATGAAGCATGCATAAATCCGAAACAGGTGACATCAGCAAAAGAAGATGGTGAATCCTTTCCCATATCAAATCAAAATGATATAGAGGAAGAAACTAATGAAGCATCAGAAGAAGATAGATCTGATAAGGAAAAGGCTCCATCCAGGTATGTTCAAAAGAATCATCTAGAATCTCAAATTCTAGGAGAAAAAGGGTCTGGAGTACAAACAAGAACTCTTGTAGGATCTTCTAGTTATCTAGCCTTATTATCCTCCATAGAACCACAAAATGTAAATGAAGCTAGCAAATATGAATGTTGGGTTAAGGCCATGGATGAATAACTTGACCAAATTGAAAAGAATGATACATGGGAATTAGTTCCTAGACCTCATGATAAAAATATTATAGGAACAAAATGGATATTCAAGAATAAGTTGAATGAAAATGGAGAATTAATTAGAAACAAAGAAAGACTTGTTTGTAAAGGATATGCTCAATAAAAGGGTATAGACTTTGAAGAAGCTTTTGCACCTGTAGTGAGACTTGAAGCCATAAGAATGTTTCTTTCTCTTTCAAGTTTTCGAAAATTTAAAGTTTATCAAATGGATGTAAAATCTGCATTTTTTAATGGAGATTTAGAAGAAGAAGTATACGTAGAACAACTAGAAGGATTCATTCTAGGAAATGATGCAAAGCTTGTATGAAAACTCAAAAGGGTTAGGAAATGATGCAAAGCTTGTATGAAAACTCAAAAGGGCTTTATATGGACTAAAACAAGCTCCGAGGGCATGGTATTATCGTCTTAAGAAACATATTCAACAAAAAGGCTTCACAAAAGGATCCACAGACAACAACTTATATACAAAAATTGAGAATGATAAACTGCTAATTATTTTTGTTTATGTTGATGATATCATCTTTGGCAATAATGAAGAATCATGAGTCAAAATTTTTCTTTTGTTATGTAGCAAGAATTTGAAATGTCTTTACTTGGAGAACTAACCTATTTTCTTGGTCTACAAGTATAACAAACAAAATATGGCATCTTTCTCTCACAAACTAAGTATCTAAAGAAAATTCTGAAGAAGTACGGAATGGAAAATTCCAAGCTAGTATGTACTCCAATGGTAACAGGATGTAGTCTCAGTTATAATGATGATTCTCCTACAGTGAATCAACCAAAATACAAATCTATGATTGGAAGTCTACTTTATCTAACAAGTACTGGACCAGATATCATGCATGCAGTAGGAATTTTTGGAATATTTCAAGCAAATACGAAGGAATCACATCTTCAGGCAGTAAAGAGAATATTTAAATATCTCCAAGGAACTCAATACTTTGGTCTATGGTATCCTAAAGATACAAATCTCACCCTTCATGTATATACATATGCGGATTGGGCTGGAAATGTTGATGACCAAAAAAGCACTAGTGGAGGTGCATTTTATATGGGATCACGATTAGTATCTTGGTTCAGCAAGAAAAAAAGTTTGATTTCCTTATCTACAGTGGAAGAAGAATATGTGGCTATTGCATCTTGCTGCACACAACTTCTCTAGATGATGCAAACATTACAAGATATTCAAATTACATGTTCTCCACCCATCTCCATCCGATGTGACAATACAAGTGTGATTAGTATCTCAAAAAATCCTGTTATGCACTCCAAGACCAAGCACATACCCATTAAGTACCACTTTCTATGTGAACAAGTGCTTGAAAAAAAGGTTAAATTAGAGTATGTTCCCTCCAAAGATCAGGTTGTTGATATATTTACCAAACCTCTTCCTAGAGAAGCATTTGAATATCTCAGACAAAAGTTGGGAGTTGTTTCTGCCTCATCCTGTTGTTAAAACCAATTTATTTAGATTCAAAGGATTGTTTCCTATACACGGATTTCATGAAGCAAAGTCACGTATATCCACGAGTTTCTATGCCAAAAGTAGCGTATATGTTTTTATGATAGAAAAATAGTGGGTCGGACTCAAAAATCAGTTTCTGACATGGTTGTTCAGTCTGATGTTGATGGATATAGTCTGTTGATATGATTTTCTCATTGATGTTTATTTATGAAGATTCCTTGATGAATGAATTATTGACAATGCATAGGTAGCATAGGTTCAGGGGGAGCATTAGCCTTCAAAATATTATGCCCTTTTGGCATCATAGTTGTTGAATTCAGCTATGATATCAGTTATTAATGTCATTTTATGAAAAGGTCATGTAAAGGCCTATGGTGTAATAATATGTCTCTTTTTGTCATAGTCTATTATGAATGAGTCCTTTTGGACATATGATATAATTTGTACCCTAAATATGCATGGGAAGGATGATGTAATAATTGCAATTTCAGTCATGTATGAACATTTGGTGTATCCCCACTTTGTTCGGTGATTGATCTATGTATGGGTCATTTGTGATAGGAAGGTCATACTCACAGAGTTCAGTTATAGAGTCATGTTATTCCTTTGAAAAATATTTACGCAAACTCTACATATGCTCAGGGGGAGCATGGATAGTATAGTGCATCTCAACATGTACTAAGGGGGAGAATATATTGGTCTGACCTTTGCCCTTTATGTCAAAGGGGGGGAGTATCTTGGTGTTGCTTGATATATATAATAGGTTCTACATCTTGTAGTGATAAACACCAATATGGTTTCCATCAAGTCCAAAGGGGGAGATTGTTGGCATTATTGTACATGTGTTGTCCTTGATGGGAACCCACATACAAGTTGGTTCAGAAATAATAAAGGGAAACTCACATTGTAACAGGTCAATTCAGAGGTAACAGAGTAATGGTATAGAAGAACAGGATGATGGGACAAAGGATTATAGATCATAATCAAGAAATTTAGTAAAGAGAATTTTTTTGGTTGTATACTCTACTTCACCTAATCTAAGAAGTGTATACACGCTGATACACAAAATAAAAGGAGCGTATATGTATGCACACAGTTTCACATAAGGAAAAGCATGTATGGGATGGAAAATTAAGGTTAAAGAATACCAAGGGTCCATACCATGGTATTAGCCCACAATATTGAGTGAAATAACGGTAGCTTGATCCCGTCTAAGAATACCATAGGTTCGAAGTGTTGTTTTGGTGCATGGTATTGAAAAAGGATCTATGTATATAAGGAGGAGAAGATCAAAGGGCTAAGTATGCAAGTGAAATGGTTTTTCATGAATCCTTCTATCTGAAGTATATTGTGTGTTGTAAGGGTTATGGTTATGATATAGATCTGAAACATATTGTGCACCCTTGGATACAATGTTGGATCAAGATCATGAGACCTGAAATGACTTATCATTGTATGATCTGATAATGGATAGGCTAGATCTAAGTGCTAATGCATTTTTTATCATTTAAATGCTATGATATGGTTATATCTGAAGTCTTGAAAAGTTGCGAAGTTATAAGTCATTATTTGCATATCTATACGCAAGTTCACCTCGTTGAAGGCGCGTATACACATGGGTTCAGAACTTCCAAGTAGATTATGAAGAGGAAGGGCTTGTTGTTCACAAATGACTGATCTATTTGATCAGTGCTATTGTTTTATTGTTTTTTGTCAATGATGTCTTCATTAGATCTGAAGTAAAATTGATTCTATAAGGAGATTGAGTCTGGTTGAATGATTTATTAAGTAAGATGGGTGATTATAACTTCTATCTATTGATAACTCTGTAATATGATAGTAGACCCTCATAATATCTTTAGGTAGTACATTTTTTAGTTCAAAATCTTTATGATTTAGTATCTTTAGAGGTATACATAGGTTGGGTTACAGAAAGTGGCGTATATGCATAGGTTGGCCTCATTGAAGTACCATATACATTCTGACATATGATTTTTGAGGTTGTAGTTGATTCTAGTTGTTGATGCAGTGTTATGGGTTCAACTCTATGTTCTGGTGATAGTGATCTGACTGTTCAGATTGATTTATTGTGTTTTTCTTTAGAGTCGATGGGTTTCATTGATTGGTTGATGCAGTTGTATTTAATGGTTGTATTGCAGTGGTGATTGATTTTGAGCTTCAATGTTACTGATGGGTCTAGTATGAAAATTTGATGAAACGTGGCCTACATATTGTGTTGATGTGTACCAGGAGTATCCAATCTGAAAATTTATGAAACGTGGTCCATGGAGAAAGAGTGAAGGTGGTATCCTTCTGTAGGTCGGCGCCTATGTACTGGTAAACATATCAGCTAGTACAAGAGCTAGGGGGTTGGAGCTCCCTTCCAATAGAAGTTGGAAAACGAGTGAAGGTTGTAGCCTTCAACAGGTAGATGCATGTGTACTAGAAAAATTCCACACCAGTACAAAACTTGTAAACACTTTTTATAATAATAATATTGAATATTGAGACAATAGCAGCAGTGGTTTTTTCCCACATTGGGTTTCCACCTCAAAAAATCCTTGTGTTCATGTGTGCTTCTTATCTATGTTGATTTATTATGTTCTTACTACATCTGTTTACTAATTAATAATTGCATCCCACTTTGATTTAAGCTATTTTACAAGTTTATTATCTATACGCTGGTTTCATTCATTATAGTCACGAACATTCGTTGTGTGTTTTCTGTAAAATTGCGTATACAGTTTGAAAAGGAAAAACTATTATGGTGAAAGTTTGAAATACTGATTCACCCCCCCCCCCCCCCCCCCTATCAGTAGTTTTCCAAACATTATTATTATATCACTTTCTGGCCCATTAATGCCAACACATCATGTATCATGTATCATGTATCATTTACTTTGTAGCTCAATTCCACATTGTTGGGCTCACCATTATTATTTGTCCAGAGTTATCTCGGTGGGTATGGGTATGCCTCCCTTGCCTCATTTGATATCATGTACTCCAAAATAAAAGGAGACTTATATCTACCTAGCAAGTCTTTCCCCCTCCATTCCTTCATCTTTCCTTGCATTGCTTCAGTTCTCTCTCTCTCTCTCTCTCTAACCCCCCTTTGGTGTCTCATGGAATGAATCCTACAACGTATTTCAGTCATACGATTTTCTCCTAATGCTCATACATTGGGGGGCAATTTGTTATCACCTAAAAAATGATCACCTAGCCATTTCTAACTAGGTGGATCAAAATACACCATGTACGATTAATTTTACCATAGTAAAATCACTTTTACTATACGAAATAATTTAGTAAACCACTTTTATTAAATTACTTCTTATTAAAATTAGAAGACACCATCAAAATAATTGAATAAATCATTATTTATTTAATTTTATTTAGGAATAATTGTTAAATCATTATTTGATAATTATTCCTTGTCACGTTTGACTAAATCATCTTGGAATAATTAAATAAATCACTATTTATTTATTATTCCTTAATCCTATTTTTGGTATGATTGTTAAATCACTGTTTAATAATTATTTCTATTTCACACATTTCTTAATCCTCGCAAAGTAATTAAAAATCACTTTATTTATCAATTATTTCTAAATAAATATATTTACCATTTTGAATATCTTTTCCATATCAAAAAAATATAATAAAGTATTCCTAACGGTTATATCTTGGTTTGGCCAATATTATTTTATTATTTTCCATTTTCGAGATCAACCCAATACTTTGCTATAAATAAGAGAGTTTTCCATTCATTCTTCACCATTATCACTATCATCGTCACCATTATCATCTTATGCCATTTGAGCTCCCACTTGAGTTCTATCTTTGTTTTGGGATTTTTGCATATTGAGAGAGAGAAATAGATCGTTGAAGCATAAGGACATCAAAGGACCCATTACACGAAGGGGGATTTATAAACCCATGTTGTAAATCTCCTTCACTAGGTGTTATTAATAAAAATAGTATTCATTTAAAGTCTTATTTGATTGGGTTATTGCATCAATTATTTCTTGTTGTTATATGTTTTAGATTGCACATGATCTTTTTTGGCATGGTTTTCTTCTTTTTTCATTGTAGATCTGAAGCGTAAACAACCACATATTTTTGTTAGTGTCACTTGTTACCAGTGACTTAAGTGAAGTATTTTTTATACACCTTTCTGAAATCTTTACACTAACACTAGCTCTGTAATAAAAAATAACTCTTTGAGATGGCTCCATTTCTAGTATAGAAATGAGTGATGGGAATTTTCCGAGCAAATATTTTACACTCTTAGGATACTCATCATGAATTGGTCTTGAAATATTATTTGGAAATTGTAAAAAAATCTCTAGGGATACTAAGTGTGAATTTATTTTAACAATACAACCAATCTTGATGTGTCAAGTGTTTGTTCAAGTTTGACAACTTCAATAGAAGGTTGTACTCTATATTTTAGTGTATAGCACTATGATCACATGTATTTTCTTTTGATAAGAACTAATTGTCACCATTATTAGTGCATGTTGTTGACCATTTATTAAGATAAAATTCATTTTTCTTTCCATACTAACCTAATTTAATTTGACAGTTATGAAATTGGAAGCATGGAACTGGGCAATCATCATGCCAAGGAATACAAACCTTAACTCCGTCATTTTAACATGCTAGTGATCAAATGATATTTGCCAAAAATATTGTATAGCAAATGTTGGAAAGAAGATACAAATTATGCAAGTCATTTAGTTCTATAAAAACGTTCCTGATGCAGTTCTTGTAGAAGGTTCCCTCAAAATCATTCCCAAGGTGATGAAAACACCTAATAAGCTGGTATATTTTGGAAAAGATCAAAAACATTTTAAGTAGGTTATTTTGACAAGAATATGTTACAACAGAGCCAATAATAATGATCCAAGTCTAATCCATAAGATCCAAACAACAATGCCAATTCATCATGATATAGGGTTTCAACCTTTCAAGCAATGAAAACAAGTGTTGCAGACTCACCATTAAGACAAACCTTCACATGTGATCATTATTCATGATCCATGCCCTTAGTCATGATCATGCTTCCATATATATATTCGGCGAGGGTCATATTTTAGGGATGATCCAACCCATGTGGCTATGTAAAATGTCCTTGATTTGAGTATCACTAGGCGCTCAAGTGTTGATGTGATGTCCCACCAGCCACATGGCTCATTCTGAGTGTGACACATGTAACACAAAATATTTTGATTGGTTGACTAAATAAATCATAATGACATGCCACATGACAAATAACAATAGGCTTACACATCATCTCTAATCATCCACATCATCCTATTCGGCAATGTCTTCACAAAAGGACCATGTGTCATAGCCTGATTGGGCCATCATGGAGGGGAAACCCCATCTTAAAATTTGGTTAGTTTGATATGTCATCCATTGTTCACTGAAATTTTGACAACTATATGGTGCCAAATATTCCAAAACTTTAATCAATTAAATAGTGTGCGTGTTTGAGTAATATTCATTGTATATTTGACCACAAAACTATAGATATGAGCAAAAGATACTCATTTTTTAACAAATTTGGTGTTTTTAGAACTTGTTATAACTATCAACTTCAAATGATTATAACTTCTCATTCAGGAGTAGTGTTTCTAGGTGGGATATAACGTTCAAAAGCTATCGGAGAGCACTATCAAACCAAACCATCCATAGATTCATCAAGACATCATAATCATGACAAAATCTCAATAAAATTCAAATCTCTTTGATTTTTCTTGATGAGTACATGGAAGAGATCATGCGACCATACCACGTCCTTTGAGATAATGTTTCTTCCTTAGACATCCCCTTTCACATCAATGACACTAGTTTCATAAATGACAACATTATGTTAAAAATGATTTAGATCTTGGGGGGAGGCCCCCAAGATCTAAAATATTGAAATGGATTTTGGGGGAGAGGCCCCCAAGATCTAAAAAATTAAAATGCCATAAGAAAAAGAGGAGAATGCCCAATAAACAAAACCACAAAGATTTTTTTTATTAAAAATGTATAATAACTGTAAAAGCTACATTGTGGTGGACAAAACTGTCCTTTTACAAAATGTGACTTGTTACTTATAGTACTTCTCAGTTACAATACCATGGTTCAATTCCATGGGTGAATGAATACCATGAGTGGATGTCACAATACCGTGGGAAAATACCATGGGTGGATGTTACTTACAATACCATGGGTGGATAAATACCATGGGTGAATGAATACCATGGGTGGATGTCACTTACAATACCATGGGTAGATGCCACTTACAATACCATGGGTAAATTCCATGGGTAGATGAATAACATGGGTAGATGAATACCATGGGTTGATGCCATTTTCTATTTGGATCATTCCTCCCTTTTAAAGAAGCAAAGGTCCCCATTGTGTGAAGTTCCCTCCTACGAAGCCTTTTTTGAATATGAAGAGCCACTAAAGAAAAGGGTTTTATTCCGTTAACCCATAACCATGATGAACGAAGATCCAAGGATAGAGATACCATATAATGCTTGTGACCAAATGTGATACTGAAAGTGTACGGCCTAAAAAATGGACTTCGACGAAGTGTGGGTTTTTGGATGACCCATAACCATGATGAACGAAGATCCGAGGATAGAGATACCCTGTAATGCTTGTGACCATCTGTGGTACTAACAGTGTGCAGCCTAGCAAATGGACTTCGATGACAATGATTCTGTGTGGTTGACCCATAATCGTGATGTTGGTTGTTGATGAAGCAGCAAGTGCCTACATAGCCTAGGATGGTGTTGATGCCTCTAAAATTATTGCATCAACATCGGGGAAAACCACTCGGTCGAGACCTTAGTGTAGCTCCTTTTCCGTTTGGTATGGTGGCTCTGACTGGATATAATGGGACCAGTTTCCCAGTGATGTATGAGTTGATGGGTGATGGTTTTATAATGTGTAACGAAGGTGATAAGTGTTTTATCCTACAATTCAAAAATATACAAATATAACTATATAACCCGAGTATCCTGTTAACAATGCGATTTCTGATTGTTTCTAATAGACAAATAATAATAAAGATCGCTTATTTGTAAATAGAAAGGTGTATTCATATGATTATTACTTCATTTAAAAAGTTAAACAAAGTAATAATATAAGCATATCACATTCATCGTAATATATATCACTGACATATATATATTCAAATGATAACAATTCTAAAACCTTTAGAAATGATATGCTAAAGAATTGTTTGAAAAACATACATATATATCAACAATAGCAACTTTTAAGAAATTTTCATTCACATAAAGAAATAAAACAAAAATAGTGATAATAGTACCATATGCATTTGAATAGATTCGATGTAAACAACACTCTGATTCCACTTTCCTATTTGAGAAAACCTCCAGAAGATGCAAAAGTGCAATTCTTGAAAAAGTTTCTTTCACAAAATTGTAGAATCTTTGATCCACTATTGATAAAAAAATATTTAGAAGTACCAAAGAGCAACTTCTTAAGTCAAATCTTATACAAATTGAGGACCCTTTCTAAATACATGAAAGGGTCTTAAATAATAAAAATAAAAACAAACTATCAACAAAAATCACTATGAGTTGTTCAAACTGTAGACATGAAAATATGGGATTTGATATAAAAATAGCAGTGCGATAGTGATTGAACTAATTCATTGAAATGACTTCCTTTCTTGTGCTTGTAGCTAAAAAATTGCGAGCATTGGCTAGATTTTAGGAGGTTGACTCATCCTATAATGTAGTTGGGCTATGTAGGTGGCATTAGAGAGTTCGGGAATCATGTAGCTGACTGCGTCCGAGAGGCATTTCATGGCCATCTACTAGCTATGTGGCTTGACTAGAAAAAACCAGAATGTATCCCATGTCAAGTTTTGCACTTCTTCGATCTATTTTTCTCTGCTTGCCAGCTCCTGCCTCCAATGATGTTCTAGTGCCTTTGCTTTGGGGAGTTTACCTGGAGAGAAATCGGAGGTCAAATTAGATATATATAAACTGTTATTTACTAATTCGATTACACCTTTCATTGTAGCTTTGGATCTATATATTGCTCTTTCTGCTTTCATTAGCTGGGACTCCCATTCCAAAAACAGGATTTCCTTGTGCGATTCTTGTATTTTTGGCAAATTGACAGCCCTTCCTTCTTCTGAATCTTGCCAAGAAAGAAGTTTTTTTATCCTTTCATCTGCTTTTTCTAATTCCAGTCTGGTGTCAACTGCCTTCTCAATTAGTGATGCAGAGATATTGCACAATGGGTCAACCAATGATATATTATGGCAAAGGATGTTCAACTACCGGGACAAGGCTTTGGTTATCTCCGAGGCTTCTTTTCTGAATTCAGTAACCTGTGGATAACCCCTGCACTTTTCTATCTGTAATTGCATTTGTGTAATTTGATCTTCCTTGTCCTTCTTTTCTTGGTCAATTTTGATCTGACGCCTGCGCAGTTCTTGAGACAACTTCTACTGTTCCTGGAGAGTCTTCTTATCACTCTTTTGTTTCTTCAGTTTCAACCACACTTTTAGTTTCTCGTTTTGTTGTCTCTGCTCTACTATCTATTGTTCAAGGTGACTAATCCTTTGTTGTTCTTCTGCCGACTGCACTTCAATTTGAGTGATCCTTTAATCCTTTTCCCTGATTAGCTGGCTAACCTCTGAGGCTTTGTCTATTGTTGATGGTGTATAAGCCCCTGCATACTGAGATGATTTAGTTAAATCCTCAAAAGGATTGACTTTTGCCTTCTGTTAGTGTCAGCCTTTGCAGCCTTCCTCCAGTGATCAAACATGCTCTTACAAAGTGATTTTAAGGTGTTAAGGTCAAATTTTGTCATTTCAGTAAGTCTTCAAGTAAAATTTGGTCACTAGGTATTAGGTCTAGGGTTTGCTTTTACTCCTTTCAAAGTTGTCCAAATGTTAGTCCATTTCACCATTCAGTTGAGTGTACCATCATTCAGAGGGTTTTCATCATCATGTCAGATTCCAATGGGTCATTTTACACCTTGTTCATGCTTCAGTTGTGCCTAGGTAAAGTTCATTTCCCTCTCGTAGGGTTTTGAAGGAAATTTCTCTTGGAGGGTCAAATCATCAGCAAAACTTGCATCCTGATGTTCATACACCTTCCCCTATCCTTAATGTACCTTATTAAACACTTCCCATCACTGAGATCCCCCAAACTCCTCATTTTTCCACAAACCCTAGTTTCTTGCTACAACTTGACAATTTTCTAGGCTAGGCCTGTGTTTTTCCCTTTTGGACCCCTTCCCCTCACTCAATCTTTGAATTCCACTTTTCCATACTTCCTAACATCCCTCCCTGCTTCCAAAAAATTTTCAAGAATTTAGAAACCCCTTATCCCCTTTATTTCGCTTCATTTCGACAAATCCCCTGTTCCACACATCGGGATAGGTTTTACTCAAATGATGTTTTTGAGCAAGAAAAGTTAATTTTAGAAACCCGGGAGAGATTTTTTTCCACAATAGGCCAAGGAAGAAAAACCTCCTTCACTTTTTACATAGGTGTCATGGTTTTAGAAAAATGTCAAAAATACAGTTGCCTAGGGAGAATTGATGCACCTCTGAAGTGACCTTGGGAAAATCAAGTTTTCACCTAGCTTGGTTGGCCAAATGACTTTATTGATGAGTCAAATGATAGCTAGACACAAATATATTTCTAATGAGCTATCATGAACTCAATTTGGAGTTGAATAAGACCTTCAAAAGTTGACTGCAATAGAACTCTGCCTTTAGGTAGCCTCGTTTGGCACATTTTGACCAGTCGTGGGAGATTTGATTTTTTAAAGGGAAAATTAAATTCAAATTGAAAAATTCTAGTTGGGTTGGAAAGTATACTCAAATAAATTTCCGACGAGCTATCCCATTCCCAATTTGGATACCAAGAAGACCTCCAAAAATCTCCTGGAAAAAGTGCAACGCATTGGGCAGGTGACGCGGCGCACATAACTGGCGCGGCGCACTGGGCTGCAATTTGCAGTGCAAATTTACACTGGCATGGCGCATAGAGAAGGCATGGTGCATTGGATTTGTGGCACGGTGCATAGAGATGCCAAGCCCAATTTTATCCTAAACTCTCTCAAGTTGCCAAAGTTGCTTAAATCTTCGAATGTACAAGTAAGTCACCATCTCTTCATTGCTAGTGGAGGAGTTTTCTTTAAGGTTTATGGTAATCGTGTAAAGATGAATCAAACCCTACTTATTGTATCTCTCAAAGGAAAATGTACCTAGGGTTTGCACTATTTTTGGCTACCAATTCATTCCCTTACCTTGCCACTACCTCACTCATTTTCCTAGTTTCTTCCCCTATTACCTGATTCCCATAATCCCAAAACAAAATCATATATCCCTATCCCCAATCCTATTTTTCCCAAACCACAAAATTCCCTAAACCCCAATTGTTTTCCCAAAATCTAAATATCATTCCCACAAAAGCCCTACAAACAATCTACCCAACCTCTCATACACAGTTCTTCCACATTCCCTCCACAGCCCCTCATACAAACATACCTTTGGCAGCAAAAACCTAATCACCATAAATCTCATCAAGAAACCTCACACATTAGCAAGCATCGGGAGTCTTGGCTTGAAAGAGTCAACATTCATCTTGAGAAGCTGTTGGCAAAGGCAAACAAGGACAAGGACATGCTCAAGCACATGAAAAACCATTATTGGGCACGAACTCATGTTTGCAAAGTGAGGATCAAAATCCTGAAGGCAAAACTAAGGAGGGAACTAAAATGACGCAAAAGGCATGATAGGCTCCAAATCTTGGCTGAAGCTTCTTTGGCTGAGCATGATACTTGATGATGGACCTTCAGTCCAAATTTCAGCAAATTTGGAGAAAAATTTGTCAATTTTGAATTTTTTGGGCTTCAAAACAGATTTTCTTCCCCAACGCGTAGCGCCACTTGGCGCACGCTTATAATTGGGAGATCCTCTGGAGGAAAACTTTACATTTCTAGATTTTTTATGAAAATTTATGCATTCTCATGAATTACCTAAGGATTTCATCAAGTTATGGGTTGCCTAAAGGGTCAAAAACACACAAAAAATGGCCTTTCTGCCACCTTTTGCACCCATAGGAAGCAGTGTTGGGAGATTGGATTTTTCGAGCAGAAAATGGACACCAAATCTATAAATTCCACTTGGGTTGGAAATTATACAAGCCGGGCTTTCCAACGAGCTATCATGAGCTCAATTTGGACTTCGAGAAGGCCCTCAAAATCAGCCTCAAAGTTGTGCTACGCATATAGATTTCAGGCGCGGCGCATAGGGAAATTTGGCCTATTTTTCACTCAGTAGCTTAGAATTTCACCTAGTTTTGACTAGTTTCACTTTTTCATGTAACTCTTGATTTATCTTGATGTAAATTCATGACTTAGATTCATTCTCTAAAATTTGAAAAGATAGTGAATGAATCAGTTTCCTTTTATATAGAGGCAAGTTGTTTCAATGTCTATTTTTCAGTTCCTTATTTAGATATGGTTGAAACAGCTCCTAGAATGATGAGCTCGAGCCCTAAAGGCATGGGAAGAAGTTAGGCTTGTCTATATCATGTAATTTCTCAGTCATTTTCAGGGTTGGACACTTGGGATTGCTTGGCACTCCATTGTACATTTGATTTCTGCATTTTTGGCAAAGGAAAGACCGGGGTTTGCAGCACTTTTTGGGATCCTTGTGGCTCTGTGTTTTTATGGTGTTCTTCTCTATGTAATTTTTGAGTTCAGTGATATTTATGTGTACCATTTCCTTTCTCTTTTGCTTCTAAAATTAAACAAATGAGTGACAAAGGTAGAATTCATTAGCTTGTTGTGCTCTACCTTTTAGTTTTGTTTAATTTTCAATGTTTTCTTCAATTTGAAGAGGATTCTTGATACCCTCTCGCCCTCTTCAGCCTCTCACCAGTCTGAACCCTCCATCTTTACAAATCCAAGCATCAAAATGATTGCCTTTCTTGCCCCAATCAGAACTCTGCAAAACTGGCCTTCATCCCCGGACCCAAATTTGCCTTTCCCTTGATTCCAACAAAACCCCCAAAAAATCAAATCAAATCCTTGCACTTCATACCTAGCCTAAAATCAGAAGATATTTCAGTCATCTCAAGCCCCCAAAGATCATAATTTGTTGAGATTGACTCGGAGAGAGCCCTCTCTTGTCCTCGTAGGGCTAGCTACGAGGTTGAGCATGGTTTGATGTTGGCCCTGGATCCTACCTTTTCAGCCTGAGGTAAACCTAGGCACTAACACCTTCCATACCACATTCATCATTTTGGCCTCAAGAGTTAGAAGAGGTTCTTGATCAATTTTCCTCTTCTTCCTCTATCTTTTAACCACAGCCCTGTGCTTCGAACTATACAATACATCTAGGGGTGGTATTTCTTCTATTTTTAGTACAATCTCCTCTATAGGATTTTTGGAAATGATTTCTATATCCTGTTGAATCTTGGGTAGGTCGCTTGTCCCTTCAATCGGAACAATAATAACCTCAGGCATTTGTGCTGCAGGCGTTTTTGGTGTAGTGAGATTTTGGGAGTCATTCGGGTTCTTGATGATTAGATCAAACTTCTCCCATTCCTTGATCAAAGTAGGATCAATATTTATATCAGTCTCAAGGATCTCACTAGTTCCTTCCTTTGTCTTCTCCCTTGCAGGGCTCCTTTCCTTTTCAGGAGTCTTTTCAATAGTTTTTTCTTCACAGTGGCCTTCTAGTTGCACCATAGAGGTAGTATTTAACAAGTCTAGAGGTAGTGTTTGCAACCTCTGTGTCCTAAACTTCAAAAATTCCTCTAATCCCTCTGTTCCCAATCTGATTTTTGCTAGATGTTTCACTTGAGAAAATAACTCAGCTAAAGTGAAAAAATCATCATAATCATCCTTCTCATGTTCAAACTTGGCAAGTTTGACATGAGAGGTTAAATTGTAGGTGACTGCTTTTGGATCATACTGCCTCTTTGGGATGACTGCCAACTTTAACATTTTAATTTTCTTATCTTCCTTCTCTACATGTTTGAAGTCATGTAGTGTGAAAGTACCACATCAGAGGGGGAATGAAGGCCACATTTGTTTTTTGGACTCCTCTAGGTTCCTTGACATCCCTGCTTCTGTTATCTGATAAGCTATTTCTCTGGCAAATAGTTTATCGGGAATGTATAAGGGGAGGACATCTGGATCAATAGTGCTGCCAAAAAGTCTGATCTAGGTGAACTTCTCTTTGCCGAACCAACTACCAATTGATGTTAAGTCTACACTGGCTTCATTAGACAACCGAGGAGAAAGTTTGTCGAATATAGAATAATGAACAGGAAAGACGAAACCATGATAGATTCTATAAAGATGATTTTTATAATGGGCTTTCCACAATTCCTTATGATAGATATGAATGGGGTTCGATTCTTGTGGAGTCCATTTCTAGCCTAAAATGGGGCAATTAGAATTGAAACAGATGGTGTCCAAAATGTAGGCACTCATATAAAACGGGGGTATTAACCGGGTAGTCACAAACCTGTTTCTTCTATAATTAAGGATTTGGTTGGCCATTTTATCAGATAAAATGGTTTCCCAATCCATGATGTAAGAATTAACTGTTGCTTCCATTAAAGGAACCATCTCTATAGGAAACTTAGCCGAATCATGGACTCCAAAGACTCTGCATATCATAGCACCAACATAACAGTAAGGAGATGCTAAGGAGTCTACGGAGTACATACCTGATGATTCATGCTTGTGTTTGTTTGGGTGACGCCTCCACTACCTGATAGGGTCCAACTCGACGTCATTTTCCTTGGCGAAGGATTCCAAAAATTCCTTGTTGTACTGCTTCTGTGGTTCAAGAAAATGGTACATCTTTTTTATATCTTCCGCTCTAAATGACCCAAACATCCTTCCATTAGCCATAAAGAATGCTCTGTCGGTTATGTTAATACTATCAATTATCCATCTAACCAAGTCATTGTAGGGTAATATTTTGGCACAGGCTGCTATTCTGTGAAGATAAGAACTGGCCAACTCTTTAAGAGTACTCTCTGACTTGACTCTAGAATCCCTTGTTCCCTTTTCTTCTTCAATCTCTTCTGGATCCTCGGTTTCCAGTAAATTGTATATGCTTTCCCATGAAGCCTTGCCCAGACCGAGGAAAGTAGTATCGGCTATCAAGACCTTTTTTACTGGTTCTTCTTTGGTTATGACGGCAACCTTTGGTTTCTTTGATTTTCTTCATCATTTTCATTGGATTAGTAAATTCAGACTTGCTCTGCACAACGAAACAGAAGAATGTAACAACGGAAATGTTTGCTCAAAGCTAATACACATAATACAAGATTAACGGAATTTAAGCGCAATGAGTGTTATGGATTTGATATATTACATTACCATGGATGAAACCCTCGAAAGATTCAACCATAACTGTTTAATTAATGATTTTACGTAACTGAAATCATGACACTTAAATGCCATAAAAATATGTTGCATCGCTAATGTTGATAATGATTCTTTTGAAATAAATATCGTAACTTCCTGATCAGCAATAAGCGATTAGTCACATATCGTAGATCAGGAGATATACCCGTTATGCTTAATTGTTTCCTTTGTAGAGTTCCAATTGTGATAAATCGCATCGACAGATTCCAAATGGGCTTTTGTTATGCGTTTTGTGCTTTCAGCGATGGCCAATTGCGACTGGCTTATCGCATCG
This sequence comes from Pinus tabuliformis, assembly GCA_031772625.1. Taxonomy (NCBI): domain Eukaryota; kingdom Viridiplantae; phylum Streptophyta; class Pinopsida; order Pinales; family Pinaceae; genus Pinus; species Pinus tabuliformis. The sequence goes on along the minus strand of CM062818.1, from coordinate 879,567,246 downwards.
GGAGATTTATATGGCCCCTTGGAATGATTCTTTGATAAGTTGCAATATGCGCTTTCTGATGGCGTTATCACATCGACGATTGCCAATGGAAACTTTAAGTCTATCTTTTAAACCAAGGATGCGACGCATTCATTTATCTATGTTTTATGAGAAGGTCTTGTTTAATATTTAAGTCAGATTGGACCTTATTCATAAGGATTTTCATGTGTTTGTATAGATTTTGCAATGTTGCAATTGTTATTTAACTTTAACCTAAAAGAAAAAGACTTATCACAACTATTGATTAAAAGTTTTATTGATTTTATCTAAGTTCTAAAAAAGGGACCCATTTGTTGTTAAAGTTTTAGATAAAAAATTTGAAATTGAGAGGGTTGTTGTATAGCACAACAATTGGCGATTTACTGGGAGAAACAATTATCTCTGAGAAAATAATGCAATATATATAACTTTCTTACTTTGGAAAGCACTGAGGATAAGGAAAACCATCTAAGAATAGATAAATAAAAATTAACTCTGAATATAATGACAATTTTTTGTAATTTCTTTTCCAATCTTTAAAAATAAAAACATTTTGGGCTTCTTCAAGCTTTGATTGGTTGATATAGATAAAGCACAGGGCTTCTCCAACTTAGCCTTTAAGTTTACTCTGTTGTCACAGGTAGTGCCTCTATTGCCAGCAGACATTTATAGTCTCGACAGGGTTACCTTTTAACCACTAATCATTCATTGTCCCATCCATCTAAGAGTATAACTTTTGAAAGGTAAATTCAAAAAGATATGTTTACATATATATATTTTTTTTTTCTCTTTTTTGTTTTTTCTTCTTTCAATTTTTTAAAAGATAAAAATCCATTGTCCTAGTTTGGTAGCCAGCTGTTGACAATGCCATTCACTAGTTGTAATTGAACTGAACAAGCTGGCTCATGATGAGACCCCTTGTCTTATGATTATAATCCATTACCCTATTTTGATATGCAGTATTGGTAATGTCAGTTTAATTAGTTCCCTATGATCATTGTAAGTAGGCTCATGATGAGACCCCTTATCTTTTATATCAGACATATTTTAGAGTTACATTGAAAAATCATAAACTTAGTGGATGGGGTGAATGACTTTCTCCTTAAGAGTTTATGGATGACAATTTTAGAGTTGTAGATGCTAAGTCTGGAAAAGTCTTTACTTCTTACAAATAACCTCTCTCGACTCTTTAAAACTTGGAATGATTTATAGTATTTTCAAGGCTTGTGAAGTTTTACAAATCTGAAAGAGGTTTTCAGAGTTTTATATTTTATCTATCTTTCTAAAAATGTAATTTCTTCCTTAAAGGTTTCCATCTATTGAAAGTAAGTATTTACAATATTTTCTTAAAGAAATTTCCAATAGTAAAAGGTCAATGGAAGACTATTTACAACCTTATTATCTACAAAAATTTAAAATAAACAAACTTGCATAATGAATATTTATAGGTAAGAAGGGGTTACCTCCTTAAGTAAATAATTTTTTCAAGATAAGCCCATTGACAGGAAGAGAATCTCTCTTTCCTGATAGGTCTTGCAGTATGAACTTTGATGAGCCTATCTCCTCCATGATTTGAAACGGTCCAAGCCACATCTTTTGAAATTTGGTATGTTTGCCTTTGTCTTCATGTGCTTTGTCCCATTTCAAAACAAGATCACCAATTTGTAAAAATTTTGGGCCGGTAGAATTTGCATCAAAAGAAGATTTAATGACCTGTTGATGTTTTGCATGTGTGATTTTGGATTTTTCCCTTTCCTCCTCTAATTTAAGGATTTTATCATATATTAATTGAATAGAGGATGAAGGATTTTCTTCAATAAATTGTACTAGGGCCAGAGATGGGAGTGCTAAGTTTGTTGGTATTACAGCTTCTTTCCCATACACTAAGTTGAATGGAGAAGTACCTATTGAGGCCTTCTGAGTTATGCGGTCTGCCCATAATGCAAATATCAAAGACTTATGACAATTCTTTTGATTCTGATCAACAGTTCTTTTAATAATCTTAATGAGATTCTTATTAGTTGATTCTGCCAAACCATTACCTTGAGGGTAGTAGTTTGCAGAATACTTTAATTTAAATCCTCTCTTAAGAGCAAATTCAAGTATGGTACTTCCAGAAAAATAAGATGCATTGTCAAAAATGACGGCATTAGGTACACCAAACCTGGTAATGATGAATTGATCAATGAACTCAATGATTACATCAGAATTGGCTACCTTCAATGGAATTGCTTCTACCCACTTTGTGAAGTAATCTGTGGCTATAAGGATGTATCTGTGTTGCTTGGAAGAATGTGGGACAATCTCTCCTATGATATCCAGCCCCCATTATTCAAATGGTTGCTCAATGTTCACTGGTTGTAAAGGAAAGGCTGGTTTCCTTTGTCTCCCACTAGCAGTTTGGCATATCATGCATTTCCTTACATAGTCATGGGCGTCTTTAAAAAAAGTGGGCCAATAATATCCAACATGTATTATCTTGTGAGCTGTTGTATCACCTCCAAAATGTCCACCTGCTGGACCATCATGTAATTCTTGCAAAACCTTCTATGCTTCGGTTTTTCAAGGCATCTCAACAAAATTGAATCATAATTCCTTATAAATAACACACCATCAATGATTTCGAAGTGTTTTGCTTTTAATATTAAGGCGCATTTGTTTTTGTAACTAAAACCAGGAGGAGCATATCCATTTTTTAAATAAAAGAGCAGATCTGCATACTAAGATACAGAATTCATGATACTTATCTCATTTACTTGGAGAACATTATCTGAATATTCATGTTCTGGTATATTAGAAGCTCCTACTAATAACCTGCAAAAACCTTTTCCTCTTACAATTTTTGTTGCTTTAATATCTATATCATACTCTTGTAATTCTGTGACCCAGTTGGCTCTCTTCTCTCCTACTTCTCTTTGGACTAGCAATTGTCTCACTGCAGAGAAGGGAACTATTACTTTTGTATGTGTTTTTAGGAGGAATGGCCTAAAGTGTTTGATAGATTTAAACACAACGAAATCTTGTTTTTCTACTTCGGAATAGTTAAGTTCAGCACCTTGTAAATTAGAACTGAAGAAGGATATGGGTGCTTCAACTTGATGATCATTGATTTGCGTTAACACAGCTGCATAAGATGTTTCGATAGCTAAAGTGTACAAAATAAAATGATTAGAAAAATTGGGAGTATTTAATGCAGGAGCATTAATGATTGCCTGTTTGATTGAATCAAAGGCTTCTTTTTCGTTATGTCCCCATTTGAAAACTGAATTTTTCTTAATCATGGTCTGTAAAGGTAAAATAATCTGAGAAAAATTAGGAACGAATATTTTTACAAAATTTATCTGTCCTAAAAATGATTGCATTGATTTTTTATTGTGTGGCAGAGGAATATCAGAAATCTCTTTGATCATGTCTGGATCAATGTAAATGCCATCTTTAGATACAATAAATCCTAAGAGTTTACCTTCATCAAGAGCGAAGAATGATTTCTTGGGATTTAAAGAAATCCCATACCTTTTACATCGTTCAAAGATTTGTTTCAAATCATGTAGATGATTTTCTCTTTTCTTGGAAAAGATAGTTATGTCATCTAGGTAGACAACAACTGACCTGTTAATCAAACCCTTGAATTCTATATTGATTGCTCTTTGGAAAGTAGCTCCAGCATTAATCAAACCAAAAGGCATTTTCTGATAGGCATATGTTCCCCATTTGGTTCTGAATGTAGTTTTTAGTCTGTCATCTGGATGTACCTGTATTTGGTTATATCCAAGAAAACCATCCAGAAAAGACATCAACTCTAAACCACTACTGATTGAAGTTCCTGCTCCATTGTTGGTAATGGGAAATTATCTTTTTGGTGTGCCTTATTGAGATTCCTGAAATCAATGCAAATTCTAATATCACCATTTTTCTTTCTAACAGGTACCAAGTTTGAAACCCATTTAGAATGTCTGACTGGGAAAATTATCTTAGCTTTCAAGAGTTTATTCAACTCTGCTTTGATCTGACTCTCCAAATTTGGGTGAATTTTCCTCAATTTTTGTTGTACAGGTTTCTCCTTAGAAATCATTGGAATTGTGTGTTGTATGATAGAAGTATCATACATTTTCAGATCATCATAATTCCAAGAAAAAACATTTTTATATTTGTTTAACAATCTAATAAAAGCAAATATTTCTTCTGAAGTGAGCCTTAGTCCTAGATTAACATTTTTTGGTTTGGACTCAGTGTCAAGATTCACTAATTCAAACTTCAAAGTAGAACTTTGAAGTTTTGAATTAGTGACCTTTTTGAACCTATCTTTGATATCATAGAGATCTTCAAGTTTGACAACAGACTTAGGTATATAATTCTCATTCGGCCTTTGTTTTATTTGAATATCATGATCATTTTCATCAATAATCTGGTCATCATAAGATTTTTCAGAAGTTAAGAAATTTAAAATGTCTTCGTCATGATTAAATACCTGCTAGTTGGTGACATTGTTCGAAATAGATGGTCTAAAAATTAATTCAACTGAAAACCTATCAGGACTGTAATCCTCGGATGGCAGGAGTTTAGAAGCAATGTTAGCTAATAAATCAGCTGTTGCATTCTGAGATATAGGTATAAGAGAAATATTAAATGCTAGAAAATGAGATATGAGGTCTTGAACCAAGGATTGATAATGCTTGAGATGTCCTGAAAGGCAATGGATAGTGTTCCTTACCTATTTGATGACAATCTCAGAATCACCAAATACTTTTAGATATTGAATCTTTAGGCCTATAGCTTTATAGAGCCCTTGAATCAATGCCTCATATTCCGCAGTATTATTTGTACACTCAAATTCTATTCTGCATGATAGCATAGTTTTTTCCCCTTCAAGACAAACTAATATACATCCTACTCCTGCACCTTCATTGGATTTTGATCCATAAAAATATAAAGACCAAAATACAAGCTTATCTATAGGTTTATTTACAATTTCTTCAACAACAGTAACACACCTTGAGGTATTTGTATGAGAGAAATTTTCTATCTGTAATGTGAAACTATTAACAGAAAAAGGTGATGATTGAGCATTAAAATTATTAATGAATGATTAGGCTGAGTAATTTCCGAGAATATTATTATTGAAAGCTATAGGTTGGTTTTCCTGCTCAAACTCCGTTACAATATGGGTCATGTGTTTCTCCCGATCGATTTTGATTTGATTTGGTTTCCCTTTGTAAGGAAGCCACATATGAGACCAATCAGTAGAAATGTAACCATGGAGTTTCTCAGACCAATCCCTACTTAAAATTAAACCATAAAACTCAAGGATGTCAGCAATCAATATATCATTTCTCTGGACTACTCTAGGATCAGCTGATAACCTATTGGTGATTGAATTAATCTCTCCTAAGACTTGAAATTTAGTTCGATCTGACTGAACAATATGTACTGCAGATTTTTGGGGCTAAATGTTTAATTTTGAGCAAACTGAGGCTGGAATTATGTTTGATGAAGCCCCTGAATCTATTAAGCAGTTGTGCAGATTTCTATTATAGATCTCATAGATCAAGAGAAAAGGAGGAGTATGAGAATTAAATCTATCTCCGATCAAAACAACATCAGTAGCATCTACTTTATCCGATGGTGGCTTAGCTGATCCTTTAGCTGCTTTGGATAATACAACATTTGGAAGAGGAGAAGAAGGTATTGCATTTAATTCTTTAAGCAACAATTTTTGTTGATGTTTGAGCTTGCTAAGCTCAAATAAAGAAATATTCACTCCAGTCTTCTTCATGTCTGCAAGAATGTTGTAATCCATAGAGTCAGGGACTACAAATGTCTTAGATGATGAGGGTGGATTGGAAGATGATGGCCGATGTTGAGTAGGAAAAACTGGAGTTTTCTTCATGGGAGCCTTATCTTTGGTAGTAGGACTTGCATTTTTCTTCTTTTGAGTTGTTTGAATAGGCTCTGCAGTGGCTTTACTTCTGGTATTTACTAGGAGAGATTCCTATTCGCTTTCAGTATTAGAGTTAGGTAAAATGAAGTCCCACATACCATGACATTCAACTATCTCATCTTCTTCTGCTTCCTCTAATGACAAAACTATGTCTTCATCCTCATCGTCATCTAGATCTGATTCTGCATTAGATATGGCATTAGGTGGTTTTGATTCAATTCTTTTGAAGTTCCTAAATGGTTTTTTACTGGAGGTTTCAGCTACCTATTTCTTTATCTCTACCATTTCATTAGACATAGTCTTCAGAACTTTTTGCAAACCCTCCATATCGTATGGATATTTAGCTGCTTTGTTTTTTGAATCATCTTTAAAAGTAACTTTTGTGGACTTTCTTTCTTCAAGAGCCGTTTTCTTTTCTAAAGAAATAATACGTTTTTCAACGGCGATTGCTTCTTTAATATTCTCTGCTAAAGTGGGCTTTGCAGCCCTATCAACAAAGATGGCTATATTCAAAGGTAAAGCATAAATATACCATTCGCTTCTGACTTCTTCACTGGGCTTAGACATAGCAGGAATTTTATTTAAGAGCTTATTAAATCGCGAGTTGAAATCTTTAATATGTTCTTTTGACTCAGTTTTAAGATTGGAGAGATCATTGATTATGTCGGTGTGGACCTATCATCTCTGAACTTAGTTAAAAACTACTCTTGGAAAGCATTCCAACTATTAATGGATCCTGGTGGTAATGAAACATACCATGATCCAGTTGCTCCTTGTAAGGTGTATAGGAAAAGCCTAACAATAGCATCTTCTTCTATCACCCCATTTAAGTTTATTGACAACATAAAATTGTTTATATGTTCTTCTACTAATATGCTGATATCAGGATTAAACTTTGGTAACCACTTTTCAGGATGGGCCGGTAATTGACTCAAGGGTGCAGGCATTGCGACTACCCCTGGATTTGTCCATGGCTTCGGTTTTGGTTGATTCTGTGCCATTGTTGCACTAACAGCAGAAGAAAGTGAGGATGTAGTTACAAGTGGTTGGGTAGAGGATGTCGGAGTACCTGTACCCTTTTGGACGATGATATGTAGTTGGGGAATGGATGGTTGACTTTGCAATGGATTGGATGAAATGGATGATTATGAAGAAAGAGCCTCACTGTCCGACTCTAATGGTGTCTTCCTAGCTCTTTTTCGACTTGGCAGAGGCCATTCTGTTGGTGGGATACCAAGCTTTTCACTTTGCAATCTTGTAAGAGGCTGAGAAGGGATATATTGCGAAGTCACGTTGCCTTGGGATAACTCATACTATTCTTGAGATATTGAAAACCCTTGAAGTTTATGAATTAAAGACTGAACTTTAGGGGGTTCAAGGGAAGACTTGTCTGATATGTTCATGTTTTTAGCAGTGGGTGTTGTCTTTTAAACTTCTCACTTGAAAATGGGAGATTTAGAATGCGAGGGAGAAGTTGGTGGAGATGGTGAGGGAGATTTACTCTCAGAATGGGCTACGGATTTGAATTTGCTCACCATTCACAGTTCATGCCCTCCTTCTAGCGCCAAAACTGTTGATGCCCCTAAAATCGCTGCATCAACATCGGGGAAAACCACCCGATCCAGACCTTAGTGCAGCTCCTTTTCCGTTTGGTATGGTGGCTCCGACTAGATATAATGGGACCAGTTTCCCAGTGATGTATGACTTGATGGGTGATGGTTTTATAATGTGTAATGAAGGTGATAAGTGTTTTATCCTACAATTCAAAAATATACAAATATAACTATATAACCCAGGTATCATGTTAACAATGTGATTTTTTATTGTTTCTAATAGACAAATAATCATAAAGATCGCTTATTTGTAAATAGAAAGGTGTATTCATTTGATGATTACTTCGTTTAAAAAGTTAAACGAAGTAATAATATAAGAATGTCGCATTCATCGTAATATATATCACTGACATATACATATATATATATATATATATATATATATATATATATATATATATATATATATATATATATATATATATATATATATATATATATATATATATATATATATATATATTCAAATGATAACAATTCTAAAACCTTCAGAAATGATATGCTAAAGAATTGTCTGAAAGACATACATATATATCAACAATAGCAACTTTTAAGAAATGTTCATTCACATAAAGAAATAAGACAAAAACAGTGATAATAGTAATGTATGCATTTGAATAGATTCGATGTAAACAACACTCTGATTCCACTTTCCTATTTGAGAAAACCTCCAAAAGATGCAAAAGTGCAAGTCTTGAAAAAGCTTCTTTCACAAAATTGCAGAATCTTTGATCCACTATTGATAAAGAAATATTTAGAAGTACAGAAGTGCAACTTCTTAAGTCAAATCTTATACAAATTGAGGACCCTTTCTAAATACATGAAAGGGTCTTAAATAATAAAACAAAAACAAGCTATCAACAAAAATCACTATGAGCTATTCAAACTGTAGACATGAAAATCTAGGATTTTCTATAAAAATAGTAGTGTGATAACAATTGAACTAATTCATTGAATCAGCTTCCTTTCTTGTGGTTGTAGCTGATAGATTGCGAGCATTGGCTGGATTTCAAGAGGCTGACTCACCCTAGAATGTAGCTGGGTTGTGTAGGTGGCATCAAAGAGTTTGGGAATCATGTAGTTGACTGTGTCAGAGAGGCATTTCATGGCCATATGCTAGCTATGTGGCTTGAATAGAAAAAACTAGAATGTATCCCATGTCAAGTTTTGCACTTCTTCAATTTATTTTTCTTTGCTTGCCAGCTCCTGCCTCCAATGATGTTATAGTGCCTTTGCTTTGGGGATTTTACCTGGAGAGCAATCAGAGATCAAATTAGACATATATAAACTGTTATTTACTAATTTGATTACACCTTTTATTGTAGCTCTGGATCTAGAGATTGCTCTTTCTGATTTCATTAGCTGGAACTCCCATTCCCAAAATAGAATTTCCTTGTGCGATTCTTGTTTTTTGGAAAATTGGCAGTCCTTCCTTCTTCTAAATCTTGCCAAGAAAGAAAATTTGTTATCCTTTCATCTACTTTTTCTAATTCCAGTCTGGTGTCAACTGCCTTCTCAATCAGTGATGTAGAGATATTGCATAATGGGTCAGCCAATGATATATTATGGAAAAGGATTTTCAACTGCTAGGACAAGGCTTTGGTTATCTCCAAGGCTTCTTTTATAAATTCAGCAACCTGTGGATAACCCCTATACTTTTCTATTTGTAATTGCATTTGTGCAATTTGATCTTCCTTGTCCTTATTTTCCTGCTCAATTGTCATTTGAAGCCTGCTCAGTTCTTGAGACAACTTCTGTTGTTCCTAGAGAGTCTAGTTATCACTCTTCTGTTTCTCCAGTTTCAACTTCTCTTTTAGTTGCTCATTTTGTTGTCTCTACTCTACTATCTGCTATTCAAGGTGACTAATCCTTTGTTGTTCTTCTACTGACTGCACTTCCAGTTAAGTGATCCTTTGATCCTTTTCCCTGATTAGCTGGCTGACCTCTAAGGCTTTGTCTATTGTTGATGCTGTATAAGCCCCTGCATACCAAGATAATTTAGTTAAATCCTCAGAAGGATTGACTTTTTCCTTCCATACCACATTCATCATTTAGGCCTAAGGAGTTAGAAGACTACTTTTGGATCATACTGCCTCTTTAAGATGATTGCCAACTTTAACATTTTAATTTTCTCAGCTTCCTTCTCTACATGTTTGAAGTCATGCAGTGTGAAAGTACCACATCGGAGGGGGAATGAACGCCACATTTGTTTTTTGGACTCCTTTAGGTTCCTTGACATCCCTGCTTCTGTTATCTGATAAGCTATTTCTCTTGGCAAATAGTTTATCAGGAATGTATAAGGGGAGGACATGTGGATCAGTAGTGCTGCCAAAAAGTCTGATGTAGGTGAACTTCTCTTCGCCGAACCAACTACAAATTGATGTTAGGTCTACACTAGCTTCATCAAACAACCGAGGAGCAGGTTTGTCAAATATAGCATAATGAACAGGCAAGACGAAACCATGACAGATTCTATAAAGATGATTTTTATAATGGGCTTTCCACAATTCCTTATGATAGATATGAATGGGGTTCGGGTCTTGTGGAGTCCATTTCTAGCCTAAAATGGAGTAATCAGAATTGAAACAGATGGTGTCCAAAATGTGGGCACTCATATAAAACAGGGGTATTACCCGGGTAGTCACAAACCTGTTTCTTCTATAATCAAGGATTTGGTTGGCCATTTTATTAGATAAAATGGTTGCCCAATCCATGATGTAAGAATTAACTGCTGCTTCCATTAAAGGAACCATCTCTATAGAAAACTTAGCCGAATCATGAACTCCAAAGAGTCTGCATATCATAGCACTAACATAATAGTAAGGAGATGCTAAGGAGTATATAGATTACATACCCGATGATTCATGCTTGTGTTTGTTTGGGTAATGCCTCCACTGCCTGATAGGGTCCGACTCCACGTCATTTTCCTTGGAAAATGATTCCAAAAATGCCTTGTTGCACTGCTTCTATGGTTCAGGCAAATGGTACATCTTTTTTATATCTTCCACCCTGAATGACCCAAACATGCTTCCATCAGCTGTAAAGAATGCTCTGTCTATTATTCTAATACTCTTAATTATCCATCTGACCAAGTCATTGTAGGGTAATATTTTGGTGCGGGCTACTATTCTGTGAAGATAAGAATTGGCCAACTCTTTAAGAGTACTCTCTGACTTGACACTGTAATCCGTTGTTCCCTTTTCTTCTTCAATCTCTTCTAGATCCTCGGCTTCCAGTAAATTGTATATGATTTCCCATGAAGCCTTGCCTAGACTGACGCAGGTAGTATCGGCTATCAAGACCTTTTTTACTAGTTCTTCTTTGGTTATGACGGGAACCTTTGGTTTCTTTGATTTTCTTCGTCATTTTCGCTGGATTCATAAATTCAGACTTGCTCTACACAACGAAACAGAAGAACATAATAGCGGAAATGTTTGCTCAAAGCTAATACACAAAATACAAGATTAACGGAATTTAAGCTCAATGAGTGTTATGGATTTGATATATTACGTTACCATGGTGTTGAGCTAATTTATGTTCCTAAATTAACAAATTATTTACTATCAATCCGGGTTGTTTATTCTTGGAGGCAAACCACTATTTGTGAAGATCTAATATAATCAATTCTTGAAAGATAAATGATTAAAAACTAAGAGGAAATATATCTTAAAACTCTTGATTCAATCAGCTTAAAAGAGGTAACTTTGGAAGAGTTCTTGACTCAAGAAATCTACTTCCACCTCAAGTATTACTTCAATGAATTAGAGATTATAATCAAAGACTCAAGATGCATAAATCATACATGAAAAAGGCTCTTAACTTAAGAGACACTCAAAGCTTTCCATAATAACTCATTCATCTCAAGATATAAATCTAAATGGAAACAAACTATTTGCATGTAAATAAAAGACTAATTCTAATTCACCATTTCATAGAGAGAATGCCCAACTTGAACACTTGTTTTCCAACTCAATTAGATGATGAATAAACCATTAACAAATGAAATCAATCACTATTCATAACCATGATGCAATCTGAAATAAGACTTTGAAAAACTAAAGCTACCATCAACCAGATTTGCAATGAAATAAAACTAGTCTAACTTGGAAGTGTACTTAGCTTGGAGTGGGGGCCCTCCACCCTTGCCTTGCACACTTATGAAGATGATATCAGAATATTTAGATCAGCAAAACATCCATGTATTGATCAGAAAAATGAAAGTAACATAAGTCTCCAACTCAAGTCTTCAAACCAAAAATATTACAGCATAATAGTATCATATGTCAAGTGTCTTGAGCCATCAAAGTGTGGCTCTTAAATAAGGAGTTCATGAAACCAACTGATCTAAAATCACTCTAACAATCATATCTACTTTAGTCCACCTATTCAAGTCGAATCCAACTCCATCATCCCAAGAAATATGACTAATATCATGGAATCCCAAAACAGCCCTATTTAGATGGGATTTCTGGATGACTAGTCATGATTGACTAGCTCCAAAAAGGCATAAGAAAACTCGTTCTGTTGGAACCAAGCATAGGTGGCTTGGTCCTAGTTCCCAAGCTTCCTATTCATGCATCCCATTCGTGCTGAAGTGGCCTGCATCCATATCCAACATGAAGTGATTACGGGAATTTCTGAAATTGCCAAAATTGCACTTAAAATCAAACTTTAATAAAAACTTTAGAAATTGATAAATTAAAGCTAAATACCTGATTAGACATCAAATATTCATTAAAATGAGATGGATGAAGTGAAAATGAGGGATAAATGGATAACTAGATAAGTTTATCAAAGCAAAATGAGATCAAAACTGAAGCCCAACATCTCTCCCATGCTTATGATCAAGCATGTCCCCATGCTTGCTTGCTCCTCTTGGACCTTCTGCCCTCTGAAGTAGATGTTGTACCTGTAGCTGTTTCCCTGTTCACACAATCAAATTCTGATTCCTGTCCTGCCTTTAACATTGCTGCTTTAACCTTTTGTTTTTCATATTTAGCTTTCCACATGTTTTTATCTTTTAACCACTGAAATGCCTGTTTGGAAAGCAATTCATTTCTCCTTTTTAACCTGCTTATTTCTTCTTGCAACTTTTCATTTGTCTTCATTAGTTTTGCATTGTCCTTTTTCTGTGCCTTGTTATCTGATTTTAACTCCTTTTCCACAATTTTGCTTATTTCTATCTGATCTGTTAAGTCTTGGATTTTGGCCAAATTCAGTTCCTTTTCAAAATCCTGGGTGGTTTTCATCAATGATTCTCCTGCATCATTATCAAATATGGAATCTCTCTCAAGGGGTTCTTGTGCTATATCCTGTTCTTCTGGTTTCCTAGGAGAATATGCTTCTACCTCCTTTTCAAAATCAATAGAATTCCTAGTCCTAGGAACAGACATAACAGATGTATCAATCTCATGCATGGCCATATTTCTAGCTCTGGTTCTAGGATATAGGGGAGAGTTCATCATGCTTCTATCTTCTTGTTCTACTTTGTCTTGTATATCAACAAACTGTTCAGTAAAATGATTTTTATGCATGAATTCCTTCCATTCTAACCCCTTTGATTTCACCTGATATTCTACCAAGATTTTAATTAACCCCTGATGATATACCTGTGTTGCCTTTGGCTTATGCTCCTGTTTCACTGTTTCAACCATTTTGACAAGACTTTTATATAGAAAATATGGCAAGTTTATTCTACCATCTCCTTTTATGTGCTGCAGCAATCTAACATGGTATAGATGAGCAATGCTATACTGTCGGTCACAAGTCAAAAATTTCTGAATAACCATAACTAGTTCTCCCCATGGTTCATTGAACCATTCCCGGGGTATCCCCTTAGCTCTATCAAAGGTGCCTTTCCTGTTCTTTTCAAGGAAGAAAGTCCATGCTTTCTCCTTGAAATGCAAACCCTTGTGATATTTTTCTCCTATCATAGGCAACTCTAAGGCTTTGGATAAGAACTCCTGAGTTACGGGGATACTGAGTTCACCTACTTGAGTTTTGTCTTGACTGAAATTATTGATAAACTCCTTAGTTATCTGTTCTGAATGACCATTAAACTTCTGTAGAAATCCTATCATTCCTGACTGATACAATTTTTCTACAGTTTCTTTGCCCCAACTCTCTATTTGAAATCTTGGTTCTACCCGGTTTGTCATGATTTCTGTGAACCAATAAATATAATCCTCTGCTGTTACTAACTTCATTTTAACAAGGATAATGATTATTGTTTTTAAATGAAATTGTAGAAGCAACGAGGCTTACCTTCCCCCTCTGACTCAACTTTAATCTGTTTGATTCTGTCTTCTTTGACCTCTGCTGTCTTTCCTCTGCACTGACTCTGTTTCAATTCCCTGTTTAAGCACACCACACCTGAATATCTTCGATCAATACTCTGTTTTCTGTTTGTTTTGAAAATTAAATACACATTAAGCAATAACCATGTTTCCTTGACTCAAATTAACATGCGTTACTGTGTATTTAAACAAACAAAAACTTGAAAAATTTTGCTCTCGGCCTCTCAACAGATCCTTAAAAACATTCTCTGCCTATTCACAATGGAAAAACATGACTGTGTAATGCAAAAGTTGCTCTTGGCCTTTCAACAAATTCTTTAAAAACATGGCTGTATAAACAAGCAAATTGCTCTTGGCCTCAATCCTTTCATCATTTTACAAAAATATCACTGTATTATAAATACTGCAGACAAAGTTATAAGCCTAGAGGACTAATCACATGCGCTCGACCTCATATTCCTTACTGCTCATAACAACTGGCAAACAAATTTTTTTTTAAAAAACACAGTCTATGAACCCTCGGCCTCAAGGCACAAACAATGCAAAGTCGACTTTCAACTAGGATTTGCAGTCAATACAACATGTTTGCAGACAATCCCATGCATTTCAATGGCACAAATATATGAATATATAGGCGCACAGTGAAGCATGAATGCGTTTGACTCGTTTTGACATGCACCCTCCAGCATTCCTCTGTTCTATTTGACAGTCTTCACAGCATATACCAATGCGCACTCTGTTTACAGCTCATACATATATACAACAGCACTTCAAAAATCTAATTTAATGCTTTTCCCAATGCATATGACAACACTCTGTTCTGGGCAACCACGTATTCACAAACACTTCATGACTTAGGCATTCTCTGTTTGACAGCCGATGACAATTGCGCACAATGAAAACGCATTTACATGCATATCAAGACTTGGCTCTCAGCAAACAAATAAATGCAACCATAGTTCAACAATGAGTGCTCATAAATATAACAACCCTCACGCTCAGCATTTAAACTATCTCTCCGTGTTGGATGCATTTGATTTCTCATTTTCCTCTATCGTGTAATGCATGCAACAAGTGATTTTAAATGCTGGCCGATTATCATTGTTTTCACACCACAATCTACGCATTGATATCTATTCAATCTTTCCCTACGTGTTGTAGACTGAGAGTTATCCCGGATTTAGAGTTACCTTGCTGTCACTGGCCACGTGGGATGCAAACAAACATTCAAATCCCTCCTTTCTCGGTCAGTCGCACTGGTGTCAAACAACGAAACCTTGTGAGTAATGGCGGACTCATTCCTATCTACAGTCGCTGAGCGAAAACAACTCGAGTTCTTACCTTGTTTGTTTGCTAAACTCGGCTTCTTCGACTCGGATTTTCCCTTTAAAATTCCTCTCAACTCACTCCTTCCGCCTTTTGCTTTGTTTTGGTATCAAACCCGACTCTCTGAGCTCTCGGCAATGAACAAATGGTGGTTTGAACAACGCAGGGATGGTTATTTCATGATCGTTTCTCCTTGTACCCTGCGGTTCATTGTTGGTAGACGTTGGTAGCTGGCCGTCCTCATTGACTCAGTCTCCCGACTGAGCAATGAGGATGGCCGTATGGCTGTTTGAATTACTTATTCTCCACCGTTTCCATCAACCAATACCCTCTGACTGCTATAACACCGTGTCCCCTACCGTATCATGTGCTGGTCTGTGTGGTGCATATGGTTTCCCATTCCATTCACTGCTGTTGTATGGTTGATTATGGCCGCTCCCATACCCTTCACGATAATGATATCACTTGATTATTATCATTTGTATTACCTGGCCGCAACACTGCTGTGTGATCATTGTCATATGGCGTGTGCAAATTGTGCCGTAAACTTATTCCTTCCATTCCATACGATTTATACACAAAGATTATGGTTTAACTGTATAACCTTTGCACTCCGCAACGTTATATCATAGTTATGTCCATACTTTGTTTATATCTTATTCCTCCCTTACTATCGTATTGGAATGCTTACGGTCTCCACTTATATCATCACATATATCACTTGCACCATTACATTGCCCGCGGCCCTTGTATCACTATGTTATATGCTTTTGTTTGTTTGAATATGCGCATTAGGTTATATATATGTCTTCATATTGTATGCGCAATACTTTTTATAACATAGCTTTTATAATTTTAAAATGACCATGGGGTCATTTTTAAAATTATAACCATTCTAATGCTTTACTTCATGTGCAGGTGAAAAGAGTGGTCCCAGTGTGATCTTTTTGCATTTAAAGAAAATATCTAGGGAAAGTTTATGTGAATGAAATGAAATGGAATATGAATAGGGAATGTAGGGTATATACTGGGAATGAATATTAATGAATATTTGCAGA
This sequence comes from Pinus tabuliformis, assembly GCA_031772625.1. Taxonomy (NCBI): domain Eukaryota; kingdom Viridiplantae; phylum Streptophyta; class Pinopsida; order Pinales; family Pinaceae; genus Pinus; species Pinus tabuliformis. The sequence goes on along the minus strand of CM062818.1, from coordinate 879,550,997 downwards.
TACTTACTTCAATTAAATCAAAACTAGAAGTTTCTAAAAAAATTTGAATTTCAAGCACAAAATGGCTTATGAATATACTCCCTTGCTGTTGTTTGTACAGGTGGAATGTTGAATGCTGTTTGTTCAGGTGGAATGGAATCCAAAATGTTGTGGATAGTAGACTTTTATTACTGCTCCTTGTTCACTATGCTCTGCTTCTTGAATTGTTCAGGTCCCTTTGAATAATGTTTTCATTTCAGGTCCCTCTGCAATGCTTCTGGTATATTGTGTCGGTTCTGTTCTGGTTCTGCTGCAACAAGTTTGCTTCAGGTCCCACTGCAATATTATTTTATCTCAGGTCCCTCTGCAAATGCTTCTGGAATGATTTGATCTGCTGCAACTAAGTTTGCTTCAGGTCCCACTGAAGAATGTTTCAACTCAGGTCCCTTCAGGTTCTGCTGCAACAAGTTTGCTTCAGGTCCAAAGTGATCAACATAATACCTTAGCTGTGACAGCTAAAAGCTTGCTTCAAGACTCTCCCTTGTTGAATGTTTGACTTGTCCTCAAGTCAATTGTAGAAAGGTCCTGCATTGAAATGATGTGAGAATAGTAAAACAAGAATAGTGAATTCATAGAGTCCAGGTTTCCCTGGTTTTCCCCTATGAATTCGTGTTTGCTTAGTGCCAGTTGCCTGGTTTTCACCAGCAAACAATTTATTTTTATGTTTTGTTTTTTTTTTATATTTTTTTCTCTTTTATATTATATATATATATATATATATAGATATATATATATATATATATATATATATATATATATATATATATATATATATATATATATATATATATATATTTATTCTTTTTCTGAACTGGAAGATGGCAGAGCCATAATTTCCAGTCCTGATTCTTCTACCAGTTGTTTCATGAATGTCTCTTTACTAATAGGCTGATGATAAACTTTCAGCCTATGACCATTTACAACAAATGAGGTGGGGTCCTGGTCAATGGTTTTTATATTCATTGCTCCATTATCAAAGATTTCCTCGATTTCATATGGCCCAAGCCAATGTGTGGTAAATTTTGCCTTGAAATCCTTGAACTTGGAGTCAAATAATAAGGCCCAGTCTCCCTTCTGAAATGTCTTGGTTTTAATATATCTGTCGTGCCATTTCATTCTTTGCTCTTGTACCAATCTTGTATGCTCTATAGCTTGCTGACGATGCTCATCCAATTGATTCAGCTCCATGATCCTTTGTTGTTGTGCTTCTGTCAAGTCTATGCCCAATTCAGCTGCTAGCCTAAATGTTTGTATCTGGAACTCAATAGGCAATAAGGCTTCTTTCCCATAGACCAACTGATATGGACTAAACCCAGTTGTATTTTTCCATGTTATTCTGTAAGCCCATAATGCATCCTTTAACTTCTCAGACCAATCTTTCCTATTCAGCTGCACTGTCTTAGTCATGATGTTTTCTAAGACCTTATTTGTGGATTCTACTTGACCATTTGCTTGAGGGTGATATGGAGTAGAATTTCTGTGTTTAATCTTGTATTTCTCTGTCAGATCCCGTACTAACTTTGATGTAAACTGTGTTCCTTGATCTGTCACAATTTGTCTAGGTACTCCATATCTCACAAAAATTTCTTCAAAGAGGAATGTGACCACTGTGTCTTCAGTTGCTCTGCTCACTGCTTTGGCTTCTGCCCATTTTGTTACATAATCCGTGCATACCAGAATGTATCTTTTTCCATTTGACGGTGGATTAATGGGTCCAACAAAGTCAAGTGCCCACTGTTCAAATGGCTCAATGAGGACTTGAGGCTTGAGCGGCATTTCATCTGACATGATAGGTCTTCCTATTCTTTGGCAACTGTCACACTGTTTAACATATGCCTTAGAATCCTTGAAGACAGATGGCCAGTAATAGCCCAGTTGCAGCACCTTGTATGTTGTTCGTTTGTCTGCAAAATGACCACCACATGGTTCGTCATGACATGCCCTGAGTATATCTAGTATTTCATCTTCACGCACACACTTTCTAATCATTAGATCTGAACCAGTATAAAACAAATCACCATTCACCCAGCTATATCTAGAACTTTCTCTAACAATTTTCTTTCTTTGCTTACTTGTGAATTGAGTTGGAAATTTTCCAGATGACAAGTAATTAGCAATATCTGCAAACCAAGGTGTTTTAACTGTTATGGCAAACAGATGTTCATCAGGGAAGTTGTCTTTCACAGGATTTGGGTCTTCTGGTGATTGGATACGGGACAGAAAGTCAACCACTTGGTTTTCTTTGCCTGGCCGGTCTTGGATTGTAATGTTAAATTCTTGCAATAACAGGAGCCATCTTGTAATTCGCCCATTAGTGATGGGTTTGTTCATCAAGTATTTTATTGCTGAGTGATCTGTGTGAACAAAAACTTGATATCCTGTTATGTAATGTCTGAATTTGTTTACTGCATGTATGACGGCTAACATTTCCTTTTCAGTGACTGTATAGTTTGTTTCTGCAGGTGTCAAATTTTTACTGATAAAGTATATTGCATAGTTGAACAAATTTTTTTTCTGTCCCAAAGAGGCACCTATTGCTGTATCTGATGCATCAGTGGAAATATGAAATGGAAAAGACCAATTTGGTCCTCTAAGTATGGGTGCCACTGACAGCTTATCTTTTAAGATTTGAAAAGCATTCTGACAGCTATTTGTCCATTGAAATTCAACATCTTTTGCTAATAATTTAAACAGGGGTTGAGCTATTTTGCTAAAGTTTTCTATGAACCGTCTATAATAGCCTGCATATCCCAAGAAACTTCTGACCTCCTTCTGTGTTGTAGGTGGTCTCAGGTTAACTAGGACTTGTATTTTAGCTGGATCCACCTTAATTCCAGAAGCGGAAATATGGTGTCCCAGCACTATACCCTCTGTCAACATTATGTAGCATTTTTCGTTACTTAATGACAGATTTGTTTCAATACATCTCTTCAAGACTTTCTCAAGATTGTTCAAGCAATCATCATATGTGTTTCCATACACTGTGAAGTCATCCATATAAACTTCTACACATTCATGGACTAGATCAGCAAATATCGCAAGCACTGCTCTTTGAAAAGTTGCAGGTGCATTGCATAAACCAAATGGCAAAACATTGTATGCATAGGTTCCCCATGGGCACGTAAATGTAGTTTTGTCTTGGTCTTCCTTTGCTATTCTAATCTGATTGTATCCGCTAAACCCATCCAAGAAAGAAAAGTATTTCTTTCCAGCCAAGGAGTCTAACACCTGATCAATGAATGGTAGAGGAAAATGATCTTTTAATGTAGCTTTATTTAGCTCTCTATAGTCTACACATACCCTCCACTTTCCATTTTTCTTTGGTACAACTACCAGTGGAGAAACCCATTGACTATCCGAAATAGGATAGATGAATCCAACATTTAACAGTTTTTGTAATTCTTCTTTTACTATTTCTTTTATCATTGGATTCATTCGTCTTTGAGGTTGTCTAACAGGTTTCAGTTTATCATCTGTGTAGATGTGATGGATACATGTATTAGGATGAATTCCTTGCATATCAGTGTAATCCCAGGCAAATGCTTTTGAGTATTTCTGTAGTAATGCAATTACCTCTTGTTCTTGTTGTGATTGCAGCTGGGTTCCAATATTTAAATGTTTTCCAGGATGTATCTCAATTGTTTTAATGGTTGGGTTGTTGATTGTGTTTACAGGAAAGATGTCTACCAAAGAGTTTTGCAATGTTTGAATAGTACATGTTTCCTGAAAACATTGATTCAGAAGTTCATCTGCAGCTTCATATTGAACTTTTCTAAGCTGCTCTGAAATACTTGGCTCTGAGATAAAAAGATCCATCAAATCTTCATTCTCTTCTTCTTCTCTAAAATCAAAGAATTGATTTATACTTAAAACTGCTTTTGTTTGCTGTTTTTCTTGAGTTTCAAGTGTTGATTCTAAAGAAGTGGATTGTGCAGGTGAATAAAGAGTGATATGTTTCTTTTCATCTCCATGTGAAATTATCATGCTTCCAGATCTGCATCCTATGAAGGCATCAGCAGTGGCTAACCATGGTCTGCCTAAAATTAAAGGATGTCCTCCCAAATTTGTCTTTGGTTGCAGGATCAGGAAGTCAACAGGGTATTCCCATGAGTCCAATGAGACTATGATATCTTCTGACATTCCTTCAGGAACAACTTTAGATCTATCTGCTAATTCCAAAACTGTTGAAGTTGATCTAATGTTGTTTAATTGCAAAGTTTTCATTGTCTCCATTGTCATTACATTGATAGCTGCTCCCAAGTCTATTAATGTGTTTGGTACAGAGAAATTGTTTATTGATATGGTAACCATTGGGATACCAGGGTCAATATATTTTTCTACCATAGGTTGAGTAGACATGAGACTTGCTAATTTTCCAATGACTTGGACTGTTGTAGGATCCTTTTTCTTTCTTTCTTTTCGAATGCATAATTCCTTTATTGTTTTTGCATATATAGGTATTTCTTTAATAGCTTTTAACAAAGGAATCTTAACATATGCATTCCTTAACTCATCTAAGATATCAAATTCAGGAAGGGTTATCTGATTTTGATTTTGTTGTTCTACCAACCTTTCAGGATAAGGTGGTGTTTGTGTTGTAACATTTGTTCCTTTCTGATTTTGTATCTTTGTTTGTGATGTTTCAGATGACTCTCCTTGTTCATTTGGTTCTTCAACAATTGGAGGAGAATCCTTTTTAACCACTTTTCCAGACCTTAGATGGACATCATTCAAAGGAAGAATAGAATAAGTTGGAAAATATGCTGCTTCTTCTACAATGTATGCAGATTTGTCCACTTTGTTATTTGGATTGGCAACCGGTTGGGCTGGCAATTGCGTTGGTCTGGGTTGATTTGAAGGTAACTGTAACTGTTGTTGTTGTGTGAATAATGGTGGTGGATTCTGCTGCTGGAATGGATATGCAGAATTTTGTTGCGGAAATGGCATGGATGCAGGATATGGAAATGGTTGTTGGTATTGTTGCTGGTAAGGTTGTTGATATTGTTGAGACTGTTGTGGTTGTTGGTTTCCATAACCATATCCTCTCCAACCTTGTGCAGGTTGTTGTGGATATTGTTGTGGAGGCCAAGCTTGCCATGGCATAGGAGGGGCCCAAGGATTATAAGATGGATAAGCATAATTTTGCTGAGGGATTTGTTGCTGATTTGGCTGAGGCATTCTAGGTGGCCATGGTCTTCTTGGTGCAACATAATAGAAACCTTCTGCTCCTTGCATTTCGTCCATTGAAGGATTTTGCAATTCTTTCAATGTTACACAATTTTCAGTGGAATGATTGCCTGTACAAAGACCACACACTTGAATGCTATCTAAAGGACAGTCTCTCAGAGGATGTTTCTTTTTACATTTTGAACAAAATATTGCTAAGGCTTGCTCTTGTTCTTCCTTTTTCTTGTTTGCCTTTAGCACATCTACTTGTGTCCCTAATGTACTCAAAAGATCTGTTTTGAAATTTTCCAATAGACTTCCTATTTCAGCCCTTGTTATCCCTCCTGCAGCTGACTTTGCCGCTTTAGAACTTACTTCTCTTCTTCCGGTTTTTGATCTTCCTCTAGAATATTTCTGACATAACTCGACAATTTCATCAAATGGAAGATTTGAAATATCTCCTTTACCCATTACATTTAAAATGTCAAGGTATTCATCTCTTATACCTTTGAGGAAGATTGTGCGAACAGTTTCTTGATTTAGGGAATGTTGTTTAGACTTCTGAAGATTATATGCAAACCGTTCTAAGTATTCTTCTAGATTTTCATCTTCTTGCTGTGTCATTCTAAACACATCTTCCTTTGAATCTCTAGATCTACAATAAGGTTGGTATTTCTTAAGGAAGACAGTTCGCATATCATCCCAAGAGGCTATTGTTTGTTCTCCTAACCCCATAAACCATTTTAATGCTGCTGCTTTTAATGTTGCAGGAAAAAGACGAAGCTTATGGACATCATCAGTATAGCCATATGTTCTACATAAGATATCGAATTCAAACATGAATGAATCCGGATCTTCTGTAGACATTCCATAGAAGTTCGGCAACACAGAAGGTGGAATGTTTTTCATTTTTACTTCTTCTCCTAGTATTGCACTTGTATCTATTATTGGGAAACCAAATGTTGATTCTTGGTAAAGTCCATCTTCTTGCCTTTTTCTATCATTTTCTAGCTTCCTATCATTTTCATTTTTCATGTCTTCCTCTCTCTTCCTCCTCCATTCTCTTTCTTGTCTTTCATTTTCAACTCTTTGTTCATTATCATTAAGATGAACTGATCCATGTCCTTCTGCCATTGTTTGATTTGTTTCAATTTTAGGTGGAGTTTCAAGTGGAGATTCAAGTTGTGGGAAGATAGGAGGATTGATGGGTGGAAAGACAAGTTGTTTTCCTTTCTCTTTTGGTTTTTCGGAAGTGGAGAGTTTTTTCTTTGCTTCCCAAGCTGACAAAGTGTGCCTTTCAATCAAAGTTAATCTTTGGCCACTTCTTTGTTTTTCAATCAGCTCTTCAATGATTGGATTACCAGTAACAGGTGTATGTGATGATCCTATCTCTACTTGTGGGGGGTTTTTGATAAATCTACCTTGAGGATCTCTAACCCTAGGCATAAAGAAACATAATTAAAGAAATGAAATGTAACTAATGTTTTTGTTTATTTTGGATTTTATCTCTCTATTGACTATGTTGATATTTGCCTCCCCGGCAACGGCGCCAAAATGTTGAGCTAATTTATGTTCCTAAATTAACACAATTATTTACTATCAATCCGGGTTGTTTATTCTTGGAGGCAAACCACTATTTGTGAAGATCTAATATAATCAATTCTTGAAAGATAAATGATTAAAAACTAAGAGGAAATATATCTTAAAACTCTTGATTCAATCAGCTTAAAAGAGGTAACTTTGGAAGAGTTCTTGACTCAAGAAATCTACTTCCACCTCAAGTATTACTTCAATGAACTAGAGATTATAATCAAAGACTCAAGATGCATAAATCATACATGAAAAAGGCTCTTAACTTAAGAGACACTCAAAGCTTTCCATAATAACTCATTCATCTCAAGATATAAATCTAAATGGAAACAAACTATTTGCATGTAAATAAAAGACTAATTCTAATTCACCATTTCATAGAGAGAATGCCCAACTTGAACACTTGTTTTCCAACTCAATTAGATGATGAATAAACCATTAACAAATGAAATCAATCACTATTCATAACCATGATGCAATCTGAAATAAGACTTTGAAAAACTAAAGCTACCATCAACCAGATTTGCAATGAAATAAAACTAGTCTAACTTGGAAGTGTACTTAGCTTGGAGTGGGGGTCCTCCACCCTTGCCTTGCACACTTATGAAGATGATATCAGAATCTTTAGATCAGCAAAACATCCATGTATTGATCAGCAAAATGAAAGTAACATAAGTCTCCAACTCAAGTCTTCAAACCAAAAATATTACAGCATAATAGTATCATATGTCAAGTGTCTTGAGCCATCAAAGTGTGGCTCTTAAATAAGGAGTTCATCAAACCAACTGATCTAAAATCACTCTAACAATCATATCTACTTTAGTCCACCTATTCAATTCGAATCCAACTCCATCATCCCAAGAAATATGACTAATATCATGGAATCCCAAAACAGCCCTATTTAGATGGGATTTCTGGATGACTAGTCATGATTGACTAGCTCCAAAAAGGCATAAGAAAACTTGTTCTATTGGAACCAAGCATAGGTGGCTTGGTCCTAGTTCTCAAGCTTCCTATTCATGCATCCCATTCGTGCTGAAGTGGCCTGCATCCATATCCAACATGAAGTGATTACGGGAATTTCTGAAATTGCCAAAATTGCACTTAAAATCAAACTTTAATAAAAACTTTAGAAATTGATAAATTAAAGCTAAATACCTGATTAGACATCAAATATTCATTAAAATGAGATGGATGAAGTGAAAATGAGGGATAAATGGATAACTAGATAAGTTTATCAAAGCAAAATGAGATCAAAACTGAAGCCCAACACATGGATGAAACTCTCGAAGGATTCAACCATAACTGTTTAATTAATGATTTTCCGTAACTGACATCATGACACTTAAATGCCATAAAGATATGTCGCATCGCCAATATTGATAACGATTATTTTAAAATAAATATCGTAACTTCTCTATCAGTGATAAGCGATTAATCACATATCGTAGATCGGGAGATATACCCGTTATGTTTAACTGTTTCCTTTGTAGAGTTCCAGTTGGGATAAATCGCATCGATGGATTCCAAATGGGATTTTTTTATGCGTTTTGTGCTTTCACCGATGGCCAATTACGATCAGCTTATCGCATCAGGAGATTTATATGGCCCCTTAGAATGATTCTTTGATAAGTTGCGATATGCACTTTCCGATGGCTTTATCGCATCAGTGATTGCCAACGGAAACTTTAATTCTATCTTTTAAACCAAGGATGTGACGCATTCATTTATATTTGTTTTATGAGAAGGTCCCTTTTAATATTTAAATTGGATCAGACCTTTTTCATAAGGATTTTCATGTGTTTGTATAGATTTTTTAAATTTGCGATTGTTATTGAATTTTAACCTAAAAGAAAAAGACTTATCACAACCATTGATTAAAAGTTTTATTGATTTTATCTAAGTTCTAAAAAAGGGACCCATTTCTTGTTAAATTTTTAGATAAAAATTTTGAAATGGGGAGGGTTGTTGTATAGCACAACAGGTGGGTGGGCAAGTCTCCTAAGAACCCAAGCCAAATTCTGTTATGCTGAAACTGATGAATGTGAAGCAGGTGCCTACTAAAGCAGGGTGGGAGGGCACATCTCTGAAAGGAACCCACTCTGAATGCTACTCTAGAATTAAAATAGACATAACTCGATCAATATAACTGGTAATATTTATTATAAACTATTTTTGGAAATGAAAGGACCATTTTTCATCTTCCCATGTGTTGGAAATCCTTATCTGGACACTCTAGAATCTCATATTTGTGCTGCAACTTTTCCATCGTCACAAAAATTCTGAAAAAAAAAATAAAAATAAAAATAAAAAATGATTTTAAATCAGCGATATCTCCCACATCCGAACTACAATTCGACCCATTTTTTTTTTGAAATTGGGAAAATTTTCGAGAGGCGCTCAGATCTAAAATCACTTTTCTGAAATTCTATGCAAAAATTGAAAAAAAGAAAGATAGGAGATCCGTTGTCCATGAATTGCCGTCAAAAACATTTCTGCAACATAGCTGATTTTAAATCAGCGATATCTCCCTCATCCAGACTTTGATTTGGCTGATTTTTTTTTTAATTTGGGTAGTTTTTGCAAGGACTCCATATATGTTATTATTTTTTGTAAATATTTCACCAAAAAGTTTAGATCTGATCTGCAAACTCACCGCCCAAACACATTCCTGCAAAAAAAATGAAAAAATAAAAATTCTTCTCGCTTGGCACAAGAAAATGCTTTGTGGAGGAGGTAGCACATGCATGAAATTTGTTGACTATTGCTGCAAAATTTGAAACTGAAATATGCATCAAACTCTCATTCCAATGGAATGATAACCTGCTCTAATACCACTGATCCAGATCTTGGGGGGAGACCCCCAAGATCTAAAAGGTTGAAATGGATTTTGGGGGAGAACCCCCCAAGATCTAAAAAATTCAAATTCCAGAAGAAAAAGAGGAGAATGCCCAATAAACAAAACCACAAAGAATTTTTTTATTAAAAATGGAGAATAACTGTAAAAGCTACATTTTGGTGGACAAAAATGTCCTTTTACAAAATGTGACTTGTTACTTATAGTATTTTTCAGTTACAATACCATAGGTCAATTCCATGGGTGAATGAATGCCATGGGTGGATGTCACAATACCATGTGAAAATACCATGGGTGAATGAATACCATGGGTGGATGTCACAATACCATGGGTGAATGAATACCATGGGTGGATGTCACTTACAATACCATGGGTGGATGCCACTTACAATACCATCGGTGGATGAATACCATGGGTTGATGCCATTTTCTATTCAGATCAAAAAAGTATACCTATTTTGCATTGATGGAAACACTTCCAGACATTGATAGTCGCTAATGGAAATGAAAGAAACTCCTCCTATCATCCTCCTGGGAACTCCCCCTAATTGGATACTTAGATTCCTACATTCTCTCCCCCTTTGACATCAATGGAAAAGGGTCATGGTTTCCTACCACTTCTTCCATGACTATGTGTACTGGACCTAATCTTGTAATTGATGGAGTCTCCTCCTGATAACATATGTTTATAAGTGTCCACCAATAATTTCCAATTATTCCCAATCTTCCCTACGGAAACAATGGAGTCTCCCTCTAAGAACATGCTTCCTTCATAAGCTCTTCTTTCGTAAGTTCCTTCCAATACTCTTCACTTGTTATTTAACTTTCCTATGGTCTTGATTAATAAAAATTTGTAAATCTCTCCCTAAATCATACTTCTTGTTGTAAGAATCTCACCTTGTCAATATATCTTCATCTTTATGCAAATACTTTATTGTATAAATCTTCCTCCTTTTATCATATTGTTAACCTCATACCAATAAATGATAACCTTTCCTATATAATATTTCTTCTTTAAGTTTTAATTTAGAAAATTACATTATTAAAGAACCCTTCACCAAGAGATTAGATCTAAGAAGTTAGATCTAACCTTGGTTCTTCCTATTCCATTTTGCATCTAATAATTTTCATTCTTGAGAGTCCTCCCTTGTTCCATCTTATGTTGAATATGTAGTCATGTGCTATGTGTCCTTCATTATGACAAATTTAATATTCAATGTTTGGCTTCAACATTGATGGAAATGACCTATCTAATCTTTTAATTTCACCCATATGCCTCAAAATAGGCAACTGAGCAGATCCTTCATACCTAATAACATCATGTGTTTTACATTCCTATGCTTTGTGACCAAATTTTGTGCATGAAACACAATAACCAATAGGAAAAATTTATGGGCGAAATTTCTCTAATTAGATTTTTTTGGACATTCTCTAAAAAATATCTGCCCATTTGGTTAAAATTTCGCCTATTTTTTTACATATATATGATTAAATGGATGATATTAGCTAAAAACTTACCGATTTTAATAGTAAATTACATGTTTTTTATTGAATATTCACCTACATTCTATAGGTATGACTTTTCAAACTAGAATAGTTTCCTATGATACTATAGATAGGCATAATATTTGAATTCTTAAAAAATACCTTGATGACCAAAAAAATTATTTTGATACCAGGGAGCATAAGGGAGTCGTGAAAAGACATATCTTATAAAAGTGTTCCTTGGAGGAGTTTCATCCCCTTATTTATTTCTTACTCTTCCTCCATTGTTTCTTATGAGGGTTCCATACTTTCATTCTGTTTCCTTCTCTTTTGTGTACCCTGTTGATCCCTAACATTATTTTGAGCATCATTAGAAGTGTTGAAATGAACATGCTTGGGTTGATCCAATACTTGCTTTGGGTCTTCAAATGAGTTTTTTTGGATGCAATGAATGTTTGATCGAGTTTCTTGGGATAGTATTCATTTGATGTTCCTAAAATATATTTATCCTTAGATGTCTCACAACTTTATTGATAAACAAGACTTGTTTTGATGAGAGGAGACCTTTAAATGATGTGAATATGATCTAGAGATATAGATCCATTGTGAATTTTTAAGTTGTGTTTGAGCTATTCCAATTATTATTTCAAGATATATTCCTTTTTAGATCTTTCAAAATGTTGTTCCTTCTGATTTAGTTTTTTTGACAAAAACTCATATATCCTTTTGGATTCTTCTAGATATTAAAAATTGAGAGAATGAAAGGTCTCTTAATTTTTATCTTTGTCTTGGAATTGCTACAATAGTTGACTCTCCCTCTTTCTAAGGTTTCATTTATTTCAATGCACTTCTGATTTCACCTTCATAATGCATTTATACTTCAATTTCTTCTATTTCAGCAAAGAACAAAATTTCACCTATTTCATCAATAGATACACTTTCATTTAACTCATAATCACTTTCTTCTTTTGAGAAGAAGTTCTTTTTTTTGTCACCTCACTTATTTTGGTTTTTCAACTTGAATCTTGATTCATGAGAACTATAATTTATTTTATTATATGGAAACTTGGAATCATAATGACCTATTCTTCTACATTCAAATCGCTTGAAAGGAAGCTTACCTTTCAAGTTTATGATTCCCATTTTCCTCTTTTTTACAAACTTGGCTTCTTCTTCATCGTAGTTATGAATGGATTCTGCTTGATTTTCTTGCTTTCTCCCATATTTGGCTACTTCGAATGTTTCTTCCTTGATTCTAGATTTTTCCATTGATAGCCTTAGTTCATATGTTGAGAGTGTTCCATGAAATACATATATATTCATTTTTTCCATATCTGACAATTCTTCAAGGGTAGAGACTTTGTGATTTAATATTGATGGAAGAGATATCAATCTCTTTTGGACAACAACCTCATCCTTGACTTCCTCATCGAGTCCTGTAATAGAGCTTACAATATTTTCTACTCAAATAAAATATGAAGGAATATCCTCATCTACTTTAATTTTTAAACTTTTGAATTGATCCATGTAAGGTTGTAACTTCGCTTCTTTTACCTTCTTGTCCCCTTCACAATAATTTTTAAGTTTGTTCCATATATCATGGGATAATTTTCAATGCATTACTTTGAAAAAAAAATCATCTTACAAACCATTCAAAATAAGATGCTTAGCCACTGCATTAGATGTGTAAATAACCTTACCAACTGTATCTATAGGAGGAGGAGTATTAGGATTTTTGTTATTGGTCTCTATAGTTTTCCAAGCATCAACACCCAAGGAAATGATAGGTCTCCATTCTTATCTTCTAGAAATCATAGTTAAATCCATCAAACAAAGGATGCTTTCCTGATTATTTGATAATGCTCATTTCCTGAAATCAACCTTCTAGTAGTTAAATTTCCCTGAAGGCAACCACTCGGATACCACTTGTTATACCAAAGATCACACTGAGAGGGGCGGGGATGAATCAGTGTATTGTAAATCTTATTATTTCAAAACATTTCAATAATTAACAACCATCTAGAAATGTTCCATAACATTTTGTAACATAAAAAATAAATGAAATCAAGCATCAAAAATCCATTATCACATCACACAAGAGGACACGAGAATTTATGTGGAAACCCTTGCAGGAGAAAAACACAAATTACTTTTCTTGTTCTTCTTCAATTCATTACATATATTTTCAGGTACCGACCTACTAGAGGCACCCACACTTGTGATTTACAAACAACTACTACCAATAGGCTAAAACCTGATTGAAGCAACAACCTCAAAATGTGCAAGAACATACTTGCAATAGGATAGAACCTGATTGAGGCACCAACCTCAAAGATGGGAAATCTTCAACTTGATTGAAGAATCGAACTTAGAGATGAGAAAGATTCAGCTTATTTTATGCTTAAACATGACTGAGGCACCATATTTAATGATGAGAAAGCTTTGACTTGTTTTATGACTCAACCTAATTGAGGCACCCACCTCCTTCAACTTCGTGTGGACCACCTTTCATGATATTTCAAACTGGATCCACATGCTCTTCAAAGAATATAAATTTTCAAAATTTATTCCACTGCTATCACAATGATATCATCAAGTTTTCATATCATTTTCGTACCTTGTCACACCTTATTCATCAATATGGTTACATAAAACTCTTCTTGTAACATGTTCTATCCATATACACAACACTTTCTGCAACTAGCTCATAAGCCCCCAAAATGTATAAAATTGATTCCTGACATAAAAAATAAATCATTAAGGCTTTTCATGAATTTATATATGTTCAAAATTGAATCTTGATCATCATGTTTCTTCCAAAATCATATTTGGCTTCATAATGACCCAAAAAACATATAAAATAAAAAATTAAATTAACTATTTGATAGGATAGCACAATCTAGGCACCTTCTATAATATGGAATAATTTTGGTGGTAATTCTATAGAAAGGCTAGCACTGATGGATTAATTATTTGACAAAATTTAATTCCATTGAAAAATAAAAACAATAAAATCATCCATTAGTTTGAACTCTTTACCTCATAGAAAATAAACAACATACCAAGGGTGGAGCTTGCTAGTTTATTTAAGTCATTTGAAAGTGGCCTTTCCCATTCATGGTTTGTGGCCCAATAACCACACCAAGCTTGTTACAATAGTGCCAAATCTCGGCTAATCAACAGTTCCAAGAAATCATATGAGCCAATCAACAGTGATAAGTCATCATGCCAAAAACAACGAGTTTGAGCCAATCAACAGTGCCAAGTCATAGTGTTATCCAATCAACTATTCCAAGTCGTTATGCCATAAACAATGACCCAGTATGAGCCAATCAACAATGCAAATTTATTGTGTCAAAAAAAATGAGCCATTCTAAGGAACTCAATAGTACCATGTCATCATGCAAGCTAATCAATAATGCCAAGTCATCATTCCAAAAAAATGAGCCAGTGAGAGCCAATAAAGAGTGCCAAGTAATCATGTGGTCCAATCAAGAGTGACAAGTCAACTTTGAGCCAATCAATAGTGCCAAGTGGTCAAGTGATTCAATCGACAGTGCCAAGTTATCATGCCATGAAAACAATGATCCAATCTAAGCCAATTAACTATGCAAAGTCATCGTTCGATCTAGTCAACAATGACAAGTCATCATGCCAAAAATAATGAGCTAGTACAATCCAATCAACAGTGCTAAGTTATTGTGTGTGTCAATAACTGTGTTAAGTCATCATGCCAAAAACAATGAGTTATTCTAAGCCAATCAATAGTTCTAAGTCATCATGCAAGGAAATCAATAGTGCCAATTCATCATGCCAAAAAAATGACCAATTCTAAACCAATCAATAGTTCCAAGTTATCGTTCCAAAACTAACAAACTAGTCTAAGCCAATCAACAATCCCAAGTCATCAAGCCAATAACAATGAGACAAGTCTAAGCCATATTAACCAATCAATAGTGCTAAATCATTAAGCTATACGGTTTCAACCCTACCACCAATGAACACAAGTGCCTAAAACTTGTTGTTAAGGAAAACCTTCACATATGATCATTATTCATGATCTATTCCCTTAGTCACAATCATGCCTGCATATATATACATGAAAAGGGCTACATTTCGGGGATGAGCCAACACATGTAGCCATGTAAAATTTTTGTGATCTAAGTGTCACTAGGCATCTGAGTGTTGACATCATCATGATGTCACACTGTCATGTGTCTCATTTCAAATGGGCCACGTGTCACATAAATCCACCCTATGTTAAACTTTGGTTAGTTTGACATATCATCCATCGTTCACTAAATTTTTGAGAACCAAATGTTGAAGAAGATGAAAAAAATTTAATCTTTAAAATAGTGTGCTTGTCAAAGTAATATTCATCATAGATTTCACAATAGAACCATAGATTTACCCCATAGATACTCATTGTTTAAAAAAAAAAAGTTTTTTCAATAAATTTGATGTTTTAGGCCTCCTTACAATTTTCAACTTCAAATGATCCTTAAAATCTCATCTGGGAGGAGTTTTTCTAGTTGGGATATGTTGCTGGAAATTTCTAGGATAGGACTATCCAAAAAAACCATCCACTAATTCATTAAGGCAACATAATGGTGACAAAAATTCAACAAAATTTAAACCTCTTTGATTTTTCTTGATGAGGACATGCAAGAGATTAGGCCATCATACTGCTTCCTTTGAGATATTGCCTCTTCCTTAGACATCCCCTTTGAAATCAATGACATTGGTTGTCATCAATGACAACATTATGTTCAACAATATCCCCCTATGCCATTGATGGAAACATTGCCATACACTAATAGTAATTGATGGAAATGGATCAATGTTGTTGGGAACTTCCCCTAACTAGCTACGAAGATTGATCATGTTACCTATCTTCTTTATCCTCCTTCTCCATTCTTCAATGCTTGAATTATTTCCCCCTTTGACATCAATGGAAAAGGGTAATGGTTTCCTACCAATGCTTCCATGACTATGTGTGGACCTAATCTTGTTATAAATGTAGTCTCCTCCTTAGACCATATGTTTATAAGTGCCTGTCATTACTCTCCAACTATTCTTAAACATTCCTATGGACATGATGGAGTCTCCTCCCGAGACTATTCTTCCTTCATAATCTCTTCATCTATAAGTGCCTACTAATACTCTTCAATTGTTGCTAAACTTTCTTGTAGATTTGAATTTTTTAAATATCCCCCAAATCAAACTTGTTTTTGTAAGAATGTCCACTTGTTAATATACTTTTATTTTTCTTCTTCAACTTTTAATTTAAAAATTCATATTCTTAAAGAATCCTTCACAAAGTGATTAGATCTAAGAAGTTAGATCTAACCTTCATTCTTGCTATTTAGTTCTCCATCCAATAATTTTCATTCTTGAGAGTCCCTCTCCCTTATTCCATATTATGTTGAGTCTACAATCATGTGCTATGTGTCCTTCATTCTGAAAAATGTAACATTCAATATTTGGCTTCAAAATTGATGCAAATGACCTATATGATATTATAATTTCATTCATATACCTTAACCTAAGCACTTGATCATATACTCTATACCTGATAACATCACAGTTTCTACAATCCTATGCATTTTGACTAAATTTTGTGCTTGAAAAAAATGACCAAAAAAATTATTTTGGTACCTGGGAGCATAAGGAGGTCTTCAAAAGACATATATTTTGAATTTTATCCTTGGACTAGTTCATCGCCTTGTTGATTTCTTACTCTTTCTCCATTGTTTCTTGTGTATCCTTTGTGATGAATTTTTTTCATGGAGGGTTCCATACTTTCAATTTGGTTCCTTCTCTTTTGTGTACCTTGTTGATTCTTGACATCATTTTGAGGATCATTAGAAGTGTTGAAATGAACATGCTTAGGATGATTCATTACTTTATTAGGATATTCAAATGATTTGTTGTTGGATTTAATGAATGTTTTATTGAGTTTCTTGGGATTGTATTCACTTGATGTTCTTGAAAGGGCCTTATCCTTGAATGTCTCACCACATTCCTGATAACAAAGAACTATTTTGATGAGAGGGCATATTTAAATGTTAATAATATGATATATAGATGAAAACCCTTTGTGATATTTTAAGTTGTCTTTTAGCTATTTCAATTATTCTTTCAAGAGAAAAACTTCCTCTACTTATCATTCAAAAAGTTGTTCCTTCTCATTTAGTTGTTCTGACAAAAACTCCTCTACTCTTTTGGCTTCTTCTAGCACGACATTGAGAACATTAATGGTCTGTTCATTTATATATTTTCCTTGTAGTTGTTGCATTTTTTCACTCTACCTATTTCTAATGGTTTTATTTCTTTGATTGCACTTCTAAGTTTACCTTCATAATCTATTTCTACTTTAGTTTCTTTCATTTTAAAAAGAACAAAATTTCACCTATTTAATCATCAGTTACACTTTCGTTTCTCTCATAACCACTTTCTTCTTTTGAGAATAAGTTCTTATTTTTTTCACCTCACTTCTTCTTTTGATTCTTTGACTTGAATCTTGATTCATCATCATTGTCATTTATTTTAGCATAAGGACAACTGGAAGCATAATGATATGTTCTTCCACATTCGAAGCACTTGAAAGGAAGATTACATTTGAACTTTGAAATTCCCATTTTTAGCTTTCTGATGAACTTGGATTCTTCTTCATCAGACTTATGATTGGAGTATGCTTAATTTCAATGCTTTCTCCCTTCTTTGGATACTTGGAATGTTGCTTCCTTGATCCTTAATTTTTCCTCCTTTATCCTTATTACATATGCTGAGAGTGTTCCATGAAATATATCTATATTCATTTTATCCATATTTTACAGCTCTTCAATCATAGATATTTTGGGATTGAATCTTGATGGAAGATATATCAATATATTTCAAAGAAAATCCTCATCATTTACTTCTTCACCGAGACCTGCAATATAGTTTACATTTTTTTCTACTCGAAGAAAATATGAAGTAATATACTCATTTTCTTCCATTTTCAAGCTTTCGATTTAAGCCCTATAAGATTATAAGTTGGCTTCTTTTACCTTCTTTCCCCTTCATAACAAATTTGAAGTTTTTTCCATATATCTTGGGCTGATTTGAAATGCATTTATTTGAAAATATAGCATGCTTGTGCACTACGTTACATGCATAAAGAACATTACCAGTTGTATATGTAGGAAGAGTATAAGGAACTTTTAATTGATCCTACAACTATCCAAGCATCAACACCCAAGGAAATGAGATAGGTCTCCATTCTTATCTTCTTGAAAGCATAGTTGGATCCATAAAACAAAGGAGTCTTTCCAAATGATCTGATAGTGGCCATATTTCCATAAATCAACCTTCCAGTAGTTAACTATTCATGAAGGCACCTTCTCTGATACCACTTGATAGACCATAGATCACACTTCGGGGGGTGAATCAGTTTGATGGAAATCTTATTATTTCAAAGAATTTCATCAATTAACAACCATGTAGCAATGTACCATATCAATTTGTTGCATAAAAATAAATGAAATCATGCATCAAGAAGGCATCATCACATCAACAAAAGAGGACACAATCTTTTATGTGGAAACCCTTATAGGAGAAAACCAAAATTATTTTTCTTCTTCTCGTCAAATTCACTACATTAATTTGTATTTACCGACCTACTATAGGTACCCACCCCTATAATTTCAAGAAACTACTTGCAATAGCTACAATTGAGTTGATGCACCAACCTCAAATTGTGCAAGCACCCACTTGCAATAGGATACAACCTAATTGAGGAATGAACCTCGGGGATGTGAAAGCTTCAACTTGTTGTAGGCTTTAAACTTATTAAGGAACGAACCTCAATAATGAGAAAGCTCAAACTTATTGTAGGCTTCAGATTGATTGAGGCACCAACCATAGTGGAGGCACCCACCTCCTTCATCTTCATGTGTACCACTTGTCACAATATTTCAAACTGGATCCACTTGCTCTTCAAATAGTATAAAATTTCAAAACATATCTCGCTACTATCACAATCTAGCATCAAGTTATCATATCTTGTTCATACCTTGTTGGACCATATTCATCAATATGGTCACATAACACTCTTCTCGGAACATGTTCTAGCCATATACACAACACTTGCTGTAACCTCCTCATAAGCCTTCAAAACACATAAAATTGATTCTTGACATAAAAAATACATCATTAAGGCTTTTCATGCCTTTATAGCTATTCACAACTGAATCCTGACCATCATGTTTCTTCTCAAATCAAATTTTGATTCCTAACAACCCAAAAGCCATATAAAATACGCATTAAATTAAATGCTTGGTAGAATGGTACAATCCAAGCACTCTCTACAACATGGAAAAAGTTCGGCAGGAATTACATAGAAAGGATACCACTAGTGGCTTCATTATCTAAAAAAAATGTATTTCTATTGAAAAATAAAAATAATAAAATCATCCATTACTTTGAACCCTTGAACTCATAGAAAACAAAAAATGTGCCAACAAATCATGCTATATAATACCTCATGCAAGGTGGAGTATGATAGTTTATTTGAGTCAATTCAAAGAGGCCTTGCCCCATCATGGATTGTGACCCAATAACCACATCAATATTATTGTAAATATGTCAAATCTAGGCCAATAAATAGTTCCAAGTCATTATTGGGTGTGGAGCCTAATTATCTTCTTTATTTAGTGGTATCGCCACATTGGACCCCAGTTCGTAATGTGCCACCGGTAAAATATACGCTACAGGGGGGGTCCAGTGGGGGAGACTACGACCTTTGGGAACCCCCCCCTGGCGGGGGGATCGGGGAAGCACCCCCAAAGCTAAAAATAGATGTAAAAATGCCTTGTAAAGTGTTGTAATTTCGTAGTCAATCTGGGTCGTTCATTAGGCAGAGATCTGATGGTAGAAGTTATGTTTAAGTTAGTTTTTTTTCCTTAGAAGGCAACCCCTCACTATATATGAGGGAATTGTATTGTGTCTATGTAGATCTATATTCTAAGTGTTCAAAGAGAGAGGAGATTGTGTGAGAGCAAAGAGAGAATTACAACGGATCTGTTGTAGGTTGTATCTCTTCAGTTTGTTGGATAATATAAAAGGAAGGACTAGTTGTTTCTTCGTGGATGTAGCCCAAATTGGGTGAACCACGTATATCTGTGTCTCTCTTGTTTTATGTGTTTTCTATGTTTGTATTTCTGCAATATATTTTATGTGTTCCATTGCTCTATAACATATAATTTTCTAACAGTCATCATACAAGCCAATCAGTAATGCCAAGTCATAATACTAAAAAAAACTAGCCAAATCCCAGCCAATCAACATTACCAAGTCACCGAGCCAAGTCTAAGCCAATCAACAGTGCCAAGTCATCATTCCAAAAACAATGAGGTAGTATGAGCCAGTCAAAAGTGGCAAGTTCTCGTTCCAAAAACAACAAGACAATCTGAGCCAATCAATAGTGCTAAGTCATCATGCAAGACAATCAACAATTCCAAGTCATCATGATAAAAACAATGAGTCAGTCATAGAAATAAAAAATACCAAGTTGTCGTGCAATCCAATCAATAATGCCAAGTAAAATGTGATATAATCAATGGTGCTAAGTCATCAAGAGAGCCAATTAATGGTTCCAAGCTATCATGCAAAAGATAATGAGCCAATCTGAGTCGTTTAATAGTGCCAAGTCATCGTGCAAGCCAATTAGCAATGACAAGTCATCATTCCAAAACAATGAGCCAGTTTTAGCCAATAAATAGTTCCAATTTATCATGTGATCCAATCAACATTTCTAAGTAATCATGCCAAAACAAACGAGCTAGTCCAAGCCAATCACGAGTGCTAAGTCATCATGTGAGCCAATCAACAATTCCAAGTCATTGTGCCAAAAACAATGACCCAATCTAAGCCAATAAATAGTTCCAAGTTATCATGCAAGCCAATCAATAGTGCCAAGTCATCATGCTAAAAACAATGATCAAGTCTGAGCTAATCAATAGTCCGAGCTTATGGTTCCAAAAACAACAAACTAGTTTGAGCCAATCAACAATGCCAAGTCATCAATCCAATAACAACGAGCCAAGTTTAAGCTATATGAGCCAATCAATAGTGCCAAATCATCAATATACATGGTTTTGACCCTACAATCACTGAACAAAAGTGCCTCAAACTCATTTTAAAGACAAACCTTCACATGTTATCCTTGTTCACTATCGATTCCCTTAGTGATGATCATTCCTTCATATATATACGTGACAGGGGCCATATTTTAGGGATGAGCTGACCCATGTGACTATGTAAAAATTTTATGATCTAAGGGTCACTAGGTCCTCGAGTGCTTATATCATCATGATTTCATAGTGGCCATGTGTCTCATTCTGAGTGGGCCACGTGTCACACAATATATGTCCATTGGTCAAATGAAAAAAAAATTGTACCAACATGCCACAAGGAACACAACAATAGACTGCCATGTTATCCTTAATCAACCACATCATATTGATATGCAATGTCATCACAAAAGGGCCATGTGGCCATCCTTATCACCTACAAGTGGCACAGGGTTGGCCATGCACATTTACACACAAAGATATTTTGAGAATCCCATTCCATAATCTCTCTGAGATTCCCATGGACACACACAATTTCAATTATGGGTTACTATGCTTCCCTAAATATATTTATTCATGACAATTATATGTTTTTGTTAGGCTATAATGTCTACTTTATTCTTGATAATGAAGAGAATATTGTAGTCATGTAAGAATGCATGACAATCATGCGTTGTAGATGAGAATACAATTACCATCTTTGGACAATCAGAAGAAATTACAGGAGACAATAACATTAGAGGTGGCGGTGGATGGTGTTCCATATTTTGGTTTTCAATGAAAACTCATCCTTCCTGCTTACCTACTCTTATCAATCAGCCACATCCTACATAAATAAATGGTGAAGAAGAGGAAAATATATCAAGAACATAAGAGAACAAGAGAAATGCACAACTAATATGGTTTGCCAACGATACTTCCATAACAAAGAGGAATTACCTCACTATTCAGAACAACATGAGATATGTTATTTACATGTGAACACATAAAACAAACAAAAAATCAAAGATTGTTAGTTTCGATGGTGTTTATAATAATGTTTCTAATTTTTTAGACTTTCTTTGTTTTGGAAATCTTCAGGACTTATGTAAATGCATCCCTGAGCTCTGTTTGACCGAAAGATATTAAAATTTTTCATCATTTTTTCTATGGGAAGAATAATTGTGCCACGATTGAAAAATATGATCCATGTCACTTTTAAGCAACTTCTATGTAAAATGCCTCCAATACAATCTGTTTAACAACACACGTTAGTGATGAAGAGTGTATATTTGATTCAACTTTTATGCCGCATTACCAAGTTCCAAGGAACATTTATCACCTCTTTATAATTATGGTATGTTTTTATTTTTATATTTTTTTTTACATAGTGGAAAAAGATATCATAACTAAGCCGTTAAATGAGCAATGAGGACAATTTTCATTTGTTGTCACCAATGAATGTGTGTTGACTCAGTTGTTATCAGTGAATGCAGGATGAATCATCATTAATATTCAAAGGAAACTACCCCACCTAGAATTACCCCACTGGTGGTCTGTAAAGGGTAGGCTTTCACTCTTGTGAGATGCCCTTAGGTCTTGGGTGCTATAGGGATTTAAGCAAGGATGGAAAAACTAGAAAACCCTCTTAGTTTTTCCTAGAAACCTAAGACAGATGGATCAAGGGATCTATTTAGCTATGGTCTAACCCATTCAACAATGTAAATGACAGGCTAGAATTGACAAAGCATCGGTAAAGAGTTACTAGATGATCCTTTCAAGTAGTTTAGTTGGAACAGTCAGTGTGGTTGAGAAGCTATCCCATCTAGCTCCTAAGATCAATCTTGCACACAAAAAAGAGAAAACATAACTTTTCAAACATATATACTTTAATCAATTCAAACACCAATGGATGAAAAAAATACATCATTGAATATACAAGCATAATACCATCATCCAAGTTATCATTAAGTAAATACAAGATGCATGAATAATAGATAACCATATGGAAGGAACAACAATAGATATATACATTCAGACAATGAAGGAAGATTACAAGCATTATCAACTATAGCATGGACTACTCCAACTCCTAGCTCTTCAATCTCTCTCTCTCAAACAATATCTTCGCACCATAACAATATGTGAATTCAAATCCCAATATCAATGGCCTAGCCTCCAATTTATCGGTAGAGGAGGGCTACAAATATTTATAATTTCACCTTTAGATGCATTTTGTGTAAAAGCTATGAAATGGAGGATGTTTCCTCGGCATAGTTGCTTTGTCCTACATTAGTTTTCTTTCTTAGGATAAGCAACAACTATGGATGAGTGTGAAGCGAAACCATTCCAGCTTCTTAGAGTTGAAAATGGTGAACTGGGGTGTCAATGTTAATTAACTCAGTTTTTTCCCATGGATCCGTGAAAGTCTTATAACGTAGGTTTAATGAAGCAATCATGTGATACTGGTTATTGTAACGAAGCTTTAAGTGACCAAGTGTTATGTTATAAGGCTCTGCTGCAAGAAGAAAGGGTGTGTTCTAGTCTCAATTGGCCTGAAACATGGGTGTATTTCAGTAAAAAATATAGCCTTGTCCTATAAGTTTATGGGGAGGAAGTTTCTTATATAATAGATTCCCCCTAAAGTGTGAGGTCAAATAATAAGGCAATGGCCAAAACCTATGTCAGAAATATATAATCAAATTTTAGTTGGGCATTCCCATGCTTAGTAGCTAAACCAGAATGATCTCCAAAGGATCTCTGACAAATTGAGTCCATCGATAAGTACAATGTGGATAATTTTCATAATGTAATCAGTTTGATGAGTTGTCTCCATAAAATAATAGTCACAACTTGGGATAGGGAAAATGATGAGTGACGCAAGCCTCTACCCAAGGTCTTCATCACCGTCGCATAATAGCATAACTCTATACATGCAAATAAATGAGCTGAAGTCGGACATGTGAGAAATTTCCTGATTACTAGCCAATGATGAAAATTGTTAACAAATGTGAGGATGACCACCGATAAGGATGATCGTATCCAAGATTCACATTACAATCTAGCGAGTAGGAATAAAGGAGTTGATGTCAAACACTCATATAATCATTCAAGTGGGAGCCAATAGTGAAAACCTCCAAACAAATACACAAAATCTTTCTACTAAGGACTACAAGCTCCAGGGTATTGTGGTGTTTCTCAATTCACTTCCCAGATAATGTGTTGAAGTCGATAGAAAGGGATTTTTCAAAGGTAGTCAATAAGGATTCCTACATCAATTGATGTGAAAAGGGAAAAAATAATTTGTTTTGAAGATAGTATAGAATAATAAGATGAACTAGTTTAGGGAAATATGGCATATGATCAAATGGTTGATAAAAGTAACAGAGAGTAGAAGATCCCTTGAAAAATAGAAGGCACAGCACCAAAAAGACTAGGAAACTTAAACCCAAGAACACTAGGAGGAGAAAGACACAAAGATGAAAGGACATCAAGGTATCAAGGCAAGGCTCATAATGTGGTAGGGTTCTTAAAGAAGCTAGAAAAAAAGGAATCTAATGGGAAAAATGTCATGTTCATGGGACAAAAAATAAAATGTTGCCAAAATTTTCTCAGATATAGATATAGTAACCACTCTTTCTTCCAAATTTTCCCAATCTACTTAGGTTTAGAGAGGCCAAAAAGGGTAAACTTGATAGTATTTTCACATTTAAAGAATCTAAAAAGATATTAAAGAAGACTTCAAAGGGGTACCTTTTTCATGGTTGTGACCAAGTGTGACAAAGGGTTAGTAATATACATGACACAGTTCCTTTTTGTAGTTAGTACATTGAGGCCAGATAAAGTGATAAACCTATGCTCAATAAATTTTTTCCTCATTTTGTTATGATTACGAGGGGAAAAAAGTAAATTCAATATTCTTTGTAAAGTTTGAAATGAGTCAGATGAAGAAAACTCATTGTATCTTTTTCAGTTTAGGGAACGAGATGCAACGAGTTTCCCTAAACTAAAAATCTTAGTGGGATTTTAACTAAAAACCTAGAGTTTCCTTCTTCGAGCTCATTTCAGTTTAGGAAAACTTGTGGTATCTTTTTTAATTTCAGTTTTCTATAAGAATGAGAATTCTTACGAGCTCGTTCTTCTTAGTGGGAGTTTAATGAGCCCGAAGAAGGAATCTCGAGGTTTTTTTGGTTTAAAGAGTGAGAAAATGACCCTAAAAATAAGGCTTGGTCTTCTTCATGGGAGTTTAGCAAACCTAAAGAAATAAACTCAAGGTTTTTTCGGTTTTATGAATGACAAAAAGTCCCTAAAAGGAATGCACACGTAAAAGGTTTTTCCTTTTGAAAATTATGTAATTTTTTTGGTTAGATGCAATAAACTAAACATCTAAGTTTTGGGATTTTGATGAGAAAAACAAGAAAAATGGAAAGGAACACACCAGAAGAAACAAAAATTTATATATAAAGTTACAAATCACATGCTAGCGAGGTGCTAGGAATATTACTTTTTGAGTGGTTCCCTATCATAGTCAATGAGTTCATAGGCCCTTTTAAAAAGGATTCGACTAACACCATAAGGAATAAGGTAGAAGGGTTGAATGGTTCCCACCCGTAAGATATTTCTTAAGTTTTCTTCAGAGTATAACCCTTGAACAAGTGTCAAAGAGGAAGCAACAAGCTAATATTGATTAAGGGATAGGATTTTTAGAGGATTCATGTTTAGTGCATATGGAAAAGAGACTGAGACATGTGGTTGGAACTATCCCAAGGTCACTCAACTAGATATGTGATATTTGTAATAGCCTCATCAGTGGGGAGGATAGTGTTGACAATATCAGTAGAGGGAGTGTCAACGGGAGAGTTCATAGGATCATGGGCCCCAACAAAAGAAGGAGGCTCAAATGTAGATGTACAAGTGTGATAAGCTAATTATTCGTATGAAAACGACATATGTTCTCCAATAGAGGAAATAGTGGAAGCGGTCAGGATGATTGATCCATCCATAGATCCTGTGGGTACAAGAAATACCATAGAAATAGTCAAAGAGGCCTCTGACGATGGAAGAAGGAAACACCCTAAGAGTGAGGAACCCTTCAATAGGATTGTACCAACACTGAAAAAATTGTCAGGAGAACCACCCACCAAAGGAATGTTTCTAGCAGGAAATGGTTGAAACTCAAGGATGCAGAAGGATTGTTGGTCCAAAGTCACTATTTTACCTTAGTGAGGAAAAGAGATAAGTCAAAAAACCAATGAGGAAATGGCTTTCATTAAGTAAATCCAACTACGTCCTAGTAGAAGGTTGTAATAGAGCAGGTGATTAACAACTTCAATATGAACTGAAACAATTTTCCCTCCACGGGTGATGGGAAAGCTAACCAACTATCCCTTTAGGGTAAAAGTGTGGCCATCAAATGCTTTCAAATAATTCAATGGTGGGGAAAGAGTGTACAAACCCAGAGTTAGCCAACAGGAAGTAGCCATCACACAAGTATATGCACCTTCATTAATGACAATGCAGTGAACACATTTTCCTTTCACATCAACCTACACTTGGAATGCAAGTTGGTGGGAAAGATGAGGTTTACTTTTATTCATGTCAAAGACAACTAGGTTAGAATCCAGAGGATTGGCTCTGCCTATAACCGAAAGTAAATATTTCCATTGTTAGGGAAAACTTTTTAATACTTCAATAGTGGATATGAAACATGGCGCCTACACAAGATCTCCTATAACATGATATTCATGGGAAATGTAGGCAGAAAAATTGTTTGTAGTGCAATGAAGTGTCCCTTTAGGGGGAGGAATCATATGGTTGACAGTAGGCCTTTTAATATGAATATCGTTAGGCGAAGGAAAAGTGGAAGTTGACAAGGTATCCAAAGTGTCTGGGATAGCATTCCCATAGGCCTTGGCTTGAGTTTGTAAATCCACTACCTTAAAAGCATAGATAATTGATGATCCTTCTCCAGGAGGAGGGGGATGAGAACCATCATTCCCCCTTCATGGGGATGGGGATGGGTTAACAAAAAGATTTTGTTGTTGCTACTGCTAGGAAAGGAAAGGATTATTAAGGACAACAGGGGTCCTAGAATCCTTTTGTGCTAGGAGATCAGTGCAATCCTACAGAATAGGACATTTTTAGGCTAAATGATCCTTAGAGAAAACATTGTTGAGTTTGGAGCCTGATTATCTTCCGTATTCAAAGGTATTGCAGCATTGGACCCCAGATCGTAAAATATTCACTGCAAGGGGGGTCCAGGGGGGGTGGGTGGTGATACCTTTGAATTTCGTAGTCAATCTAGGCCATTCATTAGGTGGAGATATGATGGTAAAAGTTATGTTTAATTTAGGGTTTTTTGCCCTAGAAGGCACCCCCTCGCTATATATGAGGGAATTGTATTGCGTCTATGCATATCTGTATTCTGAGTGAGGAAGAGAGAGGAGATTGAGAGTGAAGAGAGAATTACAGCGAATCTGATGTAGGTTGTATCTCTTCAGTTTTCTAGATAATATAAAAAGAAGGACTGGTTGTTTCTCCGTGGACGTAGCCCAAACTGGGTGAACCACATATATCTGTGTCTCTCTTGTTTTATGTGTTTTCTGTGTTTATATTTATGCAATATTTTATGTGTTCCATTGCTCTGTAATATCTACTTCTCTAACAACTAGTATCATAGCCGAAGGTCTTTTTGGCTGATAAACTCGCAGGAGAGAAGGGTTCCTGGTTAGAGTGGGAGAAATCGTAGAAGATGGTAGGTTTAGGGTCGAAAAATTTAATGGCCAAAACTACTAGTTGTGGAAGATGCAGATGGAAGATTATTCATACCAGAGAGATCTGTACCAACCATTGAGCGGAAAGACAAAGAAGCCGACGAGTATGACAGACATAGAATGGGATATTCTCGACAGAAAAGCACTTGGAACAATACGGTTGTGCCTAGCGGCATCAGTAGTGTTTAATATTTCAAAGGTAATGAAAATAGAGGGTTTAATGCCAACATTGGCCAAACTATATGAAAAACCCTCGGCCTCAAATAAGGTATTTCTTATGAAGCCTTTTTTCAATATGAAGATTTCAGAAGGTGGATATATTGTTGATCATTTAAATGAGTTTAATACAGTTACTAGTCAGTTAAGTTTTGTAGGGGTAACTTTTGATGATGAAATTAGGGCTCTGTTATTTCTGTGCTCATTGCCAAAAAGTTGGAATGGTTTAGTTATGGCCATTAGTAACTCTGTCTTTGGATCTAGTACTTTAAAGTTTGATGATGTTGTTGGTGCAATCCTTAGCGAGGAAATGTGACAGAAAAGCTCTGGTGAGACATCAGGTGATGCTTTGACTGCAGAGACTAGGGGAATAAAAATGGAAAGAGGAAAGAGCCCTGGAAAGCGTAGTAAGTCAAGAAAAGGCAGATCCAAGTCCAGATTGGGAATAGTGTGCTAGAAATGTGGGAAGAAAGGACACCTGAAGAAAGACTGCAAGTATCGAAAGGGAAAAGAAGGAGACGAGCAGCAAGAAACTAATCATGAAGCGAATGTAATAGGTGATGTGTTGCAAGATGCTTTGATTCTTTCATTAGAAAATATTATTGATACCTGGGTGGTAGATTCAGGGGCCTCATTCCATGCAACACCTGGTAGGAAACATTTTTATGATTATGTTCAGGGAGATTTTGGACAGGTTCGATTGGGTGATGATAAACATTGTAAAATCATTAGAATGGGTATAGTATTCATAAAACAACAAAATGGAAATCAGTGCCTAATGAAGGAGGTAAAGCATGTTCTAGATCTAAAGAAAAATCTGATTTCAATAGGGCAGTTGGGAGGTGAAGGTTGCATAACTACTTTCACAGATAAAACCTGGAAGGTCACTAAAGGATCCCTGGTAATAGCGAAAGGAGGAAATGTTGGTACATTGTTTTTATGCAATGGTATTTCTAATTCTGTTAATGCTTTAACCTCTTCAAGAGAAGATACGGCATTGTGGCATTATAGGCTCAGGCACTTGAGTGAGAAGGGAATGCAGATTCTTCGCTCAAGAAATTTGCTGCCAGGTTTGAAGCATGTTGATTTAAAATTCTATGAGAATTGTGTTTATGGAAAACAGAAGAGAGTCAGATTCCTTAGAGTTGGGAAAGAAAAGAAGAGCGAAAAATTAGAGATTATGCATACAGATGTATGGGGACCTGCTCAGATATCATCTCTTGGTGGCTCTCATTATTATGTTACTTTTATTGATGATGCAAACAGAAAAACATGGATTTATTATATTCAAAATAAATCTGATGTATTTGATACTTTTAAGAAATGGAAAGCTTTGGTTGAAAATGAGACAGGAAAAAGGTTGAAGTGTCTCAGATTAGACAATGGAGGTGAATATTGCAACAAATAGTTTGATAGGTACTGTTCAGAGAATCAAATTCGTAGAGAGAAGACAGTTCCAAGAACACCACAAGAAAATGGTGTGTCAGAAAGGATGAACAGGACAATCATGGAGCGTGCAAGGTGCATGAGATTGCATGCAGGATTGCCTTTACAATTTTGGGCAGATGTTGTAGATATTGTTGTTTATCTAATAAATAGAGGGTCTTCATGTTCCTTGGATGGTGGTATTCCAGAGGAGGCATGGACAGGTAAAAAGGTAAACTACTCTTTTTTAAAGAATTTTGGTTGTGAAGCCTTTGTCCACATTAATAAAGAAAATATAACAAGGCTTGAGGCAAAATCAAAGAAGTGTACCTTTATTGGATATGGTGTTAATGATTTTGGTTATCGCTTTTATGATTATGAAAAACACAAAATCATTAGGAGAAGAGATGTCATATTCAATGAAAAGGATTTGTATAAGGATCAACTGCAGGAAAAGAAACAGGAAAAAGAAAACAGAGAATACATAGTGCTTGACGAGATCACGGGAAAAGTGATGGTGCCTAAAAATCATAATGATCAACAACCACAACAGCAACAAGCACCTCAAACACCTGAAAGTGGTGTTAGAATATCTACCAAGATAAGTAGACCCCCTGAACGATACTCTCCTTCATTATATTATGTATTGTTAACTGATTCTGGGGAACCAGAATGTTATGAAGAAGCAGTTTAGGTAGAAACCAGGAAGAAGTGGGAGCAAGCCATGAAAGAAGAGATGGACTCCTTAGCACATAACCAGAATTGGGACTTAGTAAGGTTTCCTGCAAGTAAAACAACATTGCAGAATAAATGGGTTTACAAGTTGAAGGAAGAATATGGAGGTAGAAAAAGGTATAAAGCTAGACTTGTGGTGAAAAGGTTTGCACAGAAAAAGGGTATAGACTTCGATGACATATTTTCTCCTGTTGTTAAAATGACTTAAATCAAAACTATTTTAAGTCTAGTAGCAGTTGAAGATTTGCATCTTGAGCAGTTAGATGTAAAGATAGTCTTTCCCCATGGGGATTTGGAGGAAGAGATATATATGCAGCAACCACAAGGATATGAGGTAAAAGGCGAGGAGAAACTAGTGTGTAGGTTGAAGAAGAGCTTGTATGGCTTAAAACAGGCTCCAAGGTAGTGGTATCTAAAATTTGACAGGTTTATGTCTGAACAAGGTTATACTAGATGTCACTCTGATCATTGTGTTTATCTCAAAAGGCAAAATGATGGTAGCTATATTATATTGTTATTGTATGTAGATGACATGCTTGTTGTAGGTTCTAACATGTAGGAAATAAATGTGCTCAAAATAAAATTGACAAACTCATTTGCAATGAAAGATTTGGGTGCTGCAAAACAAATCCTTGGTATGAGAATAACTGGAGATAGGATGAATTGCAAATTAACATTGTCTCAAAGTGAGTACATAGAAAAGGTGTTGAAAAGGTTTAATATGCAAAATGCAAAACTAGTTAGTATACCTATGGCTAGCCATTTCAAATTAAGTAAGGAGGAGTGTCCCAAGACTCAGGAAGAAATGGCTCATATGTCTAAAGTTCCATATGCATCAGCAGTTGGAAGCTTAATGTATGCAATGGTCTGCACAAGGCCTGATATTGCACATGCAATGGGAGTTGTAAGCAGGTACATGAACAATCCAGGAAAAGAACATTGGATGGCGGTGAAGTGGATTCCCAGGTATTTGAGATGTACCACAAATCAAGCATTATGATTTGGTGGTTCAAACATTGTTGTATAGGGATATGTTGATGTAGATATGGTGGGTGATAGAGATAACAAGAGGAGAAAAACAGGGTATGTGTTTACTGTAGGTGGAACAACTGTCAGTTGGGTCTTAAAGCTACAAAGTTTTGTTGCACTCTCAACAACAGAAGCAGAGTATGTTGCTACTACAGAGGCTAGTAAAGAAATGATTTGGTTACAAAGGTTTCTGGATGAATTGGGTAAGAAGCAACAGTTGGGCAAGTTATACAGTGACAGCCAGAGTGCCATACATATTGCAAATAACTCTGCATTTCATTCCAAGACTAAAAATATACAACTCAAGTACCATTTCATACAGTCAGCTTTGGAAGATGGACAGTTGAAGCTAGAAAAGATACACACTAGCCAGAATCCTGCAGATATGTTAACAAAAGTTGTAACTAGGGAGAAACTGAGAATTTGTTCAATTTCAATTGGTCTTCAAGTATGATGAAGAAGATGAGAAACAACCAGGTCCAAAGTGGAGTCATTGTCCAGCAAATGAAGCAGCGGTGGAGTTGCTATAATCAGTCTCCAAGTGGGAGATTGTTGGGTGTGGAGCCTGATTATCTTTTGTATTAAAATGTATTGCCACATTGGACCCCAGCTTGTAATGGGGTGACAACGACGCCCGTAAAATATTCGCTGCAGGGGGGTCTAAGGGGGGGTGGCTGCAACCTTTGGGAGCCCCCCCCTGGTGGGGGGATCGGGGGCAGTGCCCCTGAAGCTAAGAATAGATGTAAAATTGCCTTGTAAAATGTTGTAATTTCGTAGTCAATCTGGGTTGTTCATTAGGCAGAGATATGATAGTAGAAGTTATGCTTAATTTAGTGTTTTTTTGCCCTAGAAGGCAACCCCTCACTATATATGAGGGAATTGCATTGCGTCTATGCATATCTATATTTTGAGTGAGGAAGAGAGAGGAGGTTGTGTGAGAGTGAAGAGGGAATTACAGCGGATCTACTATAGGTTGTATCTCTTCAGTTTTTTGGATAATATAAAAAGAAGGACTGGTTGTTTCTCCATGGATGTAGCCCAAACTGGGTGAACCATGTATATCTGTGTCTCTATTATTTTATGCATTTTCTGTGTTTATATTTCTGCAATATTTTATGTATTCCATTGCTCTGTAATATATACTTCTCTAACAAACATTTCAAGGAAAAATCACCACTTTATCTTTTCCTTTATGAGATTTAGTAGTAGCAGTGATCTAAGTGGATATTGGTGGCCACCCACCAATTCCACTTGGACCCCCACCATTGTTTCTTTCAGTTTTTCAGTTTCCTTAATTGTAGCATAGTTTACTATTTTTAGCAGTTTTTCGGGTCCTAAATGTCTGGAGCCGTTTTGAGGCCCTAAACGACGTTTTTTTGGCAATTTACCACTAGCGATTTTCAGCCTAAAACCGTCTTCTTTGTTGTATTCCTCAGAGAGATCTTTCCAATTGGGTATCATGCACGTCAAATGGAGATAATATGACCAAGTCGCGACCCTGGGAAGTTGGCTGTCCAACTCACCCCAATGAGGCCCATAAACTCTTGGTGTTACATCTCCTCGGGTTAGGATTTTGTTTGTTTAGGGTCATCTCTTATTGTTCAATAATAAAAAGGCCCTTGAGCCTCATTGTAACCTGGTTTAGAGGCATGTAGCTACCACATCTCTTCTCCAAGATAAGCTACCATCGCCCGAGCTAGTCTTATTTCCATTCTGTTTGTAAGCATATTTCAGTATTTGATATTAATGAAATGAAGTGTTATTTCTACTGCATCTTTGTATTTATGGTTATATCTGTAATTTGTTTCATTCCTGTTTAAATCTGGATCAGTGGTATCAGAGCGGTCTGCTCTTTCTCTATCTTTCTTTGCATGTCCCCAATGAGGTTGGGATATAAGGAGTTAGGGCTTGGACTGGTCGAACCTTTGCAAGACCAGCCTCACAAATCCTGATGGCCTCCCATGGCAGATGAAAAGAAAGACGAGGGGGCGAGAGATCCTATCAAAATCTTTCTCGAGGAAGCCCTCGAGTGACAAAGAAATGCGATGATGGACAAATTTTCCCAGGTCCTTCAGTGGCTACCCAGGGGCGACGCATGTACTTCTGACAGCTACTCTAGAAGCGCCACACCCTTTAAGGTACAAGTTGCTTTTGACATTCCCATATTTGAGGGTTAGGGATGCAGACGTTGTAGATAAATGGTTAAATATGCTAGAAGGATATTTTTCCATTCACGATTTTTTCAGTTGGGAAAATATCACCTTTGCACTTCTCAAAGCAGCCCCCCACATCAAGGACTGGTGGGAAACCTACTGTGAGCAGAAGGATGAAAGTACGAACAAATTGTTTTTAGACACACCCACTTGGAACTTGTTCCGAGATGCCATCAAGGAGAAGTACTACTCTATCATGAGCTATGAGGATAAATACATAAAGTGGACAACACTGCGATAGGGAAGGGACCAAGATGTGTCAGAGTTTACCAATGTTTTTCATACCCTTCGCACGAAGTTGGGTATCAAGTATTCTTAGAAGAATTTGGTTCTCAAGTACCTCGACTGCCTGCACAAGTACATCCAGGACTAGATGGAATTCCTGGACATCTCCTCACTCGGCATAGCATAGCGATATGCAGTCAAGATTGAGAAAAATTTTAAACAGAAGAAGCGAGACTTTGGATCTGCGAATCGGAAGCAAGGGAAAGGTGCCCCCAAACCACAGAACAAAGGACAAAGCCAAGGTGGGGTGGCCTAGGACAACCCATCAAAGCCGCAAGAAAAGAACAACACCGCGAAGCCAAAGAAGGGCACAGGAAAGTGGTGTGAGTTCCATAACAGCTCCACTCACAACACAAGTGAGTGTCGGGCCAAGCAGTCACTGGTGGCTGAGCTAAAGGCTTCAGAATCAAATGCATGTTACGACTCTGAGTCAGAACCCAACGAGGGGAATGACAAAGGGAAGCAGATTATCGATGTGGAGCCCAACACCACCATTGCCACCATGAAGATACAAAAGGAGGAACCTGAAGATCCAGAGGAGGAGGAGGGCCTCCTCCACTCCCAGATGTGGGTAAAGGATTCCCTGCTACAGTTCATTGTCGACAGTGGAATCCAAAAGAACCTCATTTTGGCAAAGGTCGTGAAGCGGTTGGGCTTACCAACCACAGCACATCCACAACTGTACACTATCGGGTGGCTTCACCAAGGATGGGATCTTTGCATGAGCTAGAAGTTTCGCCTTCCATACAACATCAAGCCCTTCACGGATGAGGAATTATGTGATGTTGATCCCCTTGATGTTTGTGATGTATTATTAGGCCAACCATACTTATGGAAGTGACACACTGTGTATGAGTCAAGGCCTTGTGTTGTTATTGTTACTTTGGGAAATAAGTTGTACATGATATCATAGTTAGCACTGCCTATCGCCATCTCTTTGGTTATTGCAAAACAATGCAGTAAGCTCATTTCCAAAATCGAGAAATTTGTTTTCTTGATGATACGCCCTCAGGGAAAGAAGAAGACGGTGGCCACAACCTCTAGACAGGGCCCCTTTGCACGGCAAAAACATATGGACAAGATCATGGAGGAGTACGAGGACATCTTCACCTCCCCCACAGGGGTGCCTCTACACTGTCAGGTCAAGCACTCCATCGATCTGACCCCAGGTGTGCTGCTGCCCAATGTACTAATCTATTGGCGCTCTGCTCTAGAGAACGATGAAATTAAGAGGCAAATTCAGGAGCTGCTATAGAAAGGTCACATCGTCCGAGTTCATCACCCTGTGGGAGCTTAATCGTGTTAGTACAGAAGAAGGATGGGACTTGGAGACTCTGTATTGATTACCAGGCACTGAACAAGATCACTATCTAGAATAGGTACTCGATCCCACGGATTGATGACCTTCTGGACCAACTAAATTGGGGGGGGAATATTTCAACAAGATCGACTTGAAGTTCGGCTATCACCAAGTACCAATTAAACCATCCGATGTGTGGAAGACTAACTTCAAAGCCAAGGAGGGCCTTTTCAAATGGTTGGTTATGCCTTTTGGGTTGACGAATGCTCCTGCAACCTTCATGAGGCTGATGGATGACATCATGTGGCCATTCACCAACTCATTTGTAGTGGTATACTTGGATGACATCCTGATCCTCAGTCAAAGTTGGGAAGAGCACTTTCACCACATCCGATAGGTTCTCCAAACACTGCGGCAACATAAGTTGTGTGCTAATTTGGAGAAATGCACTTTTGGCATGACCCAGGTTTAGTATCTGGGATACATTATTGATGAACGAGGGGTGCATGTGGATCCAACGAATATCTAAGTCGTTCGGGATTGGCCAGCCCCAACCACTCTAACAGAGCTCCGTAGCTTTCTGGGTCTTGCCAATTTCTACCGCAGGTTCATGTTGGGATTCTATCATATCACTTGGCCCTTGAGTCAAGTCACCAAGGGAGGAATGAAAGAAAAATTATTTTGGTCTGAATCTCAACAGAAGGCATTCGTAGAGTTGAAACATCGCCTCTACTCTGCACCAGTGCTCACTTTACCAGACTTTCAACGACCATTTGAGATCGAGACAGATGCCTCTGACTATGTTATTGGGGCAGTCCTTACTCAACAGGGGCATCTAGTGGCATATCGTACTGAGACACTTTCACACACATTCCAGAAGTATCCCACTTATGAAAAAGAGATGTATCCCATTGTGCAAGCTTGCTGACAATGGAAGCATTACATTTTGGGGAAGGAAACGGTCATCCACACAGACCACTAACCCCTGCAGTTCACATAGATGCAAGGGAAATTGCAGAATGATCACCATCAAAAGTGGTCCACATACCTGCAGCAGTTCCTTTTGAATATCAAGTATAAGAAGAGTAGCACCAATAATGTTGTAGACTACCTCAACCGACCACCAATCATGGCATTAACCACCGTGATAAACTCTTGTGGGCACGAGACTTCTGATTGGCCACTTCTCTACAAAAGTGACCCAGAGTTCAACCACACATACCAGAGGCTGTTGGAGGGTCAGCAAGTTCTAGATTTTCACCTCCAGGATGCCCTGCTATGCCACTTGGGACAACTTTGTGTTCCTTCAAGCGAGCGAGCCAAGATGATTTGGGAAGCACACTATAGTCAGGTCGTTGGGCATTTCGGGGTCGAGAAAATAGTGGCAGTACTGCAGAAGTATTTCTACTGGATGAACCTTCGACAAGATGTTGGGAAGTACATTAGATCTTGCACTCCCTACGCCATTGCCAAACTGACCATCAAGAAGCAAGGTCTCTATACTCCGTTTCCTACCCCTAGTCAACCTTGGGAATCTATCTCCATGGATTACATGTCGGGCCTTCCTTCTACTAAGCATGGGAATGACTTTGTTTTTGTGGTCATCGACAGATTCTCGAAGATGGCCATTCTGGCGACCTACAAGAAGAATATCACAGCAGAAGCCACTACTAAAATCTTCTTTGAATGAGTGTGGGTACACTTTGGGATCCCATAGTCTATCATCTTAGATTGAGATAGTAGGTTCCTCAGTACATTTTGGTCTAGTCTCTAGTTGATGCTAGACACCAAGCTCACTAAGTCCACAACTTTCCATCCCCAAACTAATGGCCAGACAGAGGTCATCAACAAGATGATTGTACACATTCTACGCATTTACAACTGAAAGCATCCACGCAAATGGGATGAGAGCCTTCCCTATGTCCAACACAGCTATAACCGGGCTCTCCACAGCTCGACTGGCCACAACCCTTTTCAAGTGGCCTCAGCATTCCAACCACTATGTCCCATTGATGTCGCCATACCATTTGCAGCTACTCAGGCAGATTTGGCTCATGTACAGTCGGAAGCCAATAAGGCAAACAAATTCATTGAGATAATCC
This sequence comes from Pinus tabuliformis, assembly GCA_031772625.1. Taxonomy (NCBI): domain Eukaryota; kingdom Viridiplantae; phylum Streptophyta; class Pinopsida; order Pinales; family Pinaceae; genus Pinus; species Pinus tabuliformis. Next base: position 879,513,688 of record CM062818.1, on the reverse strand, counting down.
AACATATCCACCATCATGTCCATGAAATTCTGGAGAAATCAAATGCCAAGTACAAGAAGTGACATGGTCAACATCAGGTGCCACACAAGTTTCGGGTGGGTGACAAAGTCTGGTTGCATTTTCAGAAGGAATGCCTTACCGGAGCCTATTGTAAACTCAAACCACTCCGATATGGTCCTTACACCATTACCAAGGTTACAGATGACAATTCATTTGAGCTCAACATTCCCCCATTCCTTGGCCTGCACCTAGTGTTCAACGTGGACCACCTTCGACCATACTTCCCACCATTGTTGGACACATCAGACATTGCAGAACAACTCACACCTACAGAGTTAAATTCAAATTGCATGGAGCAAGCCACAACTAATCGGATCATGGACAAGTGGATCAAGAACACTTCCCAACAGAAGATCTAACTGTATCGAGTTGTCAAAGCAGGCCAACTCCTTCACCAGGGCAAGTGGCTCACCAGGGACCAAGTTCAGCAAAAGTTTCCTCATCTCATGGAGGAACTCAACACAATGGGGACCATTGCTTCCTAAGGGGGGAGGAATGATACAGGTGGATATTGGTGGCCACCCACCAATTCCACTTAGACCCCCACAATTGTTTCTTTCAGTTTTTTAGTTTCCTTAATTTAGCACAATTTACTATTTTTAGCCGTTTTTTGGGTCCTAAACTTCGAGAGCCGTTTTGAGGCCCTAAACGACGTATTTTTGGCAATCTACCGCCAGCGATTTTCTTCCTAAAAGTTTAATTTTTGTCGTATTCCTCGGAGATATCTTTCCAATAGGGTATCATGCGTGTCAAATAGAGATAATATGACCAAGTTGCGACCCTGAGAAGTTGGTTGTCTAACTCACCCCAACGGGGCCCATAAACTCTTGGTGTTACATCTCGTCAGGTTAGGTTTTTGGTTGTTTAGGGTCTGCTCTTATTGTTCAATAATAAAAAGGCCCTTGAGCCTCATTGTAACACATTTCAGAGGCATGTAGCTGCCATCTCTTCCCGAGATAAGCTACCATTGCCCGAGCTAGTCTTATTTACATTCTGCTTGTAAGCATATTTTAGTATTTGATATTAATGAAATGAAGTGTTATTTCCGCTGCATCTTTGTATTTATGGTTATATCTATATTTTTTTTCGTTCTTGTTTAAATCCAGATCAAGTAGGTGCTTGATATTGAGTGTTCTGAACAGATTCCTACTCCTCGGAAGGAGAGGTCTTGCTCTGGTTCTTTTTCATTTTATTGGATTTTTGTGTAGAATACACAGAGTTAATTGTAGTGGATGGAGGAGGAGTAATGTGAACAACTATAGTTGAGACAGGGGTAGCAGTAATGGATAACTAGGTAGTTTTCCTGCTAAATTGTGTGATAGTGGCCCTAGAGGTAGCACCAACACGATTGTCAACATGAGGACCAGGTTGCTACATAAAGAGAGTATTTGAAGTTTGAGGACTGTTAGGGATCAAGTCATAAAGTGTCACAGATTGCAAGTAGATAAGATCTAGATGTTGGGCATGCCGAATGGACATGTCTTCAATAATGGCTCCAAACATGGCAATTTCATTCATGATGAGAGGTAGATGTGATTTACAAAACTAATAAGCTAATAGGTAATATAGAATGGGGGCCTTTACTAACCTCCGCCTATGTCTCCATTCATGGATGTGATCAGAGATGTGTGTGTAAGTGTTTTGGTGCAAAGTAGTCAAAGTTGTGTTCTGGTTTCGTAACGTATTGGTTGCTCGAAGTGATTTTAGAATTCCATAGAAAGGGTATTAAATTTATTAATAGATGCATGTGGTAATTCAATATACCACTTAGAGGCATTACCAATCAGGGTGTGCGGGAAGAGCCTGAGCCAGATACTATAGTCAATTATAGAATTGGAAACACACCAAAGATGATATGTAGTGTTGTGTGTCATCGATTCATCTCCCTATTACCCCTCAAACTTCAGAATGTCGACAGGTATTTTGTGCAAGGTTGGAGGCCACAACAAGTTATGGTTGATGGGGTCAATAATAAACTTGTGCAGATCTAGGATGTCATGAGTAGCTAAAAATGGTAATGGAGTAGGCATAATCAAATTTAACTAGGGAAGGCTAGGATGCCCCAAAGAACTGGGAATTCCACCCATCAATTGGTTTATGGTAGGGTGGTTTGAGAAGGATAGTAATTTACTTGAGGTGGAGTTGGGGTTGTATAAAGTCGCAAGTCATAAGGCATGCCCCCGACCTAAGAAAGGCTACCAATGAACTGGTTTCCCCTAGGATAGAGATTTCCCCCAACATATATAGATGGTTGACTTGGGAGGCCCCAAGGAGCTGTAGCGGGTCTAGGGAATAGAACACCACTTGCCACATAAGATGGGTTAGGTATGGGACCACCACCAATGGGATTACCACTGATAGGAAAAAAATAAATCAAATATAGACCTTGTTATACCACAGATTGCATGGGTGCAGGAATGCCCCTAGTAGATGGATAAGTACCAAAAACATTGCCCCAAATTTGTAGAGGTAGGGAAGCCGAACCAAGCAATGGATTCCAACAAAACAGGTTATTGAAGGTCATCAAACTAGGAACACCATGAGCTTAAACGAAAGGAGTAGATGCAGTGGAGGTAACATATTGTTCAGCACCATCCTGAATGGGTGTAGCTTAGGTTCCTGGATGAACCATATGTTGTACATTAGGATAATGCCTAATATGTGTGGAACTTTAGACAAGTGGGATGAATTTCGGTAGAGAAAAGGTGCCCATAAAAGACCATTACTCACCAAAAATCATTGGGATGTTCAAAGGGGAAACAAACAAAGACATTGTAGGTAAGGGTGTTACCTGAATCAAGACAAGCCCAAGAGGATCTGTAAGTGGAGAATTATAAGTAGGTACTAGACCTTCATTTTTAGGGTCCTTGGGAAAAATAGACTATGGGTTAGTATTGGTGTGATTTAGGGTTCGAAACTAGAGACAGACTCCCCTGAGCAGTGGGGGAATCTGATTCACTCATATATTCCTCTATAGAAAGAGGAAGGCCTTGGAGACGTCAAGGGTGACGGCAAGGTCTAGTTGTAGCCACGGTGAATAATATATATTTTACAACAATATTGTTAAAAATAGCAACAAGAAATCCTAATTTAATTTGTCCTTGAATTAAATTAGGAATTAAATCAAAATTTTATTCTCATGGAAACTTGTAATAGTTAACTAAGTTAATTTGACCTAGTCGGCTTAGTAAATTTGAGTTCAAAGTCTATCTATTGTCATGTAGAGTGATTCCTAAATTTTAGGGGCCTAGGTTGAGTTCTTTTGAGTTGTAATTAATTAACTCAGTCTAATTGAGTTATAGTCAGTTAAACTAGTTCAGACATTTGGAGGAACTAGTAGGAGGTCTAGTAGTGGGCAGTAGTTTCAGTGCAGCTTCACTTCTCTACCAGTTAACTGAAGATTCCCTCATAAATAACTCATGCATATCAATTCATAGGAAGACCCAGTTGATATTAGAGTTCAGGGACAATGTACTATCAATTGTATAATTTTCCGACTTGTACAGATGGCGCATGCAATCAGTAGAAGGCCTATGATGGATTGCACAGTTGTGGTGAGGTATTTTCCCAACTAAATATGGGCTAATTCTCTCAGGGATTGTGCAAGGAAGTAGGGGCTTGGAAGGCAAAAGAATTGGCTAAGTTTTGGCTTGAGTTCGTTGTGAAGAAGAGAGAGAGATTGTACCTATGCAGGAACTGTTCGGGTTGAACAAGCATTGTATTTTCTTCTTAGATATTCTAGTTAATGCAATATAGATAGTAGGGGTTTTGAGCAGTTGCTTTCCCTAGAATAGATATTTTGTTATGTGAAATTGAAATTTTTCCTTTTCTCCTTAGTGTTTTCATCGATCAATTTTTGTTTCCACTGATGAGTCGAGTACATTCAAGTCTTTTGTTTTAGTATATTACATAAGTAATTGGAATCTACATGGTATCAAATTTGAAGACATTATAGAAGAGGATAATACAAGTTTGTTGTGTAGGTGAAATCAAATTTGCAGATTCATACTTAGATTCAGTGGGATGTCATTCTATGGTTTGAGACTTGAGTATGCCCTGGAGGGCAGCTCGAATTCCTAGCTTGGAAGGACAGGATGGAGGCAGTGGTTGAAGACAACGAGCTGAAAGAATTCATAGATCATGATATTTCGAAGCCTCCAACATCTGATGCTAAAGATCTGGCTTAATGGAGAAAGTGTGTAGCAAAGGTGAGAAGGATTATCCTAGAAGGAGTTTGAGATCATATTGTCTCAAATCTCCATGGTAAGGAAACTCCATTTGCAATGTGGAAGGCATTGATGGATTTGTTTCAAAATAGCAGTGACCACAGGAAGCTGGCACTGAAGGACAAACTCAAAAAGATTAAGATGGAGAAGGGTGACTCAATTCCGAAGTACTTGACCTTGGAAGTGTCGGGATGAGCTTGGAAGTGTTGGGATTACTATTGCAAAAGATGAACTAGTGAGCCTAGCACTTCTAGGACTTCCCAAGAGATGGCATAATTAGCATAGTTACTGATCAAATAAGAAAATTACCGATTATCTATTTTTCTGAGGTAGCAAAAAAACACCCGATTTTGAAAAATGGTTATTCAGAATACACCTTTTATTGGAGCATATTTTTGACACTTTAAATTTTCTTATGTAACTTTTTTTAAAAGTTACTGATTTTCATGCTAATTTTGAAAAGTGTTGATGCAACGTCAACCCATATTTTTTAGAGGCTTGTTTTTTACAATTATTTTTTGCATGTATCAAGTATGAAATTTTTTTTAAAAATATTAATGATTTTCATGTTGATTTTGAAAAGTGTTAATGTAACATCAACCATTTTTGTTTTGAGCATTTATTTTTTACACTTTAAATTTTCTAATCTATTAAGAATGGATAATTTTTTTTAAAAGTTGGTGAGTTTCATGTTGATAATAAAACATAAAAAATAAAAATAAAAGTCATGACAAAAAAAATCAAATACAAAAAATATATAAAAGAAAAAAAGGAAAAAAAAGTCATAAAATATATATAAAAAAACTAAAATAACTTGTAAAAAAAAAAAAAAAATATATATATATATATATATATATATATATATATATATATATATCAAAAAATAAAATAAAATAAAATAAAAAATAAAAAATATCAAAAAATAAATTAAAAAGGGAAAATATTTAAAAAAAATAAACACATAATTTAAAAATAAATAAATAAAAACTTAACCAAAAAAACATCGAAAAATATATTTTTTAAAATTTAAAATAACGAATAAATAAAAACAACATAATTAAAAAATAATAATAATTAAAATGAATAAAAAGATAAAAAATAATTAAAAAAAGGGGATGTTGTGTAGCGATGCCCTAGCTAGGCCTAAGGCCCTGCGGCCATGACAGCTAAGGGTCGCGGGGCCTCAGTCAGCCCCACCTAGCCCAAGACCAACACCCCACGACCTGGGCGGCCATAGTAGAGGGCGGCCTAGGTTGATTCCCAAAATCAACATGGCTGCCCAAGGCCACCACGAAACAACAAAGTCAATTCTGAGAATTGACCTAGGCCACCCAGAGCCAAATTTTTTTTATTTTTTTATTTTTAATATTTTCTTTATAAGTTTTTTTTATCGAATTTAATTTTTTTATTTTTAAAATTTTTTAAAATTTTCAATTTATAATTTTTTAGTTTTTTTTTTTTTTTATTATTATTTTTTTATTTATGTGGTTTTATTTTTTATTTTTTTTAGCTTTAAAAGAATTTGATTTTTTTGGGTTGATTTTTAATTTTATTTCCTTAAATTATGTGTTTTCTTAAAATATTTTCCATATATATATATATAGTTTTTCTTTTTTTTTTACAAGTTAATTTTGTTTGTTTTTATATTTTACGGTTTTTTTTGTCTTTTTTTATATTTGATTTTTTTTTTTTTTTGCATGTTTTTTAAATTTTTTATGTTTTATTACTTGTTACTAATTTTAAAATTTTTTGTGCTTTTTTCTTTTTTTGTTTTTTCTTTTTTCTATCAATGTTTGAATTTTTGTTTTCTTTTGTATTTTTCTTTTTTTTTTGTAAGCTTGGTAGGACTACATCTTCATCATGTCCAACTTCTCACCCCGATCGGGGGATAGCACAAGATTTGAACCCAAGACTTCCTGTTCGGTGAGACTTCATTTTGATAGCCATTGCTAATTGAGCTACCCCACGCAGACTTGTATTTTTGATATATATATATATATATATATATATATATATATATATATATTATTGGTTTTTCTTTATTTATTTTTCTACAGGAACTGTGTCGATGCTTGACTAGCAACTCAATCCCATTATGTGCAATTTGATATTTGATTTTAAAATTTTCGTTATAATGAATCAAGTTTGCTCCAACAATGTGTTAATTTCATGGTTGGTCCTTAAGTTTTCATTACAATGGGTCAAGTTCACCTACACTGTGTGTCAATTTGATGATTGATTTTTAAATTTTAGTTTCATTGTATCAAGTTGTCTATGGCTAAGATTTTAAAATCATTATACATGTGCAACCCCACCCTAGGTGGCGAAGGTCAAGCTAGGCCTTGGCCCGCCCAGGCTTGAGGCCCTGCGGCCATGGTCGAACTCAACCATGGCTACCCAGGGTCGTGGAGCCTCGGGCATGGGCAAGGCGGCGTTGCACAAAGCTACCCCACCAAGGCGCAAGGGCCCATGGCCTGGGTGGCTAGATCAATTCCAGGGATCGACCTAAGCCGCCTAGGGCCAATTTTTTATTTTTTTTTCTATGATTTTTTTTTTATTTTTTTTTTTATTTTTTATTCTCTATATTATTTTTTTTTTTAACTTAAAAAAAAATGTTTTTGATGTTTTTTTTTTGTTAATTTAAATTTTTATTTTCTTAAATTATGTGTTTTCTTGAAATACTTTCCTGTTTTTTTTTTTTTTACATTTTTAGGGTTTTTTTTATATTGTCTTTTTTAAATATTTTTTATATTTGATTTTTTTTTTGTCATGTTTAAAAAAATATATGTTTTATTACTTGCTATTATTTTTTTAAAAAAATTGTGTTTTTTTAATCAATGTTTGAATTTTTGTTTTCTTTTGTATTTTTCATTTTCATATATATATATATTAGGTTTCGTGTTGATGCTCGACTAGCGACCCGATGCCATTATACACAATTTGATAGTTGACTTTAAATTTTCGTTATAATGAATCAAGTTTGCCCCCACAATGTGTCAATTTCATGGTTGGTCTTTAAGTTTTCATTACAATGGGTTGAGTATACCTACATTGCATATCAATTTGATGGTCGATTTTTAAATTTTTGTTGCAATGTATCAAGTTATCTTAGGCTAACATTTTAAAATCGTTATACATTTAGTATTTAAAAAAATAAATTACTCTTGGTATACTAACTCTTTCATTTAGGTGTTCATTTTTAAAGTTTTTTTCGTCATAAAGGTTTTCCTTAATGTCATGCTTGAAATATTTTGAAAGCTTGAGGTTTTTTGTAGTCATAATCTTTGGTTTTAATTCCATGGTTGAAAAATTGTCAATATTTTAATGTTTTTCTAAGTCATGATTTTTTTATCTTTAACGCTATGGTTGAAAATAGTTAAAAGTGTTTTTTTCTTTAGCACCATCACTGAAAATTGTTGGAATTTTAAGGTTTTTCAAAGACGTGATATTTTATATTTAATGTCATGCCTAAAAATTGTTGAAATTTTAAGGCTTTTCAAAAATGTGATATTTTATCTTTAATGTCATGCTTGAAAATTATTGGAACTTTAAAGTTTTTCAGAGTTGTGATATGTTATATTTAATGTCATTATTAAAAAATCTTGAAATTTTACCCTAAAAAAAATGTTGTTATTCCAGCATTAGCACTTTTCATTTTCGGGGTGTCTTTTGCACACAAAAAATTGGTTTTTACTGTGATTTTTAAAGAATGTTGAAAATTTACCCAAAAAAAAAAATGTTATTGCAGCATCAACACTTTTTGTTTAAAGCTTGTTTTTTCATGGCTTTTTGGGGTTTTCTGGCTAGAGTTCTCATTTTGAGGTAATAATTCTCGTTTGATTTGTAACTTTGTTAGTTACCTAGGACTCAATTAATGGGAGGGAGGAACCACTGGAGTGGGAGCGATTATGGTCCGACTTGGTACAGGAAGAGATTCGACGGAACACCTGAGATGGATCCTCATCAAAGCATGATGATGAGGAGAATTGTGCCTTAGCTGGTAAGGCAAATAAAGGGAAGGGGAAGTCATCCCATTCGAAATTAGATTCTTGTGAGGGTGGTAATAAGAAGGACATGTTGAAAATCAAGTGTTTTCATTGTCATGAGCTGGGACACTTTGCCACAAAGTGTCTGCATAGAAGGCCAGTAAGAAGCCCTCAGGAGGAGCGACAGGTGAAGCTCTTGCTTCACAGTTTGAACTAGATTTTACCCTCGTCACTTATATGGTGTCATTGATGATGGATAGTGTGTGGTACCTGGACAGTGGAGCTTCATTCCATATGACCAGTAACACAGAGCTCTTCAATAACTTGGAGGAGAAGGATCTCCATATGCATATCAATATGGGTGATGATGGGAGGTATAGTGTAACCGACATCGGTAAATTTACCTTTCAGTGGAAGTCTAGTTCTCCCCTCACTTTTCAAGATGTTATGTATGTTCTGGGTTTGAAGAAGAACTTGGTTTTTGTTGCCATGTTGTAGGTGTTGTAGCGACTACAACCACCCTCCAAAATTTTGCCTTAACTTCATTTTGGAGCCTCCCTACCAACCATTTCCAGCAGCATGTATTGCATTGTCGCATACACAAGCTTTAGTGGTTTTCTAGCAGAATTCCAGCTTGTGCATGAAAGCTTGCTGCATCCCCCTCACAGGCTATTTCTGCAGACTTGGTCTAGCTTCAGGCTTAGAATCTCCCTCAAGAAATTGCGCAATTTTGGAGGGGAACCAGGCTTCCCTCTAGAAATTGCTCAATCTTGTCTGGCAGCCTACTAGGCTCCAAAATTATGCAAATCTGCCTATCAACCTTCATTGGAAAATTTGCACACTCTCTCCCAGCATGACTATTTAGCCTAGAAATTGCGCAATTCTGGGTAGTAGTCAGCTGCTCGGCCCAAAAATTGCTCAATCCTTCTAGGTAGCCATCCCAGCTCCCTCCTAGAAATGCACAAATTTTCCCTTCATTCAAGTGGGCTATTGCATGTGCCATTAGGTTGACCAGTTTTACTCGGGACCAAGAAATCTTGACTTGCATGTGTGGGCTACTTTTTCTCGAAATAGAAAAAAACAACATGCAAAAAGCATCCCTAGATTTATGGGAGCTATTTTTAGCAGCTTGAGGTTACATGCAAGGATCGTTTTAGAATCCTTCCTCCAAGTGTCGTTTTTTCCTAGATTTGTGGCATGCGCGTCATGAGCCTCAAACTTATTTATTCGACGCTTCAGAGCTCACTTATTCATATTGATCTTGGAGCTCTGACATCCCACAGCACATCCAGGAGTCTTCGACACATCCAGCTCAGCTATTCATAGGTAAGTCCTCTTAACTTATCGTTTACAACATTTCTGTCACTTTTTGTGTTTTGGCTTATGTGAGTGTAGTTTTCTTGATTTCTGTGAACGCTTGTTGTCATTTGCATGCATATTAACTTGTACTAGCACCGTTTCAGTTTTTGTTAGCATCTCACTGTTATCGCATGCATGACATTGTTTTGCATGAACATTCGTCGATTTGGCGACTCGCTTCACCCACATACATGTTGTTCCATTTTCGGAATCTCCCATTAACTGTTTGCATGCATGATCATTCACTCCTGCTTACACTCGGTATCGCCATGCATTCACATTCACATTTGCTTTCAATTTCCCATCAGCAGGTCTAGGCAGTGTTGGCCCGGACTCTGCCGCTCCAAGACAACATTGAGAAATCCTGAGAGGGAAGGCTCTGCCTTCCTCTCAGAAAATGCACATTTCTACCCAGTGACTATCCTCAAGTCTTGCATTGGATAATTCTAAGAGGCAGTGACTGCTGGCACAAAAATTGTGCAATACAGTCATTGGCCCTACAACCATTGCCAGCAGAGATTGCGCATTGCGCATTTTTAGTAGCTAGTAGGCCAGTCTAGATTGCACATTGCGCAATTCCAGCAGCAAATTAGCCTCCCAGCATCTCGGATTGCATTTTGCACAGTTCTGGCAGCCAGTTTCCCAGCCTCCCAGGAAAAATTGTGTAATCCTTGCCAGTCAATCCCCAGGTACGTTGCATGTCATTCCTCAAGTTTACTTTGGTTTTACTTGACAGGTTTCTTGCCATGCATGTTGCTATATCTCAATATCTAGCAGGTGTTCGTCTGCCTCTCAGCAGTTCAAGATCAATGGCATCCAAGAGAGAAGGATTAAAGGAAACTGACGGAAGTGCAACTAGAGCAACAACTGAGCGAGTGTCTACAAGTCTGTCAATCTATGAAGACACCAAGTTAATTATAGACAAGGACATCAAGTTGAAATGGCAAGAGGTCAATGATGCATTTGTAGGCACATTTGGGGAAGATCTCGAAGACCGCCAAGTCTATGTGAACATCCACAAGTCCGGCTTGTACTGGATTACATGCTGGTATCATGTGCTCCCATGCGCGGACATGATATATTGGATCATATCACACATTGATCCCGAGATGATGAATTTGATTAGTGTCATCAAGATGGAGATTTCTACCTTCAAGGCACAGGATTATGATCAGATGTATCATATGTTGAATCTCGTGATCACCATGGAGACACCCTTCAACGTACCCAACAAAAATGCCAACTCCAGAGATATATTGAAGAACTGGGTAAAAGAGCCAGCAAAATTTAGGATGACACCCAGTTAGGTCTACAAGAGGAATATACTGTGGAAGGCATATCAATACTTGTTCATATTTGCATGTCACTTGTATGGCCAAGAGAACACGAAAACCTTCTCGTAGAATTGGGTGATCATGTTGGACCAACTGGCCAGAGAAGGCAAAGCATGCAATTGGTCCGACATGTTGGCTCACCAAATGAAGGAATAGGTAACAAGAGCTCAACAACCACCCAAAGGTATGCAAGAAGAAATCTACATGATCACCTACATCTTGGATGCAATATGTGCCCGTTAGGAGTTCTCGAGCTTGAAGTGGGCATGGACATCGGCAGAGGCCTTTGTGAACACTTATTGTAATATGTTGTCTGAATGCAACTTTAGAGGAGTTATCACAAAGTTGTTCAATTATTTTGTCACCCCGGTGTATAAGATGATATTTGAATAGGATCCACTCTACATGTCGAAGGCAGAAATGGAGGCACTAATTCATATAGAATATTGGTATGCCTCACCGTCTGGCACATTCATACAGATGTAGAGCGCAGAGAAGCCTCCGCATGTTCTACGAAGTTTGCTTTGGACAAACTCGTCATGCAGGAAGTATCATATCACATCTCGACATGATTGACAACTACACTGCACCCGAAGAAGAAGGTACCTTGGCCCACTCTTCCATTGCGAACAATGTAAACTTTGAAATGGGAACTGATACTGTTACCTATTTTGTAGAAATAGCAAAAAGGTGACCCAATTTTGAAAAGGGGTGATGCAAAACACACATGTTTTTTTTAGAGCATAGTTTTTGGCACTTTAATTTTTTTTTATTTTTTTTATGTACATTTCGTTTTAGAATGGTAGTGATTTTCATGCTGATTTTAAAAAGTGGTTATTCTGCATCAGACCCTTTTTTTAAAAGACCTATTTTTTGACTTTAAATTTTCTAATGTATGAAATGTAAATAATTATTTCATAAATTTAATAATTTTGGAAGTGGTTTTCTTCTTCATATTTTCTAGTTTTTATTTTTATTTTTATTTTTTTTGTAGTGGGGTTTTTATTGATTTGCATATTTAAAGAAGAAGGTCGATATTTTGCATTTTCGATATTCTACATATTTATACATCGTTAATTAAATTTTCAATCCACATGAAATAATTGTCTCTAAAAAACAAATATATATATATATATATATATATATATATATATATGACAAAAATAAAAAATAAAAAATGTCAAATAAAAATTATTTCATAAACCATAAAAGAATTTGGAAAAAAAAACAAAACAAAATTAGAACAAAATAATAATAATAATAATAAAATTATATATATATATATATATATATATATATATATATATATATATATATATAGTAAGCAAATATTGAAAAATTAAAAAAAACAAAACATTAGCAAAAACTAGGAAAAAGAAAAAAAAAAAATTTAAAACAAACTGTTTAAAAAAAATAAAAAATAACAGAAAAAAAAATTAAAAAACTAGTAAAATTAATATTAAAAAAAAACAAAAATAAACTTAAATTTAAATTTAAAAAAAAAAAAATTGCGTATTTTTTATTATGCAATTATTTTTTATTAAACATACATATTTTATTTAAAAATAAATAAATAACTAAATAAATTTTAATTTTTTTAAACAATCTTTTTTTTATTAAAAAATATTTTAATTTTCTTAAAACAAATTTAATTTTTTAATTTAAAATTTAAAAATTGTTTAAAAAAAAAATTTAAAAGTTAATGTTGGGTTTTTTTTTAGTAAGTGGCCCTCCATCCAAATTAAACAATTTTAATTTTTAATTATAAATATGTTTATTAAAAACGTTTTTATTAAATATTTATTAATAATTAAAAAAAAAATTATTAAACAATTTTATTTTTTTTATTAAACGAAAACTTTTTTTTTATTTGAAAAAAAAAATTATTAAACAATTTTAATAAAAGTTATTAAATTTTAATAAAAATTAAATTTTAAACCATTTTAATAAAAATTAAATTATTAAAAAAATTTATTAAACCATTTTAATGAAAATTAAATTTTAATTTTTTTTTTTTTAATTTTGCTTTTATAAAAAATAAAATAAAAAAACGGCCCTCACGCCACCCGGTGGTGATGTGGCCAGGGGCCGAGGGTCTGCACGCATGGCGCGCCTGCCGCCCGGTGGTGGCGCGGTCGGTGCCACCACCCGGCAGCAGGGGGGCCTTGGGGTGATTCCGGAATCGCCCCACAGCCCTCCAGCCGTTGGGTGGTGGTGTGGCTAGGGGCCGAGGGTCTGCACGCAGCCCTCGGCCCCCAGCCATGCCACCACCGGGCGGCGGATGGGCCGTAGGAATCACCCCACGACCCACCCACCGCCCGGTGGTGGTGCGGCCGGGGGCCGAGGGCTGCGTGCAAACCCTCGGCCCCCGGCCGCGCCACCACTAGGCGGCGAGCGGGCCGTGGGAATCACCGCACGGCCCACCCGCCACCCGGTGGTGGCACGGCCGGGGGCCAAATTTTTATTTATTTTTTATTTTTTTATTAAAAAAAAAAAAATCATTTTTATTAAAATGTTTTAATAAATTAAAATTAAATAATTTTTATTAAAATTGTTTAACGATTTTTTATTTTAAAAAAAAAAAAAAAATCATTTAAAAAAAATTATATTTAATTTTTTTTTGTTTGTTTTTGAATAAATAATGAAAATTTAATATATATATATATTTTTTTGAATCACCCCACGGCCCACCCGCCGCCCAGTGGTGGCACGGCCAAGGGCCAATTTTTTTTTTTTTTTATTAAAACAAAATAAAAAAAAAAAAAAAAAAAAAAAAAAAAAAAAAAAAAAAAAATTATTAAAATTGTTCAATAAATTTTTTTAATAATTTAATTTTTATTAAAATTGTTTAATAAATTAAATTTTTTTATTTTTTATTAAAATTGTTTAATTATTTTTCTTTTTACAAAAAAAAAAAAAAAAATCATTTAAAAAAAAATTATATTTAATTTTTTTTTGTTTGTTTTTAAATAAATAATGAAAATTTAATATTTTTTTTTGTAAGTTTAAAATGTTTTTTAATTTTTTGTTTATTTTTAATTGTAAAAGACGTATATTTTTAAAATTTTGATATTTTTTTAGTTTTTTTTTTTTATATATAATTTAAGCTTATTTTTGTCTTTTTAGTTTTTTCTCAATGTTTTTAATATTAATTTTACTAGTTTTTAATTACATTTTTTTGGGTTAATTTTTTATTTTTGTTTAATCTAGTTTGTTTTTAATTTTTATTTTTGTTTTTTTTTTTTTGCTTGTTTTTGTTAATATTTTTTTAATTTTTCTATTTTTACTTACTTAATTTTATATATATAATTTTTTATTTTTTTTTTTTCCAAATTCTTTTATGGTTTATGAAACAATTTTTTTTTAAACATTTTTTATTTATTTTTTGTCTTTTATATATATATTTTTACATTTATTTTTTTAAGTAATCAACATTTTAATCTTAATTTCACTAGTTTTTAATTTTTTTTGTTAATTTTCCATTTTTTTTAAATCTAGTTTGTTTTTAATTTTCAATTTTTTTTTAGTTTTTTGTTAATGTTTTTTTAATTTTTCTATTTTTACCTACTTAATTTTATAGTTTTTTTTAATGTGTGTTTTTTTTCTTTTCCCAATTTTTTTATGGTTTACATATTTGTTTTTTTTTCCAATTTTTTTAAATATGTTTTTTTTACTATTTATTTGTTTATAATTTGTAATTTTTTTCTAGTTTTTTAATTCTTATTTTTTATAGGTTAATTTTGTTTTGTTTTTTTTTTTTTACATTTTTATGATTGATTTTTATTTTTGATGTTTGATTTTTTTTGTTTTTTATTTTTATTTTATGTTTTGTTTTTAGTATATATTTTTATTTATGTTTTGTTATTTTTATTTTTATTTTTTTTGTTTTGTGTTTTTTCATTGTTTTAATTTTTTTTATTTATTTTTTTTATTTTAATGTTTTTCGGGGTCATGATAAAATATTTTACGCTATTATTTCGAAATGTTGAAATTTTACCCTTGAAAAAAAATTTGTTATCCCAGCATCAACACTTTTCATTTTGAGGGTGTTTTTTGCACAAAATTTACCATTGAGAAAAAAAAAAATAAATTAATTAATTAATTAATTAAAATTAAAAATGTTATTCGAACATCAACACTTCGTTTTGAGGGTGTTTTTTGGACAATTTTTGCACAAAAAATTGGTTTTCACCACCATTTTTAAAACATGTTGAAAATTTACCCTGGAAAAAAAAGGTGTTATTCCAGCATCAACACTTTTCGTTTTTAGCACTGTTTTTGATGTTTTTTCGGGGTTTTTTGGCCAGAGTTCCCGTTTTGAGTTTATAGTTCCCGTTTCAAAGTTTACATTGTTTGCGGATCGGGATATACGAGATACATAATTTCAAGCATGCGGATGTCGAAGTAGAGGAGATGAAGAAATATCCATTCGATGCCCAAATCTAAAACCCATATGACCCGCATTATTTCATGAAAGATCACAGCACGAGAGTATAGTTTAATTGGATCTACGGGGCATGTCATTAGGCAGAGGAAGACCCATGGAGATATTGTCACATTTTCTCTAGACCCAATGAACCGGTCATTCTTGCTGTGAAATGGTTAGCGAAGCAATGTGAAGCATCATCCCGGAGAGCACCAGCACCAGTAGCAGCAGAGGTAAACATACCAGTGCGCGACAAGGGCAAGAGGAAGATTGTCGACAACATGGAGGAGGAAGAAAGCTATAAGTTCCGAGTAGACCCACTTGTGCAGAAAGCAGATTTGGCAATAGAGGCAAAGAGGAAACACCACGAAAAGAGGAACGCGCAAAGGCAAAGAGAAAAATGGATAATGGAGGAAACATAGAAGGAGTTGCATGAGTTGAAGGAGAAGCTCTAGAAGGAACAGGAGTTGTACAAATAGAAGAAGGAAGTGTAGCAAGAATAGGTACAGTAGGGGGCCCAACATGTACAGACAGAGAAAATTATGCCCGTACAGGTAGTCAACTCATCTTAACAGCTGGCATTAGGCAAAGAGGGTGAACAATAGCAAGAGGAGGACTTCGCTTGAGAGATTGAAAAAGCACTTGAGTGGATGGGTATGGACATGGAGCAATAGGATTTAGAGCAAGATATTGACTGCATGCCTCATCACCAAGAGTTCGACCCACCAGCTTCACCGCATACAGAAGAGGAGCAAGTCCCAAGCGACCAAGGAGACACTGAAATCCTTAGAGACAATTTGCAGGGAGAGATGCATAAGATATCATTCGATGAGTCCCAACCAAGCTTTAAAATTGACGCCCGTATGCCCGTTTTTCCACTTTTTACCAGTAAAATACAGTTTATTCTGAAATGAACACGTCAGGGTTAACTAGAAAATAATTTTTTAAAATGTCAAAAAAAAAAAAATCAAAAATTTTAAAATTTACATATATATTTTATATATTTTTATGTATATCTAGCTGGTACTGGGATATGTGGAGTGGTCGATTCTTCTGACAACCTACTTGTTTGTCACCCCTACTTCACCTTACTACTTCAGTTTGTCTGGGGTCAATTCTTATAGTCAAAAACACGCAATGCAGTGTATTTTGGTACGTCCCAGATAACTTGTGTCAACAAAATCTTATATTTGTTTTCTAAATGGCGGTTTGCATTAATTGAGAATCAACTTCTACATTCATCATTAATATGTTGCTTGTGTTTATAATGTTGAATCATGAGAACTAAAGAGTGGGACTGTGGGAGAGAGGCATCCTAATTAAATACAAAGAAAAAGAGGACAATAGATGAGCAATTTTCATTGTTCATTCTCCTTGCAGACAAGATTAAAGTAAATATGTACTTGCAGAGGAAGAGGAGACCACCATTGTTGTAGGGTGAATGACTCAGAGCTTCTCAAAATCAAATTTATAGAAGTTTTTCAGTTATGGCAGTCAGAATGGGCCTTCAAGAGGTTTACAGCAATGGACCTCCCAAGGTTTCGTTAAAGTATGGAGAAGCCAGCTACAAGCCTGTTGTAGTGACAAAACCTCAACCACACGGTCATATGAGCACCCTCTCCACGGCACTCAGTTCTTTGTTTTCCAATCTTAAAGACTGCAGGAATTAAAATGTTGCATGCAGAAGAATAATGATGTGCTCAAATGCGATACAGAGAAATACACGATGGGAAAAGTCGTGTATCTCCTACGTGGATGGAAAAACTTGTTTAAGATGGAACCTAGGTATATGACCTTTATTCTTGTCCAGTTTTCTCTCTCAGAATTTCAGCGTTGTTATCCCTTTAATGCAAGTGTCGAACCCCACTATCTCTATCACTTTCATGTAAGCCCTATTTTCCCTGTTCAAATTCGATACTTTCATTTTCTAGTGGATGAAACAATTTATTAAAATAATTTAGGTGTGTAACTACAGATTGTGGATCACAAAGACAACGAGATGATGAGGCCTCTCAAAATTCGACCATGAATTCAAGCTAAAGTCAGAAATGTTGAAAGATACAGTACTTACCTGATGTTATCCTAGTAAAATGGTCTACAGTTTCTTGCTAGAATTAGAGGTTCTTTGAAGTTTCCCTGTGAAGTGGTATTTACATAAAATATTGCTCCCATACTGAAGAAATAAAGATGAAGTATCCTGTAAAGTGGTGCTCCCATAAAATAGTCCAGAGTGACCAAAAGTGTGAGGTGTAGATTCTAAATCTGAAAAATAAAGGACAAAGTATCCTAGCAAGTGGTATTTCTATAAAATATTGTAGAGTGACCAACAGTGTGAGGTGTGGATTCTAATACAAAAAAAATAAAGGACAAAGTATCATGTGAAATGGTATTTCCCTAAAATATTGGAGAGTGACCAACAATGTAAGGTGTGGATTCTAATACGAGAAGGCCCCTCTTCATATTGTCCCTCACTAGTACTAGACTTTCCTCAAGCGAAGGCTTCACCTAAATTTGGGTAAGTTCGAGTAGATTTTAATATATTTGAATAATTTATACATGAAAATTCTGATATATGGAGCGTAGACATCCTTTTTAACAAAAGCTTCTTGTAATTCGCTCAGAATGTTCAATTTCATGGAATCTTTTCCCTCCTCCATGGAATTCTCGTGGGACGAAGCTCGCTCCTCTTTTAACTGAGTAGAAGTTCAACTCGCCTTTACTTGCATTTGATTAGCTTCACTGAAAATATCTAATATCCACATGTTAGACATCATTTCAGCAAAATCTTATTGAAATTTAAACCAAAATATTCCATTTTCTTAAAGATAAATTTAATTAAAAAGGAAATTTTGGAAATTTATTTTTAGAAATGGCATGTTGATTTTTACCCTATTATCTTTAAAGTTTAATTTCATTCACTGTAAACCCTATTCTCTTCAAAGTTTAATTGCATTTGCTTCAGGGTTTGCACGCAGGTATACATTGTGTTTTTTTCTTTTAAGTTAGAAAAAATGGGTAAAATGAAATATTAAAAGTAATATGAAGGGTTGTTTAAAAGTAAGATCGTCATAAAAAAAAATCCATGATGGGCAAGGGGACCTGTCAAATTTAACCCTTGGTCCCAACATAGAGTTGTACAATCTCGCAGAGTGTCGAATCTAGATGATCACACATCTCCTGCAGAGTTTGAGGAATGAGTGATTGTGTCTGATGTGCACAAACATCCAGCATCATTGGCTGATGCTACCAAAGCATATGTTGAAGCCACTAGCTTGAGTGTTCGCTTCCTGATAGCTGAGAATGAGTGAATGGCTAAGGAATTACAGAAAACCAAGTAGGGAGGAGAACTGGTTACAACATCCACCCAAGCGGAATTGAAGAAGGTAATATTGGATGAAGTATTGTCCCTCAACATAGTCATGCGGGCATTGTGTTCCAAGTTTGGTACCGTGCAAAAGGCATTTTTCCATCTCAACGGTTGGTAGTAGTGATGTGCAAGGAGAGCATGTATCTTGTCAAACATGCATGCTGCTGTTGATTACATGCAATCATGGACAATGAGAAACAAGGGAGCCTCACTATATTTTCCTAAGATGATGAAGCCCAAAGTGATCGAGCTGAAGGCATGCATCGGGAGTCAGATCTAGAACTATGAAGATCTCCCACAGCTCAGCACTAGTCTACATGCTTCCCATGCACGAGTATTCAAGAGTATGGATGTTGTTGTGTGCGCACATGCGATCCCATCTATTGGAACACTCACCTAGGCAAAGACAAAGGCATAGGTCCGACTGGAGCTTGAATCGTACTTTGACAATTTGATCCGCATAGCCACCAGCCCAGACTTGTTGATTAGTGCAGACACCATGCACAAGTATGTTGCTGGTCGGGCTACACTCAAGACAATGATGCAGATTCTATCAGACAAGTTGGACAGAGGAGCCGGAGAAGTGTATCGAGATGTTATGGATGCAAGAGTTTGTTTCCAAAAAGATGTCACCTTAGAGTACACGGACACCATCATGGAGTATCGATCTTGGCATCAATTCGCTACTGTCGACCACCATGATGATGTCGAAGAGTTGGTCTTCCAACAATTGTTTGAGTCATAGTGATGTCTTGCATGGCTTTCTCAAGCCTATTTTGTCTCACATGGGTATATGTGCAGATTGTATGTAATGTATTTTCAAGTGTAAGTTCAAGTGTCGATAGTTGGATGTAACAATCATCGAGTAGATGAAGAGTCATGAGGGTAGTTGAACTGTCACAAAGGGGAATGTTAAGGGTCACCCCACCCTTTGCTATATATAGCCCCTCATAACTCATTATAGAGGTTTTTGGTCAGCCAAGCTTCCAATAGGAATATCTTAGAGAAAGCTTGGACAGTATTGTAACGAGCCTTGGCTTCTCCACTGTGCAGAGCTAGTATATCTCTTTGGAGGAGTAGGCAGTTGTTACTATAACGTTCCGGTATTGGAGCTAGTGGTTGGACATGGATGTATTGTATGACTGGAACTTGCACTTCTTAATATAACAGAGCCAACATGTTTCATTCATATGTCGTATTGTATTCCATCCATCTTGTTTACTCTAAATGATATATGTATATGTTTGCTTACGCATGCATGTATGGACTATTATGTATAAGTATGTATGAATCTTATTGAAATGTGTTGATTGGTTTAACCATCACTTTGGATTGCTCGCTATCTTGCTTTCTAGCTTGTGATGCATCTTCACTCATGTGTTCCCTTCCAAGCCGTGTAATATTACAGGTTTCCAACGGCTGTACTCACCCCACTTTCCATGTGTTAGAACCATTCATGCACCTTCCTTGACTCACCGTAGTTGTCACACTGTTACTACCAACAGGGACATCTTACTTGCCTCTGTGTGAAACCGCAGTGAAGTCGATACCGTATGACCCACTGCTGGGACTCCTACACCAAACGGTCTAAGGTCTAATTGGGACTTTTTACCAGGAGATCCCCTGACATGTTGGTGGGTCTAGCACCATCAACAGGAGGATAGAGGCTATGATGTGATATTTAGTAAGGGAAAGGCATTCCTTTGTCACATAGACATAGGATAGGTGGAGAGGATAGGGGTTCGAGTGAAGAACCTCTACAAATTAGAGGTATAAGACTGCGCTTCTTTGATCACTAATGCAGAAAAGGTGTAGAGCCAAGACATTGGTTAGTTGTGGCACAAAATATTGGGTCACTTGCATCATGGCGCTTTAAAGATCTTGCAGCAAATTTCTACAGGGCTTCCCAAGGGTAAACTAGAGAAGAGAGACACATGAAAAGGGTGTGAAGTACACCAAATCTTTCGTTCATGACAAAGACATTCAAGCACAAGTGATCCTTGATCAAGTTCACACATATGTGTGTGAATCATTCTCGACAGCATGCCAAGAACAGGTATTATGTAATATTTGTTGATGGTTTTTCTCGTAAGTGTTGTATTTTCTTCATGTAGAAGAAAGATTAGACGCTTGCTAAGTTTTTTGAATATAAACCACCTGTCGAGAAAGCTAATGGCAAGAAACTTAAAGCTCTCAAAAATGATAAGGGTGGAGAGTATGTGTCGAATGAGTTCAAAAATTTATGTGCATCAAAAGGCATTCAATGGGAGTTGATAACACCTCGTAAGCCATAGTAGAATGGGGTGGCTAAAAGGAAGAACAAAAGTATTGTGGGAGCGACACAGGCAATGTTGCATGATCAGAGCCTACCATTACACTTGTGGGTTGAAGCATGCAACACATCTATTTATTTGCAAAAGAAAAGCCCTCATCAAATTCTCCGGATGAGTACACTAGAAGAGGCCTTTTTAGGGAAGAAACCAGATGTGGCACACTTCAAGATCTCTGGTTCGTCAATCTACTACCATGTTACCAAAGATGCACAGATAAATCTAGAGCCAACAATTGAGTTGGGCATATTTGTGGGGTACACTAATATACCTCACAACTATCGGGTGTACCTTCCAACCAACAGGATGGCAGTGATTCACAGAGATGTGAAGTTCGATGAAGAGAAGGTCATGAGATGTTCCCTTGAGAGGGAGCTTCAACTGCATGTAGTTGAGGAGCTTTTAGATCCAAAGGAGGAACCTCAGGATGATGTGGAGCAGCCACATGTAGAGGAGCAGGGAGTGGAAAAACCCACTCATGCAAAGTCTTCTAGAGATGGGAGAAAGTGCACTAGAGAGGTTGGCAGGTTATTTCATGATGTTGGAGAGAATTTGTGAGCACCCACATCACATATCAGGCAGAGGAGGTCACTAGAGAGGTACATTGACTACATGACTCTGATGAGCAGGATGTAGATATTGAGCCATCCTCTTTTGAGGATGCAGTGCAACAACCAGTTTGGGTTGATGCCATGGTTGAGGAGTATGAATCCATTATTAAGAATAGTGTTTAGGAAGTGGTCCTAAGACTGGCAGACAAGTTAGTGGTGAGTTCCATATGGCTTTAAAAGCTAAAGCATGAAGTTGATGGTAGTGTGGAGAAACACAACGCCAGGTTTGTGGCCAGAGGATTCTCTCAAGTTGAGGGGATTGATTATGATGAGAAATTTTCTCCTGTAGCAAGGTACTCGTCAATCAGATCCATTTTAGCACCACCAGCACAGATGGGATGGAAGATACATCCGATGGATGTAAAGACAACATTCCTCAATGACATGATTGAGGAAGAGGTGTATATTGAGCAGGCTAAACGATTTGAGACCTTCAACAGAAAGTCACATGTGTGAAGACTCAAGCGAGCATTGTATGGACTGAAACAAGCACCTCATGCTTGGTACACCAAGATTGATAGTTATTTCATCAGGTTGGGCTTCACCAAAAGTGAAGTATATTTGAACCTTTACGATATTGTGGTTGAAGGTAAATTGTTGATTATTGTTTTATATGTTGACAATTTGATTCTGACAGGTGACGATAAGCTGATCAAGTCTTGCAAAAAGGATATTTCAAGAGAGGTCAAAATGAAGGACTTGGGGCTCATGCACTACTTTTTTGGGATGGAAGTATGGAAAAGATGTGAGGAACTATTTTTCTCTCAGGGAAAGTATTCCAACAAGATATTGAAGAAGTTCCACATAGAGGGCAGTAAACCCATGGAGACTCCTCTAGCTGGTAACTGGAGAAATGAGGATGCTACTTCTGGTGAAGTAGTGGATGCTACTATTTATAGAAAACCTGTGGTTTCACTCATGTATTTGGTGAACACACGACCAAACATGTGTTATGCAGTTAACCAACTTAGTCAAGCTATGGTTAAGATGACCAAGCTATATTGGAAGGAAACCAAACATGTATTGAGATACCTCAGAGGAACCACTCACTTTGGTCTTTGGTATAGATGGACAAAGGGAGGGAAGCTTCAAGTCTTCAACAATGCAGATTCATTAGGGAGTCCATCCGACAGGAAGAGCACATTAGGTGGGATCTTCAGCATTGGGTTAGAAACTATTTCTTGGTACAGTAGGAAATATAGATCAGTTGCACTCATTTCAACAGAAGCAGAGTACATGGTTGTTAGCCAGGCATCTTGTGAGGCTATCTGGATGAGGAAGATTCTAGTGGGTTTGTTTGGTCAGAAAACAAATCCAACAGTGATTTACTATGACAATCAGAGTTGTATCAAACTCTCTGAGAATCCAGTTTTTCATGATCGGTCCAAGCATATTGATATCTGGTATCACCATCTTCGATACTATGTGTAGAGTATAATCATTATGCTGGAGTACATTCCCACAGAGGTGCAAGATGCAGATATTTTGACAAAGGAATTGCCAAGATGCAAATTCAAGTTTCACAAAGGCAGGATCAGGGTAGCAAATAATCCATTTCTTATTGAGAGGGTGTGTTAAAAATAGCAACAAGAAATCCTATTTTAATTTTTCCTTGAATTAAATTAGGAATTAAATAGAAATTTTATTCTCATAGCAATTTGTAATAGTTAACAAAGTTCATTTGACTTATTTGGCTTAGTAAATTCGAGTTGGAAGTCTATTTAGAGTAATGTAGAGTGATTCATAAATTTTAGGGGTCCAGCTTGAGTTATTTTGATTTGTAATTAATTAACTCAGTCTAACTGAGTTATAGTTAGTTAAACTAGTTCAAATAGTTGGAGGAAGTAGTAGGAGGTCTTGTAGTGGGGAGCAGCTTTAGTGCCGCTTCACTACTCCACCAGTTAACTAAAGATTCACTCATAGATAACTCATGCATGTTAGTTTAGAGGAAGACCCAGTTGAGATTAGAGTTCATGTACAATGTACTATTAGTTGTATAATTTTCCGAGTTGTACATATGGTGCATGAAATGAGTAGAAGGCCTATGATGGATTGCGCAGTTGTGGTGATGTATTTTTCCAATTAAATATGGGTTAATTATTTTATGAATTTCACGAGGAAGTAGGGGCTTGGCAGGAAGTAGAATTTGCTAAGTGTTGGCTTGAGCTCGGTTGTGAGGTAGAGAGATATATTGTACTTGTGCAAGAATTCTTCAAGTTGAACAAGCATTCTATTTTCTTCTCAGATATTCTTGTTACTACAATATAGTTAGTCGAGGTTTTGAGCAGTTGATTTCCCCAGAACAAATATTGTGTTATGTGTGATCAAATTTATTCCTTTTCTTCTTAGTGTTTTCATCGATCAATTGTTGTTTCCGCTGGTGAGTAGAGTAGATTCAAGTCTTTTGGATAGTCGGTGTTTTGAGCAGTTGATTTCCCCAGAACAAATATTGTGTTATGTGTGATCAAATTTATTCCTTTTCTTGTTAGTGTTTTCATCCATCAATTGTTGTTTCCGCTGGTGAGTAGAGTAGATTCAAGTCTTTTGTTTTAGCTTATTACATAAGCAATTTGAATCTACAAGTAAAAATCTACAAAAATTATTAAGTGATTTTATTATATCATCTCAATAACAAAAGAATAGAACACACCTAAAAACCTATATGATATCATCAGTAAATCAAACTTTGCCTAATAGTAACGACTACTTAGTGATGAAATCCCAAATTGAAGGATTATAAGAGAAATATAGTCAAAACAAGATAGTTTTAATTACTCCAGAGCTTCGCCCAAACCTCGGTAAGAAGAGGCTAAGAACTCTTGTGAAGATGAATACCCTCCCATCAAACCAAAGGCAGAGTAGGTTCACCTATCTAGGTACTAGGAAATCCCACTCTAGTCACCTTGTGTACGTCCTTAGGATTATGGCCACTACACTTTACCTCGAATCACACACACCATTAGGGGGGTAATGGTCATAGATAATATGTTGTGTGGGAAGGATACCTGAGTCCCTCACTCAACTCTGAAATCCTTCAGAGGATCCCTAGTATGTATAATACCCACCAAAATGCAATCAAAGGTGGGTTACCTTCTTTCACACTTTAATATTGTCTCATGCTTAACTCCTGTGTTAGAGGAGTAGTCTCGATCAATGTGAGTGCAACAATATTTTCACTCATTAATGACATTGGTTTGGTTTTGTGGCCTTGGGGAGTTGACTTGCAAAACCTAACCCAAGATACTAAAAAGCTAATGTGTGTTTAACCCGTGGAAAAGAATTTATGATCAATGTTATTACGATATTGCTTTTAAAGGTACTTCATTAATTTCTTCAGAAGGGTCTTGATGTATGAAGTTTTATCACACCATTGACTTAAACCATGTTGTTGGCTTAGTGGGTCCTAACCCAAGTTCAGAGTTAGTTGCACCAAACAAAACCCTGCACTACTGGCCCTTTTGGCATCAACCCATGTAGCACGAACTAAAGTCTCACCCGAAGCAATATGGGGGGGTGCTAAAACCAAGTTTCTACATCCAAAGATCAGTGTGATGTATTTTTATGCCACAGATCTGCCTCTGCGCAGATATCTAAGCCCTTAGGGTTTGGTACTGTGACTCCCTTCAAACGGCCCTTTGACCTCCGCGAAGGTCTACGATCAACCTCTGTGGACCCTTATCAGATCAGTCGTACCACACATTCACCTTAGATCAGAAATTACCCAGACGTTCTTAACTATTCAATAAACATAATAGAGTATATTATAAGCTTCCCGTAAATAATTAACATGTATTGTGCTTAGTTAAGGAGATTTATCCAACAGATTCACGCATTAACCCATCAATAGTCATAAAGATATTTATACCATTACAGCATATATCGCAGCATAAATAACGAAAGAAAGCATATAAACACATGAATTTCTCCAATATTCTTCTTTATTGATATTTAGTATGGTATTATAGACTCAAAAGCTACCCTGTGCATTCAGCTGTAGGGGTATGTGCACTCAACTGCGGAGCCTTTCCCTTCTCTATGACTCACTTTCTGTGCTATCTCCTATTGACCCATTACATTCATCATTATCTCCTCTATGACATGCCTTAGACTCTCTAAGACACACCTATTTATAGCTTTCTACATACAATCCCATGGTCCGCAAACCATGGGTGGATCTCAAAACCGAATTGATTTTACATAATCAAGGGGCTAAAGCCCCTTTTGAATTCTAACTATATATGCGCTCTGTGTCCATAAATCATGGATACTTTACATCTTTTTACAAAATTTACATCAAAACTTGGGTTTTTAACCCCAAAACTAACCCGGGGGACCCCATCCCAATAGGCCCCCAACACAAAGGTTGTGACTTGCCCTCGAGTCACTCAGCTGTCACGGTAATCTTGCTGTGAAGATCCCCCAATTCCACCTATACAACGACAACCTCGGCAACACTCTGCATAGTTGCCTACTTAATCTCTTCGACAAGTTGTCCTGTGGCTGGTCCTTTCGCGGCCAACTTGACCTTGTGTTGTGCATGTTGCAAGCCCGTCAACTTCTCCTGAATGTTGTTCGCGACCTGGTAGGATTCATCTAGCCAGGGCTCCAATCGGGCATAAGCAATGCCTCCTTCTATGCTGCCTCAACCTGGGCAAGGAGCTACTTCCCTTCCTGCAATTTCGATAGGCGTTGCATTGGAGCAATAGAGTGCGCCATTGCGCTAACTTCCTCATATTGCTTCTGCAGCATCTTAGCTTCTGTATTCAGCTTCTGCAGGTTTGGGTCTTCCTACAATGTAGTTAACAGTTCTGTCCTCTGCTCCAATAATGTTGTGCACTCTACAATGGTGGCATCCAGAGTGGCTAGTCCTTCCTTGATCATAGCTTCACGCTTCTCCCAGACTTACGATGGAGTCGATGGTTGCTCCTTCAATTATATCTCGGTTATCTTCATATTCAGTTCGAATTGAACTCGGCTAACCTCGGCATGTGCCTTGTACACACCAATAACCAATTTTCTAATCTTTGCCTCTGGCTGTGCGTCCTCTGGAATATGGAGCTCTAGAATTGTTCTACAGGCCTTGACAAGCGCTGACTCCAATCGTGAGTTGTGTGCCAGGAGTGCCTCCTTTTCTTCCAAAAGTTGTGTCTTCTTGGCGAATAGTTGTCGATTCTACACCTTGATCTTGTTGACAACACTAAGTGATCGTTGTTCCCGAAGGCGAAGCTCTCCCAAAATTTTGTGTAGTAACTCATGCAATGTCTCCAATGGCATCATAGCAAGGTTCAGGCCCATCTTCGATATGCAGTCAAGTTGGGCACATTGCTCTGCGGTTTTGGCGCATATTGAACCTGTAGGCAAGGGGAAGACACTGATGTCTATTGTTGGCCATAGAACTAGCTCTACACTAGTAGTGTGTTTTGGCGGCGAACTTCCCGCTGCTCCACTCACTTTGCTGACATCGCTTGGAGCTTGGTTGTTTGGAGCTGTAGCTCGCGTAGACCCATCTGCACTCCCCCTAAGGACTGAATGTATTGTTATTCCAATTTTTGTAGGACTTCCATGGCAACGTCTCTGACTTTATCACCTATTGTGTCCAGGTCATTTTCTATAATCAGCAGAGGATCAGCCTGCATTTTTTGTGCCTTTTGCTTCTTCCTCAATCCTCCCTCTTGTTTCAATTCTCTCTTTTTCCGCTCGGAGGATGTGCGCTACCCTGCCTCACTGCATTGCCCTATTTATGTCTTTGTTGCAGCTATTGAAGGAGGTTTGTCACCTTCTTGGGCCTCACACTACTCGTTTTCTGCCTTTTCCTTGGCAGCGCGTTCCTCTTCAACCTGTGCTTTTTCGGCAACATCTTTCTCCTTTTGTGAAAAAAAAATTTGTGAGACCTTCTTGGTTGCTTTCTTTCGCTTACTCGCAGGCACACTCTCTGCACTGGTGCTCGACCTGGCAGCGAAATCAGCAGGAGTGTGCCACTCAGCCAGCCAGTGTGACACTACCTACTCCACATTGGAATCCAACACCAAATAGGGTAGCTCATACCATTTTTGTGTGGGATCCTTCCGGGCCTGGATATAAACTCTGTGAAAGTTAGCTTTAAATGTGGCATAGGTGGACATCTGCTTGTACAATGTTGGGGACAACCTTGGTCGATGATGGATGGCCATGCGGAAACTCATTTCCACAAAGACCCAAAAGATATTTGTTTTCCCGACCCGTGTGGGGTTCTTCATAGCCCATAGGGAGGTGAACTGTGTTACCTCTAGCAACCCTTTTTCCAACGAAGGAAACTGGTTGTCCTCCATGTTATCGGGAAATCTAGTGTCTATGCAGAGCTACTAGTCCCACTAAGATGGGTAGCTATCTTAGAAATAAACAGATTAAAGTTACTTTCGTTTTCCTTTATGAGAAGAAGATAGGAGAGGATCAAAGAATACCAACCTCAATCCTTCTCTCAGTTCTTTGCTTGTTCCTTCTCCTCACCAACCGGGCTTTGCCGCTTCTCCCTTGACCCCTCCGCTTCAAAGAGTACCTGTAAAGTCAAAGCAGCATAATACCTTCAAATTGCGGAGATCTACAATCATAAACAATATAGGACCACATATATATTGACCACACAAATGCATATACTATCAGACATACAAGAATGTGGAGGAAAACTTGAATAGCTTTATTGATATGAAGATTAGAAGAGAGGATTACAACCCATTGTTCTAACCCAGCATCATCCTCCCAGCATGAAAGCCCTTCTTCACCTCATGAAAAGCTTAGATCACCCAACACTATGATATTCCACCAGGAAACCAACAACACTTCCTTACAAGATACAAAATTCCAACCTCTGGATCTCTAGGATGAGGGATCCATATATAGATGATTGCAGGGAGGTGAGTCAGCTTCTGGGATTTTGATTAGTGTCTTCTCTCTGATAGTTCTTGGTTCCACTTGGAGATTGATGATCTCTTACTCATCCCTGGGCGAATTCAGAGAGGCAAGTGTCACAGGAGAAGTTTCTGGAAGATTCTATGATCATCCACCTCGCAAACTGTCTCTGCCATTTGTCCACTCTCGCCCATCGCACCCTACAGAAGGGATTTTCAGTATGCATCGCACCCTTTACACTGGGCAGGTGAGATGCATCGCACCCTTAGCACTGAGCAACCTGTATGGTCTAGTTTTGACCAGTTCTGAGCAGTTTCTTGTGGAGAACTTCTGGGAGATGATGTAATCAGCTGACCTTGTTCCTTTAGGGTATAAAACAACACTTTTAGGGACTTATGAGCCCTTGGTTTATGGACATATATGATTGGAGTTGCAGTGCCCAAAGATTTCTATAACAATTGCCCCCTAAAGCATGAGGTTGTTAATCTTTTGATGTCAGGTGAAATGCTTTATCATGAGGATCCGAGGTTTTTTGAACTGGAAGGCGACCTGTAATAAGATACAATACAATACATTATCTTCATAATAATTTCATGATCTAGCTGAGGCGGGCATTCACATGCTCAGCTTTATAAATTCATTTTCATGTACATAGGACAGACAAGTGTCTGTGTAGCAGACTGATGATTCTGATAGAGCCACCATCCTTTGATTCAGATGATTATCTGTGCAGCAATGATGTACATTTGATGTCTTTATTTTCCCAAATATATCGCAGCTTGGATGGATGAAACTAGATCTAGGGTCTTCAAACTCGTCCAATCTTCGCCCGAAGCACAAGTCAATCCATGTGAAAAATGTTCTAGAGTCGAACATGGAAAGAAATCGCCTGATTACCAGCCAATGATGTAAGTTGTTAACAGGCACAAGAGGAATCACCGATAATGATGATGACCCTCAAGGTACGGCAATACAATTTGTGTGGTGTGAGAATGGGACATGGCATCGAAAATCATGCAAAATCTCTTGGTCGAAGGCCATTGATGTAAACCTATCACCGAAAGTGAGAAACTTTCCACTAAGGCATGCAAGCTTCAAAGTACTGAAAGGGTTGTTCCTAGGTCGACTTCTTGGATAATGAGCTGATGTCGACAAGAAGTGACCCATCGTAGGAGGGCCTTAATGAATCCCACATCTATGACCCAGAACGAAGCAAATTATTTTTGGAGGTGAAAACGATCTGATGATACAGGGTTCAGGGTGGCGGTCATGAAAGAATGAAGTGTAAAGGTATTGCAGTGGATGAGACACAAGATGGGTTGGTGAATTCTCTGATCGACTTCTCTTGAACATATCGGTCACACTTGGAATGGATTGGTAGTGTTAACCCCAAAGATGGACGGTACGATGGACCAATGGTAATATGACTGGTGAACGGAATAACCCAACCCGACTCAGACGTGGAGTGAAAGTGTCAAGTTCAAGAGCGACTTTGCTACCAATAAAGTTCTTCCCAATTTTTCCCCAGTCATTGCTGACTAGTACCTCTTTACTTTTATCAAGCTTGAGGAGGATAACATATTCTTGTTCTATAATTTTCCCTTCAGGCAAACCCGTCGCTATCTTTTAACGAGCCTAGCGACAGTGAAACTCGTTCTTGTCTATATGGACAAGTTTGTCGCTATTGGTTTTAATGTGTTTAACGACAAAGATAACTCGGTCCTTTTCAATTTTAGAGAGTCTGAAAGGGACATAAAGGAAACTCCAATAATCCTTTTTTGTCATATAATCCCTTAAGTCAGAAAAATTATAAAATAATACGAAAGGGATGAATTTTCGATAATTTTAACAAGCCAAACAAAACAAGCGCTCGATCTTTTTGTGTAATAATCCCTCAGGTCCAAAAAGATTAAAATCTAGAGGAGGGATAGCACTCCCAATAGCTTTAACGAGCTGGAGAGGCCAACTACTCGGCAATCTTTTCATATTTTACGAGTCAGACGAAAAGAGCTTAAAGGAGACTCGTTTTTTGAGGAACGAGCGATAATTTCGGGTAGCAGCTGATTCCATGTAAGGTTTGGAATTTTCCAATCACAGCAGTGTCACAAGGATGGCTAACAGGATCACTCTTCGTAGCTATTCCTCAAAAAGGGTAAACAATCAAATGTAGGCATATGATTGGCTAAAACAGAGTGGAGGTGATGACGGAAACACGACCAAGGCTCAAAAGCTGATGATAATGCATTCACGATGGTTATTTACTGGAAATTGGTTCATTTTTTAATGAGCTTAAACTCTAGGGGAAACATTTGCTCATCTATTAGGTTTAATTTTTAACGAGACTGCTCATGATAATGGTCATTGATTTTTTGATTTCACCACTAACCACTTTGTTCCTTCGACAGTTGTACTTCCTATTCAATTGCTTCATCAAACCGATTAGAAATGAACAATACATGTTTGAAAAATGAGTTAAAACACTAATACTTTACTCGAATTACGTGAAAAGTAATTTAAAAGTGGTTTTTACCCCTCATTTTACCATTTCATTTGAACTTTGGTTTGTTGGAGCTCTAGAGGTGCCTTTCCCCCTTGATTTTCACTAGCTGATTCCAAGAGATTCTGTGGACAATTCTTGGTGCCGTCAAGACTAGGTAGGAGCTAAACCTGAGCTCTTCATTTGCATTCCTTCCTTTTTGAATTCTGAGCATGTTTCCCTATTTTTTTGAGCCCCTGGGGTTTGAAAAATTCTCCCTGGCTCCATCGCACCCTTCCTATATCGAAAGGTGCGATGCATACTGGCATGGCCATTGGTAAGTAAGTATGCATCTCACCTAGTACACTGCTGGGTTGCGATGGGCACGAGAAGGGAAACTTTTGCACTGTTTTCTCATGGAATTTTTGCCTGTTTTTTGCCAAATCAGGACCCTGATTCTTCTCTTTCTTGTTTTGCAGGGATTCATCGGAGCAAATGGTTGTTACATGCCGAGAATTTGAGCATGAAGAAGAGGACATGGTTGCTTTACATGATCCAGGTACGGTAACTGCACTGCGGAACTGTGGCCTGCTCAAGTTTTTCCGCATCTCTAGCATGAGGCAACAAATCAACTTGTTGCAATATTTTCTCGATGCATGGGATCCTACCAACCAGGTGTTTCAATTCGGAGGCAAATCCATCCCCTTGACTGTCATGGACATCTAGTTTTTGATCTGTTTATCGAGGCATGGTGCCCCTCTCTCATCATCAGGTTCCGCCCGTGGGGGCGAATCCGTGAGAGATTATATTCACCGGTATTTCAGAGAGGGATCTCAACCGATTAGGGACGGCAGATCAACATCCGAGATGTCACTGATCGGTCCTTGAGGGCCATTCTATTCACTTTTGCTAGACTGGCTGGTAGTGCGGCTCTTCACGTGGCTAACAAGTCCTATATGCAGTATGCCTTGGAAGGCCTTGAACCAAAGGTGTTCAACTAGTGTGATGCAATACTCCCTGTGATGAAAGAACAACTAACCAAGGTAAAAAGTAGAAAATGCAAGAATTTTGGCTATGGTTCTATTTTGACCGATTTCGCCTTGGAAAAGATCCCACTGATGCAGCCACAGTACATTTCACTTAGTTTACCTCCACCGACTGAGCCACGGATGCAGAGATGGGTCGATCTCATGGCTCGACACGCTGGCCAGTCCCAAGTTTCCTTCTCTGATACCTTCTTCGAGTGGTTCAACCGTCAGGAGATGATTTTTTCCGAGTATCCATATGCTGGTATGGATTTCTGGGGTGACCCAGATTTGGTGCTGCCGGCTGGTGAGTAGTGGGATGCTATCAATAAATTCTCTGACCATATCTCTGTTTATCATTTTTATAATGTTCTCGTGCTTTCTTCTATCAAGACTAATCAAAACTCATGTGCTCATGCAGATATTGGACTAGTTCGGCCAGCAGTATGTCTGAGAGCACCAGCTGCCATTCCAGCAGGAGAGGCTGTGGGGAGGGCTATCCTTCGCGACCTTGATGTGGCCGAGACTCTTTCAACATTGTAGGATCAGGTCGAGGGTCTCACTCTTGGTATTCCGGATGTGAGGACCAACGAGCTGCCTCTGAGGTTGCAGCGACATACTACTGGTGTGCCGAGTCGATGGACTAGGCTTTTACACATGATTGCACAAGCGGTGACTTGTTATCACCAGCATCATTAGACTAGGGTGCCCCCTAGCATTTTGAGTTTTGGGTCATTTGACCGATTTTGTCTTGGTTACAGAACATTATGTATAAACCATAAATAGTTATATATATATATATATATATATATATATATATATATATATATATATATATATATATATATATATATATGATTTTCGGGGCTTTATTTTGGTTAAGTTACATGATCTTGATGCAAATGTTGATGAAATGCTTCTTTTATAAATGTTTCAAATGTCTATCTAACACATAATTTTCCAATGAGTCCGTTAATGTGTTTAAGTTTCTGGAAATATGCTGATATTGAATAGAATCAAACTGCCTTTCCAAAATCTTGACCCTTAGGAACATGCGATAGATAGCTGGATTCCATACGGAGTAGATACCAGTGAGCTGCAGGATGATGAGTTGTGAGTCTAGCCTGACAACGAGTCGACGTATGCCACGTGTGATGGCATCAGAGAGAAGCTCTATCAATGCACTATATTCAACAATATTGTTCGTTGACCGACCAATACATACCCCTCTAAAACTCACTAACTCACCGCTTGGATTGAAGATGGCCCAGGCCGCAGAAGATAGGTTCCGCGAACTACAACTTCCTCCGTCGGCATATCCAACAAATGATTCCAATAGGTCCAACATCTGCAACAAATGTGAAAGCGAATCACTTAACCAAAATAATTACCTTTAGCGAAAACAAAAATGTAACAAAAGCATAGGGGTTACTATCTTGAGTCAAGCATAGTAACGCTTAAGGTACAACCCGTTGTGGGGTTGCACCAGTGGGATCCCATCATAATCCACTAACTCATAGGCTCCTTTTGCTAATACAAGCTTAACAATATAGGGGCCCATCCATAAAGACTTGAACTTACCCGCTCCCAATTTATTGGACTCCTGGTCGTAAAGTAAGACCAGGTTACCTTCTGAGAAGACACGGGGTTTGACATTCTTGTCGAACTGCACCTTGACTCATTTCTTATGGGATTCGTTAGCCAAAGTGGCATCACGACGAGTTTCATCCAATTGGATTAGTTACAAGAAACGAGCCTCCTCTTTTGAAGTTCCGGGGAGAAGGTCGACCGCGAGTTTGAGGGACGAGATTTCACACTGAACTGGTAAGATTGCTTCCAGGCCATACACCAGTTGAAAGGGTGTAAACCCGGTTGCATTCCTCACTGATTTCCGGTATTCCCACAAGGCTGAGTACAGGATCAGGTGCCAACTCCTTTCATGGACTCCAATCATCCTTTGCAGCATCCGCTTCAGGACCTTGATGATTGCCTCAACTTGTCTGTTAGCCTGCGGATAATATGGAGTAGAACTATCGTGGGATAGCCCTAATTTGGTAGCCAACTCAACCATCATGTGATTGCAAAAATGTGATCCATGATCTGTGACTATGGCCTGTGGAATGCCGAATCTGGAGACTACATGATTGAAAAAGAAGAGGGCAGCCGTTTTACCGCTGTTATTTAATGTAGACATCGCCTCAGCCCATTTGGTAAAATAGTCTACTGTGACTATGATATACCCATGCCGCCTGGCCAAGGTGGGGTTACATGTCATGAAATCTATGCCCAATTTGGAAAATGGCCCAATGGCAACTACTGATTGCAGAGGTGCGAGTGATATTCTAGTTTTTCGATTGAATATTTGACAAGCATGGCAACTTCTGACTGCGGTTATGAAATATTTGAACATTGTTGGCCAGAAGTATCCTGCTTGTAAAATATTTTGCACCGTAGCGTAACCAGATTGATATCCCCCACACGCGCCTGAATGGAAATCATTCAGGACTTTTTCGGCCTCCTCGTGGGTGAGGCACCTCCTCAGAACTGTATCGACACCACAACGGTAAAGCGTATCACCGACGATCATGTAGTCTTTTTCTTGGTATCGAATGCATCGTTGTTCTGAGCGGGAGGTATTAAACCTATATGTTTGGGTTTGGAGATAGATTATTATGTCTCCATACCACGGATTGCTTGAAGATATTAGAAACAAAGATTCTTCCACGATCGCTTCTTTTGATGTGGCATCGTTGGATGACGATGGGAGATCGCATAGTAACTCCGCAAAAACTAGGGATTCCTTCGATTTGGATTTTATAAATTCCAAATCAAACTCTTGTAGAATTGCTATCCATTTTGAATATTTGCCTCCCAGCAACTGTTGTGACAATATATAAGTCATTGGGTTGCAATCTGACAAAATGGTAGTTTTTCGAAAGAGGACATAGTGTCGAAATCTTTGTATCACTTGAACAGCTGCCAAAGCTAGCTTTTCAACATAGGAGTACTTACTTTCTGTATCATTCAAGTTTCTACTCAAATAATATATATAGGATGTTCAATTCCATTGTCTTCTTGAACTAAGACCATTGCGATGGTCGTATCTGCTACAGCCAGATACAGGTTAAAGTCTTTTTGATAATCGGGGGTGTACATTAATGATGCTTTTATTAGGGATTCCTTTAAAGCATCAAAGGAAGCTTGTGCAACCTGATCCCAGATGAAGGGTACTTTTTTTTTCAATAGACGAGTATAACCTTTAGCAAGTTCAGCGTAATTTGGAATGAACCTCCTCAAAAAGTTTGCTTTCCCTTGGAGTTTCTGAATCTGAAGAAAATTTGAAGGTGGAGGAAAATTCATGATTGCTTGAACCTTACATGGGTCAAGACGAATCCCATATTTTGAGACCACAAAGCCAAGTAAATGACCAGAACTGACACAGAACACACATTTTTGTGGATTGAGTCATATCTTGTCGTGTCGGCAACGTAGAAATATCGCTTTCAAATGCTGTGAATGATTGGTCCGCTTTCACGAGTGAGCTGGAAGATCGTCAAGATATGGTTGAACGATGTTTTTGATGTCATGGAAGGCATAATTCATTGCCCTGTGAAATTTTTCTCCTGCATTCTTTAAACCAAAGGGTAGTTTGCAATATGCAAATGTGCCCCACAGACAAATAAATGCAATCTTTGACTGGTCCTGTGGGTGGATATTTATTTGATTATACCCGAAAAATCCATCCATAAATGAAAATATTTCACATCCAGAGCATTCATCAATTATCTGGTCAATGAAGGGTGTAGGGTAGTTGTCTTTCGAACAAGCTTGATTTACATCCCTATAATCGACGCACACTCTAATCATTCCTTGTTTTTTCATTATAGGAACAATATTTGATACCCAATCGGTTAGAGGAACCGGGTAAATAAAACCAGCATGGAGAATTTTTTCAACTTCTGCCTTGATGGCAGCAGCTTTCTTGGGGTGCACCTGCCATAGCCATTGTCGTACCAGTTTGACATCTAGATACATCTTAATTTCGTGTTCAACTATGTTCGAGTCAATGCCTGGCATTTCATCATACGACCAAGCAAAGACATCTCTGAACTCACGAAAAAGAGCGTAATATATTTCTAGTTCTGAAGGAGAACAAGATTTGCCGACATGAATATTCTCTACAACATCTGTTTTGGTCAAGATATTTATGGCGATAGTCTCTTCAATATTGGACAAGTTTTATTCTGAATCCACTGTGTTTACAGTATTTGATAGAAAATCAAAAACTGAGGGATGATGAAGGTCACTGGAACTATCTTCCTTGTAATCTAGAAGATGGGAACGTTGGTGGTAATCTTCCCATGGTGCCCCATCAATCATCATTGATTGAACAATTCCTTCGTCTGTAGAATGTACTTGCGACCAAGGATCTGAAGGGGTGCCATATTCCTTAGACCTGTCTATCCAAACGCTTGATGAGCATTGATTTGGGTTTGCCTCCCATGCCGAAAACATTGATTGCTACAATATTTATATTGGGCTTGGAGGCAATGCCTGGAGATGATCCATGTTAATATCGTTTTCAGAGATCTTTTGAATAGAAGATATCATATTGCAGGTTCCCACCGTTGCCACTTCCGCCAGATTTATTGGAGGTGGTAGGGAAAAATTCCCCATTAATATAGGGTCTTTTAGTAGGCCTACTCTGATATTTTGAAGCGAATGATGGCTTCCATGGATCATCAGAATGCTTCCCGTAACTTGTGAACTGTTGGGGAGAAATGTTTGCTGGTCGACGATTGTAATACTCCCTTAGAAGGGAAATGCAATCTTCCTGAAGTAGGTCGACACAATGGCAGCCATAGCATATATCCAGGGCCTTCCCGGTAGGATGTTGTAATCGAGGTTTCCATTGATTACTTCAACATCAATTTCTACTATTTTTCCCCCCAATTCAACTTGCAAGTTACTTAAAATCCCATATGGGGTGTATGTTCATCCATCAAATGCTTTTAATGTCATCGAATATCACGACAAGGGTGGAGATCCTAAAGTTTTCCAACAACTCATCGACATAATACATGTAGATGCCCCCTCATCAATAATTGTTCGATGAACAGTTTTGTTGAGGGATTTCACTTGGATAAGGAAAGCTAGTTGAGCTGGTAACTGTGGTTCATATCCTTTGTGATTAAAGGACACAAGATTGGAATCCGTTGGGTCAATCCCACCTATTGCTGATAATAAAACCTGCTTTTGGGAGGGGCAATTTTGTAGTACCTCAAGTGTCGACATAGCCGATGGCAATTGGGCCAAATCCTCCACTATGTTATAATGTTGTGCTACTATAGCATGAGGATTAAATGTCGATTTGTGTACTACTCCCTTTGGCAGCTTTATCGTTAGTTCAGGAATGATAGGTGGCACAACTTCATTCGAAGTTGTTGTCGAACTACTAGGTTGATCGTTAGCCTTGTTGTCCGACAGCTGTGGATTCCCGTAATCTTTATTCCTTGTCGATATCAAAGTAACATTTTTCTGCTTCGAAACCAACAACATTAGCACTTGGGATGGGGAAGCATTTTCATTAGCAACCATATTTTTTCCTGGATTCGGAAACGGATCAGTCAATACTCCTGAAGTTTTTGAACTCTTTAAGAATTTTCTAAGCTCGGCTTTTTATGGAAAATCTTTCGTCCAATGATCCTCATCACATATAAAGCATGGGTGACTTGGATTCCTATCTCCAGAAGGGTTTGCAGAAGATTTTTCAGGAGACGACTCCTCCTATTTTTTCTTCTTCCCTTTCCTTTTCTTCTTGCCCCACGGTTGCTTTGGTTCTTTGCCTTTATCAGTTGAAACGACATTTACCTCTGAAGTGAGAAGTTCTTCATTTGCATTTTGACTTGGAACTATACGAGCTTTATTTGATGTAGCTTTTACGAATTTTGTGCTAGTCGCACCTATCAAGCCATCT
Organism: Pinus tabuliformis; assembly: GCA_031772625.1. NCBI lineage: Eukaryota > Viridiplantae > Streptophyta > Pinopsida > Pinales > Pinaceae > Pinus > Pinus tabuliformis. The sequence goes on along the minus strand of CM062818.1, from coordinate 879,475,626 downwards.
CCAACATGAGAGTCTTTGCTTGATTTAGGAGGGGGAGGAACGAAGAATTCTGGTGTAAGAGCATCAGGGATTTTATCGTAGAGCATGCCAGACTAAGTATATATCAAGTCTAGATATTGTGCACGAGCAATTACTTGCTCTTCAGTGAAGACCCCTCCCTTTGCCACATCTTCCGTAATAGAAGGTAATAATGACTTAATAAACCATTCAGCTAGCAGCTGATTAGGAACATATGTTTTCACCATTCTACGACGACGTCGCCACTCATGAATATGATCAGATATGTGAGTGGCCGTTGTCTGTTTGAAATTGGTAAGAAGCTCTGTTCCTATTTCATACCTTATGGGTAACTGAAAATGGGTTAAAAAGGTTGTGGCTAGGGTGCTGAAGTTATCGAATGAAGCTCTAGGCAATTCGATATACAATTTTGCTGCCGGACCAGTTAACATTCGCTGAAAAAGACGAAGCCTGATCGAGTCATTGTTTAGAGTGTTAGATGAACACCACAGATGAAAGGTCATCACATGATTCGACGGATCTTCACCGGATTTTCATTAAATTTAGGAATATCTGACAAAATTTTATGAGGAATTGCTAGCCACCAAGGGGCGTAAGCAATTAGATCATTTGTCAGCCGATTTAGATCTAGTAACTCTAGAGTTGCCATGAAGGGCAGCTGTTGATTCAAGTTCGGCAAAGCATACCCAGGATAAGATGGGATTGCCTGAGCAGTGGGTCTTTGCATACCAGCATAATGCATTTGATGCTAATAACTTTGGTAAGGTTGATGGGCATAGCCATTATGAAATGGTTGATTTTGACCGTTTTGAATATACAGCTACCCATTACTTGTAAAGATTTGGTGCTTAGATCCTTGGTAAACTTGTTGGAATTGCGGTTGTTGATATTGCACTAGCCATGGTTGTGAAACCATTTGCTGTTGTCCAATACTGGTTGTTTGACCAAGATGAGGGGTAATGGTACCCGTTTGAGCCTGGGTCACTCTAGTTAGGGAGCCACTAATCAATGATTGTGGTGGCGTCGTAGAGACAAGGGGCTGTTGAATTACGACCTGAGAGACTTGAGGTTCGCATACAACAGGCAACGCTTGTACTTGCAACACCGTCACAATAGTCGGTGTAGTGGGGATATTTGACATAGGCAGACTTTGTTGCATTGAGTATACAACTCTTGGTTGTTGAGGCAGTATTGGCATCCAACCACTGGATGTAATTCCAGTATAACCTGAATTCTGTTGTGAACTCTCGTATGTTTGTTCTCCCGAAGGATATAATGAAAGGGCATATTGCCCTCCATACAACGCTAATCCAGTGCTTAAAGGAATGATTTGCCTTCGAGGACCGGACTGCCCAAATTGACATTGTGAAGGATCAATTTGCTGAGACTCAACATAAGAGATTCCAAATATTATTCCGGACGAACAAACGGGAATAGACCATACTGTCGAAATAGCCCCTGGATGGATTCCATCCAGTGATTGAGAGCTATTTGTGACAGACGGTATGCCAGCGAAAATTGTTGGAGTGACAGCAGGAAGTTCTGCCGCTGCTGTGTCAGATGACACAGTCATAGATGTCAACGGTTGTTCAGAAATATCTAGTATATCCAAAATATTTCCTAGAGATTCTACAGGAACTTCCAATAACGGTAGACTAATTTCTGACGAAGAAGGATATAGGGTGATCCCAACTCCAAAATGTGATGGAGTGCTAGATGGGGGATCCTCCACGATATCTTCAATTGCAATCAATCCAGGTGGAAGAGGTAGACCGTCAGGTCCGTAAAATATTTCCGGTGCCAAAGAAGGTATAGATTCTGCAGCGACAGTTGTTTGGGTAATAACACCTTCCGAATCAGCTGTGGGTTGAGCCAGTTCAGGAATAGAAGTGTTTACTTTCACACAAGGATCAATTCTACTATCCTCTAGTGGCTACAGAACTTCTTCTATAGAGGCAGGGATACCAGCAGGGAAAATTTTAAGAACCCCCCCTAAATTTATAAGTATAATAAATGGGCGAATCTCCATGGTATATAGGAAAAATGGAAGGCGATTTTATCAATAATATAATATGTATATATAATTTTTTGGCGAATCTCTCACGAGGCATGGCGAATATTTTACTTAATTATAAGCTAAAAAATTACTATTAGTAATTTATAAAAATTAATATCCACAAAGCCCTGAGAGGGATCAAATATTTTTTTACTCTATGCTAGTTTGCATATCATGATATTTGATACCTTTCGGGGGTTAGTAGATCCAGAGTAAAGATGGATCTATGCTAGTTTAATTCCCCCATTTAAATAAGCTACGTTCCAGGTGAATACCATGGGTCAATACCATGTGCCATTTTTATACCATTCAATACCATGTGCCATTTTTATTTTTATTAATACTAATATTAGGGTTAATAATGTTTTTTTGCATGGTATTAATAACAATCTAGTCCGTGGTATTTGTCCCATAGTATTTTGCCCATAGGTTTCACCTAAATATAATGCATTTTTTGAGTGTTCGTAAATATAAGGCGACTTATGGAGTAAATATAAAAAAATGTTTTATTTTTTTACCATACCTCTCGTTTATTAATATTTTTATTAATTTACCATACCTCTTTTACAAATATGGTATTTGGCCCATGGGATTCACTTAAATAAAACCTCTTTCTTGAGCCTTCATAAATAGAACGAGGGTTATGGACTAAATATAAAAAGAGGTTTTATTTATTTACCAGATGTCTAGTTTATTTATATTCTTATTTATTTACCATACCTTTTGAGTAAGTATAAAAAGACATTTTATTTATTTACCATACCTCCACTTTACTTATATTTTTATTTGTTTACACCCTTGCATGTATATAAGGTGACTTATGGAGTAAATATAAAAAATGTTTTATTTATTTACCATACTTCTCATTTATTTATATTTTTATTAATTTACCATACCTCTTTTATAAATATGGTATTTGGCCCATAGGATTCACTTAAATAAAATCTGTTCTTGAAAATGGGCGAATGGATTCACTTAAATAAAACCTATTCTTGAAAATGAGCGAATGGAAGGTTGTAACTCCTAATTTCAAGGGCTAAATTTACCTTTTCTACCCTCTCCCTTAAAATAAGGTGGGCTATTTGAGGTGATTTGTAAAAATGTACTATGATACAAAATATTCGCCCACTAAAAATTTAAAACCCCTTAATTTCGCCAAAGGGCGAACATTCACCCCTAAAATTTTCTATGGATACCAGAAATGTTTGGAGTAACCGGAGTCTCTGAAGGTGTCGGAACACTTGTTCCAACCAAACCAGGGGACTTTGATCCGGTTAAACGAGTTTGCTTTGTTTGGAATAGTTTTGTTTCCGGAGACAAAGACGGTTGACTCGTAAGCCTCCGCGAACGACGGGGTTTCAATTGACTTTCCTCCATGATTGCGGATTACTCAATCAACTAAAAATAAAGGGGAAAATGATTCCGAATTAAATGAATTTTAGACGCTTTGACACAACTTATATTTTCAATTTTTAAGAGTCTAGAAAAAACAAAAGATGACTCTATTCGCCTTCAATTTTTAATGAGCCTGAAGTGACAAGTGCTCAGATGGACCTTTTCCTTTAAGGAGTCTGAAAAGGAACGAAAGAGACTACTCTAGAAATCTAGTCAGAGGGATTACAAAATCAATTGCAAAACTGCAGAATACTTTTTATGGTACGGCAGTCAATCTTCCCGAATGCTGTGTTCAGTGCATCGCGATCGATAGGGCAGCAGACACGGCTTCCTATGGATAAAGGATATAGCCTATTGTGTTCTCCCAATATATACTCGACGGTACGTGGGAGCACAATTCCGTACTAGCACTTGTCGTCTCAAAGAGGAGGAATCACCCAACCAACAATGAAAGCAATAGTTACCAGGCTTTATGACGCCGGAATATGTCTCTAGCCTAGATTTCTAGATGTTGTGCGTTAGGTTCCAAAGCATTTTTATGTTCATTGAATTTATTTTACAGTTGATCTTTCTCAAGAAATTTTCCTTTTAGGTTCACCACGTGATGTAGATATACAATTGCTAAAATGCAATCTAAGATGATAAACAATCGTTTAATCTTCTTTTTGCAACAAAAATCCTAGCTACTAAAGAAAGAGAGATGATATTCTTTCAACACAGAGCAGAGAGCACATGCTAGATGCACTGTCCTAAATCAAATCGACAAGCAGTCTAAATGCAAATGCACATGCATGTATTTGTTTTCAACTTTCTTAATATGTGAATGACAAGAAGAATGCTAAGTACAAATCTGAATTATCTTTTAAAAGCAACAATACTAACAAATTTCTCTTCAAAAATGAAAGGAAGATAATGACGATACTTTGCTATTTTGAATTGAAAACTGCTTTTGACACTTGAAAAACTACTAATTCAAATCAAATACAAGAGCAACTGTATAATCGACCATCCAGAACAATAGAATTCTTTTCTTTGACTGAAAACGACACTTGCGACACTTCCAAATCAAAGACGACAGTTTGATTACGTTACTTTTTTGTAAAAGAAAACTGTAAATGGCACACAATACATAAAAACATTCACAATTCTTTGTACTATGGAGGTGGAATCGTGCAAAGGAAGGGAGTTTCCACAATGGTATACTGATCACAGACAACAAAACTCCTGAATAAAGCTGAAGAGAGTGAACACAGAAACCAAAATCTGAGAGCAGAAGAGGTCTTATCTGATTAGCGAACCTGCAACACAGGGAAAGTGCAATGCAGCGCACCTACTACACACGGGAGGTGCGATGCATCCAGATTCCCAAGAGGAGAAAGTGCGATGGTCCAGGGACACGACTTCAACTTGGTTCTTGGTCACAATTTGCAACTTAGTTCAAGGATTTAGGCCAAGTTAATGATAGTCAGTAAATAGAAATCACAGGGGCTGATCTAAAGAGGCTGCTAGAGCCACCACAAGGGCAATTAGGATGTTTGCAAATCGATTGTTCAGTTTATAAACAAAACTCGGAGATAGACTAAAGCAACATTGATCTACTTTGCACTTGCATAGCAAATGCAGTTCGAAGGCTAGCTGGATTAACTTCAGGCTTCGTTTGTAATTTTATAAAACAAACAAATATAGACAAGAAAACAATCTATTCATTCCCCAGTGGAGTCGCCATTTTTTTATTGGGAAATCTAGTGTCTATGCAGAGCTGCTAGTCCCACTAAGACAGGTAGCTATCTTAGAAAAAAACAGATTAAAGTTACTTTTGTTTTCATTTATGAGAAGTAGATAAGAGAGGATCAAAGAATACCAACCTCAATCCTTCGCTCAGTTCTTTGCTTGTTCCTTCTCCTCACCGACCGGGCTTTGCTGCTTCTCCCTTGACCCCTCCACTTCAAAGAGTACCGTAAAGTCAAAGCAGCATAATACCTTCAAAGTGTAAAGATCTACAATCATAAACAATATAGAACCAGATATATATTGACCACACAAATGCATATACTATCAGACATACAAGAATGTGGAGGAAAACTTGAATAGCATTATTGATATGAAGATTAGAAGAGAGGATTAAAACCCATTGTTCTGACCCAACATGAAAACCCTTCTTCACCTCATGAAAAGCTTAGATCACCCAACACTATGATATTCCACTAGGAAACCAACAACACTTCCTTATAAGATACAATATTCCAGCCTCTGGATCTCTGGGATGAGGGATCCATATATAGATGATTGCAGGGAGGTGAGTCAGCTTCTGTGATTTTGATTAGTGTCTTCTCTCTGATAGTTCTTGGTTCCACTTGGAGAATGATGATCTCTTACTCATCCCTGGGCGAATTCAGAGAGGCAAGTGTCACAGGGGAAGTTTCTAGAAGATTCTATGATCATCCACCTCACAAACTGTCTCTGCCATATGTCCACTCTCGCCCATTGCACCCTATAGAAGGGCTTTTCAGTATGCATCGCACCATTTACACTAGGCGGGTGAGATGAATCACACCCTTAGCACTGAGAAACCTGTATGGTCCAGTTTTGACCAGTTCTGAGCGGTTTCCTGTGGAGAACTTCTGGGAGATGATGTAATCAGCTGACCTTATTCCTTTAGGGTATGAAACAACACTTTTAGTGACTCAGGATCCCTTGGTTTATGGACATATATGATTGGGGTTGCAGTGCGCAAAAATGTCTATAACACTCCGGCAGCTCCCATGCAACTAGAACAATAGATAGCAGCAACCAGCATAATGGAATGGATTGGTCTCATCCTGCACTTCGCGGCAATTTGTGAGATACTCTTGGCAAAGGTACTTGGACTAGTTGAAGAGGACACCTTCTATGCATTGGGCTGCTAGAGAAATGATAGGCGCAAGAACATTGTCCGCGTGACACTTCCTCATTACCTTGTCGGCCAGTATCTGAGTAGCCAGCCAGACTGCAGGGTCAGATATGGACAGGATGGAGTATCCTTGCGCTTTCTTCACTAGTTTATAAGTGGTTTTCATGTGCTCCGTCAGGTCCCTCTCTCCTATTTTTTTGTTAAACACCTTGGCCAGATTCAACCCATCATGCGGCAAGTGCGTAAGCCTATGAATCAACATATCTGTGATGGGGATAGGCTCACTTAACCATAAACACCCATCATGTACCAGTGTGAGCAGCTGGCGTATACATGTTGTGTTAATTCTGGTGCGGCGATAGTGTGGCACCCAAAGTAAGTTGAGTAGCCTGGATTGCTCCACACCTCGGGCCCATTCCTCTGTTTCTAACGCTATCACACCCGTGTCTTCATAGACTACGTACTTTATGAAGGTATCTATTGATAAGTGTGGGAACTTAGTGAGATCCTCTAAATCCCAATCATCCATCTTTAGTAGTGGGATGCGGGCGAGTTGCAGTCCTTCAAGCAGAACCTGAGCTTTGTGATGCGTTATGCTCCTTCATCCTCTACATCCTCGGCCCCCTGGCTATCTTCTGCTTCCAGGTCAATAACCTTCTCTTTACCTTTGGCCAACTGTTTTCCCTTGTTCTACATTGGGGTCATTGTATGCCCTCTTCGGGAAGCGCATCTCTATACTGACTTCTTTAGCTTTTCTTCAGCCATGGATTGTGTCATCCTCGAAGCCATGGGAAATGCAGGCGTCTCTTTAACACTAGATATTTCAGGGCCTGGGGGGTCAGATATTGTTGCGTCCATACTCATCTTCTTTATAAATAGTTCTCGAGCCTCAATGGACACATTTGTGTGGGCAAAGAGCTCTGTCCAAAAGGCTCAGCTCATCAACAGACAACGAATTTTATATGAAGCTCCAAGTGTGCAAAGATTTTGTGTTTGGATATCGACGCATAATTTATAGGGGTTTTTGGAGTCACATCCAACCGTTCCCTCCAAAATCCGATCATCAATGTTGTATTGGCAGCGGATCTTCACAAATCTTGACCTTAAATGCCACTAGTCCACTCTTTGTACTCGTCTTCGAGCCGTCAAATCATCAACTGTCACTTTCCAGCTATGCTGCGCGGTACCTTCGTCCATCTCGTAGCTACCTTCACGTGGAGTTTGATACTGCATCATCGCCAGCTTTTGTTCATCCAATCTGCCGCGTAGTCCTCCAGCCGTGGCAGGGTATTTTATAGTCCCGCACTCCCTTACAACTGCCTGGAGCACTAAGACTATCCTGCCGCCATATATTCATTGAGCCAGGTCTCTTGTATATGGCTTCAATCGACTGCCATTCACCCTTCCCGGAAAAGGTTCTCCATTTAGTTTTGCGAGTTGAACTGCGCCCCCATCTATAATCTCTTTGATAACATATGGCCCAAGCTAGTGCATCTGAAACTTCCCTAGAAACTTAGTGAACTTGCTATCATACAATAAAACCAAATCATTTACCTTGAATGTGTGCAGCTTGCTGTGTCTGCTGTGCCAAGCCTTTTCACGTTCCTTCTATATTTGTTGATGGAAACCAGCCAAGAATCTATCTTCTTCAAGCTCCATCAACTGCGAGAGCCACTCTTCCAAGGCTCCGTGATTTGCCATTCCTACGAAATCTGCTATGCAAAGACTAGGCACGATATATTCCATAGGCATCACAACTTCTACGCCGTAGACCAATCAAAAAGGTGTCTGACCTGTGAGCTTTTTGCAAGTAGTCTCGTACGCCCATAGCATTGCGGGTATGCACATATCCCAGTCATTTCACTGTGTGTTGCAAATCTTCGTCAGCATGTTCTCCAATATCTTTTTAAAATCCTCCATTATTCTGATGATAAACCTAGAACTCTTCCGTTAGCACGATGATCGTTTCATTTAAAAAATGTGTGCCTCAATCACTCATCAACACTTTTGGGCAGCCAAATCTGGTTAACATGTACTCAAACAGGAATTTATCAGATGTCACCCCAGTACAATCCTTCACAGGTTATACCTCCACCCATCTGGTTAGATACTCCGTCACGGTAATGATATAGCGCGCGCCCGTATTCTTTCCTGGAGGCTGGATTGGCCCCACGAAGTCAATTGCCCTTTTTTCAAATCGCTACAATGATACTTAAGCATTTAGTGGCAGCTCATCCCTCCACGATGGTCTTCCCGTTCTTTGACATGCATCGCATGCTCTACAATATGCTTTAGAATCTTTGTGCAGTGTAGGCCACCACAACCCTGCACGCAAAATCTTATGCATTGTTGTCACTCCTGCATAATGTCCTCCTGCAGCCACTCCATGAGCTTCGGCTAGGATGCTACTTTGTTCAAAATCAGGCACATACCATCGCAGTATCTCATCTGCGCCCATTTTATATAAATATCTTGCAATTACTGAGAAATATATCGTGCGCACTACTAACTCTTTCTTTGTTGACTGGTGTATCCTTCTGGAGCCGTCCATGTAGTCAGAAAGTGGATAATATCTTCAAAATGATTATCCACTATGCACACCGCAAAGAGTTGCACATCGGGCATCCCTTCCTCCAAATTAGTAGGCTCCTCCCCCATTTCAATCCACGATAGATGGTCAGGGTCTGCATTCAACCTTCCTAGCTTCACAATTACTTCAAAGTCATATTCTTGAAATAGCAATAGCCATCGGCATATCTTCCCCCCCAACACAGGCTTATTGACCAGGTATTTCAAGGCGGAATATTCAGTGTACATTTTGAAATGTCCGCCCAGTAGATAATGCCTGAACTTTTGAAGCACATACACCATATCTAATCCCTCGTAATCTGTTGTTGAGTAATTCTTCTCAGCCTTGGATAATTTCCTTCTCGTAAATTCTATAGGGTGGTCCATCTCTCCTTCACCATCCTGTGTTAGCACTATTCCCAACACAATACATGAGGCGTCAATGTGCATGTGGAATTCCTTCTTCCAATCCCGGAAGATGAAAATAGGCACAGTAACCATATTTTATTTCAATACATCTAGACTGTGCTGAAATTCTTCATCCCAACAGAATGTAGCGTCCTTCTTCAATACATTCTCCATAGGTGCGATAATCTGAGCATAAGCCTTAATGAACTTTTGATAATATCCAGTATCGCCCAGCATTGCACGTAGCTGTTTGACACTTATCAGGGCCTCCAAATTGACTATTACTGTGATCTTGGCAGGTCCACCATTAGTCCTTGCTTGCACACCACATGACCCAACAAAATCCCAAAGGGGACACAGAATAAGCACTTCTTCAGATTCAGTGCGACCTGATATCTTTGGCACAAATCCAAAATTAGGCATAGACTAGCTACATGGCGCTTTACTAACCCAAACACTTTCCAGTCATCAAAATACACCTCCAAGAACTTATGAATAAACTATTTGAATTTCGTGATGACTATGCGGGAGAATATCATCGGTGCATTCTTGAGTCCAAATGGCATCACTGTATACTAAAAACAACCCCATTATGTTGCGAAGGTTGTTTTTCTCCTATCTTCGGTGCGATCTTAATATGATGATATCTAGAAAATCCATTAGTGAATGAGTAGGCCTCCTTCCCTCTAACATTATCCAGTACCTCATCTGTAAACAGTGTCGGAAAAGGATCATGGATGCAGGCATCATTAAGCTTCCTTAGATCTACGCAAATCATTATTTCTCCCTTCTGTTTATTTTCTTGTACCACCATTAGGCTCACCCAATCAGATTCCTCCACAGGTTCGATAATGCCCACCTCAAGCATCTTGTCTAACTCCAAATGGACCTTTTCCTTGTACTTGGGATTAAGGCAATACAACCTTTTCTTAATATGATTTGTGTCCAGTTTCAAAGTAATTTTCATCACCCCCCAAGTCGCCTATGATGCCTCTCAAGTTCGAAAATTTCATAGGAAAAAGATCCTAGTACTCGCGGAGTAACTCAGAAACGTTTTCCACTGTGGCATCATTCCAGTAATCTCCAATCTTTGCAAATTTTGGCTCTGCTTCAGTACCAATGTTCACTTTCTTGGTTTTTAGCAGCGCGAAGATGTCCGGATTTTCTATCTGCGAACCCTTGACCTCGAAGTGGCCTTTGGCCTCTACGATATTAATATTTCTTTGATCTTCATCCCCCCCCTCAGCAGTGACATTATAGTATTCCAATGCATGGCACCACTGGGTGCTCCAATCTAGTTGAACCAACTTCAAAGGATCCTGCGGAATTCTGAAGATCGTCACCTTAACCTCCTGCAGAGCTTCATCAATTCTTTCGAACCCATATTCAAAACTGAAGGTCATTAAGAAACCCTCCCTTAATATATCCCACTCCGCGGTGCCATGGCGGAGCTCTGTTTCCAGGTACCAATTCATAGGGATTATATCCAAAGTATGACAGAATAAGTGCACCCACTCTGGTTGTGGCTCTATTCCATAGACTTTAGTCCATTTTTCCAAATGATCACATGGATAATTTCTCCCATCATATTTCTCAATTAATCGCACTTTAGGATGACCAAATCGCAACCTCATCATTCTCCTGTAATCGCGCCATTCATCAAAGTTGTCCTTGTGCATACCCCACCATCATGCGAGTGTAGCATGTAGTGCCAAATCCAGCACTTGGAAGCAATGATCCTTAGGGACTTCTCTTTCAAATGAATCCAAAAATTTATCTACATCAGTTAAACCATACGACACATAACGCAACAATTTAGTCATCATGTTGCAGCACAGCATGGACACTTCATGTAGCCCATTTTGCCAATTCTCCAGTTCTTCATCTGAATCTGAGGTACAGGAGCTTTTTGTGTTACCATGCATTATGTCCATCCATTGCTGGATTAATCTAGTCTTGGTTTCACACTATTATTTTGTAAAGCTAATCCAAGTCATCATCACTTTCCTCATAATCACGGACCGATTCAATATAGCGCGACCCTTCTGCATGGTCCAATGGTACTACTACCCGAAGTGATTTCTTTTCAAATGACATTGTCCACTTCTTCAGGTTCATGAATCCATTCATATCAATGGTCCAATCAATTCCGAGGAGTGCGGGATATGTATTACTATCATCAACGATCTCTATTACTTCAAAATCATCCAACGCGCTTGCACCTTTGATATCTACTTTTACTCCATGTAACCGTCCCATAGGGATGATCTTCTATTGTTTTCCCTTCTAAGCTGGATCGAAGACCACTACAGTGCAGGCCTTCCCATCCTCTCCCATGTTTGTTTAGGCAACATGTTCACGTCAGGCCGCAGATGCAAAATAACATGGTCCATTCATAATCTCCTATCTGCGAAGTGAGCCTCATTTTGCACCCTATCCTTGCCTTATGTTTGCCAATATTTCTAACTACGTAGTGTTTATCAGGAGCATTTTCCTTACCGACACACTTGTTTATCAACTCATGTAAGACTTTTACAGCCTTTCTATCATGCAGAAGTTTCATGCAAGTCTCCAGGAATGCGGTAAGTACAGACGTATCAACCTCTGTAGGTGCGCTGGTCTCTAATAGTTTGTCCTGACTTCCCGAGGTAGATGCCTTAGCTAAGATTTTCTTCTCTTCCATAAATGTCTCCTTCACACATTCTAGATCGAAGCCGATCTCCTTTTTTGGGCCTTGCAGACCCATCCATTCTCTTTAGGTGGTTTTCCCTTTGTCGTCCCCAGTTGCTACTCCACTTCTCAACACTATATTCACATTTGGATCCTCCTCGTAGGGCTCATCCCTCATCATTTGTAAGTTCTGTATAGGGTGCTGAGGCTACGCCTTCTTCTCCTACATCTTGGCTATCAGCATAGGGCATTCTTCTATCATCTAGTCAAACAGAGTGCAGTATTGGCATGACGAATGCATCTGATTCTAACACTCCCACGCGTAGTGCCCTGGCATCTCAAAATTATAGAAAATAACCTGTCCACGACCTCTACTAGGTCCTCCTCCTCATCGACCTCATCCGCGCCCTTGATATCCTTCGTGCGCTCCCCTAGCGCCCTAATCCGGAGGCCGAGATTCTGCTTACATTCGAAAGATAGGCGTTCTTTCCATCATCAATTCGTAGCTACGATAGTGGCGCTCATCGTGGCCCACCAATTTGCAGAACTCAGAGAACAATTGTTGTGGTGTTTGAACAAATTTTTGTAGCAAATTACAATTATTTGTTACATGTTTTCCATCCACCTGACAAATAGCGCACCATTGCGTGGGCCCCGTACTTGGTCCTACTGGAGCTTCCAGCCTCAGGGGCATTGGTCCCCCCCTTATGATATAATTCACAAAGACAGGGCAATGATCTTTATCATGCCCCTGGCTCTTACACTTGAGGCACCAGACTTCCTCGCATACCTCTGGCTGAGCCTCCTTTTCTTTTTTCAAGCTATGTAATTCCAATCAAAGGTTCTACAACTACGAATGAATTTGTTGAAATCCCAAAGACGCATCCTGAATAGGCATTTCATGAAATATCATCATGATTTCCAGGGCTTCTGCCTAATTCCCTATCTTCTGCTGCGATAAAGAAATCCTCAAGTGGGGCAGGAGCAAGGCTATAAACCACTCGCTGTGATGACTATCTGTGAGCTACATATTAGCTTCGTGGATCACACATTTCAATCTTTGATCTAACTCCTAGGATGTTTCACCAACCCTCATCGTGATTTCCTTGAACCCAACTAATGATTGCGATTTAGACTTAGGTTTACTGAATTCTTTGTTCAAACCAGCCTTAGTGTTTGCTAACGATGCCAAAGGGTTATCAATGAAATATTTAATGTACCATGGCAGTGCATGATCCTATAGAGAAGTAACCAATTGAGCTTTATTTATACTATCATCAGTGATCTGCTACGTGGCCCATACAGCAGTCGCAATGAACCAGAACTAATCTGTATCATCACTCCCTATACCTTTGAAAATCGGAAGCTTTAATGAGTTTGACATGTTGAACAATGGTGGTGGTGGTGGTGTGGGCGAAGGTGTATGCTGTGGAGATGTGTTGAAATGTGGCAATAGGAATATTCCAATTTTAATTTGTCGAATTAAAATTGATAATTAAAATTCGAATTTAGTCTCACCAGCTGCTTGAAAAATAATTAATTAATTCATCTTGAGTTAATTAGTTGGAGAAATTCAAGCTAGAAGTCTTTGAGAAGTCATCCAACAGTTATCCCTTAAATTAAGGAGATTATCCCTTAATTAAGGAGATAAGGATGAGTTATATTTGAGTTGTAATTAGTTAGCTCAGTTTACTGAGTTAAGTCTAGTTAAATTAGTTCCAAACTATTTGATGAACTAATTATGAGTTCAGTCAGTTACTGCATGCATGCATCCAACTAGTGTACTGCAGATAACTGAAGATTCTCTCATCAGTAACTCATGCATGTCTATTCAGAGAAGGATCCAGTTGAGATTAAAGATAAGGACAGTGTACTATCAGTAGCATGAGTTTTCCTATAAACAAAACTCATGCATGCAGATGGAATTCATTCCTTCATATTTGTGCATTTTTACAGGGTGTAAGATCAGTGTGAGTGATCACTGTTACACTTGGTAATAGTTGGATCACCCAGGAGAAACAACGCAAGGAAATAGAAGCTTGGAGGGCAGAGGAGAAGGCATATGAGAAGTCTATTTTTTCTGTGAGCATCAGTGAGGGATTGTACTGAGAGCTCGTTAGCTGTGAGAGATAAAGATGTGTGTAATCCTGATATATTTCCACTTGTATGATAATACAGATAACGGGGTTTTTAGCTGAGGCTTTCCCCAAAGTATTCTTCTGTGTTTCATGTGCATTGATTCTTCTTCTCGTTATATGTGTTCTTCTTGATCTTGCTCAAATATATTAAGCTTCCACAAGTTTGATTGTTGAAATAGATTAAAGTATTTTGTTTTAGCTATATTGCATTATCAGGTTAATCTACAGTCAGAATTTCTACATGGTATCAGAGCAAAGGTTATCGGAGTTGTGAATAGTATACTGAGAAAAGAATCGAAGTTTGAAGTTCAGGGTTACAAGTACAAATCAAATTCATCTCATACTTCAGGTTGGTAAATGGCATTCTATGGCTTGAGACTCGAGTATGCCTTGGAAGGCAGCTCGAATTACATCGCATGGAAAGACATAATGGAAGCTTTATTAGAATATAATGGCTTGAAGGATTTCATTGATCAAGAAATCCCAAAGCCAACTGCGACTAATGCACAAGAATTGGCTGAGTGGAAGAAGTGTGTGGTGAAGGCGAGATGGATCATCTTGGAGGGATTTTGAGACCATATTGTCTCAAGTCTCCATGGGAAGGATACTCCGTTCTCAATGTGGAAGATATTGAAGGACCTCTACCAGAACAATAGCGACCAGAGAAAATTGGCGCTCAAGGATAAGCTTCGAAAAATCAAGATGGAGAAGGGCAATATTATTTCCACATATCTAAACAAGCTCACCACCTGCAAATATGAGCTTGGTAGTGTGGGAATAACTATTGCCGATGATGATATGGTGAGCCTCGCTCTCCTCGGCCTTCCAAAGAGTTGGAATAGCTACCAGGACTCTGTGAATGGAAGGGAGAAACTGCCAGATTGGGAACGACTATGGTCAGATCTGATGAAAGAGGAGATCAGGGGGAGTACACGAGATGGTTCTTCATCCAAGAATGACGATGAAGAAAATCTGGCCTTAGCAAGTAAGGCAAGGAAAGGGAAGGGGAAGGCTTCTCATTCCATATCGAATTCTTCTCATGGAGGGAAGAAGGTTGACAAGTCTAAAGTAAGATGCTTTAAATGTCACGAGATGGGACATTATGCAACTAATTTCAGAAGGTGAGGCATTATCCTCTCAGTTCGAAATGGACTTTACCCTCATTGCATGCATGGTTTCATCAATGGTGGGTTGTATTTGGTATCTTGACAGTGGACCCTCATTCCACATGACCGACGATAAAATTTTATTCAATACCTTGGACGAGAAAGACCTCAAGATGTGTATAGAGATGGGTGACGACAGAAAGTACAGTGTTTCAAGAGTGGGCATGGTTGCTTTTCAAAGGGAGCATGGAGCTCCTCTCACCTTGACAGATGTGAAGTATGTGCCTGGACTGAAGAAGAAATTGGTATCAGTCGCGATGTTCGAGGACAAAGGCTACGATGTTGTCTTCAATAAAGGAAAGGCGTTCCTAAGACACATAGCCATGGGTCAGACCAAGAGGATTGGGATTCAAGTGAAGAATCTCTATAAACTAGAGGTAGATGATTATGCAGCATTGAGTTCGAAAGCAGAATTAGTGCAAAGCCAAGACCTTGGTGAGTTATGGCATAAGCGGTTAGGCCATTTTCATCATGGGGCCTTGAAGATAATGCAACAGATATCTACAGGACTTCCCAAAGGTAAAATTGAGCAAGTTGACACATGCAAAGGTTGTACCTTGGGAAAGTACACCAAGTCTTCCTTCCATGATCGAGACAGTCGAGAAGAAGCAATCTTAGAGCGAGTTTATACTAATTTGTGTGGACCATTCTCGACGACATCCACAACGAAGCAAAGGTATTATGTGATTTTCATTGATGATTGTTCTCGTAAATGCTGGATTTATTTCATGCAGAAGAAGGACCAAACCTTCTCAAAGTTTTTTGAGTTCAAATCTTTGGTCAAGAAAGAATTAAGGAAGAAGATCATGGCCTTGAGAAGCGACAATGGTAGAGAATATGTCTCTCAAGAGTTTAAGGAATTCTGTGCAACGGAAGGAATTAAACGAGAGTTGACGACACCTCATAACCCACAACAGAATGGGGTGGCCGAATGGAAGAACAGAACGATTGTAGGGGTAGCTCGAGCGATGTTGCATGACCAAGGCCTACCACTTCATTTGTGGGTTGAGGCATACAACACAATGGTCTATTTGTAGAATAGAATCCCACATCACATACTTGGGATGAAGACACCAAGCGAAGCTTTCTCTGGTAAGAGACCAGATGTGGGTCACTTCAGGATCTTTGGCTCATCAGTATATTGCCATGTGACAAAGGATGCACGGAAGAAGCTTGAGCCAACAACTGAGTTAGGGATACTTGTGGATTACACTGATACACCCCACAATTATCAGGTGTACTTGCCTACCAGTCGGAGGACAATGGTTTGCAGAGATCTCAAGTTTGATGAGCAGAAGGCCATGCGAGTTTCCCTTTAGAGGGAGCTCCAACTAGAGGTTGTGGAGGAACTATTGGTTCCTAAGGAGGAGGAGCCTCAGACTAATGCAGAGCAGCCGCATGCAGAGGATCCAAGAGTGGAGACATCCACTCAAGCAGAGTCTTCCAGAGATGGACGGAAGCGCACAAGAGAAGCTGACAAATTGTTATCGAATGCGAGAGAGAATGTGGGAGAACCATCTTCTCAGCACAGATAGAGGAGGTCACTTGAGAGGTACACTGGATACATGGCCCTTGTTGGGGAATGTGTTGAGACCGAGCCATCTTCCTTTGAGGAAGTAGTGCAGCAGCCGATTTGGGTTGATGCTATGGTGGAGGAGTATGACTCCATAGTTCGTAACAGTGTTTGGGATGTGGTTCCAAGACCAGAGAACAAGTTAGTTGTGATTTCCCGTTGGCTTTACAAGGTAAAGAAAGCTGCTGATGGTAGTGTGGAGAAGCATAAGGCAAGATTTGTTGCCCGTGGTTTCTCACAGGTCGAGGGGATTGACTATGATGAGACTTTTCCTCTTGTCACAAGGTACTCATCTATCAGATCGATGTTGGCACTGTCAACACAAATGGGTTGGAAGATCCATCAGATGGATGTGAAGGCTACGTTCCTCAATGGCAAGATTGAGGAAGAGGTTTACATAGAACAGTCGGAAGCTTTTGAGACCTTCGATCGTGAGTCGCATGTGTGCCAACTCAAGAGAGATTTGTAAGGGATGAAGCAAGCACCTCGTGCTTGGTACACCAAGTTAGACAACTACTTCATCGGGTTGGGCTTCACAAACAGTGAAGTGGATGTGAACGTCTACCACATCATGGTGAAAGGTAAGTAGTTGATCATTGTACTTTATGTTGATGATCTCATATTGACAGGTGATGACCAGTTGATCATGTCTTGCAAGGAGGACCTTGCAAGAGAATTCGAGATGAAGCACATGCGTCTCATGCATTACTTCCTTAGCATGGAAGTGTGGCAGAAGGATGGGGAGTTGTGTGTGTCTTAGGGCAAGTATGCCAACGAGATACTCAGGAGATTCCACATGGAGAAGTGAAAGCCCATGCAGACTCCTCTAGCAGGTAACTAAAGGAAGGAGGATGCTACTTCAGGAGAAGTAGTAGAGGCTACTATGTACAGGCAGCTTGTGGGTTCACTGATGTACTTAGTGAACACATGACCAGATTTGTGCTATGCTTTGAACCAACTGAGTCAAGCTATGGTTCAGCCTACCAAGATGTTTTGGAAGGCGGCAAAGCATGTATTGAGATACCTCAGAGGCACGTCTCAGTATGGATTATGGTACAGACAGACAGAGGGAGTGAAGCTACACAGCTTCACTGATGCAGATTGGGCAGGGAGTCCATCAGATTGGAAGAGCACATCAGGAGGAATTTTCAACCTTGGGTCAGCTGTAGTTTCTTAGTATAGCAAGAAACAGAGGTCAGTTTCACTCAACTTGTCAGAGGTTGAATACATGGCTACAAGTCAGGCAGCATGTGAGGCCATCTAGATGCGGAAAATTCTAGTTGGTTTGTTTGATCAGAGGATGGATCCAACTGTGATATATTGTGATAATCAGAGTTGTATCAAACTCTTTGAGAATCCAATATTTCATGATAGGTCCAAGCACATCGACATTTGGTATCATCATCTCAGAGACTGTGTAGCGAAGAGGATCATGTTGTTGCAGTATATTTCAACCAAGGAGCAAGATGCTGACATTTTGACAAAGACATTGTCAAAGTGTAAATTCGAGTTCCATAGAGACAGGATCGAGGTGGAAAATAATCCCTTTCTTGTTGAGAGGGAGTGTTGAAATGTGGCAACAAGAATATTCCAATTTTAATTTGTCCTTGAATTAAAATTGAGAATTAAAATTTGAATTTAGTCTCACGAGCTACTTGAAAAATAATTAATTAATTCATCTTGAGTTAATTAGTTGGAGAAATTCAAGACAGAAGTCTTTGGGAAGTCATGCAATAGTTATCCCTTAAATTAAGGAGATAAGGATGAGTTATATTTGAGTTGTAATTAGTTAGCTCAGTTTACTGAGTTAATTCCAGTTAAATTAGTGCCAAACTATTTGAGGAACTAATTTTGATTCAATCAGTTAATGCATGCATGCATCCAACTAGTGTACTCTAGATAACTGAAGATTCTCTCATCAGTAACTCATGCATGTCTATTCAAAGAAAGACCCAGTTGAGATTAAAGACAGGGACAGTGTACTATCAGTTGCATGAGTTTTCCTATAAACAAAACTCATGCATGTAGAAGGAATTCATTCCTTGAGATTTGCGCAGTTTTACAGGGTGTAAGATTAGTGTGAGTGATTAGTGTTACACTTGGTAATAGCTGGATCACCCAGGAGAAACAGCGTAAGGAAATAGGAGCTTGGAGGGCAGAAGAGAAGGCATATGAGCAGTCTATTTTGTCTGTGAGCATCAGTGAGGGATTGTAATGAGAGATGGCTAACTATGAGAGCTAAAGTTGTGTGTAACCTTGATATATTTCCACTTGTATGATAATACATATAGCAGGGTTTTTAGCTGAGGCTTTCCCCAGAGTATTCTTTTGTGTTTCACGTGCATTGATTCTTCTTCTAGTTATATGTGTTCTGCTTAATCTTGCTCAAATCTATTAAGCTTCCGCAAGTTTGATTGTAGAAGTAGATTAAAGTATTTTGCTTTAGTTATATTGCATTATTAAGTTAATATACAGTCAAAATTTCTACAAGGTGAAGGTGGTGGTGGAGTGGATGGATGATGTATCTATGGAAAACCTTGTCTTATCAGCTGGACCGCACTTCGCGGTGAGGCCTGTGCCACTCCTTCATCATCACTCGAAGGAGGTCCAATCAGCAGGCTATATCTAGGACCTATTTTCCCTCGAACCCTAAATATTCTTCCACTTCGCATAGCTCCGAACATCAAGGTAATGGCATAACCTGTTTTTCACATAACAACATCTTAATCCAAGTATTCAAAGATTTTAGGTACTTACCTCGTAGTCCTTTGAAGAAGCGTCACTCTGCTTCGCTGTAGCTGACTGAGGTATCAACCATGAATTCTGTAACAAATCCTCCTATAACCCGATCAAGCCAATGATCAACAGTGCACACAATCTTATCTTCAGAAGCTTCCAACCTCCGCACTAGCTCTGGAGTCCACACTATTGGTTCATCAAGCCTCCACCTTCCTTGGTCTTCTGCCAACTTAGATATCCACTCGTAAAGCTTGATCGGGAAGGTGCATAAGCAAATTTATTGTATTTCCGTGTACAAATATCTATCCAACAACTTCTCTTTTGATTGGCGCAGATTTATGTTCTCTTGCGCTGCGAATTCGTGGATCTTCCTATACAACCACTTCTCAATTTCCTTCTTCGTCAGATTCCAGTGATGTGACATCACACATCTCTTTATGCAGATCCCAGTCTCAACAACGAAACCATTTGTTGGCTTAGTGGGTCCTGACCCAAGTTCAGAGTTAGTTGCGCTAAACAAAACCCTACACTAATGGCCCTTTCAGCATCAACCCGCGTATCGCGGACTGAAGTCTCACCCAAAGCAGTATGGGGGGATGTTGGAACCACATTTCTGCATCCAGAGATCAATGTGATGTCTTTTTATGCCACAAATCTATCTCTATGTAAATCTCTAAACCCTTAGGGTTTGGTACTGTAACTCTTTTCAAACGGCCCTTCGACCTACGCGAAGGTCTACAATCGACTTGTGCAGAACTTTAGCAGATCAGTCGTACCACACATTAGCCTTAGATTAGAAATTACCCAGATGCTCTTAAGTATTCAATAAACATAACAGAGTATATTATAAGCTTCGCGTAAATACTTAACATGTATCGTTCTTAGTTAAGGAGATTTATCCAATAGATTTGTGCATTAACCCATCAATAGTCATAAAGATATTTATACCATTACAACATATATCACAAACATAAATAATGGAAGTAAGCAGATAAACACATGAATTTATCCAATAGTCTTCTTTATTGATATTCAGTATGGTATTACAGACTCAAAACTACCCTGCGCACTCAGCTGCAAGGGTCCGCGCACTCAGCTGTGGACTCTTCTCTAGGCCTCCGCGCACTCAGCTACGGAGCCTTTCCCTTCTCTACAACTCACTTTCTGCACTATCTCCTATTATCCCATTACATTCATCATTATCTCCTCTATTGCATGCCTTAGACTCTCTAAGACACACCTATTTATAACTTTCTACATACTATCCGATGGTGGGCAAACCATGGGTGGATCTCAAAACCAACTCAATTTTACATAATCAAGGGGCTAAAGCCCCTTTTTACTTCTAACTATCTACACACACCGCATCCATAAATCGCGGAGACTTTACATCTTTCTACAAAATTTACATCAAAACTTGGGTTTTTAACCCTAAAACTAACCTGGGGGACCCCATCCCAACACATGCATATCATGTTCTTAGTTTTTCTTTCGATGAAGAGTAATTCTACAAGGAGAGAGTATCATACATAATTTCCCACAATAAACAAAAAAAAATGCAAGTTCCAATACACCTAAGAAATGTAGATAGTGATACTCCAATCACATGCACACTAATGAACTTAATATCAAGCAAATTAAGCACATAATGATTTCTTTTTATTTTTTCTTTTAGGATGAAAGTATATGCAAACTAAACTAACTTTCAAAAGAAAATATGAATGTAGCCATAATAATCATAGTCCAAGAGAACAGAGACCTCAGGACACAAACAAGCAAAGCACAAGCAGTGGAACTCATAAGAAAAGCGACAAATCAGAGGTTTTAAGTGGTAACACAAGTAAGTAGGCCAACAAAATGTGTTATATGTAGGGTTAACGCATGCCTATAAGGAGGAATCTAAGTTATAATGCTCAGTGTTGACAAAAGACCAACGTTGTACAAGTTTAATTCAGAAAAAGAGGGTTTGGGTCAGAGAAAAGTGCCTAGATTAATTAGTCTACTATGCATGCAAGCAAATGAAAGGAATTAAAGAAAAAACAATATCAAAGAGAGGAAATTTAGGAGATGGAAAAACGAACTAGGAAGAAGAATGGTCCCTAATAGAGTCACCAATTATGCTATAGGGATTTAATCTCAAATGGAGAAACTTGAAAACCCTCTCAGTTTTTCTCGGATACCTAAGACAATTGGATCAAGGGATCTAGTTATCTATGCTCTAACTCATTCAACAATGCAAATGACAAGGTACAACTAACAAAAAAAGGGTAAATGGTTACCTGATGATCCTTTCGTTTAGGTTAGTTGGACTAGTCAGTGTGGTTGAGAAGCTATCCCAACCAACTCCCAAGATCAATCCTACACACAAAAAAGAGCAAACATAACCTTTACAACATATAGACTTTAATCAATTCAAACACCAATGGAACAACAATACATCATTGAATATGCAAGCTTAAGACCACCTTCCAAGTTATCATTAAGTAACACAATATGTATGAATAATAGACAACCATATGGAAGGAACAACAATAGATCTATATATTCAGAGAGTGAAGGAAGATTACAACCATAAGCAGTTTGTAGCATGGCCTCCTCTAGCTCCTAGCTCTTCAACCTCTCTCTCTCAAACAATATCTCAAAAACATAATAGTTTATGAATTTCGATCCCAACCTCAATGGCCTAGCCTTCTATTTATAGGTAGAGGAGGTCTACAAAGATTTCCAATTTCTCCTAGACGCATTTTGGGAAAAGCCATGGAATGGAAGATGTTTCCTCGGCATAGTTGCTTTGTCCTGCTTTAGTTTTCTTTCTTAGGATAGGTAACATCTATGGTTGAGTGTGAGGCGAACCCATTCCTTCTTTTTTGAGTTGATTGGGCTAAACTAGGATGTCATAGTCAGTTAACTCATGTTTTTTTCTTGTGGTTGTGTGAAAGTATGAAAACACAGGTTTAATGATGCAATCATGTGCTACTAGTTAGGGTAATGTAGATTTAAGTGAGCAAGTGTTGTGTTATAACGCTCTGCTACAAGAAGAAAGGGTGTGTTATAGTCTCAATAGGACTGAAATAGGGGTGTATTTTAGTCAAAACGATAATCTTCTCCTCTAAGTTGATGAAGAGGTATTTTATTGTATAACATTGGGCCATTAACCTGTTTCCTTATGTCCCAAGAAGACAAACTACTATTTATGTTTTCCTCAACACTTATGTATGAGTAAAACTGTAAATGTGTAGACTTACTAGTGGTTACTACCAAAGCAAGATTGTAAGATGATTTGTGTATTGACCACTATTAATTTAGCATTGACCAACCAAAGTTATATATATTAATGCAATTTTTCCCAAAGCATAATTTCTAACTTGAATTGGAGAGACAAAAACACAATATAACAAATTGAAATTTATTATTTTTATTACTTTTAACCTTTTATTATCAATTGAACCAAAATCTAAATATTTATGGATACTACAACATCTCCCCCATACTTGACTCTATATTACTTTTAACATTTTATTGTTTTTTAATTGAATGATATAAATGTTAAATGTTTATATTTACAAACATTTCAATCTACACATCTCCTCCTATATTACGATGTAAAATATCTCTACAAAATGAAAAAATAGTAAATAAAATATAATATAATATTTCTTCACTTAATTATTCCCTTTGCATATTTATATGCACTTTTTACTTAAAAAATATCTCCACTTCTTTTGATAAAAAAATTATATTTAAAAAAACTATGGCCACATTTTATATTATGCTACTATAATGAACAAAATAATGAATAAGGAACAATATAATATTTTTTCACCTGCACTGTCCTAATACATTCTATACATTCTATAGTATGAAATGCACTTTTGACTAAAAAATACCTGCACTTATAAAAGAATGGTGTCCTCATTCATTCTATAGTACTTTTGACTGAAAAATACCTGCAATTATAAAAGAATTGTATAAAGAAGTATGGCCACATTTTATAAAGTGACCATATTGATGAATGAAGTGACCTGCACTTTGTCATTGATATCATGCTCTTTTTCCTTTTTATCTACTTGATGACTACTTATATGCTATCCACTCAAAAAGTGGTATGCTCTATTTAGAAGATGGGCTACTTTGATGAAAAAGTGACCTGCACTTTGTTTTGAATGGATGGATGGTTCTTTTCCATTTCGTACTTATATCTTCTGTTTGGGATGAAATAATTTGATAAAGTTATTTAGGGATTAAAACAATTTTTTATCTTTATAAATTTACAAAATTAAAATTAACATTCAATAAAAATTAAACCTTCACACTTTATTAACCAACCCTACCTTCACACTTTATTAACCAACCCTTACATAAATAAAACCTTCACACTTTATCAACCAACCTTTACATATACTTACATGCTGTGCACCATACAAATACAAACACCTTGTCATGATTGCTCTGTATGGAATTTAAAGAAATATATAATTTTTTATTATTTACCATTTGAAACCAAATTAAGTGCTCTTCCACCGAACCGTTCCAAACTTATCGTCTGACAAGAATAAGGTCTAAATTCCCCCAACCACTTGGACCTAAAAAGGTAGATTCGACGAGGATTTCCATGGGCAGAACATCATGGCTATTTCCTTTCTTAATTACTTGTTAACACACATCATTGTCACGCTGAACTTTTACATGTTAACTGCTTGAGTAGACATACTTTGCTTACATAAAAAAAGTCATTATTGAGTAATTAATTTGTTTTTAATGGTGAGTAAATTAATCTTAATTAAAGATCTATATTTTTATACTATTAGGTTATTTTATTTTAATTTCGAGGTAGTTTAATTGATAATGGCCATTTAGAGGTATTATGTATGAAGAAGTTCAGGTTTAAATCTCTTCAATTTATTTGAGTCTAAAGTTTATGATGGTCATAGTTGGGATGGCCTAATTGCCAATACTTTTAGTCAACAAAAAATGATAACTTAATTTATTTTATTTTATTATTATTTTAAAATCTATTTATTTATTTGGTTATTGGTTGGTTAATTTCAGATTTATATTTAAAATAAAAAAAATTAAAATATATTTTTTCTTATTTTATTAGTTAGTAATCTTTTTTTTTGTTTTTTTTTTTCTATTTTAATTTTACTATCTTTTAATTTTGATATTTCTATTTTTTTTTCTCTTTTATTTTTTTATTATTTTAAATGTTTTTTCTATTGCCAACTCAAAAACCTCTTTATTTAAAAAAAAATAGATATAAACTGCATATAATACTATTGTATTATGATAGTTTATATTGATGATGATAATTAAGGTCCATCCAAACTAATATAATGATTAATGTCCACTAATTTGATTGAATAATTACATTAAAAACAAGTGTTACATAGTAGTTAGTACATGCGGCTTAGTTTAAATATAGTAACATTGCAATTTGATAGGTAGATGATGGATTTTAAACAAATATTAGACATAAAACAAAGTAAATGAATAGTAAAAAGTAGTTCACCAAATCAAACAAAATAAATGAATAGTAAAACAAAGTAAATGAATAGTAAAAAGTGGTTCACCAAATAAAACAAAATAAATGAATAGTAAAACAAAATAAATGAATCGTAAAAAATGGTTCACCAAATTATTGAATATGTAATGTTTTCACTCTCAATAATAACTATCCCAAATAATATTTCAAATATTTTTAAATATATTGTGAAAATATGACATTAAAAAAAATACATAATAAAAAATAATTCTTCAAATTACTAAATATGTAATGTCTAATTTTATTATGTAAATGGACATAACATAAAAAAATGATTTATATGGTTTCTCTTTAAAATATTTTAAAGAAAATTTTAAATTTTAATTATATGCACAAAGCAACTCCTACTCCTAGGCTCCCAAATGTTGCATGCACAAGGCAACGTGGCAGCATCAAAGTTGAATAGCGCAGCTGCAGGTCGAAAAACATGTTAATAGCCATGGAAGGAAATAGTGGTACAGTCGTCGAGCCAAAAGATTTCCAAGAGAGTAGAAGACATATTGTACACTAAGTATGTAGAACGTAACAGGTTAGGGCAGAGATAGTGCAGTACTTAATAGCGCAGGGTAAGGATATTTCAAGACAGCCACCTGATTGACATCAATTGCTCTGTGTTTGATACCCAAATTTTGAGATTTTCCTTTATTTTGTTCATCAGTTCTTCTGTGTTTAGTACCCATTTGGGATTTGTGGGATATTTATTTGATTTCATATTTTGTCTATTGTGAAAACATTTCTCTCTACGATGATAGAGATAAATTTATTCTTCTTGTATTCTCAGAAATGTGCGAAATTGTTGCCTGCGTTTTTTTTTATCCCGAGGGTATGGAATTTTGTGTGCCGTGTATCGCTGGTTGTGATAAGTCTGTGTAGGATTCTTCATCTTTTTCCAGTCTTTGTAGGATTTTTATCTTTTTCCAGTCAATGGCCAGTAAAGTGGAAAGTAAAGTGGAAGTGATTTTTATCTTTTTTCAGTCAATGGCCGATAAAGTGGAATTTAATTTTTCTGATCAAGCTTCTGATCAAGCTTCTGGAGTTTTGGTGTTTAGAATTGGAGTTTTGGTGTTTGGAATCGATTTTCAGTAATCCCACCCGTGTTTTGCTAAATCAAGGGTGAACTGAAAGCAGGAAGGTCCGTCC
The DNA here is from genome assembly GCA_031772625.1 of Pinus tabuliformis. NCBI lineage: Eukaryota > Viridiplantae > Streptophyta > Pinopsida > Pinales > Pinaceae > Pinus > Pinus tabuliformis. Next base: position 879,449,323 of record CM062818.1, on the reverse strand, counting down.
ATACCTAAATCCCATCTCCGTCCATACCTAAATCCCAGCAAAAGCTCTAAAATCCCATCTCCGTCCATACCTAAATCCCACCAAAAGCTCTAAAGCTCTAGGCCATACCTAAACCCCACCAAAAGCTCTAAGCCAACCAGCATCTAAGCCAAAGCCAGCGAGCCTTTGCAAATACCCTTACCTAATCATTCATCACTGTCACTACCACCAGCTTATCCACCACCTTCTGGTTATTCAGTATTTTGAGTGGCGTGTTTAGTGGAGCACGTAGGGAAAGAAATGACTCACACGCTCACTGTTTGCCCTTAGATCTATAGGTTCAGACAATGAAACTAGCACTATGACACTTATCAGCTTGGAAATAGCTAAGTTGGTATGAATAAGTGAGACCCTAATGAACACCATTGGTGCTGCTAGGAGTTTCCAAGTTGTCATTGCATCAGGGAGAGTTTCCCAAAATAAGGTTGTCACAATAAGGTTGTCATTGTGTCAGGGAAACGTTGTCACAATAAGGTTGTCATTGTGTCAGGGAAATTTGAAGTTACATATGCCCAGATGCAAAGGCTTGTAAATGGATGTGCCGCCAATTTGAGAAACGCAGGGATTGGAAGCGGGGATGTGGTGCCTCTCACCTTTCCTAACTCTATTGATGTAATGTTCCATGCTCTGTTTTCCTAAATTGGTTGAAATAGTATATTGGTATTCCTCCAACTTTGTTACATAAATTCTCTAGTCGTTGTTGTTTTTCTTTGGCATTTATTTCAGGTATTTTCTTAGATTTCAGTTTGTTTTCTTTTATTTCCTCTACTTATTCTATCAATCACCGCCGCAACTTGTGCTAATTATTGTGCAATCCAGACTTGTTCTGTTCCTTTGAGGTCAAAATATGTAGTTGTTATTAGATGATATTTCAGGTTATTTCATTCCCTGCAGGCGCTTACAGGATGGGGAAACAAGTTCATATGGAACTAATTTATGCGATGCTTGATTTTTGCGATCAATTAGGCAAGTAAGGCGTATCCACATGTACTAGGAAAGACCAAGCTGGAAATGAAGAGGAAGGCAAGGAAGACGTATCCACATGTACCAGGAAAGACCAAGCTGGAAATGAAGACGCACGGCCGAACATTCAGGGGTTCCCTCTGGACACAGGTTTTTAGATTTTGAAGTCCTTGTATGGCCAATCTAGTGTATTAGACTACATTTAGGGGTTCCCTCGGGACACAAAGGTTTTTAGATTTTGAAGTCCTTGTATGGCCAATCTAGTGTATTAAACTTGTCATGCAGGAATTATGGCATATATGATAAAAATGGAGCTACAAGGGGTGAGGCACGAGTTCATACAATTGCTCTTCTGAAGCTAGCTAAACCATACTTCTATAAACCTTCATAGAAACCTAGCTAAACTATACTTCTAGAAACCTGCACAGAAACTTGAAAGGTAAGCGCCTGCCAAGAACAAACCCAGAGCCTGTTACTATGATTGCAGGTACTTACCCTGGCATCTTAGAGCCTCAATTATTATTATTATGCTTTCTTCTATACAACTAGCAGCTAGATACAAGATGAACATGAAATATTCCTTTGGCAAACTTATAACAACTGTTACAGTGTGTGGCACTTGTTATATGTAGACTAAAGCCATGGCACGCGTACATGTGCAGACCAGGCCAGACTCCCGAGCACCTGTCCTGTCCTATCCTTTTGTGGATGAACTAATGTGTTCGAGAATCGGAAATTTGGTTACGTCGCATAGAATTTAATGTGTTGAACTAATGTTTAACACCTTCTAAAATGCAAAGGAAACTGATGATTATACTGTCGCATAGACTTTAATGCGTTTACTAATGTTTAACACCTTCCAAAATGCAAAGGAAACTGATGATTATAATATATCGTTTATGTTAAGCTCCATTAATTTATGCACAATTGCTGCCTACAATTATGGAATTTAAACTGCAGTCTTTCCTTAACTTATGGAAACCAACTGCAGTAGTTTCCTTAAGTTAAGGAAATCAACTGCAGTTAATAAATTTATTGTTGGGAGCTACTGAAGTGGTCCATTACTCCCATCTGGAGTTCTCTGCCTTGATCTGTGGGACATCTGACACATAGCTATCAGAAGCTTGATGGAAGCTTAGCTATAAATTCATCTGTTTGGTCCCCAAGCTTGTATCTCAATCCCCTTCAGTTTTTTACACCATCTAGCTGAGATAACAGAGCTTGGAAGTGCCTTCAGATTTTCTGCATTCTTTTCTTTTTGCTTGGATTGAAGCTGGAGTGTTGAAGAAGAAGCAAGTGGACTGTGGCCTGCATCAAAAACATCACCAATGGTTGGAGGTAATTCTTATTTCTGGGCATTAAGTTTTACAACAATTCTTTCAATTATTCCGCATATAGAATCGCTGTCTTAATTTTCTTACATTTGGTATCAGAGCCATAACATATATCTCTGCCTTGGTGTGCACGGTGTGTGATTCTAATATTTTGAAGTGCCTTGAATTTTTTTTTAATTTTGTGTGCATTCATTGTTTTGCTTTCGAATCGCATAAAAATTCCAATTAATAGGCTGCCGCACAACCAACGCAAAGTATGAAGTGCGTGTGGTTTTGAACCCATTACTGCTGGATCATCCAGTGGCCTAACCACAAGCTCCATTTTGGCCCGTGTTTCCTTCTTCGCACTCGGCTGATTCATCGAAAAACCCAAACCCCCTCTTGATTACTTATCATTCAAAAGATGAGAAGTCCATGTGAAACAAATGATTGAATGAGCGAATATTTTTGGTATGGAGGGGAAATTATTTGGTCATATATAAATTATAAAAGGCCAAAATAATTTTGAGTTATTTTTCATTGTTGGCCAAATTAATTGTTAAAAGGGCCGAGAGAATTAAAATTCACTTTGTAAAAAGGGGCCAAATTATTTGTTGGGAAGGTAAATATTATTTGAGACTCGAATTATTTTATAAGGCCAAGAGCGAATCATTATAGAAAGGAGTCAAATAATCCTGGGCAGAAGAGATTGTGACCCAATATTTATTTGTGAAGGTCGTGAGTGTTGGTCGCTAGAAAGTTAATCTCAAACAGATTGAAATTGTCCATTTTTTTTGGGTTTGTTGAAACCATCGGCGAGAGGAATAAATCCAATCGGGCTCACGCTGAGATCGGGCTCTCGCCCCTTGCATCGACCTCGAAACCGTTGTCCCTGAGCCGTATTAGCCCCTTCATGGAACTGTAGCCATTGACGCCCCATTCCTCCTTAGCCATGTCTATCAAACCCTCGTTGGCGGGGGGCTGGCGATATGACCGGGGTGGGAAGAATGGCTGAGGTTACCGGGCAAGGTGAAACCAGAGATGCAATGCCGCCGGATTTCTTGGCCCTTATGATGAAAGAGGTTGTATTGCGAGGGGCATAGGGCGCGACCCTGTGTTGCTTTTTCTTGGCGTTAAACCGCCGGGCCTCTAGGGTAAATACAAGATTTGATTGTACACGCTTTTATAGGGCAAGATTTATCATTATTGTTAAAAAGTCGTATTATAATTGTATTAAGGAAAACTTGTAAATTTTATAAGAAGGTTGGGGTTTAGGCTCACATGAAATTTTATATAAATATATATAAATAATATTTCAAATTTGCAGTTTTGTTTGCAAAATTATTTAAAGAAATAGTTTATAACTTTTTAGAGCCCATTTTGTAATTAATTTAAGAATTACTCTTAAATAAATTATGGGACAGTTAAACTAAGGAGTGTAAATAAAATTGATTGGTTATGTAAGAATTGAATTCTTATGGGTATAACTTATTTTATTGTTTTGAAGTTATATTTAATTATGGAGGTTGGAGTTTAAAAATGAGGTTTTGTATTCATTTTATAAAATTATTAGAGGGAAATGAATATAGGGATGTTTTTTGAAGTATTACTTAAAGAAAATAACTCTAAATTGTGAGAATCTCTATTTTGAACTCAATAGCATTGCAATGCAATTTGTAGTCATTTGCGGTAATGCTGACTGCTTTAACCTTAATTTTGATTTGCTGGAGAATTATTACAGTTATATGGAGTTTATTAAAATGTCATTTTGACTTACTCCTTTCAGTAAACATTATTTTTCTCTCTGGTTAAGTTTTGTTTATGCAACAAAATAATGTCTAGTGATCCATATAATTTTAATTAATTAGAGAATAGCCACAGCATCTTTAATTAATTAAAATTATATATTTTGATTGGTTAGATCACATAAAGATTATTTAGACATTAAATTGTAATTAATTACACTGAATATAATAAATTTTATCCCACAGGAATTTTTATTATATTTATGTAATTAATTAGGATAAAATTTCATAACCTACCCACACGAGTTATGAATTAATAAGTTTTTTCATAAAGGTTTATTGAATCTGTTTGAATTCAAAATTTAGCCCACAGGCAATTTTTATGTCATTAGATTCATTTCCTTTTAAGCATGATTTACAATTAAATTGTAATTAATTACACTGAATATAATAAATTTTATCCCACAGGAAGCTTTATTATATTTATGTAATTAATTAGGATAAAATTTCATAACCTACCCACAGGAGTTATGAATTAATAAGTTTTATCATAAAGTTTTATTGAATCTGTTTGAATTAAAAATTTAGCCCACAGGCAATTTTCATGTCATTTGATTCAATTTTTTTAGCATGATTTACATTGGTAAAACATGAAAGTTTATTAAGCCTCAATTTTAACATAAGCATGTGAATTTTTTTAATGCAGTAGTACAACTTGCAAATTTCTCTGAAATTCGTTGTGACATTCCCGAACTTAAGGAAGTAATCTCGTTTGTTTGTTATGAATCTAATATGGTTAACGTTAATATTAACACATGGTGGATTGATTCTGGATCAACAATTCACATTTCGAATTCCTTGCAAGGTTTGCAAAACCTAAGGAAGCTAGTGGGAAGTGAGAAAAGCATCTTATCAGGAAACAAGATGGGCTCGCATGTAGAAGCTATAGGAACATGTTATTTAACTTTAAGTAGTGGCTTTGTTTTGGAATTAGAAAAGACCTTTTATGTTCCAAGTTTTTCTAGAAACTTGATTTCAGTTTCAAGGCTTGTACCTTTTGGATATTCCTTCAACTTTTCAGAAAAATCTTTCAGTCTATTCTATAAATCTGATTATGTTGGGAATGGTATTTTGTCTAACGGTCTTTACTGCATTAATTTACAAAACAATGTCACTTATGATTCAATGCATGTTCACACTGGCACTAAAAGATGTGTTATTAATGAAGATTCCTCTAAATTATGGCACCGGAGACTAGGTCATATCTCCATAGATAGAATTACAAGATTGGTAAATGAAGGAATACTTGATACTCTAGATTTTACTGATTTTGAGACTTGTGTGGACTGCATAAAGGGAAAGCAGACCAACAAGTCAAAGAAAGGTGCCAAAAGGAGTTCGGACATATTAGAGATCATACATACTGATATATGTAGTCCAGACATGGACTCACATGGTCAGAGATACTTCATCTCCTTTATAGAAAGCAGACCAACAAGTCAAAGAAAGGTGCCAAAAGGAGTTCGGACATATTAGAGATCATACATACTGATATATGTAGTCCAGACATGGACTCACATGGTCAGAGATACTTCATCTCCTTTATAGATGATTACTCACGATATATGTATCTCTACATGCTTCATAAAAAGAGCGAAGCATTAGATGCCTTTAAGATCTTTAAGGCTAAAGTAGAGAAACAATGCGGCAAGCAAATTAAGATCGTGAGATCAGATAGAGGTGGAGAATATTATGGTAGATACACAGAAGATGGACAAGCACCTGGGCCATTTGCTAAATTTCTTCAAGAGCATGGGATTGTTGCCCAATACACCATGCCTGGTTCACCCAACCAGA